>CM077666.1:389685385-390885385 GCA_039707655.1 Elymus sibiricus | reverse complement strand
CGACTGCAAATACCCTCCGCCCGACTCTTCGAGTATCCCGGAGGCTCGGAGGCTACACCCAGTGGGTGCGCTGGCGCGCCCCCATTGGAAGCAAGCCACGCCGGCTGCAGCCCGCAGCCGGCTGTCATTCGACGACATCTGCCACATCAACGCCCGCGAATCCAGGTCCCCAATCCGGGTCCCCAATCCGGGTTCCCAATCGGGGTCCCCAATCCGGGTTCCCAATCCGGGTCGAGCCATCCGGGTCGAGCCCGTCCGGCTGGAGCCGTCCGGGTGGAGCCGTCCGGCTGGAGCCGTCCGGGTGGAGCCCGTCCGGCTGGCAACCCTGCTACTCGTCCGGCTGGCCACCTGGAGCCAGCTGGCCTGCCACTCGAAGTCAACCACAACGTCCCATCGGACTGCACGGACAAGATGGCCACGCTCTGCAGTAGAGCACTGTAGATTTAGCGGCTGACACTGTAGATTTAGCGGCTGGCACTGTAGATTTGGCGGCTGGCACTGTAGATGTGGGCCACCCCTTGTCCCCCGGGCTCCCCTTTATAAGGAGCACCAGGGGAGGCCTCACGCGGGAACGGCCTGAAGACAGACACACACTCACTCTCTCTCGTGCTCTCACACACACACACACGAGGTAGAGAAGAGGAGCGCTCCCAGCCTCCTGCTTCCTCCTCTAAATACAGCTCCAGGAGCGACTCTGTATAACCATATACCCCACATATACATCAGACATGCAGGAGTAGGGGTGTTACCTCCCACGGAGGGCCCCAAACCTAGGTAAACCACCGTGTACAGTTGCCCAAACCCGTCCCGGATCTCCACTGCAGCCTTGCCCTCACTTCAAGCCATTCCATGGCATCTGCCGTGACGCGGCACCCCCTGCGAGAATACCACGACAAAGACTCAAGCATCTAAGCTTGGGGATGCCCCGGAAGGCATCCCCTCTTTCTTCTACCAACCATCGGTAATTTTACTTGGAGCTATATTTTTATTTGTCACATGATATGAGTTTTACTTGGAGCGTCTTGTATTATATGAGTCTTTGCTTTGTTTGCATTTTTGTTTGTCACAATCATCTTTGCTGGACACACCAATTTGAGAGAGCCACACATTTATCATGATTTGTTAGAATACTCTATGTGCTTCACTTAATTTTTTTTAGCTAGGCAGTTGCTCTAGTGCTTCACTTAAATCTTTTTGAGCACGGCGGTGGCTATATTTTGAAGAAATGAACTCTCATGCTTCACTTATATTATTTTGAGAGTTGATAATATTAAAATTTTGAAGAAATGAATTCTCATTCTTCACTTATATTATTTTGAGAATTGATAAGATTAAAATTTTGAAGAAATATTTGCACTCTCATGCTTCATTTATAACTTTTTGAGAGTTGATAATAGTAATGGTCATTTGTACAAGATATGAATTTGGTCCCAAAGTGATGAATATCCAAGAGGGATATAATAAAAACTTTAATAAAGATCATTGGATATGATAAGTTTGATTCCTTGCAATAGTTTTGCGATATGGAGATGATAACATGTGAGTCATGTTAGTGAGTAATTGTGATTTAGTAAGAATATTGATGTTAAGGTTTGTGATTCCCTATGCATGCACATTAAGTAAATAGTTATGCAACAAAATTATATCCTACTTATGGTGCATTATTCGGTGTTAGTTATGTTCAATGCATGTTTATGACCGTTTTCGCTTTTTGGTTGGTTGCTTTTCAATCTATTTGCTAGCCTTCATTTGAACTAAGCAGGAATACTGCTTGTGCATCCAAACTCCTTAAAACTCAAGTTGTGCCAAATGAGTCCACCATACCTACCTATATGCGGTATTTCCATGCCGTTCTAAGTAAATTTGTGTGTGCCAACTCTATTTTTATAAATAATTTTTCCGTTTTGTGTGCCCGTACCGCTCATGAAGCGGTAGGGTGTGGCCAATATTTTCCATGCTAGGTGTGTTATTCTCACGATGAATGTTTATTCACTTGTCATTGCATGAGAGAGTGGCTGGTAATAGGGATGCCCAGTCCCACAATGCAATCAAAAATAATAACAACAAAATTCCTTGGAAAGTGTTGGTATGGAGGGCACCCGTGGACACGGCTAGCCATGGATTGTGAAAGAAATGGTGGAAAGGAAATAAACTTTACTTTCTTTTTGGGAACCGCCTATGATGTGTCTAGCATGGAAAATATTGGGAATTCTCGGTCGTTTTCGTTGACAGGAAAAGCATGCCTCTCAAAACAAATTTATCTCTTTAATTTAAGCTTTGAGCTCTGGCACATTTGCAAATCTCTGCTTCCCTCTGCGAAGGGCCTATCTATTTACTTTTATGCAAATTTTATTTTATTTTGAGTCTCCATCTTCTCTTACAAAGCACCAACTAGAGAGCACTATTGTCATACTTGTGCATTGTGTGTAGCTAATATCGAGTGTGTTTCATGAATGGATCAATGATTGAGCATAATTGGCTAGGGATAACTTTCTTTAGCGTTGATATTTTGAAAGACATGGTTGCTTGTTAGTATGCTTGAGTATTTATATCTTTATGTCAAACTATAGACTATTGCTTTGAATCATTCAAGTCCAAATGTCCATGCTATAAAGAAAAGAATATGATGAATATGATAGGCAGCATTCCACATCAAAAATTCTGTTTTTATCATTTACCTACTCGAGGACGAGCAGGAATTAAGCTTGGGGATGCTGATACGTCTCCAACATATCAATAATTTTTTATTGTTCTATGCTGTTATATTATCAATCTTGGATGTTTTTATATACATTTACAGCAATTATATATCATTTTTTGGGACTAACCTATTAACTTAGTGCCCAGTGCCAGTTGTTGTTTTCAGCCTATTTTTGGTTTTATAGAATATCAATACCAAACGAAGTCCAAATGCCACGAAACTTTTCAGATATTTTTTTCTGGACAAGATAAACACTAGAAGCTTCGAGAGGAGGCCAGAAGACCCTGGAGGTGGCCACGAGCCACCAAGGTGCGCCTGGGGGGGCAGGCGCACCTTGGTGCCTCGTGGGCCCACCTCTGACTATTTTGACCTAATTCCACCACTATAAATTCCCAAAAATTGGGAAACCAACCAGGGAGTCCACAAAATACTTTTTCCGCTGCTGCAAGCTTCTGTTCTCGAGCGATCCCATCTGGAGGCCTTTTCCGATACTCCGCCGGAGGGGGAATCGATCACAGAGGGGCTCTACATCAACCTTGTTGCCCTTCTGATGATGCGTGAGTAGTTTACCACAGACATTCAGGTCCATAATTAGTAGCTAGATGGCTTCTTCTCTCTTTTTGATCTTCAATACAATGTTCTCCTCGATGTTCTTAGAGTTCTATCCGATGTAATCACTTTTTGCGGTGTGTTTGTTGGGATCCGATGAATAGAGAGTTTATGATCAGATTATCCATGAATATTATTTGAGTTTTCTCTGAACTCTTTTATGCATGATTATTACAGCTTCGTATTTCTTCTCCGATCTATTGATTTGGTTTGGCCAACTAGATTGATTTATCTTGCCATGGGGAGAGGTGCTTTGTAATGGGTTCGATCTTGTGGTGCTCAATCCCAGTGACAGAAAGGGAGATGACACGTATGTATCATTGCTATTAAGGGTAAAAAGATGGGGTTTATTCATGCGTGAGTTTACTTTGTCTACATCATGTCATCTTGCTTAAGGCGTTACTCCGTTCTTTATGGACTTAATACACTAGATGCATGCTGGATAGCGGTCGATGTGTGGAGTAATAGTAGTAGATGCAGGCAGGAGTCGGTCTACTTGTTTCGGACGTGATGCCTATATACATGATCATTGCCTTGTGTATCGTCATAATTATTTGCTTTTCTATCAATTGCCCAACAGTAATTTGTTCACCCACCGTATGCTATTTTTATGAGAGAAGCCTCTAGTGAAAACTATGCCCCCCGAGTCTACCTTTATCAATTACTAAAACCCTAAAAATACTTGCTGCAATTTTATCTTATTTATTTTATTTTGTATTTTTGTTTCAATCTATTTATCTATCACATACAATTTAATCTTACAATTAACCGCCGAGGGATTGACAACCCCTTGTTTGCGTTGGGTGCAAGGATTTGTTGTTTTGTGTGCAGGTGCTGCTAACGAGGTGTTGCGTGATTCTCCTACTGGATTGATAACCTTGGTTTCATAACTGAGGGAAATACTTATCTCTACTGTACTGCATCTCCCTTCCTCTTCAGGGAATTACCAACGCATCTCACAAGTAGCAACCGTAGATCGAGTCTTGTTCCGGTAACCCCCATACTTGTTTCGTGTTGCCACTTGTCCCTGTCACAGGCAGGGTATGGTTCAGTAAGTTGTTAACCCCTTTCATTGCACACACCGTACAGAAAGGCCATGGTGAAAGATACTAGAGGCCTCTGGTAGGCATGTCACCTGGTCAGGGGGCATGGGTGTATCCGACTGGGCCGAGAGGGGGCACCCCTTGTAATCCATGCGTTATAAATTGTAATCCCATGCTATTCCAGACGATGGTCTCCCCATCTTAGAGTTTTTCTTGAACAATGCTTTGGATGATTCCTGGCATCCGGAAATTTAATCTGGTGTGTGCTGGTCAGGTGTGTTTTCACATCAAAGACCGTAAAGGGAACTAGTCAGCGTCTCGGTGTTAGCTAAAGAAATCCTTTACTTGTGGGTAAAGAGTACACCCTCTGCAGAGTTAAACCTATTCGAATAGCCATGTCCGTGGTTAAGGACTACAGTCTGGGTTGGTCAAGTGTCGGTCTTAGTGTCGGTCTTCGGAGGAAATAATTAAAATTGAGCATGATATATTTTTACAGGATAATTCTTGTCACCGTTGATGCTATCATGAGTATTTTTGTTATCATGAATATTATTGTGGACTAACTCTGTTCTTCCATGTGCAACCTGAGTATCACTTGGGATGGCTAGTCCACCTGGATACTCATTTATATTTTTTCTGGGTATCACTTGGGATGGCTAGTCCACCTGGATACTCATTTATATTTTTTTGGGTATCACTTGGGATGGCTAGTCCACCTGGATACTCATTTATATTTTTTCTGGGTATCACTTGGGATGGCTAGTCCACCTGGATACTCATTTATATTTTTTCTGGGTATCACTTGGGATGGCTAGTCCACCTGGATACTCATTTATATTTTTCTGGGTATCACTTGGGATGGCTAGTCCACCTGGATACTCATTTTTATTTTTCTGGGTATCACTTGGGATGGCTAGTCCACCTGGATACTCATTTCTTTTCAAGACCTCTCGAGGCGTCGCTTTCAGACACCCGTTTGGCATTCTTCTTGGAATTCCTCGGGCGGTCCAACGCCTGATGTTCCATTTCATTTTCCTTAATTTATTACTAACATGATATACTTATTCTTCTGCACCGTATTAATATTTATCATATCATGCTTTAAATTTGGTCAGCATATGCATATAATTTATTTCATCATGGGCATATGCATTTGGTATATCTTTTGTTCATAATGTTTGTGAGTACATTCAAACGTACTCACTGGCTTGTCCCTGGCTATTTAATTGGCCAGGTAAGGATTTCAACGGGAAGTACTACAGCAACGTCCATGCGGGCTAGGAGCCTGAGATAGCAGCCACGCGAGATAGGAGTTATCCTGGTCAGCCATTCCTGTGGGATTGGAGCTTCCACCAGAATTTGCAGATCCGTTACCCGCTTCCGCCATCCGCTGTTAGAAATCATTGTTGTATCATTGGACCTTTATAGTCCTGTATTTAATTCTTGTAATTGCCTGGTAATCTGTATCAAGGACGTGTCCACCAGTAAAATTGATCTTGGGGCTGGTGTTGACACGAGGGTTATTTCTGGGATTTTATGTCCCGGAAACCGGCCCCGACACCCATGTAGCTTTGGGCCATTAACAGGCTGAATATTCTGCTGGCCTGTTATGGCCCAGAAGAGAGCATGGGCCTTTAGCAGGCCGAAAAGCTTATTGGGCCTCAATTTTCATTTGTCAACCACGGGCCTTTAGCAGGCTGAAATATACCTTGGACCATTATTGGTCCAGTTACATGACGGGCCGCTACCAGGCCGAAACCTATCTCGGGCCTTGGTTGGCCCAATCATATCATGGGCCTTTAGTAGGCCGAAAACTTAGTAGAGGACCAACGGGCCGAATTGTACGACAGGCCTTTAACAGGCCCAAAGTCAGGTTGGGCTTAAATTTTGCCACCGAGATCACGGGCCGTTCAGGGGCCGAATGTCACGTCGGACCATATATGGCCCATGTGTAGCATGTGCCATTAACAGGCCGAAAGGCACACCGGCCTAAAATGGGCCCATTTCGACATCGGGCCTTTAACAGGCCGAAAACTCACTGGGCCATAATGGGGCCCAAAGACTGAGCAAACAATTTACGGGCCTGATCTGGCGGTGGGCCGTAAATGGTCCATGTTTAAGCAGGCCGCAAGTGGGCCAGCCCACTATTACCTGAGTAAATCTTATGGGCCTTTGACTGGGCCAGACTTTTTAACCTAAATGGGCCACTGTTGGGCCATGCCACGTGACGACGTATCATAGGAGTCTCTCGTCCAATGAATGGATGACATATGTCGCAACGCCGAGCTAACACGTGGATCCACCGGCGAATGAGAATTTTACACGTGGAAAATCCCCATTGGTTCGAGCAGTTAACGGGTTATCGGATCCAAACCGGAACCCAATAGCTTAACGACGACCCGTTACGGTGGATGCCACTTGTCGATCACCCTTGACGAAAACACTTCCATGACGCAACATTTATCGTCATGGAAGTGGACACTTCCGTGATGATAATTTCAGTATTGTCATGGAACACTTCTACGACAGCACAGGTATGACTATCTTGATTCTGTCATAAAATGTCACGGATGTACATGCATGACAGAAAACTTGACCTACTGTGACAAAGACGTATCATTACGGAAGCGTTTTTTTTGTAGTGTTCCTATGGTACTACTATTCATGCATTTGGTTCAAAGGAATGGAGCAAGGGAAAACTGTAGGATTTTTTCCTTTAGTGTCTCTTTCAAAGAAAAATCGTAGGAATTTTAATATCCACTTTGCCCTCCTTTTCAAATTCCTATTCATGAAGAACAAGACTAAGTGATAGTAGCATAATCGCATTATAACTGTACATTTTCATGTGGTTTGACTGTAATATGACCATGCTTCTTTGCATTTCTGTGATCTTCCAATTCCTGTGAACCAAACACCCAGATTGACAAAAATCATGTGTTAGCAAATGCTCTATTTTGCACGTGTATTCTATCCTATTCCTGTGTATTTCTTATCCCTACGTTGTTAGAATCATCCAATTCAAATGAGCCTTTACAGAATTATACTTCTGATATAGATAGGTGTCAAAGAATACTTTGTGAGGTCTGTCCCACTCCTACTGCGCCATCGTCCGCCCCAGCTGAGCTGCTCCAATGATGGAAGCGTCCACCACAGCAGAGATCCCCCTCCAGACCGTCTTTCGCCGCCTCAAATCTTCTTCCCCGCTGCCGGCAGCCACCACCACTGCATTACCATCATCAACCGAGGAGATGACCTTGAGGACTACACGGGTCCGCAAGAGAGGTTGCACTCTTTCGTGTCTGCTTACGTTATGCATCGCTTAATATTACCTGCTACTTTATCGTCCTGTTCACCTCTTAGACTCCGAGTCAGGTCCAAGCTAATAATCAAAATTGAGTGTTTAAATGGTTGTTGGGTACAAATCGGGGCAGCTACGAATAGTATCTCTGTCTACTATCTGCTTAATCTCGGGTGTCTACTATGTGTTTCATGTTGGGTGGGAAACAAACTGTAAAGGAGCCATTACCTGTATTTTTTAATAGAAGATCTGCCTGCTATCATTGGTTTGGGTCTATCCACTGGTTGCTACCATCACTCTGGATTTCTGCATGCATTCCTTACATAATCTCACTATGTTTTATTCCTATGCATGTTAGTTATTGTACACAATGGTACCGAACATGTAGAGCAAAAGAGAAGAGGCTTGCGTGGCAATATAATGTCATGTAGACGTCGCTCCATGGTGGCCGGCAGCCCCCTCCCCCCATTCCAGATTGTAATGAAGAGGAAGATAACTATTCAGAGGGGGATACAGAGGGAGCAGATCACTCCTATTTACCCCCTGAGGTCTTTGCTCTCACTTGGCATGCTGATGTTGGTCATATCATGCATATGGCGCCTTGCATTGTTTACTTTACACATCCTATATGTCATCGGATTAGTTTAGACATGTTTTGTGTGAATGCCATCTGTTTAGTTTCTATATCATATATGTGAATTATGCAATGCCATCTTGTTTAGCCAGGCATCATATATGGGAATTTTGCAATTCCATCCTGTTTAGCCAGTCATCATATATGTGAATTATATCATGCCATCCTTTTTTTTCATTACGTATTACATTTGCAACAATGTTAGTACATTCAACTACTCTTCCTGTGCATCAGCCATTTGACACGGTGATGGAAAAATCTGGAGTGAAAACAAGGTCTTCAGAGTAGACAGTGCTATCTGACGAAGCACATATCTTGCCGGTTATAGATAGCTCCTCAGAGGAGGATTCAGAGACAGATGACCAGTCGTATTTCCCCCCAAGGTGTATGCTCTAACTTGGCAGGGTTATATTGCTCATATCATGCATATGGCGTCTTGCATTGCTATGTCATTTGCTTAGTTTAGACATGCTTTGTGTGAATGCCACCTGTTTAGTGTCTAATTACCATATATGTGAATTATGCAATGCCATCTTGTTGCAAGGCATTATTTATGTGAATTATGCAATGCCATGTTGTTTAGCCAGGCATCATATGTGTGAATTATATCATGACATCCTTTTTTGTATTACGTATTCCATTTGTCGACAATGTTTGTTTATTCAACTACTCTTCCTGTGCATCAGCCATTTGAATCAGTGATGGAAAAATCTGGAGTGAAAACAAGGTCTTCAGAGCAGACAATGCTACCTGCTGAAGCAGATATCTTGCTGGCTACAGATAGCTCCTCAGAGGAGGATTCAGAGACAGATGACCAGTCCTATTTCCCCCCTGAGGTGTGTGCTCAAACTTGGCATGGTTATATTACTCATATCATGCATATGTTTTCTTGCATTGCTTAGTTTAGTCATCATATACACAATATTGAATGCCATCTGCTTAGTTTAGACATCATATATGTGATTGCCATCTGCTTACTTACTTAGTATATAAATCATATATGTGAATTATATCATGCCATCATGTTTACATAGACAGTATGTATGTGAATTATGGCATGCCAACCTATTTAATAAAGACGTCATGCAGTTATATCATCTCATCCTATTTCCATAGTCATCATATTTTGAATTATGTCATTCTATCCATGAATTATATCATGCCATCATGTTTCCATAGACAGCATGTATGTGAATTATGGCATGCCAACCTATTTAATAAAGACATCATATTTGAATTATGTCATTCTATCATGTTTAGTTAGCCATCATATATGTCAAATTGTGTCATGATATCCTGTTTAGTTAGCCATCATATATGTGAAATTGTGTCATGCTATCCTGTTTGGTTAGACAACATATATGTGAATTATTTCATGCCCTATTTTATTCCCCACTATCCATTGCACATGTCTATCATACAATGTCTGTACATTCAATTACTTTTCTTGTTTATCAGCCATTTGAATTGGATGGGGTGATGGCAGTATCTAAGGGAGTAAAAACACGGTCGTCAGAAAAGACAGTGCTACCCGTCGATGCAGAGAGAACCACGGTTGTACTTGCCCAAGAACCAGCCCCACCACACATAACCCAGACTCTCGCAGATTGTACCCCTACCTAGTTGGACAGAGAACTAGCTACACCCCATCTAACCCCAACCCCAACAGATAGTAACCCAGTTCCACTTGACACAGCACCATCTCCACCACAGAGCACCCAAGCATGAGCAGTTAGTAAGGCAACTGCAGTGCCCAAAGCATGAGGACCAGCACTGCGAACCCCAACTCAATGCTTAAAGTAGAAGAACAACTGTTCTCAGGTTAGATTCTGTAGCTATGGTGCATACTCCTTTGCTCTTGCATCACTGTATTTACTCATACCAACTATTTCAAATTTGAAGGATCCAATTGAAACTCCAATGGCACAACAGGTATGTTTTAAACCTGTTTCTTTAACCGGTTTGCTGTTGTAACTTCTTGCTCTATGTTGATTTTAGTTTCAATTGTATAAACAGTTATGTTCTCATGTCATGCACATTACAAGTGTTGTTAGTGATGTTAGTCTCCCACACTTATATTCAGTCTATGCTGCTTTGTCTTAAACATATATGATTCGAACTGCATCTTTATCTTGATTTGGCAACATAAACTAGGATGATATAGACAATACAGTGACCATAGTACATAAATATATGTTTGTTTCATGCTATTATCCTGTCAACATTACTAATGAACTGGTTTACCAAAATGAGTTTCATATACTACATGCTAAACATGTGAAGTGTCTGCTTGTTCCTCTTTTAGAATGCCGGCGGAATATTGGAGAAGAGTGCCCCATTATGCAACGGTAAATGAAGTAATGCAGACAAGGTTCAAGATAGTGAGAAAACCTTGTTGGTCTCCAAAAAAGCTGATAAAAACTATCTTCAAGACAGTGAGACAACCCCAAAGTCCTGCCTTGATGTAGTGTTCGCATTACTGGCCACTACCGCTGGCATAAGCTCTTCGAATTCGCTGCCTGAATCAGTTCGGCTTCTTGAGTCTCAACTGCAAGTTGAAAGACAGCGATTAGCTGTGCTGCGACAAGAAGCTGAAGGACCGAGGAAGTCCCTGCAGAATTCAGATGCATACTTTCTGGAGAAACAGCAAGAGTTGGAGGATTTTAGCGCCAAACAAGAGAAAGCTAATAAGCTTGCTAAGCTTCTTGCCAGCATGGTGGGTGCCCAGGGTATCGTTTCTTAAGCTCTTCTGAAGTTGTTTCAGTTCTGGATTTGTTTTGATGCCACGTTTATTTGCACTGGTGGCCAATTTAGACGCTCAGTGTATGTAATATGCTGCTTTGTTGTTCCCTAATATTTGCACTGGTAGCGGACTTTGATGCCTAGTGGATGTAATCTGTGTAATCGCCGTAATAGCCTAGCGCTAATTGCTTTCTTATTTATTTACTTATAGTCTTGTTTATTTGTTTGCTTGTAGTCACTGCAGTTCTTTTTCCTCGGTTTGCTAGTGGCCGCAATAACCATGGGCCACATACGGGCCGTGGTAACGATGAGCCTCCTACGGGCCGTAGGATCCATGGGCCTCCTAAGGCGCGTAGGATCCATGGGTCGTACTGTTCATGGGATAAAACCGGAGCGCAATATGGGCCGTAAACGGGTCAATATGGGAACGGTCGGTTTAAGGGCCTATAGCATAACGGGCCGTTAACAGGCCGAAAGTCATCACAAGCCTAATTTTATCGACAGGCATAACGGGTCGTTAATGGGCCGGAATACATGACGGGCTGAAAATGGCCCAATTGGATAACAGACCACAAACGGGCCGATTGTAACCACAGGCTGAATTTGGCCCATTAGCATAACAAGCCAGTAACGGACCGTAAGTAATTGAGGGCCAGAAATGAGCCCAAGAATTTATGGGCCCTTAGAAGGCCGAAAGAGAACACGGGCTGGAAACGGCCCAACTGAATCATGGGCCGTTAATGGGCTCAAAGCAGTTTACTGTTCATGATGGGCCTGATTCACCTCGGGCCGTCAATGGGCCCAAAGATGCAAAAGGCCTCATATGGGCCGAAACACTTCATGGGCCATAGATGGGCCGAAAGTGACAACGGGCTGGAATCATATGGGACGGCCCACATGATGCTACTGGGTCGAATTTTTAAAGGCCGTAACGGGCCGTGAGTACCCGGGCTGTAAATGGGTTGTATGCGAACATGCCGGTAATAGGCTTTCCATGGGCCGGGTTGTTAACTTTTGACCAAGTCAAATGGGCCGGCCTTTATAACCTAAATGGGCCACTATTGGGCCGTGCAATGAATGGACGACATCTGTCACAACGCCTACCTGACACGTGGATCAGTTAGCCAATGAGAATTTTACACATGGAAAATCCCTATTGGTCAGGCCTGTTAACAGGTTATCGGATCCAAACCGGAACCCGATAGCTTAACGGTGACCCGTTACGGTGGATGCCACATGTCGGTTACCCTTGACGAAAACACTTCCATGATGCGACTTTATTGTCATGTAAGTGGACACTTCCGTGATGATAATTTCAGTATTGTTATGGAACACTTCTACGACAGCACAGGTATGACTATCTTGATTCTATCATAAATTTGTCACGGATGTACATGCATGAAAGAAAATGTGACCTACTGTGACAAAGGCGTATCATCACGGAAGTGTTTTTTTTGTATTGTCGACTACAAATGTCCCAGCTCCACTTCCCGACAAGGAACATACTGTACTACTATACTTAACAAGAAGAATAGAAGAGGAACATGTTAAAGAAGAGCAAGAAGATTTTGGATAATACAATGTGTGTTGCCCACCCATGATGAATCAGAGCGCATAAAGAAATGCAATTCCCTGTTGTCTCTCTATATGTGGCGCACATGCTTTTCGAAACTAATGTAGGAACATTAGTTGACCAATTAAACGTTCTCTGTTTTAGTAATATTAGCATCATATCAGATTCGTATTTCAACAACTAAGCTTTGGAATTATGAGTGGCATGTTGTTTCGCTTGATGGGTTGAGGAGCAGTGCTAGCACAACACAAAGCACCAAGGATGATGGTCGTGAATATAAAAGGGGAAAACTATAAGCATTGCGGGTATAGTGTTGACCGTGCCATGACGGATTTGAAGGTGCTAACCGGACAAAGGCTACTTCACAACCAATGTTTGCTTTCAACTAACAACTAAAGATTTGGTATGGACAAGAAAGTACAGTAAACAAGTGATGATCTATTTTTCGGGTCAGATCAATAACTTAAGTAGATATGAAAGAGTACCACCTCTCTTGCGACACCGTGTAGGCCTCGTCTGATATGTTGAGGGTGCTGCAGGTGCTATGGCTGTCGGCGGCGCGGAAGCAGATCTGAGACGGCAGACGGCGGCATCAGGGGAGAAGTCCTGTTGCCGTGGACGAGACAGTCATAGGAGCGGCCATGGCAAGGTAGACGACGGCGCGGATGAAGCGAGAGGACGCAATGCTAGGATCCTGATCCGGTGCGGTATATGAGAGACGTCGATATCTTGTAATGGACGACGGCGTCGGGGTAGCTGTGCCGGCATGGTGGAGAAGGATGGCGGTGAATGGGGTGGTGGACGGAGGAGGCTGGGGTGGAGAGGGTGTTTTGGTGCCCACGGAGTACGAATGGGGAAATGGAGCGAGAGAGGAGGGGGGACGCGCTTGTCTCAAATGCGGGGAAAGTTACAAACTTAGCCCCCGTTTAAAATTTCAGACATTAGAGCGATATTGGTCGGTTGGGGATAGGACGGTAATCTCGCATCTCCCGAATAGTTGCCGTGAGCGATTTTGGCCGAGGAGAGGGTGTTTTGGCGCCGACGGTGTATGAATGGGGAAATGGAGGGAGAGGGGGAACCACTTTGGGACGCGCTTGTCTAAAATGTGCGAAAATTACGAACTTAGCCCCCGTTTAAAATTTCGAACATGACGTCGGTTGGGGATTGGACGGTAATCTCACATCTCCCCAATATTTGCCGAGAGCGATTTCGGGCGAGGAGAGGGTGTTTTGGCGCCCACGATGTATGAACGGGGCTAACAGGTAGGGCGGTTGTGTCACGTATGAGTGAAGTCACAAACCTGGCCCTACTTAAAATATTTGCCTAGATCGATTTTGGCCGAGGAGAGTTTGTTTTGCCGCCCACCGTGTATGAATGGGAAAATGGAGGGGGAGAGAGAGGTCTTTGCGACTTGAATCAAATGTGTTTTGCCACCCACGTTTGGCGCCCACCGTGTCTGAATGGGGTGAGAGGCGGTCGTGTCATGTCTGAGTGAAGTTACAAACCTACCCCTATTTAGAGCATTGGAAATCAGGCCGATAGGTTGTGCGTGTCAGGGGTAGACAGTAATTTCCATCTCCCAAACACTGGTTTTGGGCAGCCGACGTGGGGGTGGGTGTTTGGCCACTTCTTTCGAATTTTGGGAGAATAAGCATTCAAGTTTACCCTGGCAACTAAATTCGAACCCATTTTGTATTCGATTACGAATCTTTATAAATCATTCTATGCTTTTTTAGATATCTTCAAAGGTACAACAAAGATGTATTCCACCTTTATATATGAATATGATTTACAAATGCCATGATACTCGAATTCAGAAGGTTGAATCCACTTTGAGTCAAACCGTTATTTCATCCAACACAATCTGCTCACACAAAAATCAGTTCACCTTATGTCCACTCCTACAAGTACTGAGGATTGCCTCGCCTAAGAAAATCAGATCATTACAAGACATGGACAACAAATAAGGGGTCTTACAACATAATCCATTCACAAACATGACACAATATGCAAGTATACTAATCTAATGACAATTTCGACTGGTATCTAAAGAAGAACTAGGATTAGCCTGGGCTTCCGATAGCAGAAGCAGCAGGACCTTCTCTATCTCCAAATGCAACAATCTTACTTGCTCCACTTCTTGGTTTGCTTGCATAATGCGTGCAGCTAATTGCATAATTTCCAGCCTCCTGATCAGGATTACCTCATTCATGGCAGCCACACCCTCTCTTTCTGCCTCTAGTAGAGCCTCAAGAACTATAATATCTATGCTCTCCATCGGGGTTGCCTCTGAACTGCTACCATCTGGTAACATGGATGGCGCACTGCTTCCATAAATAGATCATGGGGGTGTACATTGTGTCCTAGTTTGAACTGCATCCTGAAAGGTTTTCGCTAGACATAAGTAACAGATAGTTATCGCATGATCCAGGCAGTAAGCTTACATGGTAAACTATATACGAATTATTGCCGAGCATGGCAAGCTATATTTAAATGGTTCAAAGTTGCATCAGCCGAAAACAAATTAAAATGGTTAGATGAAAGGCAGTGTACCACCGCTACATTTAAGTTGCCCAAGCATATAAATAGTTGAAATATTCTGAGAAAGCACTTAAACAGTGTGGCCTCATATGTCGGGCCCGTGGAACCCGGGGTATCCCGGCCCGTCTGCCTTCGGCCCAGAGCGCGATGCCTGGCGGAGGCCCAATGGGCGGCCACCTGTGGGCGCCTCATGCAAGACCCCTCGCGAGGCCTGGCCTCCCGAGGACCCCTCCTCAGGGAGCGGGCGAGCAAGATTCAGTCACGACTTACCAAGAGCCTCGCGAGGCCCTCTCACGAGGTGGCCTCCCGAGGTTGCCTCCCGAGGCACCCTCCCAGGGGCACGCGAGGCCGGTGGTAGTGTTCGGCTCGGTCGCGCGGTCTCGTGCCACCACGTGGCTGACGCGTGCGGCGATGAATGGTGATAGAGGCCATACCAGCGGGCGCGGATGGAGAGGATTACCCCTTTTGTGCTAAGGGAGCAAGGCCAGCAATCCACTCCCCAAAGCAACCCACAAAGGTTGCCCGATCGATGAAAGAAGACCAAGACGGTGGGCGCGCAGGGCGGAGGTCATCCCCGAGCCCACAGGCGCGTCATGGACGGTCGCTTTGCAGGCGAAGACCACCTTTTGTCAGGATAGGTTGCGCTCCTGTTCCCTTTCAAACCGCCGTTGTGTGGCAACCCTTCCCACCAAGATTTTCAGGGGAAGAGGACCAAGGCGGATATAAAAGGGGTAGGGCGGCCACCGTAGAGAAGGATCGGGTCCATTGTCTCCTACCTTGTACACGAGAGCTGTCTCGCCACAATAATCCAACACACAAAGCAGGAGTAGGGTTTTACACTGCAAGGTGGCCTGAACCTGGGTAAACCGCCGTGTCTCCGGTCTGCTCCCGCTAGCGCGCTCTCGCCATAGCTTCGCCGTGGTTTAGCTGTGGTAGGGGATGAGGCCGTAGGCCTCTGCTCCTGGTGAGCGACGGCGGGCCCTCGCAAGCCATGATGGCAGAGGGCAATGAGGAGCCAGACCCGAACTGGGCCCTGGTGCTCGTGAGCAGCCACACCATGATCAAGCGCGAGGCCTTGCGGAACGCCACGGCCGCGCTAGGCCATCTAGGAGCAGAGCTTCAGGCCGTGGAGGCGCGCTTTGCTGAAGAGCACATACGCCTGGCCCGAGGGTGGCACCAACTTGAAGCCGCTGTTAAGCTGGGCCGACGCCAGAACGAGGTCACCCATGCAAGAGGCGAGAAAGCTGCCCGCGAGGCGAAGAAGGCCAGTGAGCGCGCTTTCCAGGATGCCGAGGCGGCAGACCGGCAGCGCGAGGCGGCGGAGGCCCGCAGACAGGAGCTCCAGGATCAGAATGCCGCGCTGGAACGGCGGCTCCAGGCACGGATAAATGCCATCTCCTCCCGTGAAGAGGAACTGGCGGCCCACGAGGCGGACCTTGAGATCCGCGAGCGGGAGCTCGCACGAACGACGTCCGCGCAGGACCTAGAGCGCGAATGGCTGGAGGCGTTGGACGCGAGGTAGACGCCGCTCAGGGCTCCTACGCCCAGCACTTGGACAAGGCCAACGCCAATCCAGCGGCCAAGGAGAAGAAGATTCAAGAGGATGCCGACAGGAGGGTCGCGCAGAACCGCAAGGCGCTTGCTGAGGAGCACAGCAAGAAACTGAAGCTGCAGGAGGACTGCTTCAAGGCAAGGCATGAGGAGTTCCAGCACGAGATTGCGGGCCTTAAGGAGATGCTGACCGAAGCAGAAACCCAGCGAGAGACCGCGCGGAAGGCCTAGGCCGACGCCAAGGCCGAGCTGGCCTCCCTCCAGCAATAAGTGGGGGGGCATCGCCGCCGTCGTGGAGCAGGCGAGGGACGAGGCGGCCCGTGCGCGGGGGCGGCAGCTCGAGCGCTCCAAGATGTTTTGCACCCTTGAGCTTCGAGCCCGCCGTGCCTTGGACTCCATTTATAAGGAGGACGTCGGCAGCCCCCTCGAGACCCACGACGCCAGCTACCTCGACTTCTTCACCAAGCTCATGGAGCGGCTCAAGGTTGGTGCCAAGAAGGTGGGCGTAATCGTCGAGGAGGAGTTCCGCGACCACCTCACCCAGGCCGCGACGCGCATCTTCAGCCACCTTCTCCACGCCGACCCCAACTTTGACTTTGAGAAGGTGATAGCTCCCGTCCCGGAGGAGCTCCGCAGTGACCTCGGGAAGGCGGTGGAGGACCACGTGGACGCGTTGCACGCGCAGTTTACCCACGATAGCAGCGAGGGCCTAGGCAGAGCCGAAGAAGACGACGACGACAACAGCAGTGGTGATGGCAACGCGTCCTCTTAGGCCATTTCCTCATTATCCTGTGCATAGTTAATCGTGGCCCCGTGGGGGTGTGAAGACAATGACTTTTGCTTAAGTACACTACGATTTGCTGTAATAAACGCTCATGCCCTCGTGAGGCTCTCTTGAGGCCTGTTTTCCTCTTTTTGTTTGCCTTTTGTGCTCTATGTCGTCAAGGCCCAGCCCCCGAGCGGGCTACAGCCGTCACTGGTACGTCAGGTCGCGATGCCTGGGCAAGGCCAAGAGGTGAGGGCACCGGGAGCTAGTAAGGGCTCCTGAGGTGTGATGCTCAGGGAGCCCCCCTTTGACGCGCAAGCGGCTTGCGGGAGGAGAAACGCTAGCGCTCGTGAGGTCGCTAGAGGGGAAAGCTTGGGATATGGCGAGGGTAGCTCGCGAGGTAGTTAGACTTAGCTCTTGCGGGGGGTAGCGTCTGGTGGGCCGCCACTTGTAGGGTGTGCCTTGCGAAGTTTCCACTCGCGAGGTCCCTTGCTGAGATGGCCGTCATAGGTTGGCTCCCGAGGCAGGGCCTGCGAAACTTCCTGAGGCTCGAGGGGGGCGTTTTGCCGTTGGTCCACCTCGTGAGGCGTGCTCACGAGGCCTCCTAGGTAACCTGTTCCTGAGACAACTGCATGCGGAGAGTCATTCGATAGGGGAGCAGCGCACGCTCACCGGCTTGCTCATGGGCGTTACGCGAGGAGATAAGACACCAAGGACCTTGGTGGGGTGGCGTGCACGGGAGTAGGCCCGCGAGCCAGAGCCCATTTGCTTGGGTTTTTCAGCGCTGCTGGGACTGACCCGAGCACAGGCACCATGTCCAGCCCCCGCTCGGGTGAAGCTCATGAGGGAGGTCATGAGCACGTGCGGCTCGCGAGGCGAAGATATGAAGAAATACACCATGTATGGAAACTGAAGCTTTACTGAGGCAAGATAACAGGTTTCATTACACAACCAAAAAGGGGTGTGGCTGCCGTGTCTGGCACGGGTTAGCTTGAGGTTGGTGCAGCCCGTGGGGCACCCTTAGTTACACACCGGAAAGAGAAAAAGATGGGCTGTCATGTCCGGCACGGGTCAGCTTGAGGTTGGTGCAGCCCGTGGGGCGCCCTCAGTTGATTGTTCCACTAGCGCGGAGAAAGGGGCTTCCACCGGGGCGTGGGTATGATCGCGGGTCGATCGTTCCGCCAGCACGGAGCATGGGGCTTCCACTTGGGCGTGGGCAGGATCTCTCGCGTGCCCATCAGGCAAACACATTGAGAGTCTCCGGGGTGTGTATAGCCCCATTTCGTTCGGACGCATCAGGGTCACCGGTAGAACTTGCGGAGGTATTGGATGTTCCAGGCGTTAGGCACAGGAACTCCGTCCTCCGTCTCCAGTCGGGCGGCGCTGGGTCTGGAGACATGAGCAACCCTGAAAGGGCCTTCCCACATGGGTGAGAGCTTGTGGATCCCCTCTCTGGAGAGGATCCTGCATAGGACGAGGTCACTGACCTCGAGAGTGCGAGGGCGGATGTTGCGGCTGTGGTAGCGGCGCAGGGCCTGCTGGTACCTTGTGGTGCGAAGGGCGGCCTCACGGCGGACCTCCTCAAGGAGCAGCAGGTCAACCTCCCGCGAGCCATCCTGACGCGCCTCGTCAAATGTGGCGCCCCGCCTGAATACCACTGTAGCCAGACGGTCGCCGCACACACCAGCCCAAGAAATCACTCTGGCATGCGCTTTTACAACAAGTATCATGAACACAGACCTATCTATTAATGAATATATCAGTCTTACATGATATATTTCAAGGGTGATGGCAGCGGAAAGGCTCTATCTAAGGCAGCATGGTCTTGGTGCGGCTCCAATCCACAGGGATCTGACTGGGTTACTCTTCTAGCCCACGAACACTCCGGCTCCTTGCTAGCGAACGTCGAATCCTTAGGTGAACCTGGCCACATTGAAGGCTGCTGAGTACTTTTGAATGTACTCGCAAGCAAAACCAAACTAACATATACACCAAGCAATGCAATCCATGGCATTCAAGCATGCATTCAATATCTTAATAGTATTAACTATCATGTTATGATAGGATTATCTAGCAAGATTAAACATCTAGCAGCATTAATCATCATGTCATAGCAGGATTATCTAACATAATAACTATTGGGGTAAATGCAGTGAGGTAAAGCATATCAAGTAAATAATTCCTACTCCGAGTATTCTCACGATCCAAGTCCGATCCAAACTTTGCGGTCATCCAACCGCTCATCTCATAGCCATCGCATGGCTATTATTCATATCCTTGACATCATCTGATGTCCAGGCATCAGTACTGCAAGTCTGACAAATCAAACCTTTCTCTGGTTCATTATTAGCAGCAACATTATATGGTTTGTTCCTCCAGACTCGACACGGACCAAATAGGGGCCTATACGAACTGTCCATGATCGAGGACGCGGCTATTCGAATAGATTTACACTCTGCAGAGGTTGCGCACTTTACCCACACCATGGAGCGCCTGGCCTCGTACTTTAGTACATGTTCCCATTCAGGTGGACCAGTGCTGCTCCAACGAAACCTGCCTAATCCGTGACTCTTCCATCGTACCACCGACAATCATCCTCCCCCGGAGTCCTGCCCTGGGTGGCCCCTGTGTCACCTCGTGACACCTGCCACCGTCGTGGCCAACTAAACTGTCCCAAACGGGGACCGCGTGCAAACAAACAACTAGGCTCACAAGGTTATCACCGTGTACCTGATCAGGGCAGCACGCACGCATAACCTTCCGTAGGGGGTGGTACCGATAAAAGAGCACGAGGTTAGACCAAGTCAAGGCCGTCCCATACCGGCAAATGTGGCTGCACGGATAAGTCCGGATAGGTGACACTATGACTCGATCTAGCCAATGGAGGAGGTTGTTATCATTAAGTCACATTTCATAATATTGCAATAACAGTAACCATGCATGATGTAACAATTATGAAAACATAACAACCTATCTCCATACAATATTACAACGAGTCATTAGTGAAACAATATTTAAATGGCAAGTTATCACTCTACAAGTTCTAGCAGTAAGTGACGACCATCTGAACCCTTGTATGAAACCGACAAATAACCCAGTAGCCACCAGAACGGTCTTTACAACTCAGATCTTGGACGTGACTGGAATAACTCAACCCCGGCTCAAGACGGCTGAAAAGCAGCTCAGAGCATGAGACGGTGTTGATAAAAAGAGTGTAGTGGTTCCCTAAGACGGCCCAAAAACAGCTCAGAGCATAGGGTCACTGCTACAGAAAGGAATTCAATAGCTGTCCGAGACGGCCGAAAAGCAGCTCAGAACAAGGGCCAGTTGTTGAAAATAGAACATAAAGTCAGCATCCACCCCGGACGGCTGAAAGCAGCTCAGAACACAGGCGTGGTGCCGTCATCAAAGAAAGGCAAGCAAGGGTTCATCAGCGTCACATACAGCTCACCACTACGCATAGAAGCATAAGCATATTAATTTAAACACGCAAGAATAACACAGAGCAATGCTTTAGGGCATATATCAGATGGTCGGCTTGCCTGGGGTCGAGGAGTTCATCGGAAGGAGGTGCGGTAGCCTCGCAGGAAAATCCGCCGGAAAAGGTTCTCTCTCGAAGGAGGCTGAATAAGGGCAGGGGCAAAATGGTCATTTTCACAGTGTGAAAACATTATGAAAATGATACCATCGGAACGGGCTCGACGAACTGAAGATGTGGGCGTTGGATTCACCTGAATCGGAGTTACGAGCGAAAAGTTGTGGCCGTTCGTTGTTTAGTCAGAAACAAATAAAACTGTGTTCATCTCTGCCCTTAACTGACGAACGGCCGCAAACTAAGGGTTTCGGCCGGTGGCTGAATAAAGAAAACGTACTTCTGAGAATACGCTTCTCTGCACAGAAAACGTATTTCTGCTTTAAGTCGCAGGAAAATACGTTTTCAACTCCAGAAAACGTAAACCGCGGAGTGCGCTTTCACTTATCCACGTCACCGGTCAGCTCGGTCAACGCGTGAGGCCGCCATGTGGGTCCCGCTGGCAGGGCCTTCGTCCTCCTCCCACTCGCGCGTCTGGCCGAAGAGATAGGGGAGGTCGACGGCGATCCCTGGCGACTCCAGCCACCAATCTCGCCGGCCGGCCTACCGGCGTGCTCAGCACATCCGGCCGCACCCATCCCTGGGCTGCACCACCACCGGGAAGCACTGGGGCAGGCAGGGTGTTGGCCGCGGCGGATGGCGGGGCTGGCCAGATCGGGCCTGAGGTCACGGGCATCTCCGGAGAAAATGGAGGCGGGGAAACGAGTCATGGTGGTGGTGGTGGTCGGCTACGGCGACTAGGGCAGCAATGGCGGCCGAGGATGAGTGAATTTAGGCGAGAGAGGGCGGCGGCCATGGCGGCAGTGAGAGGCGAGGAGAGGTCCTCGAGCTAAAGTGAGAGGCTGGGGAGGTAGCTGGGAGGGAGTGGAGGCCGCTGCGGGGGTTGGGATGCTCGGGGAAGGCTCTGGCCACAGCTATTTATAGCCGGCCGAGACGAGGGGGATAAGCACGACGGCCGTGGCGATCTTAGCCGCATACTGGAGCTCCGGGGCGACGTGGCTGGTGGGTTCCCGGCGTCGGGGAGCGGCCGACCTGACGAGAGGCAGAGGGAGGCGACAGCTCGAGGAAGAAGAAGCCAACGAGAGAGGGAAACAACGACGGTCACGGGCGGACAGAACTGCGGCGGCGACCGCCATGGCGTGGAGAAGGAGAAAGAGGAGGGGAGAAGCTACGGGAGAGGGGCAGGTGGACTCCGCGAAGCCACTAGACATGCCGGGACACGCCGGAGTTGGCCGGAGCTGGCCTGCTGACGAGAACAGTGCCGCAGAGCGCCATTTTGGTCTGTCCTAAGCGTGGTCACCGCGGGTGCCACGTGCTCTGGAGTTTTCCTGAATGCACAATCATGTCAATTAGATAGATCAAAGGTCGGTGAGTTGACATATGAGGATTTTGGATGGAAGTGGAGACATGAAATTGCCTGATTTGAGCTGAGATAGGTTCTGGTCAGAAATTTGGACAGGATGCTGGGGTCAAACAGAGGTGCCAATGGGCTGGAAAATTTGTCACAGAGAAATATGGTAGGAAGGACTAGGTGCTTGCCAAATTTGAAGGCCTTTGGACAAGTTTTGCATACACTTCCTTCACAAAGCATAATCTGGTCCAGAAACTTGACTTTGAAGCTGCACTCGTTTGGCTTGATGAAATGAACTGAATTTTGGTGGAGGGAGGTGATTTGGAGATATGAAGGTACTGGAAAAATTTCAGCTCATTTGGATATACCAAAATGGTACTTCCTTCACAGAGCTTGGATCTCGACAGAAACTAGATGGAATTTTTGGGAGAAATTGGCTTGATGAAATGATGTGAATTTTTTCATAGTTACATCATATAGGGAATGTGAGGTCCTGGATTAATTTGAGAATTTTTGAAGCAATATAAAATATAGTTACTTCACAACCTCAAAATGGGTCCAGAAACAAGAATTGGATGATGCTCTCAAAATTTGATCTGTGGAACTTGGGTTCTTGATGGAAATGGTGAATATATGGATAGGAGAAGCTCCACAAATTATTTGGGATTTTTCCTGGCTACCAAAATGGCAATTCCTTTGCAACGGAGGGAATTAGGGTTTCCCTTCCGGTAGACCGGAGAGTAGGGTTTTGGCGGCAGAATCCTGAGAATAAATCCAGGATAGAAAGATTGGGTTGGAGAGAGGCTCTGGTTGGATAGGAAAGGCAAGACTAAATGACCATCTTCGTATACCCAAAGCAAGAGAAAATCCAATAACACCGAAAAAAGGACGGGAGTCAAATCCCGCAAAGGAAAAAAACAAGGAGCGAAAACCAGGATGTCACAAACCTACCCCCCTTAAGAAAATCTCGTCCTCGAGATTTCCGGGCTTACCTCCCGACTAAGGGGGACTTACCTCTGTGCGACTTGGATCCATCAGCTATCTTGTCTTCATTGGTCTTTTGATGGCTCCGGTGCTGTCTTTTTCGGACGGCTGCATTGAATACTTCTCTTTCCTGTCAAGCAAACCCTTTGTGCTGGTAGTTTGTTGGCTGGGGTTGGTGGGTAGCTCCGAGTATCGACAAATAATCTGGTTTCCATGTCCGGAGACTAGCTGCTTCGGGTTTTATTGTGATACTTCGCACAATGACTGTCAAGGGCGAGACATTCTTTCTGGGTACCGGACTCACGTGCTCGCATGGCCTGGAGTGGCTAGGAGTGGCTCTCTTTTTGCCTTGTCAGAATATTCAATCTGGTTGTGGGTTCTATACGGATGCTTTCTTCCTGTCTCTTGCATTCTGACTTCGTTCTCAGGAGGTTCCTAGCTGAAATGTCGGGCATGATCACAAAGTAATCATAGACGGTAATCTCTAAGATGGCTCTACCATATACAGCCTCTGTGGTCCTTGCTATGACCACTGAGCTGACATAGTATGGCTACCATTCCGTGCATTCTTCGGAGCATAGCCTCTTATCTTGGTTGATGACCTAGATTCATGATGAGTATAACATGCTGGCTGCATTGTTGTGGCCGTATATGCAAGAGTCTAACAAGGATTGTCAATATCACCTTGTCTGTGGAGCTTCACTTCATTGACCGTTGCGGAGATTATTTATTCAAGACTTCCTTGTTCTTGGGGGTTCCTTTTTGGGGAACTTGTCAGGACCTACCATCATGGCTCCTTGGTCATATCCCAGCTTGTTGGGCTTGTATTCACAATTTACTCTTGCATATCTCGTAGGGATTGCTGCGTTCATATCCTTCTTTGAAGTGTGGAGCCAATGTTTCTCTGAACACTGTCATTCCCGTGTACGAGTGACTCGCATGAACTGATCCACTGGACTGCATGCTCACAACATATGCAGGAGTAGGATAAATCCTTTCATAATCATTGTGTCTGTAAAGGTTGCACGACCGATGCAGACTTCAGGTTGATAGTTAATTCGGAATACCCTTTGCATTCCAACCAAGTGTTGCCGGTAGTGAGCAGTTGACGGATAATTCCATTCGGTTCAGCTGAGCTTCCAAGTATTTGGAATCCTCATTGATTCTGGGCAACCGTGAACTTATCCATATTCATCGCAAACCTTGTTCACTGGGCCTGAAAAATTATACATACACCGGTAAATTCCAGAATGTGCTTTGAAATGTGTATCCATATACCCGAGTGTTGTTGTTGCTCTCGGCACTTTCACATTCTTGTAATATGTCTTCTGTGGATAATAAATGATTCTTGAGTCCATTGGGAAAAACTCAAGGTTCACTCAACTGACCAAAATAATCCTTGTACCGAGGATGGAATAATTTGTCCCTTACTGGTGTCCATTCCCGATAGCTCATCTGACTATTCCTTTAGTGTGATCTGTTTCTGAGGCAAACTCTCTTAGATATAGTCTGGCCTTGTCAGTTGCACTCCGATTCTGCTTCTGACCCATTCTTCATTCTTGGCACCTCTGGGGTTGCTGTTCCGAATATCTTGTTGTTGACTTGAATCATCTGAGTTTGGACTATTGGGTAGTATCCAAGTTGTATGTTGGTCTTCTTGACAGCACTTGCGGATGGATCCAGTCGGAGCGAAAGAACGGAACCGCCAAAAGAAGCAAAACTGCAAAAAACCAAAAAGCAAATAAAGCTCAAATTTTGCGGACCTTACACATGTGGCCAAAGATTCACTAGTATAACTAGTATAGCGCACTCGATGTACCTCTAAGGACTTAGAAGCAAAACCACACAATGCCCCTGGTAGCAATTGTTGTCAAGCTCCTACTACTTCCTTAGGGAACATCAAACTCAACGCACGACCATAGCCAAGGTGGCTTAGTCAATGATCCTAGGGTTGTCGGGGAAAGATGGAATTTAAAGGCATTTCCAAAAGGAAACTGGATTCGAGAAGAGAAAGGCCATGGTTAGCAAGCAAGGTAGGGATATCTGGTTTACCTAGGGGTTAAGGGCTCAAGGGTCAATGCCTGGTGCGGACATTTCCCACCAGAGGCAAAGGCCACGAGAGTTGGGATCTGATGGAGCCATAAACCTATGGGGTTGCCTTATGATCAATAGTAGCCGTGCCAGTCTGGCAAAGATGGTTGAAATCCATCTAGGCTTTCTACTAATCAAAAAGGCAATGAAGTCTAGCTAGGGTAACCTACGGTCAGCCTGGCTCTGATACCATCCGTTGTGGCGCCCCGCCTGATTACCACTGTAGCCAGATGGTCGCCGCACACACCAGCCCAGGAAATCACTCTGGCATGCGCTTTTACAACAAGTATCATGAACACATACCTTTCTATTAATGAATATATCAGTCTTACATGATATATTTCAAGGGTGATGGCAGCGGAAAGGCTCTATCTAAGGCAACATGGTCTTGGTGCGGCTCCAATCCACAGGGATCTGACTGGGTTACTCTTCTAGCCCGCGAACACTCCGGCTCCTTGCTAGGGAACGTCGAATCCTTAGGTGAACCTGGCCATATTGAAGGCCGCTGAGTACTTTTGAATGTACTCGCAAGCAAAACCAAACTAACATATACACCAAGCAATGCAATCCATGGCATTCAAGCATGCATTCAATATCTTAATAGTATTAACTATCATGTTATGATAGGATTATCTTGCAAGATTAAACATCTAGCAGCATTAATCATCATGTCATAGCAGGATTATCTAACATAATAACTATTGGGGTAAATGCAGTGAGGTAAAGCATATCAAGTAAATAATTCCTACTCCGAGTATTCACATGATCCAAGTCTGATCCAAACTTTGCGGTCATCCAACCGCTCATCTCATAGCCATCGCATGGCTATCATTCATATCCTTGACATCATCTGATGTCCAGGCATCAGTACTGCACGTCTGACAAATCATACCTTTCTCTGGTTCATTATTAGCAGCAACATTATATGGTTTGTTCCTCCACACTCGACACGGACCAAATAGGGGCCTATACGAACTGTCCATGACCGAGGACGCGGCTATTCGAATAGATTTACACTCTACAGAGGTTGCGCACTTTACCCACACCATGGAGCGCCTGGCCTCGTACTTTAGTACATGTTCCCATTCGGGTGGACCAGTGCTGCTCCAACGAAACCTGCCTAACCCGTGACTCTTCCATCGTACCACCGACAATCATCCTCCCCCGGAGTCCTGCCCTGGGTGGCCCCTGTGTCACCTCGTGACACCTGCCACCGTCGTGGCCAACTAAACTGTCCCAAACGGGGACCGCGCCCAAACAAACAACTGGGCTCACAAGGTTATCGCCGTCTACCTGATCAGGGCAGCACGAACGCATAACCTTCCCTAGGGGGTGGTACCGATAAAAGAGCACGAGGTTAGACCAAGTCAAGGCCGTCCCATACCGGCAAATGTGGCTGCACGGATAAGTCCGGATAGGTGACACTATGACTCGATCCAGCCGACGAAGGAGGTTGTTATCATTAAGTTACATTTCATAATATTGCAATAACAGTAACCATGCATGATGTAACAATTATGAAAACATAACAACCTATCTCCATACAATATTACAACGAGTCATTAGTGAAACAACATTTAAATGGCAAGTTATCACTCTACAAGTTCTAGCTGTAAGTGACGACCATCTGAACCCTTGTATGAAACCGGCAAATAACCCAGTAGCCACCAGAATGGTCTTTACAACTCAGATCTGGGACGTGACTGGAATAACTCAACCCCGGCTCAAGACGGCTGAAAAGCAGCTCAGAGCATGAGACGGTGTTGATAAAAAGAGTGTAGTGGTTCCCTAAGACGGCCGAAAAATAGCTCAGAGCATAGGGTCACCGCTACAGAAAGGAATTCAACAGCTGTCCGAGACAGCCAAAAAGCAGCTCAGAACACGGGCCAGTTGTTGAAAAGAGAACATAAAGTCGGCATCCACCCCGGACGGCTGAAAGCAGCTCAGAACACAGGCGTGGTGCCGTCATCAAAGAAAGGCAAGCAAGGGTTCATCAGCGTCACATACAGCTCACCACTATGCATAGAAGCATAAGCATATTAATTTAAACACGCAAGAATAACACAGAGCAATGCTTTAGGGCATATATCAGATGGTCGGCTTGCCTGGGGTCGAGCAGTTCATTGGAAGGAGGTGCGGTAGCCTCGCAGGAAAATCCGCCGAAAAAGCTTCTCTCTCGAAGGAGGCTGAATAAGGGCAGGGGCAAAATGGTCATTTTCACAGTGTGAAAACATTATGAAAATGATACCATCGGAACGGGCTCGACGAACTGAAGATGTGGGCGTTGGATTCACCTGAATCAGAGTTACAAGCAAAAAGTTGTGGCCGTTTGTTGTTTAGGCAGAAACAAATGAAACTTTGTTCATCTCTGCCCTTAACTGACAAACGGCGGCACACTAAGGGTTTCGGCCGGTGGCTGAATAAAGAGAACGTACTTCTGAGAATACGCTTCTCTGCACAGAAAACGTATTTCTGCTTTAAGTCGCCGGAAAATACGTTTTCAACTACAGAAAACGTAAACCGCGGAGTGCGCTTTCACAAATCCACGTCACCGGTCAGCTCGGTCAACGCGTGAGGCCGCCATGTGGGTCCCACTGGCAGGGCCTTCGTCCTCCTCCCACTCGCGCGTCTGGCCGAAGAGAGAGGGGAGGTCGACGGCGATCCCTGGCGACTCCGGCCACCAATCTCGCCGGCCGGCCTACCGGCGTGCTCAGCACATCCGGCCGCACCCATCCCTGGGCTGCACCACCGCCGGGAAGCACTGGGGCAGGCAGGGCGTTGGCCGCGGCGGATGGCGGGGCTGGCCAGTTCGGGCCTGAGGCCATGGGCATCTCCGGAGCAAATGGAGGCGGGGAAACGAGTCGTGGTGGTGGTGGTGGTCGGCTACGGCGACTAGGGCAGTAATGGCGGCCGGGGATGAGTGAATTTAGGCGAGGGAGGGCGGCGGCCATGGCAGCAGTGAGAGGTGAGGAGAGGTCCTCGAGCTAAAGTGAGAGGCTGGGGAGGTAGCTGGGAGGGAGAGGAGGCCGCTGCGGGGGTTGGGATGCTCGGGGAAGGCTCTAGCCACGGCTATTTATAGCCAGCCGAGACGAGGGGCATAAGCACGACGGCCGTGGCGATCTTAGCCGCGTACTGGAGCTCCGGGGTGATATGGCTGGTGGGTTCCCGACGTCGGGGAGCGGCCGACCTGACGAGAGGCAGAGGGAGGTGAAAGCTCGAGGAAGAAGAAGCCAACGAGAGAGGGAAACGACGACGGTCACGGGCGGACAGAACTGCGGCGGCGACCGCCGTGGTGTGGAGAAGAAGCAAGAGGAGGGGAGAAGCTACGGGAGAAGGGCAGGTGGACTCCACGAAGCCACTAGACTAGTCGGGACACACCGGAGTTGGCCGGAGCTGGCCTGCCGACGAGAACAGTGCCGCAGAGCGCCATTTTGGCCTGTCCTAAGCGTGGTCACCGCATGTGGCACGTGCTCTGGAGTTTTCCTGAATGCACAATCATGTCAATTAGATAGATCAGAGGTCGGTGAGTTGACATATGAGGATTTTGGATGGAAGTGGAGACATGAAATTGACTGATTTGAGCTGAGATAGGTTCTGGTCAGAAATTTGGACATGATGCTGGGGTCAAACAGAGGTGCCAATGGGCTGGAAAAGTTGTCACAGAGAAATATGGTAGGAAGGACTAGGTGCTTGCCAAATTTGAAGGCATTTGCACAAGTTTTGCATACACTTCCTTCACAAAGCATAATCTGGTCCAGAAACTTGACTTTGAAGCTGCACTCATTTGGCTTGATGAAATGAACTGAATTTTGGTGGAGGGAGGTGATTTGGAGATATGAAGGTACTGGAAATTTTTTAGCTCATTTGGATATACCAAAATGGTACTTCCTTCACAGAGCTTGGATCTGGACAGAAACAAGATGGTATTTTTGGGAGAAATTGGCTAGATGAAATGATGTGAATTTTTTTATAGTCACATCATATAGGGAATGTGAGGTCCTGGATTAATTTGAGAATTTTTGAAGCAATATAAAATATAGTTACTTCACAACCTCAAAATGGGTCCAGAAACAAGAATTGGATGATGCTCTCAAAATTTGATCTGTGGAACTTGGGTTCTTGATGGAAATGGTGAATATATGGATAGGAGAAGCTCCACAAATTATTTGGGATTTTTCCTGGCTACCAAAATGGTAATTCCTTTGCAACGGAGGGTATTAGGGTTTCCCTTCCGGTAGACCGGAGAGTAGGGTTTTGGCGGCAGAATCCTGAGAATAAATCCAGGATAGCAAGATTGGGTTAGAGAGAGGCTCTAGTTGGATAGGAAAGGCAAGACTAAATGACCATTTTCGTATACCCAAAGATAAGAGAAAATCCAATAACACCGAAAAAAGGACGGGAGTCAAATCCCGCAAAGGAAAAAAAACAAGGAGCAAAAACCAGGGTGTCACATCAAAGGCAAGGACTCGCCGGGAGCCATGCTTAAGCTCCAAGGGAAGGACCGCCTCAGCTCCGTAGATGAGGAAGAAGGGAGTCTCGCCGGTAGGCTTGGTTGCCGTTGTGCGGATGGACCACATCACAGACTGTAGCTCGTCGAGCCAGCCCTTGCCGCAGGCTTCGAGCTTCTTCTTGAAGCTCCTCGTCTTGAGGCCCTTGAGGACCTCCACGTTGGCACGCTCGGCCTGGCCATTGCTTCGCGGGTGCGCCACAGAGGCAAAGCAGATTTGCATGCCGAGGCTGGCGCAGTAGGACTTGAATAGGCCGCTTGTGAAGTGGGAGCCATTGTCGTGGATGATGCGGTTGGGGACTCCAAAGCGGCTCACGAGGCCCTTGATGAACTTGACGGTGGAGCCTTCCGGGATGGTACGCACAGGCTCGACCTTTGCCCACTTGGTGAACTTGTCGATGGCGACGTAGAGGTAGCGGTAGCCGCCAGCCGCGCGAGGGAAAGGGCCAAGGATATCCAGCCCCCAGATCGCGAAGGACCTTGAGAGGGGAATGGGGAGTGGTGGCCGTAGTCTCCGCCGTGTATGTCGGTGAGCAGCTCGTGCCCCTACTGCTTAGAGATGCACCGCAAGGAGACGCCATTCGGGCACCTGCGGTACAGCTCGCCCTCCTGTAAGCAGTAAGCGGTGGCCTGGTGGACCACGCGCTCTGCTTCCGAGTCCTCCTCCGGGAGTGTGCCACGGAGCAGATAGGCCTTATACTCGGCAGCCCAGCTGTCTGCTTGAGGCTCCAGCGCCAGCAGCAAGTGAGCTCCTGAGGTGCGGGTGGGAGCTCTTCATGAAGCAGCATGGTGCCCACGGTAGGTGGTGCAGCTGATGGCCTGAGGAGCCTTTCCTCGACGATGCCAAGACTCTGGGGCTCACGGCCGGATGCTCACTTGGCGATGTCATCAGCCTCCTTGTTGCCACCGCGCGGGACATGCTGCAGCTCCAAGCCAAGGAAACACTTTTCAAGTTTACGTACCTCCTCCAGGTAGATGGCCATGTGCTTGTCTTTGGGCTTGTAGCTTTTGTTGGAGAAGTTGACGAGAAGCTGAGAGTCGCCCTTGATGGTGAGGCGCTTGATGCCCAGGGCAGAGGCGGCCTTGAGGCCAGCGATGAGGCGCTCATACTCTGCGATGTTGTTGGAGACATTATCGTCACGCTTGAAGCAGAGTTGCACAGCGTAGTAGAGCTTGTCTCCTGTTGGCGAGGTGAGCATGACTCCAGCCCCCGTGCCCTGCCGGGAGAAGGCGCTGTCGAAGTGCATGGTCCAGCCACCAGACGCCTCGTCCCCTGGCAGGAGGGACTTGTCCTCGCGAGGCTCCTCCTCGTATGGGTCCATCCACTCTGCCACGAAGTCGGCCAGGGCCGCGCCCTTGATGACTCTGGTGGTGCAGAACTCTAGCTGGAAGGCCTGCGGTGCTGGGGCTGCGCAGGACTTGCTCCAAGGGATAAGAAGAAATGACCTTGATAGGATGGCCTTGAAAGTTGTGACGCACCTTGCAGGAGGCGACGAGGAGCGCCAAGAGGAGCTTCTACTGCATGGGGTAATGCTCGCGCGCATCCCTTAGAACCGTGCTGACGAAGTACACGGGGTGCTCGACGAGGCACGTAGTTGCGGTGGCAGCCTACTCTTCAAGTGGCTCGCGAGGCTCTACGGGCTCGGGAGGCTCATGAAGCTCGGGGGCTCGCGAGGCTTGGGAGGCTCGCGAGGCTCGGGGGAGCTCGCGAGGCTCGGGAGGCACAAAGGGCTTCTCCTTAGCGCAGACGCGCTCCTCTCGTACCGCCACGAGCGCCGCGCTGGCTGTCTGGGGGGTAGCCGCCAAGTATAGGAGCAAGGGATCACAGGGGCGCGGCGCGACCATGATGGGTGGGCTCGTGAGATACCTCTTGAGGTCTTCAAAGGCGGTGTCTGCCTTAGGAGCCCATTTGAAGGGGCCGGACCTCTTCACGAGCTTGAAGAATGTCAAGGCTCGCTCACCAAACTTGGAGATGAAGCGCCCCAGGGAGGCCATGCATCCCGCCAAGCGCTACATTTCCTTGAGGGTCCGGGGAGGACGCATTCTCTTGATGGCCTTGATCTTCTCAGGGTTGGCTTTGCTCCCACGGTGGGAGATCAGGAAACCGAGGAGCTTGCCGGAAGGGACTCTGAAGATGCACTTGCCGGGGTTGAGCTTTTGGTTGACCTTGCGCAGGTTGGGGAACGTTTCCTCGAGATCCTTGATGAGAGACCCGGCCTCACGGGTTTTGACCATGATGTCATCGATGTAGGCCTCTGCGTTCCTCCCCATCTGAGGCCCCAGCGTGATGCGCATCAGCCGCTGGAGGGTGGCGCCAGCACTCCTCAAGCCAAAGGGCATGCAGGTGTAGCAGTATATGCCGCAAGGGGTGATGAAGGCCGTCCTCTCCACGTCTTCTGCCGCCATCTTAATCTGATGGTAGCCTGAAAAGGCATCCAGGAAGCATAGCAGGTCGCATCCGGCAGTGGAGTCCACGATCTGGTCGATGCGCGGTAGCGGAAAGGGGTCCTGAGGGCAGGCCTTGTTGAGGCTCGTGAAGTTGACGCATATTCGCTCCTTGCCGCCCTTCTTGGGGACGACGACGGGGTTGGTGAGCCATTCGGGATGGTGCACCTCCCGGACTACTCTGGCTTCTTCCAACTTGTGTACTTCTTTAACAATGAAATGTTGCCTCTCGGGCACCTGGCACCGTACTTTTTGCTTGATGGGGCGTGTGTTAGGGCACACCGCTAAGTGGTGCTCGATCACCTCCCTTGGTACACCGGACAAGTCAGATGCTTTCCAGGCGAAAACATCCAAGTTTGCCCGAAGGAAGGCGACGAGCGCACTTTCCTATGCAGGAGGGAGGCAGGTGCCCATGGTGAATGCAGGGCCTGAGCCACTGCCATCAACCAACACCTTCTTCATCTTGGTGCGGTCCTGAGAGAACAGCTTCTTCTTCTTCGTGGGCGCAGCCTCAGGAGGCTCAACCGCATCCTCGTCAGCCGGATGCATGGCTGCGGCAGCCTTATAGGCGTGCTCGAGGGAGCAGACTGCGTCCTTCTCGTCACAGGTGAGGGTGATGATGCCACTGCAGCCAGGCATCTTGAGGACGTTGTAGGCGTGATGAGACACCGCCATGAACTTGGCGAGCACGGGGTAGCCCAGGATGGCATTGTAGGGCAGACTGAGATGGGCGACGTCGAAGTCGATGAGCTCAGTGTGGTAGTTCTTGCAGGTGCCGAAGGTGACAGGGAGGCGCACCTGCCCAGAGGCAGCGTGGAGCCATCGGTCACGCCCGAGAAGGGCCTTGTCGGCATGAGCTGCTCAAAGGTCTCGATGGAGAGGTAGTTGAGGCCGGCGCCTCCGTCGATGAGCGTCTTGGTGACCGTGACGTTGCTGATGGTGGGGGTGCATAGCATGGGGAGCATGCCTGCAGTGGCCGCGGACTTGGGGTGGTCCTTGGAGTCAAAGGTGATGGCGTACTGCGACCACTTGAGGGGCTGTGCGGCCTCAGGCCTTGGGAGGGCGGCGGCTACCTCGCGAGAGAACTGCTTGAAGTGGCGATTGGATGCAGGAGCCTGAGCTCCGCCGAGGATGCAGGCAATCGCGCGAGGCTCCTGGTAGCCCCCAGCACCCTCATCAGGCTGGTGGTTCCTCCGGGGCGGCGGCGGCAGCGGCGGAAGAGCGGCGTTGGCCTGAGGATTTGCCTCACGAGGCTGGTCGCGCCAGGCGGCCTCACGAGGCTGGTCGCGCCAGCCTTGGCGGAAGTTGCCGTTGCGGCCGTCCTAGCGGTTGCCGCCGCGGCCGCCTCCACAGCCGGCGCCGCGGTCATTGTGGTCGCCTCGGCGGCCTAGACGCTCATCACGGAGCAGCTTGAGCTCCTGGCAGTCTTCAGTGCTGTGGGAACGCACGTTGTGGTAGACGCAAAGCGGGCGGCTGTCCTTCCTGGGCTCATCGCGGTCACAACCACGCTTCTGCTCGGGCTCCACCGCAAGCACGGCAGGGCCCTTGCGCTTGGCATCCTTGCTCTTGGCTTTGGCGGCGTCAGGCGCCGCATCGTGGTCGTTGTGGACGAAGAGGCGACCTTCCTTAGCCTTGGCGCACTTGTCGGCGAGGTCGAACAGCTCGAGCACTGACTCCAACTCGTCGTTGATGGCGAGCTTCTCGCGTATCTTGACGTCTGTGACATCAGTGGAGAACGCAGAGATAACGGCCGCGTCGGAGGCGCGCGGGATCTTGTTGCGCACCTGGCTGAAGAGATAGATGTACTTGCGGAGGGTCTCGTTCGGGCGCTGCCGCACATGCCGTAGGTCGTTGATGGTGAGCAAGCGGTCGTGCGTGCCCTTGAAGTTGACGACGAACTGGCTCCAGAGCTCGCTCCATGACGAGATCGACGCCTCAGGGAGATTCATGAGCCAGGAGCGTGGGCCGTCCTTGAGGGCCATGGGGAACTAGTTCGCCATGACCTTGTCGTCGCCGTTCGCCGCCTCGACACTCAGCGCGTAGAGCTGAAGGAACTCTGCGGGATTGGGGGTGCCGTTGTAGCGTGGAGGCAGTTCCGGCTTGAACTTCATGGGCCACACCACGCGACGCAACTCGGGAGTGAAGGCACGGCAGCCCACGACGCTCGAGGGTACACCGCCGGTGAGGGCGGCGTGGTTCTGGCGCCCAGCCGCCGCGACCTCCTGGACCGCCCGGTCTTGGTGCCGGCGCTGCTGCTTGATACGTCTCCAATGTATCTATAATTTTTGATTGTTCCATGCTATTATAATATCAATCTTGGATGTTTTTATATACATTTACAGCAATTATATATCATTTTTTGGGACTAACCTATTAACTTAGTGCCCAGTGCCAGTTGTTGTTTTTTGTCTGTTTTTGGTTTTCCAGAATATCAGTACCAAACGAAGTCCAAATGCCACGAAATTTTTTTGAGTTTTTTTTCTGGACATCACAAACACTAGAAGCTTCGGGAGGGGACGAGAAGATGAAGCAGTGGGTCATGAGGCACCACTGCGCGCCCGAGGGGGGCGCGCCCTGGTACCTCGTGGGGCCCACACAGCTCCGTTTGACCTAATTCTACCTCTATAAATTCTCTAAAATCGGGAAACCAACAGAGGAGTCCACGAAATACTTTTTCCGCCGCCGCAAGTTCCTGTTCTCGAGAGATCCCATCTACAGGCCTTTTCCGGTACTCCGCCGGAGGGGGAATCAATCACGGAGGGGCTCTACATCATCCTTGCTGCCCTTCCAATGATGCGTGAGTAGTTTACCACAGACCTTCGGGTCCATAGTTAGTAGCTAGATGGTTTCTTCTCTCTTTTTTATCTTCAATACAATGTTCTCCTCGATGTTCTTGGAGTTCTATCCGATGTAATCACTTTTTGCGGTGTGTTTGTTGGGATCCGATGAATTGTGAGTTTATGATCAGATTATCCATGAATATTATTTGAGTCTTCTCTGAACTCTTTTATGTATGATTATTATAGCTTCGTATTTCTCTTCGATCTATTTATTTGGTTTGGCCAACTAGATTGATTTATCTTGCAATGGGAGAGGTGCTTTGTAATGGGTTCGATCTCGCGGTGCTCAATCCCAGTGACAAAAGGGACATGACATGTATGTATCGTTGCTATTAAGGGTAAAAATATGGGGTTTATTCATGCATGATTTTACTTTGTCTACATCATGTCATCTTGCTTAAGGCGTTACTCTGTTCTTTATGGACCTAATACACTAGATGCATGCTGGATAGCGGTCGATGTGTGGAGTAATAGTAGTAGATGCAGGCAGGAGTCGGTCTACTTGTCTCGGACATGATGCCTATATACATGATCATTGCCTTGGATATCGTCATGATTATTTGCTTTTCTATCTATTGTCCAACAGTAATTTGTTCACCCACCGTATGCTATTTTCATGAGAGAAGCCTCTAGTGAAAACTATGGCCCCCGGGTCTATCCAAATCATATATTAAAAATCATAAAAATACCTTGCTGCACTTTTATTTTATTTATTTTATTTTGTATTTTTGTTCGATCTATTTATCTATCAACATACAATTTAATCTTGCAATTAACCGCCAAGGGATTGACAACCCCTTGTTTACATTGGGTGCAAGGATTTGTTGTTTTGTGTGGCGGTACTGCTAACGAGTTGTTGCGTGATTCTCCTACCGGATTGATAACCTTGGTTTCATAACTGAGGGAAATACTTATCTCTACTTTACTGCATCATCCCCTCCTCTTCGGGGAAATCCGAACGCAGCTCACAAGTAGCACTGCTCGAGGAGCACACGCGCATCAGGTGGCGTGCGGCGGATGATCTGGCAGCTGGCCTTGCCTCGGACCAGTGAGGACGCGCCGCGGGATGGCTCATGCGCCCGCGCGTCGCACTCGGGCCCGACGAGCTCGTTGCGAAGAGGAGGTGGCGGGGGAGCACCATGCGCTATGTCCCCAGCGCGAGACGGCGGACGGCGGAGCGAGTGGGAAGGCGCCGGAGCATCCCCAGCAGCGTTGATGAGCTCGGTGATGCGGCCGAGCCAGGCGTCGTAGCCGGCGTCAGCCGGACGGTAGTGGAGCAGCTCGTGCGCCATGAGTAGCACGGCCTGCGCGTTCGGTGGCCCACGGCCGGCGAGGGAGGAGGAGGCCGTGGTGGTGCGGCCGTCGGCTTGCACGGAGGGGTGCAGGGGGGAGTCCTGCTGCTCATGGGCTGCGACGTTGGTGGCGGCAGCGGCTGCCGCCCACCGGCTCCATCACGGCCACGCAGCCCGCCCTGCGCTTGGCACACTCGCGGTGAGCGTCGGCCATGAAGCTGGTGGAGCGGAGGACGGAGCGGAAGAACAGTAGCGCACCCCTACCTGGCGCGCCAAATGTCAGAAGTCGGGCTCCGGGGACCCAAAGGTTCAAACACTAGGGTGAGCTCGTTCCTACCGCCTCGTCCCCTACCACGGCTAAGCCACGGCGAAGCTACGGCGAGAGCATGCTAGCGGGAGCGGACTGGAGACACGACGGTTTAACCAGGTTCAGGCCACCTTGCGGTGTAAAACCCTACTCCTGCTTTGGGTGTTGGATTATTGTGGCGAGACAGCTCTCGTGTACAAGGTAGGAGACAATGGACCTGATCCTTCTCTACGGTCGCCGCCCTACCCCTTTACACCCGCCTTGGTCCTCTTCCCCTAAAAATCTTGGCGGAAAGGGTTGCCACATAATGGCGGTTTGAAAGGGGATAGGAGCGTAGCCTATCCTGACAAAAGGTGGTCTCCGCCTGCAAAGCGACCGTCCATGACGCGCCGGTGGGCTCGGGGATGACCTCCACCCCGCATGCCCACTGTCTTGGTCTTCTTTCACCGATCGGGCAACCTTTGGGGGTTTCTTTGAGAGGTGGATTACTGGCGTTGCTCCCTTAGCACAAAAGGGGTAATCCTCTCCATTGGCGCCTGCTGGCACGACCTCTGTCACCGTTCGTCACTGCGCGCATCAGCCACGTGGTGGCACGAGACCGCGCGACCGAGCCGAACAGCACCTGCCTTGCGTGCCCTCAGGAGGGTGCCTCGGGAGGCAACCTCAGGAGGCCGCCTTGTGAGAGGGCCTCACGAGGCTATTGGTGAAGTCGTGGCTGAATCTTGCTCACCCGCTCCCTGATGAGGGGTCCTCGGGAGGCCAGGCCTCGCGAGGGGTCTTGCATGAGGCGCCCACAGGTGGCCGCCCATTGGGCCTTCACCAGGCATCGCGCTCTGGGCTGAAGGCAGACGGGCCGGGATACCCCGGGTTCCATGGGCCCGAAGGCACCGCGCCCTCTGCGCCCGCGGGCGACGCCCCTTCCACGGCTGCTCGGACCGGCGCCGTGGTAGGGGATGAGACGGTAGGAACGAGTTCACCCCAGTGTTCGAACCTTTGGGTCCCCGGAGCCCGACTTCTGACATTTGGCGTGCCAGGTAGGGGTGCGCTAATGTTCTTCCGCTCTGTCCTCCGCTCCACCAGCTTCATGGCCGACGCTCGCCGTGAGCGCGCCGAGCGCAGGGCGGGCCGCGTGGGCGTGCTGGAGCCGGTGGGCCGCGGCAACCGCCGCCGCCCTGTCGAGGCCGCAGCAGCTGCCGCCACCGACCCCGCTGCCCGTGAGCAGCAGGACTCCTCCCTGCACCCCTCCGTGTAGGACGACGGCCGCACCACCACGGCCTCCTCCTTCCTCGAAGGCCGTGGGCCGCCGAACGCGAAGGCCGCGCTACTCATGGTGCGCGAGCTGCTCCGCTACCGTTCGGCTGACGCCGGCTACGATGCCTGGCTTGGCAGCATCACCGAGCTCGTCAATGCTGCTGGGGACGCTCCGGCGCCTTCCCACTAGCTCCGCCCTCTACCGTCTCGTGCTGGGGACGTAGCGCATGGCGCTCCCCCGCTACCTCCTCTGCGCGACAAGCTTGTCGGGCCCCAGCGCGACGCGCGGGAGCATGAGCCGTCCCGCGGTGCATCCTCACTGGTCCGAGACGAGGCTAGCTGCCAGATCATCCGCCGCGCGCCGCCTGATGCACGTGTGCTCCTCGAGCAGCAGCACCGGCGCCAAGACAGGGCGATCTAGGAGGTCGCGGCGGCTGGGCGCCAGAACCGCGCCGCCCTCGCCGGCGGTGTACCCTCGAGCGGCATGCGCTGCCATGCCTTCACTCGCAAGCTGCGTAGCGTGGTGTGGCCTGCGAAGTTCAAGCCGGAAATGCCTCCATGCTACGACGGCACCCCCAACCCCGCAGAGTTCCTTCAGCTCTACGCGCTGAGTGTCGAGGCGGCGAACGGCGACGACAAGGTCATGGCGAACTGGTTCCCCATGGCCCTCAAGGACGGCCCACGCTTCTTGCTCATGAATCTCCCTGAGGCGTCGATCTCGTCGTGGAGCAAGCTCTGCTGCCAGTTCGTCGCCAACTTCAAGGGCACGCACGACCGCTCGCTCACCATCAACGACCTGCGGCAGCGCCCTGACGAGACCCTCTGCAAGAACATCCAGCGCTTCAGCCAGGTGCGCAACAAGATCCCGTGCGCCTCCAACGCGGCCTTCATCTCTGCGTTCTCCACTGGTGTCACAGACGTCAAGATGTGCGAGAAGCTTGCCATCAACGACGAGTTGGACTCGGTGCTCGAGCTGTTCGACCTCACCGACAAGTGCGCCAAGGGTGAGGAAGGTCACCTCTTCGTCCACAATGACCCCGGTGCGGCGCCCGACGCCGCCAAAGCCAAGAGCAAGGACGTCAAGCGCAAGGGCCCTGCCATACTTGCGGCGGAGTACGAGCAGAAGTGCGGCTGTGACCGCGACGAGCCCAGGAAGGATGGCCACCCAATTTGCGTCTACCACAATATGCGCTCCCACAGCACTGAAGACTGCCAGGAGCTCAAGCTACTCTGCGACGAGTGCCTGGGCCGCCGAGGCGACCGCAATGATCGCGGCGTCGGCCGCGGAGGCGGCCGCGGCGGCAACCGCTGGGACGGCCGCAACGGCAACGGCAACTTCCGCCAAGGCTGGCGCGACTAGCCTCGTGAGGCAAACCCTCAGGCCAACGCCGCTCTTCCGCCGCTGCCGCCACCACCCTGGAGGAACGACCAGCCTGACGAGGCACCGGGGGCTACTAGGAGCCTCGCGCGGTTGCTTGCATCCTCGGCGGAGCTCAGGCTGCCGCATCCAATCGCTACTTCAAGCAGTTCTCTCGCGAGGTAGCCGCCGCCCTCTCGAGGCCTGAGGCCGCACGGCCCCTCAAGTGGTCGCAGTACGCCATCACCTTCGACTCCAAGGACCACCCCAAGTCCACGGCCACCGCAGACACGCTCCCCATGCTGTGCACCCCCACCATCAGCAACGTCACGGTCACCAAGACCCTCATCGATAGAGGCGCCGGCCTCAACGTGCTCTCCATCGAGACCTTCGAGCAGCTCCATGTTGCTGCAGCAAGTTTCATCGTCTACTATGGACGATGCTCTAGCTAATTTTAGAGAAGAGATGGCTAAGGTGCTGTAAGAAAATTTTGGTGTCGAATTACCTAGGAATCAGATTTACCAAAAACCGTATCCTGAGTACTTTGATGCAATCCAGTGCCCTTCGGGATATAAAATTCCAGATTTTGTTAAGTTTAATGGAGAAGGCACAAAAACCACATGGGAGCATATTAGTCAATACTTGGCACAACTGGGTGAAGCAGGTTCATTGAATGAATTGAAAGTGCGTTTATTTCCTTTATCCTTAACTGGCACCGCATTTTCATGGTTTTCTTCTTTACTGCACGGTTCTATTCATGTATGGTCGCAGCTAGAACAGAAATTCCATGATCACTTTTATAGCGGCGATAATGAACTCAAGTTGTCACATCTTACATCGGTTAAGCAAAAGCATGATGAATCGGTCTCCGATTACGTTAAGAGATTTAGGGAGACAAAAAACCGGTGTTATAGTTTGGTGATAACCGAGGGAGACTTGGCAGACCTTGTGCTTAATGGTTTGAAAGACTCACATTAGAGAGAAGCTAGAAGGCTATGAGTTTTTAAATATCAACCAAGTCTTGCAAAGGGCTTTGGCTCAGGAAAGCCGAAGCAAAGATCTCAAAGAAGTGCATAGATATAAAGCTGATCGTCGTAAGATGAATATGGTTGAATATGATAGTGATCACTCAGACGATGAGGGTGATGTTTATGCTACTGAATTTGTTTCGCCGTCCAAGGCCAAACCATTTACTTGCAGTGATCTGAAACTGATTCATAAGATTCGTGATGAAGAGATGAAGTTTACCTTTAACATTGCTAAGTGTGATAAAATATTTGATGCTTTGCTGCAAGCTAAGATTATTAGGATATCACATACTTTACCGCCGTTTGAAGAGCTGAAACGGCGTGCTTATTGCAAGTATCATAATTCTTTTTCTCATGCTACTAACGATTGCAATATTTTTCGACGACATATACAATCGGCCATTAATGACGGACAATTGAACTTTTCTGAGATGCAAGTTGATAAGCAGCCCTTTCCAATGAACACCATGGATATGGAGGGGAAGAAGCTGCTCATTCGGCCAGAGACAGCCGAATCTACTAACAAGTCCAATGTTGTCATAGGTGAGCCCAGGAAAAGCAAAGCGGACAGCGAGGTCTTGGGGAGACAAGTTATGCTTGATAAGGAACCCGATGGCAAGGAAGTAATCAAGATCACCATCAAGAATCCTACACTCGGGGGCAACCACAAGTACAAGAAAATACTCATGTTAAATTTGTTAAGCCCAAGAGTCCAGAAATTGGCAAGTGGAAGACGAATGAAGCTAAACTGCAGCGCAAGAAAATCAAGCCAACTTTTGATATGTTGCTGTCCAAATATGCCAATCAAGCGGCTGGTTCTAGCTCTAACCGGTCATCGAATTTGAAGCGCTCAAGATCACCTCCGAGGCAAGAATTTCAGCATCCTGCAAGGCCATATGGGTCGTGGGCACCAGGACCATGGATGGCGCCACCCCCCTATGCGCCATATTACATGCACTACAAGAAATATGCTAACTTGCGACCATCAATATTGGTCACTGAATGGTCATTGTTTTCCATTTGCGACCTTTCTATGACCAAAAATAGTTGGTCAAAAGCTGAACGTCTTTAATGAAACTTAACGACCTTCTTTGTGATATGGTCGTAGAAGGCAACGACCAAAATAAAAGGTCGTTGGTTCTACGACCAATTGTTTTGGTCGCTGGCAGTCTACCCAGGCCACGTCGAATCCAACGTGGCAAGCTGACGTGGCAAAATTGCGACCAATTGAATTGGTCGTTGATAAGAATCAGCCCGGTCCAATTTGGTATTTTACATGGGCCGAGCCCAACAATTCAGCCTTTTTATATATTTTTTTCCTATTAATTTTGGTCAGCTACATGGGCTTGGCCCATTAATTCGGCCTTTTTGCTTTCTGAGATGCAGCCTTTTCACATTCTATATAATTTCTATTTTCGGCTTTTCTTTGTTTTTTTTGTTACATTCAATTTTCAGATTATTGTAGTCAACTGGGTGCACATTGGCAGATTCTTCAAGGCGCTGGGACTCAATCATCAAGTTCTATTTTTTCACAGCTCGTAACTCACGGATATACCAATCAGAGAACACATTTAAAATATATTCAAATAACAGCCAAACTGAGTTTATTACAATATTCCACACAATCACAATATAACCATACATTATTCCACCAATCACAATATAGCACTCTACAGATAAAACGCTCAACAATATAGCACTCTATAGTCAGGACCCAGCCAAGCCTACTACCATGCATGAGGCCACAACCATCCCAATAGCATCACCACCGTCGGAGCCCTGACCAACGTCCAGAACAAGCTCCCTGCAAATTGCATTTAGTGTCAAAGAATCAATAGATGGAGGTGCAAAGTGAATATCTTAGGGGAAGCTACACTTGGCATATACACGGGCAGAGCGGGTTTAAATAACCAAGTCATGTTTAAAAGAGTTAACTGAAGGAGTACAATTAGTGTGTAACCTGGAAAACATATAGCTAGTACAGACAAATACATGTCATCACATAGAAGCCAAATACTATTAACTAATAATTAGTAGACAGACAGGTTTCAGCTACGTAATGGCTACCACAAGCAAAAGTGACAACACAAAGAAAAGGGGGACTAGGAGGCAGTAAGGAGAAGCAATCCACAATAAGAAATTATGTAAACAACACATTGAAAATGGAAACAGAAGAAGATTGCCTATCTGTGTGTGTGTTGAACATAGCTTATTTCTTTAGCCAACATAATTTATAAAGAAGATTTTTTTGCAATACAATTACGTTATACATATGAATGTCACCCAAGTAATTTGAGATGGAAACAAGTACAGCTAACAATCTAACATGTGTAGTAGCACCAGCAAAAGAGCATGACACGGAAGAATTTACAAGAACAGCACACTGGAAAGAACTTGGGAGTCCAGTTACATGTACATGAGGTGCTGCTGCTAGTATATATAGAACCAATCAAGCTGCTGGTGTACACGGGGTGCTTGAGCTCCTGCTGCTTAGTACGTATACATGGTAGAATCCTGCTGCTAGTGTTCTAAACCAACAGCGCGTGCTATAGGAGCAGAAAAGAGGGAACTAGGGGTAGGAGATGGAGCCAACTCACGGGAGAACTTGTGGTCGCCGCCATACACAGCCGCCATAACGCCGGTCACCTCGTTGATCTTGTCCTTGAAGTTCTCTAACTCCAGGTTGTTCCACTGCAGCTCGGTATTTGCTCAACCATGTGTGTACATGCATCAGGGCATACATAAAATATTCAAGTCAATATTCTCAGCTAACTGTGATGTAATGAAAATAATTACTTAAGGACTTGGGGTAAAAATTGATTTTAGACATCAAAATTTGCAGCGCTCATTTCAACCATGTTCAGATAAACTTGAGGTAAATTAGCAGTAAGGATATTAGTTACAAGCTAGGTGAAACACAAATGAAGTCCTATTGTATTTATGGATCCCAACTTATTTAAACTAGAGCAGATCGTTCAACTTGTACAATCTAGCAGTCTAAAAAGAGAGAAATATGTTCATTCTCAGTTACACATTAATTAGGACAGAAATGAAAGACACTAATGTAAGCAAGAACTTATGACAAAGTATACATTAAATATATTGTAGCATCTCTAGCATTGTTGTTGTTTGCATATTAAAACCAATGGTTGACAGCTATGGATCATCACTGATAAATTTGCATCTGATGCTACCACTTAATTTCAGCACATGACAATGATTACCCATCAAATTCACAGTAGATAATATAGACAAATAACCACCATCCCATCAAATTCACAGTACATTGTATAGACAAATATACATGATCACGGGTCCTGAATCACATCGGCATCACACATGAGGCAATTTATCTCTGTAATTTGTGCCTCCACCTTTGAAACCCTGATCAACTCATAATCCATGAGATCTACAAAAAGCACCAAATGTACTAGTGCCAAGGTCCAAGGTGCTAATTGTTTGCTCGCTTTAGCAAGTGGTATTCGAAAGATCAAGAGCTGGAAGAGAGGAACTCTGAAGGTGGAAGGGGCCTGACCTGGCTGAGGGCGCAGTGGAAGACGAGGGTCTCCTTGCCCCTGGTCGCCTCGACGATCTCCGGCAGCCGGTCCGCGAAGCCATCGCTGGCGTAGTGGTCCGACCCGGCGATGTGCGCGTCGCAGATCCTCTCCTCGTCCCTGCGGAGACCCCAACCAACCACCCCGTTAGCCTCTTCTCACTCGTGCTCCCCAGCGCAGTTACAGAGATGGGGCGGATCGGTGCGTGCTTACCTGACGTCGATGATGGCGACGCGGGGTCCGCGGACCATGGACACGAGCTGCGCCGCTGTCACATACGACACGCCCTTCCTCACCATCGTCTCCGGTCGCCGTGGGGTGCGGGGTCGGGGCCTGCACGGTGGTGGCACCCTGATCGGAGGGGCGGCGGACTGGTGGAGGTCGGATCCGGTGACGCAGGAGGCCATGGCTCGCAGCTCCACCCGCAGCGAGATGAAGCAGGGGCGCGGCACGACACTGCAGCAGCGGTTGCGGCGGCTCGGCGCACTCAGGGGAGGCCGAATCTGGCGGAGCGGAGGACCTCGGGCGTGGGGGAGGCCAAGGACGGCGGCGAGCTCCGCCGGAGGGAGGTGGCGGCGGCGATCTGGAATGGAGGAGGCGAGCTCTCGCTCTCTCTCGATCTGGAAGGGTTCGAGTAGTTCGGTGGGTGGGAGCGGCGGGGAGAGGACTGGATCGGGATCGGGATCGGGAGGGGAGAGGGGTGAGAATGACTGGATTGAGATTGGGACGGGAGGGGAGAGGGGATCGGGATCGATGGGCGCGTCGCGGAAGGAGGCCGGGGACGGTGAGGAGGTGGCGGCGGTGGCGAGGAGATGAGGACGAGGGAGGAGGAGTGCGATGGGAGGAGACAGGCGGCGGCGGGTGTGTTCTCGGGGAGAGAGATCTGGATGGAGCGAGGAGAGGGGGCTGCTAGGGTTTGGGTTGGGGGAGAGAGACCTGAGAGGTGAGTGAGAGACGTTGGATCCGTCGAGTGTGGACGGTTCAGATCGGCTACATTGGAGTGATCCGTGGGAAGAGCCCTGATTGGTTCAGAAAATTTATGATTTAAAATAGTTTCTAAGTACTAAAACTAGGAGGTTTTGTGAAGCAGCTATCAAAAATATTTTGCAAAATGGCACAACTAAATTTATCACTCAAGTTAGACCACATTTTATGGATGATCACAAATTTGCATGCATTTTTTTATCTTTCTAGCTATTTTTAATCATTTTTTGAGTGCCCAAAATGAGTTTTTTTGTGAAGGACCTACCATATATTTGTTGCAAAATTGGACCAAATCAATTTTATAAAATATTAAGACATATTTGATGTACAATTGACCAAATGGTTGTGTGTCAAAAGCTTTGATCCACCTCTCGTGAAAAAGACAAAGTTTCGCCGCTTCAGTTGGAAGTGGGTCAAATTTGAACTGCAGCTGCCACATAATTTACTCTTTATTTTTTCCAAAAATCATTTTAGGTACATAAGTATCTATTTAAACAGAGAAACACCAAAAGTTTTTCAAGATTCAACCACTGGCTAGGAACGGTCATGCCCTCCGTTTGGACCGCATTCTGAAATGGGCATGAAAAATTCAAAAAAAATCAAAAAATTGGAAAACCTTTGCATTGTGTCATTATATGTGACCAAGTTACCAGGAAAAATAATAAATTTGTAATACGGCAATTATTTAAAAAAAAGTGTTCTCAGAAATGAGCTATCATGTGTGAAGATTCATGACTTTCAAGCCAAATGGTCAATCTTATGGCCACATTCATGGCATAGTTTGTTAAAATAATCTAATAATGTGCACACAGGTGCATCTTGGAATGGCAAACAATGTTGCCTAAGGAAGTTTTCATTTTCTTTGGACGAAAATTTCATTTTCCATTTTTCGAGTGTCCAAAATGAGTTTTTTTGTGAAGGACCTACCATATATTTGTTGCAAAATTGGACCAAATCAATTTTATAAAATATTAGGACATATTTAATGTACAATTGACCAAATAGTTGCATGTCAAAAGCTTTGATCCACCTCTCATGAAAAAGACAAATTTCCGCCGATTCAGCTGGAAGTGGGTCAAATTTGAACTGCAACTGCCTCATAGTTTGCTCTTTATTTTTTCCAAAAATCATTTATAGGTACAAAAGTATCTATTTAATCAGAGAAACACCAAAAATTTTCCAAGATTCAACCACTAGCTCGGAACGGTCATGCCCGTTGTTTTGACCGCATTTTGAAATGGGCATGAAAAATTCAAAAAAAATCAAAAAATTGGAAAACCTTCGCATTGTGTCATCATATGTGACCAAGTTACCAGGAAAAATAATAAATTTGTAATACGGTAATTATTTTTAAAAAATGTTCTCAGAAATGAGCTATCATGTGTGAAGATTCATGGTTTTCAAGCCAAATGGTCAATCTTATGGCCACATTCATGGCATAGTTTGTTCAAATGATCTCATATTGTGTACAAGGGTGCATCTTGGAATGGCAAACAATGTTGGCTAAGGAAGTTTTCATTTTCTTTGGACGAAAAATCCATTTTCCATTTTTTGAATGCCCAAAATGAGTTTTTTTGTGAAGGACCTACCATATATTTGTTGCAAAATTGTACCACACTATTTTTAGAAAATATTAGGCCATATTTAATGTACAATTGACCAAACGGTTGTGTGTTAAAAGTTTTGATCCACCTCTTGTGAAAAAGACAAATTTCCGCCGATTCAGAAGGAAGCAGGTAAAATTTGAACTGCAGCTGCCTCATTGTTTGCTCATGATTTTTTCCAAAAATCATTTCTAGTTACATAAGTATCTATTTAATCAGATATACATGGTGTGGTGGTGAGACGTCGAGGTTTGGACGGTGGCCGAGGGCCCCAACTCCAGAGCGCGCAAACTGGCATGCCAGCTGTGTGGTCACCGCGTGACCGTGGTGTTGCCACGCGTTCTGTGTGGCCTAGTCATGTCTGGTGGATTTGACACTCCCCCGGTAGGTGTTAGGAAGAAGAATACAACAGAAGAATCTCACGAGGAGACTGAACTAAGCTCAAACATGAATTAACAGCCAAGTGTTTGATTAGCGGTGGGGGAAATGCACATGGCCAATGGGCCTGAGTTTTGGCTGAGGATGATCATCTACTAAGGAGACTGTCTTGGCAAATTTTCAGCTCAAATGGAGGAGCCTAGGTGGCACTTGCTTTGCAAAGTACCACACTGGGCAAAAATATGGATGTTGAAGCTGGGCTCAAATGACTGAATTGATTGAGCTGAAATTTGGTGGAGGATGGTCATTTGGGCATAGGAAAGCACTGTAAAAAATTTATACCATTTGGACATGCCAATGTGGCACTTCCTTCACAATGCTCTTCTCTGGACAGAAACTTGGGAAAATTATTGAGAGGAATTGGCTAAATTAAATGAGCTCAAATTTTGTGGAAGTAAGTTATATAGGTAGGAACATGACCTGGTAAATTATCAACAATAATTAAACAATATAAAATATAGTTTCTTCACAAACTGAAAATATGACCAGAATAAAAGATTGGATGATGAGCTAACATGGATTGCTGGATAGAGCTCAAATTTTGTGGAGAGTGATTATTTGAGAATATGGAAGATTTGGAAAAATATCAGATCATTTGGATAATCCTAGCTAGTACTTACTTCGCAAAGCTTCTCTCTGAATAGAAACTTTGGAAATTTGCTGAGGAAGATTTACTAGGAAAATGGAGCTGAATATTGTCATGTAGCAATGATTTGGATATGTAAGATTGCCCAAAAAGTTTTAGGTCAATAGGAGGGTCCTAGATAGCACTTGCTTTGCAATGTGCCAATCTGGACAGAAAATAGAAATTGAAGCTGGGCTCACATAGATGATTGGATTGAGCTGCAATTTGGAGGAGAATGATAATTTGGGCATATGAAGGCACTACAAAAAGTTCATACCATTTGGATAAATAAAAATGGTATTTCCTTCACAATGCTCTCCACTGAACAAAAAATTGGAAAAAATATTGAGGGAAATTGGCTAAATTAAATGAGTTAAAATTAGGTGGAGGGAGGTTCTATGGGCAGGGTCATGTCTCGGTAAATTTTCAGCAATTATAAAGCAATATAAAATGTAGTTGCTTCACAAACTGAAAATATTACCAAAAACAAAGATTGGATGGTGAGCTCACATGGTTTGTTAGATGGGGCTCAAATTTTGTGGAGAGCTATGATTTGGGCATATAGAAGATGTGGCAAAAATTCAACTCATTAGGATATTCCTAGCTAGTACTTCCTTCACAAAGCTTCTAACTGGAGAGAAACTTTGGAAATTTGCGGAGGAAGATTTACTAGGCAAATGGAGCTGAATTTTTTCATGAGGCAACGATTTGGATAGGAAAGAGTGCCCAAATTTTTTTAGGGCAATCAAGTAAACATAAATAGCACTTCCTTCACAAAGTGCTGTTATGAACAGAATAGGAAAATGAATATTGCTGAATTATTTTTGAACTAGGGAAGGAAGGGTTTTGACATATTTGAGGAATATATGATCCAAAGAATTTATGAGAATTTTGGGAATGACAGAAATGTAGGCTGCTTCACAACCTAGGGCAAAAATTGACACATGGACATGACACATAGGCAAAATTGATGAGGTGGCGCCTAGTCATAGCAATGCACCACAAATTACAAGGCTATGACCATCTATATTGGTCGTGATCAGCTAGAAATAAGGCAGCGGACCAGTGCTGTCTGCTTTATGACCATTTCGTGTAAGGAAATTATGACCTTTCTGACCAAAATGGTCGTGATGGTTTAGGGTTTGGAGCCCGCCGAACAGCTTATGACCAGTCGGTCTGAAATGGTCATAGATTTACGACCATTTCTTCCAGGGTCACTGACAGAAGGTCACAAGTTGACATATTTCTTATAGTGATGGGAGACTTCAATGGGGGATGGGGGCAGCCCCCAATGGCCCCTTATGCATTTCATCCAGGGTGGGTAGAACCGAGGAGGCCCATTCGTGAGAGGCTTTCTTACCCCACGCGAGGCTGTTTGAACAACGCTATCAATCGGCCAATGCAAGATAGTCAAGAAAGGGTCAGCAAGCAAGTGTGGCGTGCTAAATCACCGAGTGCTGTAGCAGTTGAGTCTGGAAAAGGCAAGGAAAAAGTTGATGCCGACTCACTCATCTTGGGCACTAAAGCATTCACCATACAGCAGCCGACCGTGCATAGCAACCCTACTAAGCCGATACTTGCTATCACGCCAAGGAACTCAGCTAATGATCATGAAGCTAGCACAAGCAAGGCCAAGCCAAAGGATACAAAGTATATGCAACCTAAGTGGTGCCCTCCAGGGCTAATGAAAACACAGAAGAGGAAACTACAGAGGTTAAGGAGTCAGGAGATGGTAGAACAAGAGGCCGAGAAGCAAAGGGATAAATTGTTCAATGACACTCGGCCCATGTTACCTACGAAACAAGTGTAGAAGCTTAAACAAGTAAAAGATGCAACAATTCCTATGTCCATCACAGCAATACCTACACCACCAAAGGAGGGTGATGCAAACACTAGTACATCATCCACGACACCTATCACTTCCCTTCCACTTGGGCAGATTTCAAAATCGGTTGAAGAAGGAGATGAGATGGTGGATTATGAGCCTACACCGGTCCACGAAGGTATGGATATTAATATGGTGTACTACTTACCCATTGAGTTTCGTGCTGTAGATGAAGAAGGGGAGGTGGCTCAGCTAGATTTTGGCCCTAAAAATGCAATATTCGAGAAGCCAAAAGAACCAGTGACGCACTTGAAACCACTGTACCTCAGAGGCCATATTAATGGATCACCAATTTCTAGGATGCTCATTGATGGTGGTGCTGTGGTGAATCTCATGCCCTATTCGGTCTTCAAGAAATTGGGTTTGCCTGATGAAGAATTGATCAAGACCAATATGGTGCTTAATGGATTTGAAGGCAAAGAGAAAACCGAAGCCAAAGGTGTGACGTATGTGGAGCTTACGGTTGGAAGCAAGACTTTGGCTACCGCTCTCTTTGTCACAGAGGTGCAAGGTAATTACAATGTCATACTAGGCCGTGTTTGGGTTCATGCAAACCAATGCGTGCCATCCACTATGCACCAGTTTTTAATTCAGTGGGTTGATGATGAAGTGGAAGTCATTCATGCGGATAATTCGGCTTGCGTTGTTTTAGCTGATGCACCGGTGGATTGGCAACATCCCAATGCTACTTGCTTGATGGGGCGCGACCTATCAGAGTTCGATTTTCTCAACTCCACCAAGAATGGTTTCGTGCATGTCTCATTAAAGCCAGTTGGTGGCAATCGGCTCCAAGGTATGACGTATTTGAATGGATCCTAACTCTGAGTGGTTACAAAAGTGACTTACAGAATATCGGTCCAATAAGAACGATATTTATGAGTCTACAGAAGAGTTAGATGATATGGATAAACTTGGACAAGGTTTTACATCGGCTGATCCATTAGAAGAAATAGATATTGGAGATGGTTCAGTTCCTAGGCCGACTTTTGTAAACAAGAATTTGAAAGACGATTGTAAAGCTAAGTTAATCAAGCTGTTGAAAGAATATGTTTGTTGCTTTGCATGGGAATATCATGAAATGCCAGGTTTAAGCTGAGAGCTAGTGGAGCATCGGTTACCTATAAAGGTTGGTTTTAGACCTTACAAACAATCGGCCAGAAAGTTTAATCCAAAAACATATGACAGGATCAAGGAAGAGATCGGTCGTTTGCTTAAAGCTAATTTTATTAGACCTTGCAGGTATGCCGAGTGGATTTCTAATATTGTACCGGTGGAGAAGAAAGGCTCCGGCAAGTTGAGGGTGTGCATTGATTTTAGAGATTTGAATAGAGCTACACCCAAAGATGAGTATCCCATGCCCATAGCTGATATGCTTATTAATGATGCTTTCGGACATAAGGTCATTAGTTTTCTTGATGGTAATGCGGGTTATAACTAGATTTTTATGGCCGAAGAGGACATGTCCAAAACGGCTTTTCGGTGCCCCGGTTTCCTTGGTTTATTTGAGTGGACAGTGATGACCTTTGGATTAAAGAATGCCGGCACCACGTATCAAAGGGCTATCATGATTTACTCGGTATTATACTTGAGGTCTATATTGATGATATTGTTGTCAAATTGGATGCTTTTGAATCTCATCTAGCCGATTTGCGTTTAGCTTTTGAATGAATGAAAAAATATGGACTGAAAATGAATCCTTTGAAGTGTGCCTTTGGTGTATCGGCTGGAAAGTTTTTGGGTTTCATTATTCATGAAGATGGCATAAAGATTGATCCCAAAAAGGTAGAAGCTATACAAAAAGTGGAGGCTCCAACATGCAAGAGAGATATGCAAAAATTCCTCGACAAGGTCAATTATTTGAGGAGGTTCATAGCTAATTTGTTAGGGAAAGTTGATGCATTTACTCCTATTCTTCGGTTAAAGAACGATGTTGATTTTACTTGGGGGGCAAAATAGCACGACACATTTGATATGATCAAAAGATATTTGTGTACTCCTCCGGTGATGAAAGCACGTAAGCACAAGGAGCCCTTCAGGCTTTACATTGCAGTGGAGGAAGGTGTTATTGGCGCTGTTTTGACTCAAGAGACCGAAGGAAAGGAGCATGCTATCACTTATTTGAGCCGACGCTTATTGGATGCTGAGACAAGGTATACATTTATTGAAAAATTATATCTATGCTTATATTATGCTTGCACAAAATTGAGACATTATTTAGTGCCTAGTACTTGCATAATAGCTTGTCAAACCAATGTCATCAAATACATGTCGCATAGGCCAATTCTTAGTGGTAGAATTGGCAAGTGGGCTTATGCTTTAATTGAGTATGATTTGGCTTATGAATCTCTAAAATCTATGAAAGGCCAAATTGTTGCTAATTTTATCGTTGACCATCGGATTGATGGCAAGCATGATATTGATATAAACCTTGTCTCGTTAATACCGTGGAGATTATATTTTGATGGTTCAGTTTGTAGCAATGGCCAGGTGATACGTCTCCAATGTATCTCTAATTTTTAATTGTTCCATGCTATTATAGTATCAATCTTGGATGTTTTATATACACTTACAAGCAATTATATATCATTTTTTGGGACTAACCTATTAACTTAGTGCCCAGTGCCAGTTGCTGTTTTTTTTGCCTATTTTTGGCTTTCCAGAATATCAGTACCAAACGAAGTCCAAATGCCACGAAACTTTTTGGAGATTTTTTTCTGGACATAAGAGACACTAGAAGCTTCAGGAGAGGGCCAGAAGACAGAGGAGGTGGCCACGAGCCACCAGGGCGTGCCCTAGGGGGGTGGCACGCCCTGGTGCCTCGTGGGCCCACCTCTGCTCTGTTTGACCTAATTCCACCTCTATAAATACTCTAAAATCGGGAAACCAACAGAGGAGTCCACGAAATACTTTTTCCGCTGCCGCAAGTTCCTGTTCTTGAGAGATCCCATCTGGAGATCACGGAGGGGCTCTACATCAACCTTGCTGCCCTTCCGATGATGCGTGAGTAGTTTACCACACACCTTCGGGTCCATAGTTAGTAGCTAGATGGCTTCTTCTCTCTATTTGATCTTCAATAGAATGTTCTCTGCGATGTTCTTGGAGTTCTATCCGATGTAATCACTTTTTGTGGTATGTTTGTTGGGATCCGGTGAATTGTGAGTTTATGATCAGATTATCCATGAATATTATTTGAGTTTTCTCTGAACTCTTTTATGCGTGATTGTTATAGCTTCGTATTTCTCTCCGATCTATTGATTTGGTTTGGCCAACTAGATTGATTTATCTTGCAATGGGAGAGGTGCTTTGAAATGGGTTCGATCTTGCGGTGCTCAATCCCAGTGACAGAAAGGGACATGACATGTATTGTATCATTGCTACTAAGGATAAAAAGATGGGGTTTATTCATGCGTGAGTTTAGTTTGTCTACATCATGTCATCTTGCTTAAGGCGTTACTCCGTTCTTTATGAACTTAATACTCTAGATGCATGCTGGATAGCGGTCGATGTGTGGAGTAATAGTAGTAGATGCAGAATTGTTTCAGTCTACTTGTTTCGGACGTGATGCCTATATACATGATCATCGCCTTGGATATCATCATGATTATTTGCTTTTCGATCAATTGCTCAACAGTAATTTGTTTACCCACCATATGCTATTTTCAAGAGAGAAGCCTCTAGTGAAAACTATGGCCCCCGGGTCTACCTTTATCATATATTAAAAATTCTAAAAATACCTTGCTGCAATTTTACTTTATTAATTTTATTTTTGTATTTTTATTCGATCTATCTATCTATAACCATACAATTTAATCTTGCAATTAACCGCTAAGGGATTGACAACCCCTTGTTCGCGTTGGGTGCGAGGATTTGTTATTTTGTGTGTAGGTGCTGCTAACGAGTTGTTGCGTGATTCTCCTACTGGATTGATAACCTTGGTTTCATAACTGAGGGAAATACTTATCTCTACTGTACTGCATCATCCCCTCCTCTTCGGGGAAATCCCAACACAGCTCACAAGTAGCAGGAAGAATTTCTGGCGCTGTTGCCGGGGAGACATCATCAACATCTATCAAGTACCTACGCATAAACTTTCATCTCCTCGCATTTATTTTATTTGCCTTTGCATCTCGTTTTCATCTCCCCCACTTCTAAAAAAGTTTTTACAAAAATACAAAAATATTTTCCGTTTGCCTTTTACTTGTTTGCTTCTTTGCTTGCTTATTATCTTGTTTGCGTAGCCATGATGTCTCAAGAAAATACAAAATTATGTGATTTTTCCAATACTAATAATAATGATTTTATTAGTACTCCGATTGCTCCACCCGCCGCTAGTGCGGAGACTTGTGATACTAATGCCGCTTTGTTAAATCTTGTTATGAAAGAACAATTTTCTGGTAGTCCTAATGAAGATACTGCATCCCATCTTAACACTTTCGTAGAGTTGTGTGATATGCAAAAGAAAAAAAGATGTGGATAATGATATTGTTAAATTAAAATTATTCCCGTTCTCATTGCGGGATCGTGCAAAAATTTGGTTTTCATCTTTGCCACGAAATAGTATCGATTCTTGGGATAGGTGTAAAGATGCTTTTATTACCAAGTATTTTCCTCCCGCGAAAATTATTTCCCTTAGAAATCAAATTATGAATTTCAAGCAACTTGATCATGAACATGTTGCCCAATCTTCGGAAAGGATGAAATTAATGATAAGAAATTGCCCTACTCATGGTTTAAATTTGTGGATGATTATACAAAAAAATTATGTGGGACTAAATTTTGTTTCTAGAAATCTTTTAGATTCCGTCGCGGGTGATACTTTTATGGAGATTACATTGGGAGAATCTACTAAATTGCTTGATAATATTATGGCAAATTATTCACAATGGCATACTGAAAGAGCTCCTACTAGTAAAAAAGTGAATTCTGTTGAAGAAATTAGTACTTTGAGTGATAAAGTTGATGCGCTTATGAAATTGGTTGCTAGCAAAAACACTCCTATTGATCCTAATGATGTGCCTTTATCCACCTTGATTGATCAAAATAATGATCCCGTAGATGTGAATTTTGTCTTGCGAAACAATTTTAGTAGTAATGCTTATAGAGGTAATTTTAATCCTAGGCCGTTTCCTGGAAATTCCTCTAATAATTATGGCAATCCCTATGGGAATTCTTATAATAATAATAATAGGATGCCCTCTGATCTTGAAAGTAATATTAAAGAATTTATTAATGCTCGAAAAGTTTTCAACACTACGATAGAAGAAAAATTGAGTAAACTTGATGATATGTCTACGAGCATTGATAGAATTATTCATGATGTGGAAAATCTTAAGACTAAAATTTTGCCTCCCAAAATTGATATTAATGAATCAATTAAAGATTTATATGTCTCCATGGATGAGAGTAAGAAAAGAACCGCTATGCTAAGAGCAAAACGAGAATTCTTAGAAAAAGCAATTCCTCCCGGTTTCTATCATAGTAATGATGAGGATATTAAAATGATTGGTGTTTCATCTATTGATTCCTTATTTAGCAATATAAAACTTGATGAAAAGGGGATTGAATAAGAGTCAACTTTAGCTAGAAGGCGTTCCCATAATTCGGAGGGTGAAATTCTTGATAATTTTTTTGATAAAAGTGGGTTTGGAGAGGTAAAAACTTTAACTAGTGATGTGCCCACTCTCTTGGATTACAAAGACTTTAATTATGATAGTTGTTCTTTGATTGAATGTATTTCTTTGTTACAATCCATGCTAAATTCACCCAACGCTTATGAACAAAATAAGGCTTTTACTAAACACATTGTAGAAGCGATGATGAAAGTGTTAGAGGAAAAGCTAGAACTGGAAATTTCAATTCCTAGAAAATTATATGATGAGTGGGAACCTACCATTAAAGTTAAAATTAAAAATTATGAGTGCAATGCTTTATGTGATTTAGGTGCTAGCATTTCCACAATTCCAAAATCTCTATGTGATGTGTTAGGTTTTACCAATATAGATGAATGTTCCCTTAATTTGCACTTGGCGGATTCTACTATTAAAAAGTGTTTGGGTAGAATTAATGATATTCTTATTCTTGCAAATAGGAACTATGTGCCCATTGATTTTATTGTACTTGATATTGATTGCAATCCGTCTTGCCCCATAATACTTGGTAGACCGTTCTTACGAACCAGAGGTGCCGTTATTGACATGAAAGAAGGGAATATAAAATTTCAATTTCCACTAAATAAAGGGATGGAACACTTCCCTAGGAAAATAATTAAAGCACCCTATGAATCCATTATGAGGGCCACTTATGGAATAAACTTAAAGGATGACAACGCCTAGCTTGGGGCATAAAACAATAGCGCTTGTTGGGAGGCAACCCGATGAATAAAATAAATTTTTACTTTTACCTACTGTTTTTGAGTGTTTGCATGATTATAGCTTCTGTTATGATTGTGTTTTATGTTTTAATTAGTGTTTGTGCCAAGTAATGCCTTTGGGATGATTTGGAAGATAGTATAATTGATGCTGTTTGGAAAACAGAAAGTTTTGCGTACAGTGCTGGAATTTTAATTCTGTACTGGAGTGTCAGAAAAATCTGAAATTTTTAAAAAGTATTGGTATATAAATTTGCCACGTTGTCCTAATTTTTCAGAATTTTAACAGTTACAGAAGTATGGCTTTTAAATTGATCTTTACAGACTGTTCTGTTTTAGACAGATTCTGTTTTTGTTGCATAGTTTGCTTATTTTGATGAATCTATGGATCGTATCGGGGGGTATGAGTCATGGAGAAGTTGGAGTACAGTAGAATTATGCCAATATTAAATACGAATCAATTTACTACAATACTTAAAGTTAAAGATTTGTTTGTTATACTAACGGATCTCACGAAGGTTTTCTTGAGTTTTGTGTGATTGAAGTTTTCATGTTTTGGGTGAGATCACGATGGATGAAGGAATAAGGAGTGGCAAGAGTCTAAGCTTGGGGATGCCCAAGGCACCCCAAGGTAATATTCAAGGACTCCCAAGCAACTAAGCTTGGGGATGCCCCGGAAGGCATCCCCTCTTTCTTCTACCAACTATCGGTAATTTTACTTGGAGCTATATTTTTATTCGTCAAATATCATGAGTTTTGCTTGGAGCGTCGTGTATTATATGAGTCTTTGTTTTGTTTTCTTTGTAGTTTGTCACAATCATCTTTGCTGAACACACTTATTTAGAGAGCCACACATTTATCATGATTTGTTAGAATACTCTATGTGCTTCACTTAAATCTTTTGAACTAGGCAGTTGCTCTAGTGCTTCACTTATATCTTTTTGAGCACGGCGGTGATTATATTTTGAAGAAATACATGCACTTTCATGCTTCACTTATATTATTTTGAGAGTTGATAATATTAATTTTTGAAGAAATATTTGCACTCTGATGCTTCACTTATATCATTTTGAGAGTCGATAATACTAATGGTAATTTGCACAAGATATGAATTTGGTCCCAAAGTGATGAATATTCAAGAGGGATATAATAAAAACTTTCATATAGATCATTGGATATGATAAGTTTGATTCCTTGCAATAGTTTTGCGATATGGAGATGATAATATGTGAGTCATGTTAGTGAGTAATTGTGGTTTACTAAGAATATTGGTGTTAAGGTTTGTGATTCCCTATGCATGCACATAAAGTCAATAGTTATGCAATGAAATTATATCCTACTTATGGTGAATTATTCAGTGTTAGTTATGTTCAATGCATGTTTATGACCGTTTTTGCTTTTTGGTTGGTCGCTTCTCAATCTATTTTCTAGCCTTCATTTGCACTAAGCGGGAATGCTGCTTGTGCATCCAACTCCTTAAAACCAAAGTTGTGCCAAATGAGTCCACCATACCTACCTATATGCGGTATTTCCATGCCGTTCCAAGTAAATTTGCATGTGCCAACTCTAATTTTTCAAAAAATAATTTTCCATTTTGTGTGCCCGTACCGCTCATGAAGTGGCAGGGGGTGGCCAATATTTTCCATGCTAGATGTGTTATTCTCACGATGAGTGTTTATTCACTTGTCATTGCATGACAAAGTGGCAAGGTAATAGGGATGCCCAGTCCCGAAATGATAAAAATATATACAATGATAATATTATGACAATAATAAATTCCTTGGAGAGTGTTGGTATGGAAGGCAGCCGTGGATACGGCTAGCCATGGATTGTGAAAGAATGGTGGATAGGAAATAAACTTTATTTTCTGTTTGGGAACCGCCTATAATGTGTCTAGCATGGAAGATATTGGAAATTCTCGGTCATTTTCGTTGACAGGAAAAGCATGCCTCTCAAAACAAATTTATCTCTTTAATTTAAGCTTTGAGCTCTGGCACATTTGCAAATCTCTACTTCCCTCTGCGAAGGGCCTATCTATTTACTTTTATGCAATTTTTTATTTTTATTTTGAGTCTCCATCTTCTCTTACAAAGCACCAACTAGAGAGCACTATTGTCACACTTGTGCATTGGGTGTAGCTAATATTGAGTGTGTTTCATGAATGGATCAATGATTGAGCATAATGGGCTAGGGATAACTTTCTTTAGCATTGATATTTTGAAAGACATGGTTGCTTGTTAGTATGCTTGAGTATTTATGTCTTCATGTCAAACTATAGACTATTGCTTTGAATCATTCAATTCCAAATGTCCATGCTACAAAGAAAAGATTATATGATGAATATGATAGGTAGCATTCCACATCAAAAATTCTGTTTTTTTCATTTACCTACTCGAGGATGAGCAGGAATTAAGCTTGGGGATGCTTGATACATCTCCAATGTGTCTATAATTTTTGATTGTTCCATGCTATTATAGTATCAATCTTGGATGTTTTATATACACTTACAAGCAATTATATATCATTTTTTGGGACTAACCTATTAACTTAGTGCCCAGTGTCAGTTGCTGTTTTTTTGCTTGTTTTTGGTTTTCCAGAATATCAGTACCAAACGAAGTCCAAATGCCACGAAACATTTTGGAGATTTTTTTCTGGACATAAGAGACACTAGAAGCTTCGGGAGAGGGCCAGAAGACAGGGGAGGTGGCCACGAGCCACCAGGGCGCGCCCCGGGGGGTGGCGCGCCCTGGTGCCTCGTGGGCCCACCTCTGCTCCGTTTGACCTAATTCCACCTCTATAAATACTCTAAAATCGGGAAACCAACAGAGGAGTCCACGAAATACTTTTTCCGACGCCGCAAGTTCCTAATCTCGAGAGATCCCATCTGGAGGCCTTTTTTGGCACTCTGCCGGAGGGGGAATCGATCACGGAGGGACTCTACATCAACCTTGCTACCCTTCCAATGATGCGTGAGTAGTTCACCACAGACCTTCGGGTCCATTGTTAGTAGCTAGACAGCTTCTTCTCTCTATTTTATCTTCAATACAATGTTCTCCTCGATGTTCTTGGAGTTCTATCCGATATAATCACTTTTTGCGGTGTGTTTGTTGGGATCCGATGAATTGTGAGTTTATGATCACATTATCCATGAATATTATTTGAGTTTTCTCTGAACTCTTTTATGCATGATTGTTATAGCTTCGTATTTCTCTCCGATCTATTGATTTGGTTTGGCCAACTAGATTGATTTATCTTGCAATGCGAGAGGTGCTTTGTAATGGGTTCGATCTTGTGGTGCTCAATCCCAGTGACAGAAAGGGACATGACACGTATTGTATCATTGCTATTAAGGATAAAAAGATTGGGTTTATTCATGCGTGAGTTTACTTTGTCTACATCATGTCATCTTGCTTAAGGTGTTACTCCGTTCTTTATGAACTTAATACTCTAGATGCATGCTGGATAGCGGTCGATGTGTGGAGTAATAGTAGTAGATGCAGAATCATTTCGGTCTACTTGTCCCGGACGTGATGCCTATATACATGATCATTGCCTTGGATATCATCCTGATTATTTGCTTTTCTATCAATTGCCCAACAGTTATTTGTTTACCCACCGTATGCTATTTTCAAGAGAGAAGCCTCTAGTGAAAACTATGGTCCCCGGGTCTACCTTTATCATATATTAAAAATCCTAAAAATACCTTGCTGCAATTTTACTTTATTTATTTTATTTTTGTATTTTTGTTCGATCTATCTATCTATAACCATACAATTTAATCTTGCAATTAACCACCAAGGGATTGACAACCCCTTGTTCGCGTTGGGTGCGAGGATTTGTTATTTTGTGTGCAGGTGCTGCTAACGAGTTGTTGCGTGATTCTCCTACTGGATTGATAACCTTGGTTTCATAATTGAGGGAAATACTTATCTCTACTGTACTTCATCATCCCCTCCTCTTTGGGGAAATCCCAATGCAGCTCACAAGTAGCACCAGGGTGTTGGTATTGTTTATATATCTCCTCATGGTGCTGTTTTTGAAGCCTCATGCTGCTTAGAATATTTTTGCACAAATAATCAGGCTGAATATGAAGCATTGTTATTCGGCCTAGATTTGTTACTGGCTATAGGTGCTACACATATTGAGGCTTTTGGTGATTCGTTATTAGTAGTGCAACAAATATCCAAAGTCTTTCAATGTTTTGACGAATCACTCAATGTTCATCTTGATAAATGTCTAGATATAATTTCTACTTTGGATTATTTTAGCATTGCTCATATATCTAGACATGACAATTGGAGAGCTAATGAGTTGGCAGAACAAGCATCCGGCTATCATGTTGATCATGGCATGTTTCATATTTCTCAAAGGCCGATGTCTAGCTTTGCCAATAAAGGAGAGGCCGAACCGGAACCCACCACTTCGGCTTCTAATGAAAAATTTAGTGCAGGCGAAAATCAAGACTGGAGGAAACCCATTATTGATTATTTGTGTGATCCTAGTAAAAGGGTGGACAGGATCGTTCGGCGTATGGCTTTCAAATATACAATGAGAGATGATGATCTTTATCGCCGAACGGTTGATGATGTTCTGTTAAAATGCTTGGACGAGGACCAAGCAATAGTTGCTATGGGAGGGGTCCATTAAGGAATTTGTGGCACTCATCAGTCGGCCCCTAAGATGAAATGGTTATTGAGACGTGCTGGGTTTTATTGGCCGACTATGATCAACGATTGCTTCAGGTATTATAAAGGATGTGAAGCTTGTCAAAAGTTTGGTGATATTCAATTGGCTCCTGCTGCTATGTTACATCCTATTATCAAACCGTGGCCTTTTAGATGGTGGGGTTTAGACTTCATTGGAGAAATTCATCCGTCTTCCTCAAAGGGGCATCGGTTCATGTTGGTGGCAACTGATTATTTCACCAAATGGTCTGAAGCAGTACCTCTCAAGAACATGACACATAGTGAGGTAATTCAATTCATAATTGAGCACATTATTCATAGATTCGCCATTCCTCAAACATTAACTACATATCAAGGTTCATCTTTCATGTCACATCAAGTAAGAGAATTTGCCGAATCTTATAACATAAAGATGCTCAATTCCTCTCCATATTATGCCCAAGCTAATGGACAAGCTGAGTCTAGCAATAAAATATTAATAAAGCTCATCAAGAAAAAGATTGAGGATAATCCAAGGAAATGGCATGAATTGTTGTCTGAAGCTTTGTGGGCACATAGAATCTCAAGGCATGGCGCCACAAAGGTAACTCCGTATGAGTTAGTATATGGTCAAGAGGCCGTTCTACCAGTGGGAGTAAATTTGAATGCTTTGAGAATAGCCAAACAAAATAATCTGTCAGCAGTCAAATTTTATAACTTGATGATGGACAATATTGACAAGGTTGCCGATAAATGTTTGGCTGCTTTAAAGGCCATAGAGAGAGACAAGTTGAGGGTGGCAAGGGCTTACAATAAACAGGTCAAGTTGAAGAATTTTCAGGTTGGCGATCTTGTGTGGAAAGTGATCTTGCAGATTGGTTCAAGAGATAGAAAATTCGGGAAGTGGTCTCCAAGCTAGGAAGGCCCTTTTTAGATTACAAGAGTAGTTCCCGGAAATTCATATTTGGTGGAATCCATACAGGGGGCACTGTTACCTCGAGCTCTCAATGGCAAGTATCTGAAGAAGTACCACCCAAGTGTGTGGCAAGAAGCCTAAGTAGCCAATGGCTGATATATGATTATCGTCCTTAGCATAAATCATGGCCGATACGTGCTTATCGCCATAAGAAAATTTAAAATGGCCGATGGAGTGTTGACATCATCCTTAGAAAAAACACAATGCAAATTATTTTTCGGCATACAAGTTTTGCCGAAAAACAGGGGGGCATGTGTTGACACCAGATTATGGCATGATCAAAAACTTAATTAAGGTGGCCTCAAATGGAAAAGTTCTCAACATGTGAAAGTTTTGTGTTGTCAAAATGAGAAACTTTGATGTTTGGGTCATCACCATCCGATATCATTTAAAGGGCCGAAACTATGCTCGAAGTACTAAGATTTTGGTATGCAGAGTACTGTTCAGCCAATTAGGACATCAAGATGGCCTCATATGAGAAAACTTTCTACATAAATTATCTTCGTCTCGTCGAAACAGTCGATTTTGATATAAAAATCGTCCCAATCCGCGTTCGTATGGAAAAGTTAGAGGCAATACTCTACGGACCGGTCCTGAGAGTAAAAATGGCGTGAGGTACCAGACACCCACCTAAGTGATGTCTGATGGGTCGCACGAGCTATTCGGCCTTGCCGACCGAATGAGTGCTTGCCGGGAAGTTTTGCTTGCCGGAGATGCTTGCCGGGAAGTTTTGCTTGCCGGAGATGCTTGCCGGGAAGTTTTGCTTGCCGGAGATGCTTGCCGGGAAGTTTTGCTTGCCGGAAAGTTTTGCTTGCCGGAAATGAGTGCTTGCCAGAAAGTTTCGAGGTGAGTGCTTGTCGGAAATGAGTGCTTGCCGGTTTTCGAAGGCTTGCCGGTTTGGGTGAAAATCCAAACAGAAGCTGAAGATGGGATCAAAAGATTATCTAGATGACTTTGGCTGGAAAAGTGTTCTACACGGAAGTTGTGCTTATCGTTGAAACGGTCAACTTTGCTTTTGGAGTCATCATTTGAGATAGTATACAGCCTGCAAATTTGCTACAAGACTCGGACAGTTCAGAAAACTGCATGACCGAGTCCGACTGGAAGTTCAAGATGAGCCCTAAGAGTCTTCAAGACGGCCTTAGAAGAAGAAGTGGCCCGCGCTGTCATATGCAGATCGTTGAGGTGGAAAAGTTTTATGTTGGACTCGACTCCATCCGAGTTAGCATGCGATTTCTACAACCTGCGCAAGGAGCAGGACAGAAGTCTGGGCCAGATTCAGACTAAATCCGAGTTAGACTAGAACCAGGACTCTAGGACGTGAATTGATGTAATTTTCTTGTAAGGAAAGCCTAGATGAATCCTTTACTTGTACGGGAAGTCCAGCCGCCTCTTATATATGTTGGGGGTGATGGCCGATTGAACAACACGCAATCGAACAAATCAATATACTACTTTTTCGTCTACGTTTTATCTCTCCATCGTTTTTCTCTCTCGTTCTTCGCTGTGCTTCGTGTTTGAGAGCTGCGAATCCCGAGGCTCTAGGGGCAAGCGAATCAACCTAGGGCAGCCCATAGCCGCCGCACTCCCTGACGGGGTCCCTCCCGGGCGTGTGGGGTTTCGGGTCTACAAAAGCATCCGTCGGCTGTCTTGCGTATCGCGCTGCCGGTCGGACCTCCTTCAACGTGAGCTGCGGTGCATCACCCCCGGCATCGAGGGTACACGTGATGTGTTTGTGTGTCAACAGGGTGCTAACTGGTTGGGCCACGCCCTGGCCGATCCCTCGAGCATCAGTGGCAAATGCTTCATAGCCACGCTGTCACTGCCACCGCCGATCTGGACGGCCACTCGGTAGTCTTCGAGCCAAATCTCTGGCTTTGACTCGCCAGTGAACTTGCTGATGCCTACTGCCATCCTGAAGTTGTGCGCAATATCTGCCGCACGAATATACCAACCGAAACACTCAGGTCCGGAGGGTACAGAACCACTCGGAACATCGGCGTCAAGACCCTCCCTCAGGGCCTGTCCTCTATCGACCATGTTCTGGGCGAGGACAGACCACGCATTGTACTGAGGGTCCCGGAGGTTACCCGAACGGTACGAGGGACTTGGCCTGTGATCTTTCCCGGGAGAGCGTCTATCACCATAGGGCTAGCGCCCGTATGCGACATCCCGCGGAGGGGGCATCCGGGTCCGATCGTAATCATCATATCGCCTGGGCGAAACGACTCGATCATGCCTCCGCTCCCCGTGGTGATCTCTGGAGGAAGGTGAAGCCCGACGTCTTCCTGAACCCAGCGGGCTATGAGCTGACTGGACTGTTTCGGCATGCACCGATGTGTTGTGGATGCGATTGCGGGATTGCGACACCGCCGCGTTCTGCGACAGGGCCGTCTTCAGAAGCGCTTGGATCTGTCGGATCCCTTCCCCGGCCACGGAATTGGAGGGCTGAATGGAGTTAGCGATCCTGGTAGCCGCCGCCAGATTCTGCAGAGGGGTGTTCAACACTTGGTACTTCCGAGGCTGATCACTCGGGAACAGCCGGCGCTTGTGCCGACTGGAGCTGGGTTGTTGGCGAGCACAATCGTCAAACTCTTTCTACAGCCGTTCTAAGCGGTCTCGTTTGGCCAGAGTGGCCAAACGCGCCGACTCCATGGCCAGGGCCTCAGGAGTCGTCCCGGTGATGGGAGTGTGCAAAGCGTGCTCATTTATCCGCCGGAGCTCGTCGCTCTGCTCCCGAGTGAGAGCTTGCGGAATGTAAGGATCGTGGTGAGGCGAACGGTCATTCCGACAGTTGTCGTTGTCGTTCCCGCGCGAAGTGCCCATGTGCCCGTCACGGGGACCGGAATAACACAGAGGGCCGCGCGGCTCTGTGCCGGCCATGAGAACCTCAGCGGTAGACTCCACGCTCTCGCACTCGGAATCACCGACAGAGTCCTCGTGGAGCTCAGTGAAGATGTCATGGGCGGGCTCATCAGGATCAAGAGCCGCCACATGTTTCGCCACGGCCTGAACGGCCATCACGTGCTTGACCCATCGCTGGAGCCGTGAGCGCCCGGAGCGCTTGCGGCGACGTCCAGCGGGAAGGACGGAAACCACTCGGTACGGAACCGATGGCTGTCGAAGGAGGACTCCGAATGAAGATGTGCAGAAGTGTGCCGCGCCACGGATGGGCAGTGACTCCACGTCCAGTGGGGCCTCCGCGAGCCACGCTGAATCATCGGCGATGAAGCTGAGAGCTCTGAAACGGATTTTGCCGCCAACTAACATGGTGATGATGGGATTCCACCTGTACTGCTAAAAGTCGCTAGACGCTCTGCCCCACGGTGGGCGCCAACTGTCATGGTCACTAGTCTGACAGTAAGTACTAGGGGTACGAATGAGGAGCAGATGTGTGACACTCGGACTTAGCGAGTTCAGGCCCCTCTCGGAGGAGGTAAAAGCCCTACGTCTCGTGCCCTGAGGCTTGTTTTCTCTGGGGGTATCTGATTACAATGAGTGCTTAACCTTGCGATGGAGGGAGAGGGCGGCTTATATAGAAGTGCACCCCAGCCTCTCAGCCACCACGTCGCTGGGTATTAATGACAATAAGTATAGCGGTTAATGGCATTTAACACTGTTTAACATAGCTATGACTATGGCAGTTACTGGTAATGGTAGCCATAATTATGCTTAAAGTCTAATTGAAGACTACTCGACCGTTGCAGGTCCACACCGTCCTTACGTCTCCTTTGTCTGAGTGATGATGACTGGCCGACTGGAAGGTAGACGACCTTCCGAGTGTTGTCCGTGCAAGGTCCGGGTGAATCCTCCATGGTGTGCATCTGATTGCACTTGTGACCCTGGGGTCTCTGAATAATGGTGTGGGCCTTAGGTGGGCCCTAGATGTCAGGTCCTTGTCCCTACCGGTGGTAGGTGACCCCATCAGTCACTGTCGGTTGAAAGGTAACGAAGCAGGCCCCTAGTGTTTGAACCAGGGTTCCCGGAGCCCACTCTCCGACATTTGGCGCGCCAGGTAGGGGGCTAGTCTCCGCGCCCTCAACCTCGACGCCGACATGGCCGACGAGCGACCCGAGCGCGCCCTGTGCAGGGCTGGAAGGGTCGCCACGGAGCCCGTCGCCCGCGGCGCTCGCCATAGGCGCGCAGGCGCCGCCACCAATCCCGCGGTGGGGGAAGAGCAAGCTTCTTCTCTTCACCCTTCCGTGCAGCTGCCTGCTTGCACCGCCACTGCATCCTCGCTCGCCCGCCGCGACCCGCCGGATCCACAGGCCGCGCTGTTCATGGCACGCGAACTGCTGCACTACTGTCCCGCCGAGGCTGGGTACGACGCCTGGCTCGCGCGCATCACTGATCTCGTAAACACCGCCGGAGACGTCCCAGCACCTTCCCGCTCGCTTCCGCCTCCGTCGCCGTGTGGCGCGGGGGCGGGCCATGGAGCGCCCCCTCTGCCTCCTCTGTCCGACAAGGGCGCGGGATGTCGCCATGACATGCGCGTGAGGGAGCCTTCCCACGATGCGTCCTCGCTGGACCACAACGACGACAGCTACCAGATCGTCCAGCGTGCGACGCCAGATGCGCACGTGATCCTCGAGCGGCAGTGCCAACGCCAGGACCGCACAATCAAAGACATCACCGTGGCCGAGTGCCAGAACCACGCCGCCCTTGCCGGCGGCGCTGTCTCACACAGCGGGGGCTGCCACGCCTTCATTCGCGAGCTGCGCCGCTGGTGTGGCTCGTGAAGTTCAAGCCGGAGCTGCCTCCTCGCTACGACGGCACCCCCAACCCCACGGAGTTCCTGTAGCTCTACACCCTGAGCATTGAGGCTGCGGGCGGCGACGACAGGGTCATGGCGAACTGGTTCCCCATGGCCCAGATACGTCCCAAACGTATCCACTTTTCCAAACACTTTTGCTCTTGTTTTGGCTCTAATTTGCATGATTTGAATGGAACGAACCCGGACTGACGCTGTTTTTAGCAGAATTGCCATGGTGTTATTTTTGTGCAGAAATAAAAGTTCTCGGATGGACCTAAAAATTTATGGAGAATTATTTCAGAATATATAAAAAATACTGGCGAAAAGATCCACTAGAGGGGAGCCACCCTGGGACCACAAGCCTAGGGGGCGCGCCTACCCCCCAGGGCGCGCCCTCCAGGCTTGTGAGCCCCTGGAAACTCCAATTGACCTAATTCCAACGCCATATGTACCTCTTCATGGAGAAAAAAATCAGAGAGAAAGAATCATCACGTTTTACGATACGGAGCCGCCGCCACCTCATGTTCTTCATCGGGAGGGTTGATCTGGAGTCCGTTCGGGGCTCCGGAGAGGGGGATTCGACGCCGTCGTCATCATCAACCATCATTCATCACCAATTTCATGATGCTCACCACCGGGCATGAGTAATTTCTTCGTAGGCTTGCTGGACGGTGATGGGATGGATGAGATTTATCCTGTAATCGAGTCAGTTTTGTTAGGGCTTGATCCCTAGTATCCACTATGTTCTGAGATTAATGTTGCTATGACTTTCTTATGCTTAATGCTTGTCACTAGGGCCTGAGTGCCATGATTTCAGATCTGAACCCTTTATGTTTTCATGAATATATTTGTGTTCTTGATCCTATCTTGCAAGTTGTATGCACCTATTACGTGTTATGATCCGCATACCCCAAGGTGACAATAATTGGGATTCTTTTCGATGATTACCGTAGTTTGAGGAGTTCATGTATTCGCTAAGTACTAATGCTTTGTTCCAGTTCTCTATTAAAAGGAGGCCTCAATATCCCTTAGTTTCCTTAAGGACCCCGCTGCCACGGGAGGGTAGGACAAAAGATGTCATGCAAGTTCTTACTATAAGCACGTATGACTATATACGGAAAACATGCCTACATTAAATTGATGAATTGGAGCTATTGTGTATCGCTCTAGGTTGCGACTGTTACATGATGAATGTCATCCAACACAATTATCCATCAATGATTCAATGCCTACACTTTTCGCATATTGATCTTTTCTAAGTTACTTTCGTTGCTGCTGCTGTTACAATCACTAGAAAACTGCTACTGTTACTATCTTTGCTACTATTGCTACTATTACTACTGCTATCAAAATTATCATACTACTGTGCTACTAAACACTTTGCTGCAGATACTTAGTTCTCCAGGTGTGGTTGAATTGAAAACTCAACTGCTAATACTCACAAATATTCTTTGGCTCCCCTTGTGTCGAATCAATCAATTTGGGTGAAATACTACCCTCGAAGACTGTTGCGATCCCCTATACTTGTGGGTTATCAAGACCTTTTTCTAGCACTGTTGCCGGGGAGCGTAGCTCTATCTGTTGAGTCACTTGAGATTTATATCTGTTGATCACTATGAAGAATCTGAAAGACGCTAAGACCAAGATCGTTCCCACTAAGACGAGGGGAGGTAAGGAACTGCCATCATACTCTGCACTTGATTCACCTTCGGTTTTGAGTAGGCTTGTGACACCACCACCTGCTATTCATTCTGATATGTCGCAAGTAATTGATGACACCACTTCTGCTATGAATGATACTTATGATGATGTCAGTACTATGCTTGATAATACTATGCCACTAGGTGAATTTCTTGATGAACAAATTGCTAGAGCTAAAGAAACTGAGAATACTAAAAATGTTGAAACTCCTGAAAATTATGATTCACCTATTATGCCTGGCTCTCCAAGAATTGAAATGCCTAAGATACATGATGGTTATGTTCTGGATGGAGAAATAGCTAGAGAATTTCTTGGTTGTAATGATAGAGATGTGATACGTCTCCAACGTATCTATAATTTTTTATTGTTCCATGCTATTATAGTATCAATCTTGGATGTTTATTATGCAATTATATGCAATTATATATCATTTTTTGGGACTAACCTATTAACCTAGTGCCCAGTGCCAGTTGCTGTTTTTTTGCCTGTTTTTGCCTTTCCAGAAAATCATTATCAAACGGAGTCCAAGCGAAGAAAAAACTTTGGATTAATTTTTTCTGGACCAGAAGGGACCCTCGAAGCTTAGGGAAAAGACCAGAAGGGCCACGAGGGAGCGACAAGCTCGGAAGGCGTGCCCCCAAGCTTGTGGGCCCCTCGTGGCACCTCTTGACCTAATTCCAGCACTATAAATTCCAAAATATTCCCCGTATACCAGAAATATAGAAGAGAAAATCTTTCCACCGCCGCAAGCCTCTGTTCTTCCGCGATCCCATCCAGAGGCCTTTTTCGGTACTCTGTCGGAGGGGGAATCGATCACGGAGGGCTTCTTCATCAACCTTACTGCCCTTCCGATGATGTGTGAGTAGTTTACCACAGACCTACGGGTCCATAGCTAGTAGCTAGATGGCTTCTTCTCTCTCTTTTATCTTCAATACCATGTTCTCCTCGATGTTCTTGGAGTTCTATCCGATGTAATCTTCTTTTGCAGAGTGTTTGTTGGGATCCGATGAATTGTGGGTTTATGATCAGATTATTCATGAGAAATATTTGAGTCTTCTCTAAACTCTTTTATGCATGATTGTTATAGCTTTGTATTTCTCTCCGATCTTTCCGTTTGGTTTGGCCAACTAGATTGATTTATCTTGCAATGGGAGAGGTGCTTTGTGATGGGTCAATCTTGCGGTGCTCAATCCCAGTGACAGAAAGGTACATGACACATATTTGTATTGTTGCCATTAAGGATAAAAAGATGGGGTTTAATCATATTTCTTGAGTTTACTTTGTCTACATCATGTCATCTTGCTTAATGCGTTACTCTGTTTTACTTTTAATACCCTAGAGGCATGCTGGATAGCGGTCGATGGGTGGAGTAATAGTAGTAGATGCAGGCAGGAGTCGGTCTACTTGTCTTGGACGTGATCCCTATATACATGATCATTGCCATGAATCCGTCATAACTATGCACTTTTCTATCAATTGCCCAACAGTAATTTGTTTACCCACCGTATGCTATGTGTTCGAGAAAGAAGCCTCTAGTGAAAACTATGGCCCCCGGGTCTACCTTTATCATATATTAAAATCCAAAAATACCTTGCTGCAATTTATTTACTTTTATTTTATTTTGCAATTTACTTTTCTATTTATCACTATCAGAATTAATCCTTGCAAATAACCGCTAAGGGGATTGACAACCCTCCTATTTGCGTTGGGTGCAAGTGTTTGCTTTTGTGTGTGTAGGTGCTGCTAACGAGGTTCTGTGTGGTTCTCCTATTGGATTGATAACCTTGGTTCTTAACTGAGGGAAATACTTATCTCTACTATACTGCATCATCCTCTCCTCTTCGGGGAAATCCCAACGCGGTTTACAAGTTAGCAAGAAAATTTCTGGCGCCTTTGCCGGGGAGACATCACCAAAACTTATCAAGTACCTTCGCACAAACTATCATCTACTTGCTATTATTTTCATTTGCCTTTTTATTTGCATTTGCCTCTCATTTTCATCTCCCCCACTTCTAAAATAATTTTACAAAAAAACACCAAAAATATCTTGTGTGCTATCTCTATTTGTGTTGACATGTGCCTTCTATTTGCTTGCATCTTCGCTTAAACAATCTATTAATATGGATCCTCATCCACTTGCTAATCTTTTCAAAAGATCCAATTATGATGAACCAATTGCTAATGAGTTGAGTGCACTTGATTATCTCTATGAAGTTTTGCTTGAAAATCATGAATCTGAAAATTGTGATGAAGTGTTAGAAAAAGAAGAAGTTTATAAAGTGATTCGTGGTAGCTCCTTGAATGAAAAGCATGATTGCAATGATGTTATTATAAATTCTATTAATGTTAATTTTGCTAATGATATGCAAAACTACAAGCTTGGGGATGACAATTTTGTTATGTCCACTGCTTATTGCAATGATCATGATTGGGGTGATAATGCTTCTTATGATCTTGAAAATTTATTTAAGCCTCATGATGAATATGTTATTGATAATAATGTTTGCAATAATATTAAAAGTGGGTTTGGAAGAGTGTCAACTTTATGTAATAATGATCCCACTACTTTGGAGAATTATCAATCTTATGAATTTTATGATAAAAGTGGGTTTGGAGAGGTCATGACTTTAGTTGATGTTAATCCCACTATCTTGTAAGATTATAAAACTTTTATGCATGTGGATCATGAAGAGAATATTTTATATTATAGATATATTGTTGAATTTGAATATGATCCTACATGTAATTATTATGAGAGAGGAAAATATGGTTATAGAAATTTTCATGTCACTAAACTACCTCTCTTTGTGTTGAATTTATTAATGCTTCATTCTTCCTATTTGCATATGCTAGATATTGCTTGTCTTGATAATTTGTTTTCCTATAAAATGACTATGCATAGGAAGAGGGTTAGACTTAAATGTGTTTGTCACATGTTTCATGATGCTCTCTTTGTGTTTCAATTGTTATCTTTCATGAGAGCATCATTGAAATCTCAAGTCTATCTTAATGTCTATAAAGAAAGAGCTTGTTGGGAGACAACCAAATATGTATCTTAAATTTTTGCTTAGTTTTCTGTTTTGTGTGTTTACAAAATTGTAGCTTCTGTTATGATTGTGTTTTTATCTTTTAATTAGTGTTTGTGCCAAGTAATGCCTTTGGGATGATTTGGATGATAGTATAATTGATGTTGTTTGGAAAACAGAAACTTTTGCGCCCAGTGCTGGATTTTTGGTTCTGTACTGGACCGTCAAAAAATCCTGAAATTTTTACACAGTATTGGTATATGTATTTTTTACGTTTTCCTTGTTTTTCAGAATTTTGGGAGTTACATAAGTATGGCTTTTAAATTGATCTTTACAGACTGTTCTGTTTTAGACATATTCTGTTTTTGTTGCATAGTTTGCTTATTTTGATGAATCTATGGATCGTATCGGGGGGTATGAGTCATGGAGAAGTTGGAGTATAGTAGCATTATGCCAATATTAAATATGAATCAATTTACAATAGTACCTAAAGTATAAGATTTGTTTGTTATACAAACGGATCTCACGAGGTTTCTGTTGAGTTTTGTGTGCTGAAGTTTTCAAGTTTTGGGTGAGACTACGATGGATAAAGGAATAAGGAGCGGCAAGAGCCTAAGCTTGGGGATACCCAAGGCACCCCAAGGTTATATTCAAGGAAGACTCAAGCGTCTATGCTTGGGGATGCCCCGGATGGCATCCCCTCTTTCGTCTACAATCTATCGGTAACTCACTTGGAGCTATATTTTTATTCATCACATGATATGTGTTTTACTTGGAGCGTCTTGTGCTATAGTTTGTTTGCTTTTGTTTGATTTTTAGGTAGCCACAATCAACTTTGCTGAACACACCTTTTTTAGAGGGACACACATTATTCGTGATTTGTTAGAATACTCTATGTGCTTCACTTATATCTTTTGAGCTAGGCAGTTGCTCTAGTGCTTCACTTATATCTTTTAGAGCACGGCGGTGGTTATATTTTAAAGAAATAGTTGCACTCTCATGCTTCACTTATATCTTTTTGAGAGTCTAATGAATAGCAATGATAATATGCATGGATTATGAATTTGGTCCTAATATGATATGTATTCAAGAGGGATATAATAAAAACTTTCATGTAGATCACTGAATATGATAAGTTTGATTCCTTGCAATAGTTTTGTGATATTAAGATGGTAATATGTGGGAGGTGCTAGTAGATAATTGTGGTTTAGTAAGAATATTGGTGTTAAGGTTTGTGATTCCCGAAGCATGCACGTATGATCTGTCGTTATGCTAAGAAGTTGGAGCATGATTTATTCTTAATTGTCTTCCTTTGCGTGGCGTTCGGGGGCTCGTGATGGTTAACTCCTACCAACCTCCCCCTAGGGGCATGCGTAGTAGTACTTTGCTTCGAGGGCTAATAAACTTTTTCAATAAGTATGTGAGTTCTTTATGACTAATGTGAGTCCATGGATTATACGCACTCTCACCTTTCTGCAATTTGCTAGCCTCTTCGGTGCCGTGCATTGCCCTTTCTCACATTGAGAGTCGGTGAAAACTTCGTCAGTGCATCCAAACCCCGTAATATGATACGCGCTATCACACATAAGCCTCCTTATATCTTCCTCAAAACAGCCACCATACCTACCTATTATAGCATTTCCATAGCCATTCCGAGATATATGGCCATGCAACTTCCACCGTTCTTTTTTATGACACACATCATCATTGTCATATAGCTGACATAGTATTTGTGGCTCAGCCACCGTTCAACATTTTTCATACATGTTACGCTAGTATCATTGCACATTCTGGTACACTGCCACATGCATTCATATAGAGTCAATTTGTTCTAGTTTCGACTTGTAATTTTGAGTTGTAAGTAAATAGAAGTATGATGATCATCATTATTAGAGCATTGTCCCAGTGAGGAAAATAAATAAATAAATAAAAGAAAACAAAAAAGAGGCCAAAAAGATCCCATGAAAAAGAAAAAAAGAAAAGAAAAAAAGAGAGAAAGAAATAAATAATAAAATGAGAGAAAAAGAGAGAAGGGGCAGTGTTACTATCCTTTTCCATACTTGTGCTTCAAAGTAGCACCATGTTTTTCATATAGAGAGTCTCCTATTTTGTCACTTTCATATACTAGTGGGAATTTTTCGTTATAGAACTTGGCTTGTATATTCTGATGATGGGCTTCCTCAAATGCCCAAGGTCTTTATGAGCAAGGAAGTTGGATGCACACCCACTTAGTTTTCATTTTGAGCTTTCATACACTTATAGCTCTTAGTGCATCCGTTGCATGGCAATCCCTACTCCTCGCATTGACATCAATTGATGGGCATCTCCATAGCCCGTTGATTAGCCTCGTTGATGTGAGACTATCTTCTCCTTTTTGACTTCCCCTTATTAATCTCTACCACCACATTCTATTCCACCCATAGTGCTATATCCATGGCTTGCGCTCATGTATTGCGTGGGGGTTGAAAAAGCTGAAGCGCGTTAAAAAGTATGAACCAATTGCTTGGCTAAAACTGGGGTTGTTCATGATAAATATTTTGTGTTAAGAAGATGGAGCATGACAGGATTATATGATTTTGTAGGGATAACTTTCTTTAGCATTTTTATTTTGAAAGACATGATTGTTTGTTAGTATGCCTGAGTATTGATGTCTTTATATCAAATTATAGACTATTGCTTTGAATCATTCGGATCTTAATATTCATACCGTAAAAGAGAATTACATGATGAAACATGTTAGGTAGCATTCCACATCAAAAATTATGTTTTTATCATTTACCTACTCGAGGACGACCAGGAATTAAGCTTGGGGATGCTTGATACATCTCCAACGTATCTATAATTTTTTATTGTTCCATGCTATTATTGTATCAATCTTGGATGTTTATTACGCAATTATATATCATTTTTTGGGAGTAACCTATTAACCTAGTTCCCAGTGCCAGTTGCTGTTTTTTGCCTGTTTTTGCCTTTTCAGAAAATCATTATCAAATGGAGTCCAAATGAAGAAAAATGTTGGATTAATTTTTCTGGACCAGAAGGGACCCTCGATGCTTCGGGAGAAGACCAGAAGAGCCACGAGGGAGCGACAAGCTCGGGAGGCGCGCCCCAGGGGGGTAGGCGTGCCCCCAGGCTTGTGGGCCCCTTGTGGCACATCTTGACCTAATTCTAGGGCTATAAATTCCAAAATATTCCCCGTATACCAGAAAGACAGAAGAGAAAACCTTTCCGCCGCCGCAAGTCTCTGTTCTTCCGCGATCCCATCTGGAGGCCTGTTCGGTACTCTGCCGGAGGGGGAATCGATCACGGAGGGCTTCTTCATCAACCTTGCTGCCCTTCCGATGATGTGTGAGTAGTTTACCACAGACCTACGGGTCCATAGCTAGTAGCTAGATGGCTTCTTCTCTCTCTTTGATCTTCAATACCATGTTCTCCTCGATATTCTTGGAGTTCTATTCGATGTAATCTTCTTTTGCGGTGTGTTTGTCGGGATCCGATGAATTGTGGGTTGATACGTCTCCATCCTATCTATAATTTTTGATTGTTTCATGCCAATATTCTACAACTTTCATATACTTTTGGCAACATTTTATATTATTTTTGGGACTAACATATTGATCCAGTGCCCAGTGCCAGTTCCTATTTTCTGCTTGTTTTTTGTTTCACAGAAAATCCATATCAAACGAAGGCCAAACGCGATAAATTTTTACAGAGAATCATTTTGGAATATATGTGATTTTTGGAAGGTGGAATCAACGGAAACGGAGGCCCACGGCCTCCACAAGGCATCTTGGCGCGACCCCCTGGCCACGTGGTGTTACCTTGTGGGCACACCGTAAGTCGGTTGGGGTCCGTCTTCTGCCGCAAGGAAGCTTATAATGAGAAAAAAATTGTGTTAAAATTTCAGCGCAATCGGAGTTATGGATCTCCGGGAATATAAGAAACGGTTTTCGGCCATAAAACGGGGACGCGAAACAGAAGAGAAACAGAGAGAGAGATCCAATCTCGGAGGGGCTCCTACCCTCCGGGAGCCATGGCGGCCATGGACCAGAGGGGAAACTCTCCTCCCATCTAGGAGGGAGGCCAAGCAATAAGAAGAAGAAGGAGGGGGGCTCTCTCCCCCTCTCTCTCAGTGGCGCCGGAATGCCGTCGGGGCAATCATCATGACGGCGATCTACACCAACAACTTCGCCGCCGTGAACACCAACTCTCTCCCCCTCTATGCAATGGTGTAACACCTCTTCTCCCCGCTATAATCTCTACTTAAACATGGTGCTTAACACTATATATTATTATCCAATGATGTGTGGCAATCCTATGATGTTTGAGTAGATTCGTTTTGTCCTATGGGTTGATTGATGATCGTGATTGGTTTGAGTTGTATGTTTTATTTTGGTGCTGACCTTTGGCACCCTCTGTGTCGCGGAAGCGTGTGGGATTACCACTGTAGGGTGTTGCAATACATTCATAATTTGTTCATAGTGGGTTGCGTGAGTGACTGAAACACAAACCCGAGTAAGGGGGTTGTTGCCTATGGGAGTAAAGAGGACATGTTACTTAATGCTATGGTTGGGTTTTACCTCAATGATCTTTAGTAGTTGCGGATGCTTGCTAGAGTTCCAATCATAAGTGCATATGATCCAAGTACGGAAAGTATGTTAGCTCATGCCTCTCTCTCATATAAAATTGCAATAATGATGACCAGTCTAGTTATCGATTGCCTAGGGACAAATCCTTCTCTTGTGTTACAAAAGCTTTCTACTAAACAACTAACTTTTATTATCTTGCAAATTACTCGTAGTTTTATTCCCACAAAGTACTCCTAGTTTTATTCTTGCAAAGTAGTTCTAGCATTACACCTACAAAGTACTTCTAGTTTTATTCTTGTTCTAGGTAATGCGAACGTTAAGTGTGCGTAGAGTTGTATCGGTGGTCGATAGAACTTGAGACAATATTAATTCTACCTTTAGCTCCTCGTTGGGTTCGACACTCTTACTTATCGAGAAAGGCTACAATTGATCCCTTATACTTGTGTGTTATCAAGACCTTTTTCTAGCGCCATTGCCGGGGAGCAATAGCGTGGGGTTGATATTCTCGTGTGTGCTTGTTTGCTTTATCACTAAGTAGTTTTTATTTTCTGTTCTAAGTTGTTTTATATCTTTAGTTATGGATATGGAACACAAAACACCAAAAAAACTAGTTGTACTTGCTACTCATGGAGATGGGGAAACTCCTAAAAGCCTCGATACTTGTTATGTGGAAAACATTAAATACTACTTTGATAATCCTGATAAATCTCCATTCAACTTGATAATGGGAGATACTTTGGATCAATGAGAATACTTTAGGGATTATCGCTTGTCACAAAAAGGGAAACTCTTATGGGATCAAATTGATTGTTTGCAATGGTATGCTTGGAATTTATGCTTAAGATATGATTATACTTGTTGCTCGAAGATGAAGGCTAAACACCTTCCCTTTCGATGTGAATTTAATGATAATGAAACCTTGGCTTCTTATGCTAATGGTATATATGATTACTATGATGTGGAACAAATAGAAGAATTTGTTGCTTTTAAGTGTGCTTATAAAATTGAATCTTTGTTTGAAAAGTATGAAAATTATGACGATGCTGTTTATAGATCTCAAAATTATGCTATACTTAAATATTGCTATGAGGATTACAAATACAATGTCTATGTTGATGAATTTATTGAGAAGGTCTCCGTTGTCCAAGAAGAGACAAATGTTTTGCAGGAATCTTTGGAAGAAGAAATTGCTGAAATTGTGAGCTCATTAGATGAAAAAGATGAGGAGGAGAGCGAAGAACAAAAGGAGGAAGAGCGGATTAGCTACCCGTGCCCACCATCTAATGAGAGTAACTCTTCAACTCATACATTGTTTAATTTCCCTTCGTGCTTACCGAAGGATGAATGCTATGATGATTGCTATGATCCCTTGGATTCATTTGAAATATCCCTTTTTGATGAAATTGATGCTTGCTATGCTTGTGGCCATGATGCCAATTTGAATTATGCTTATGGAGATGAACTTGCTATAGTTCCTTATGTTAAACATGAAATTGTTGCTATTGCACCCACACATGATAGTCCTATTATCATTTTGAATTCTCCCAACTACACTATATCGGAGAAGTTTGCGCTTATTAAGGATTATATTGATGAATTGTGTTTTATTATTACACATGATGATTTTAATGAATATAATATGCATGTGCTTGCTGCTCCTGATTGCAATTATTATGAAAGAGGAACTACATCTCCACCTCTCTATGTTTCCAATACGATAAAATTGCAAGAAACTGTTTATGCTATGCATTGGTCTTTACTTGATGTGCATGAATTGTTCTTTTATGACATGCCGATGCATAGGAAGAGAGTCAGACTCCGTTGTTCTATGATATATGTTGCTTTGTGCTCACTACTAAATTATAAATCATTGTTAATTAAAATTGGCTTTGATATACCTTGGGATCCGAGTGGATCAATTACTTGAGCACTTTATGCCTAGCTTAATGGCTTTAAAGAATGCTCTGCCTGGGAGACAACCCGGATGTTTTAGAGAGTCATTTATTTCTGTTGTGTGCTTTTTAAATAGTTTAAAAACAAAAAATATAGAGGGGAACCTAAAACTTTTACAAAAAGAAAAGTGAAAGTGAGAAAGACGAGCACCGTTGAAGTGGGGGCTAGCCTTGAACTTTGTTCATGCCCATGGAAACTTTGTGAACCTAGATTACAGAAAATTTTCAACAAAAATAATTATCCCATTGTACAAATCCATTGTATTATAAAAATAATGAGCCAAGATTTACCTTTAGGATGTTTAAATTGCTTGTTTGGTGTGTGCTGTGAAAAAACAGAAACTTTTGTTGTAGTATTTGAATTTTAATATTTTACTGGAACGTGCAAAAATTCTGAAATTTTTACACATTACTGCTATGCAAATTTTTTATTTTGTCGTAATTTTTCAGAATTTTTGGAGTTACATAAGTATATGTTTCATTTGCATCTTTACAAACTGTCCTGTTTTCACAGATTGCTGTTATAGTTTCTTTATTTGCGTATGTTTGAAATCTTGTTGAGCCCCATTGACTTGGGAGCCATAGAATTGTGATAGCATACAGTAGGTAATGTTTGATTATAATTATACAATAATCTTACAGCAGGACATGATGGGATTTGATGCTATATGTACTAACCCTTCTAATAAAAAGTTCGGTTAAGTTTTGTGTGGATGAAGTGTTCGAAGATCGAGGAGGTATTTATATGAGAAGAAGAAGGAGAGGCAAGAGTTCAAGCTTGGGGATGCCCAAGGCACCCCAAGTAAATATTCAAGGAGACTCAAGCGTCTAAGATTGGGGATGCCCCGGAAGGCATCCCATCTTTCTTCAACAATTATCTGTATGTCTCGGTTTTTGTTTTGTTCACATGATATGCGTAAATTCTTGGAGCGCCGTGTGCTTTTTATTTTTCTTTTAATAATGCAGCATGCTGGTATGAGATAGTCCTTGGTGATTTATAGAATTAATGCTTCATGCACTTCACTTATATCTTTTGAGTATGGCTTTATAGAATGCTTTATTTGCTTCACTTATATCATTTGAAGTTTGGATGCCTGTTTCTCTACATAGGAAAACCGTTATTTGTAGAATGCTCTTTTGCTTCACTTATATTTATTAGAGCGTGGTTTTTTGTAGAAATAATTAAACTCTCATGCTTCACTTATATCTATTTAGAGAGTCAACAGGAATTGGTCATTCACATGGTTAGTCATAAAATCCTACATAAAAATTGTAGATCACTGAATATGATATATTTGATTCCTTGCAATAGTTTTGCAATATTAAGATGGTAATATGTGGGTGTACTAGTGAATGATTGTGGTTTAGTAAGAATATTGGTGTTAAGGTTTGTGATTCCCTAAGCATGCATGTATAGTTATGCGATGAAGTTATATCCTACTTATGTTAGTATCCAATGTTAATTATTCGCAATGCATGATTATGACCGTTGTCGCTCTCTAGTTGGTCGCTTCTCAATCTATTTGCTAGCCTTCGCCTACACTAAGCGGGAATACTGCTTGTGCATCCAAATCCTTAAACCAAAGTTGTTCCACATGAGTCCACCATATCTACCTATATGCAGTATTACTCTGCCGTTCCAAGTAAATTTGCATGTGCCACCTCTAATCATTCAGACAAGCATATGTTTTGTGTGCCCGTACCGCTCATGGAGCGGCAGGGGGTGGTCAGTATCTTCCATGCTGAGCGGGTTATTATCACGATGGGTGTTTATTCACTTGTCATTGTTGGGCCCATGGAACCCAGGGTATCCAGACCCGTCTGCCTTCGGCCCAGGGCGCAACGCCTGGCATGGGCCCAGCAGGCCGTCACCGCCAAGCACCTCACCAGGACTCCTCATGAGGCCCTGTCCTCCCGAGGCCCCCTCCTCAGGGAGCGGGCGAGCATGGATCGGCATCTCCACCAGTGGCCTTGCGAGGTCCTCTCGCGAGGCGGCCTCCTGAGGTGGCCTCCCGAGGCCCCCTCCCGCAGGCGCGTGAGACAAAGGTCGTTCGGCGTTGCCGCGCGGTCTGGGGCCCATCACGTGGGTGACGCGCGCGGCGACGAGCGGCGGCAGAGGGCGCGCCAGCAGGCACGGATGAAGATGGTTTCCTCTTTTGTGTTAAGGGAGCAGGGCCAGCTATCTACTCCCCAAAGCAACCCCAAAGGTTGCCCGACCGGCGAAGGAAGACCAAGACGGCGGGCGCGCGGGGCAGAGGTCATCACCGAGCCCACCGGCGCGTCATGGATCACGCTTTGGCAGGCGAAGACCGCCTTTAGTCCAGATAGCCTGAGCGCCTGTCCCCTTTCAAAATCGCCAAGTGTGGCAACCCTTCCCGCCTAAGTTTCCAGGGGGAAGAGGACCAAGGCTGATATGAAGGGCAGTGCTGCCATTGTAGAAGAGAGAGCTCGGGTTCCCATCACCCCCAACCTTGTACTCTCTCTCTCGCACCAGAGCAATACCAACCAAGTAGGAGTAGGGTCTTACACCGCGAGGTGGCCCGAACCTAGGTAAACCGCTGAGTCCACGGTCCGTTCCTCGCTAGCGCGCTGTCGCCGTAGCCTCGCCGTAGTTCAGTCGTGGTAGGAGACAAAGCGGTAGGAACGAGCTCACCCCAGTGTTCGATCCTTTGGGTCCCCGGAGCCCGACTTCCGACATTTGGCGCGCCAGGTAGGGGTGCGCTACTGTTCTCCTGCTCCGACCTCTGCTTCACCATCCTCATGGCCGACACACGCCGCGAGTGCGCCGAGCGTAGGGCTGGCTGCGTGGCTCAGACGGAGCCGGTGGCCCGCGGCAATCGCTGCCGCCCCGACGCCGAGGCCGCTGCCGCCACCGAAACCGCTGCCCGCGAGCAGCAGGACTCTTCCCTGCATCCCTCCGTGCAGGCGAATGGCCACACCGCCACTGCCTCCTTCCTCGCCCACCGTGGGCCGCCGAACCCGCAGGCCGCACTGCTCATGGCGCGCGAGCTGCTCCGCTACCGTCCAGCTGACGCCGGCTACGACCCCTGGCTTGGTCGCATCACCGAGCTCGTCAACGCCGCCGGGGACGCCCCCGTGCCTTCCCACTCGCTCCGCCCTCCACCGTCTTGCGCTGGGGACCTGGCGCACGGTGCTCCCCCGCCGCCTCCTCTGCGCGACGAGCAAGGCGGGCCCCAGCGCAACGCACGGGCTTGTGAGCCGTCCTGTGGCGCGTCCTCGCCGGTCCGAGACGAGGCCAGCTCCCAGATCATCCGCCGCGCGCCCCCTGATGCACGAGTACTCCTCGAACGGCAGCGCCAGCGCCAGGACCTGGCCGTTCAAGACGTTGCGGCAGCTGGGCGTCAAAATCGCGCCGCCCTCGCTGGCGGCATCCCCTCAAGCGGTGTGGGCTGCCGTGCCTTCACTCGCGAGTTGCGTCACGTGGTCTGGCCTGCAAAGTTCAAGCCTGAGCTACCTCCATGCTATGACGACACCCCCAACCCCATGGAGTTCCTTCAGCTCTACGCGCTAAGCGTCGAGGCGGCGAACAGCGACGACAATGTCATGGCAAACTGGTTCCCCATGGCCCTCAAGGACGGCCCGCGCTCCTGGCTCATGAACCTCCCCGAGGCGTCCATCTCATCGTGGGCCGAGCTCTGCAGCCAGTTCGTTGCCAACTTCAACGGCACACAGGATCACTCCCTCACCATCAACGACATGCGGCGCATGCGGCAGCGCCCAGACGAGACCCTCCGCAAGTACATCCAGCGCTTCAGCCAGGTGCGCAACAAGATCCTGCGCGCCTCCGACGCGGCCGTCATCTCTGCATTCTCCACCGGCGTCATGGACGTCAAGATGCGCGAGAAGCTCACCATCAACGGTGAGCTCGCCTCCGTGGTTGAGCTGCTCAACTTCGCCGACAAGTGCGCCAAGGCTGAGGAAGGCCGCCTCTTCATCCACAATGACCCCGACACGGCCCACGACGCCGCCAAGGCCAAGAGCAAGGACGTCAAGTGCAAGGGCCCGGCCGTGCTCGCGGCGGAGCCCGAGCAGAAGCACGGCCGTGACCACGACGAGCCCAGGAAAGACGGCCGGCCGCTCTGCACCTTCCACAGCGTGCGCTCCCACAGCACTGAAGACTGTCAGGAGCTCAAGCTGCTCCGCGACCATGCCAAAGCCGCCGAGACGACCGCAATGGCCGCGGCGCCGGCCGTGGAGGTGGCCGCAACAGCAACCGCTGGGACGGCCGCAACGGCAGCGGCAACTTCCGCCAGGGTTGGCGCGACCCGCCTCGTGAGGCCGCCTGGCCCGACCAGCCTCGCGAGGCCACCTGGCGCGACCAGCCTCGTGAGGCAAACCCTCAGGCTAACGCTGCTCTTCTGCCGCTGCCGCCGCCACCCCGGAGGAACGACGTCAACCAGCCTGACGAGGGCACTGGGGGCTACCAGGAGCCTCACGCGGTCGCCAGCATCCTTGGCGGGTCTCAGGCACCCGCGTCCGTTCGCCACTTCAAGCAATTCTCTCGCGAGGTGTATGCTGCCCTCCCGAGGCCTGAGGCCGCGCGGCTCCTCAAGTTGTCGCAGTACGCCATCACCTTCGACTCCAAGGACCACCCCAAGTCCACCGCCTCCGCAGGCGCGCTCCCCATGCTATGCACTCCCACCATCAGCAACGTCGCAGTCACCAAGACCCTTATCGATGGGGGTGCCGGCCTCAATGTGCTCTCCATCGAGACCTTCAAGACGCTCCAAGTGCCCTACGACCAGCTGATGCTGACCAGGCCCTTCTCCGGAGTGACCGATGGCTCCACCATCCCACTGGGGCAAGTGCGCCTCCCCGTCACCTTTGGCACCCGCAAGAACTACCACACCGAGCTCATCGACTTCGACGTGGAGCACATCGGCCTGCCATACAATGCCATCCTGGGCTACCCGGCTCTCACCAAGTTCATGGCGGCCACCCATCACGCCTACAACGTCCTCAAGATTCCCGGCTGCAGCGGCATCATCACCATCACCTGTGACGAGAAGGACATGGCCAGCACACTCGAGCGTGCCTACAAGGCCGCCGCAGTCGTGCAACCGGCTGACGAGGATGCGGCCGAGCCTTCTAAGGACGCCCCCGCGAAGAAGAAGTAGCTGTTCTCTCAGGACCGCACCGAGATGAAGAAGGTGTCGGTGGACGGCAGCGGCTCCGGCCCTGCCTTCACCATCGGCGCTGGCCTCCCTCCCGCATTGGAAAGCGCGCTCGTCACCTTCCTTCGGGCTAACTCAGATGTTTTCGCCTGGAAAGCATCTGACTTGTCCGGTGTGCCAAGGGAGGTGATCGAGCACCACTTAGCGGTGTGCCCCAATGCACGCCCCGTCAAGCAGAAAGCACGGCGCCAGGCGCCAGAGAAGCAGGATTTCATCGTCAAGGAAGTTCAGAAGCTCCAGGAAGCTGGGGTTGTTCGCGAGGTCCGCCATCCCGAATGGCTTGCCAACCCGGTCGTCGTCCCCAAGAAGGGCGGCAAGGAGCGCATGTGCGTCGACTTCACCAGCCTCAACAAGTTCTACCCTCAAGATCCATTTCCACTGCCCCGCATCGATCAGATCGTGGATTCCACCGCCGGGTGTGATTTGCTATGCTTCCTGGATGCCTTCTCAGGCTATCATCAGATCAAGATGGCGGCCAAAGACGTGGAGAGGACGGCCTTCATCACCCCTGCGGCATATATTGCTACGTCTGCATGCCCTTCGGTGTGAGGAGCGCGGGCGTCACCTTCCAATGGCTAATGCGCATCACGCTAGGGCCTCAGATGGGGAGGAACGCGGAGGCCTACGTCGACGACATCATGGTCAAGTCTCGCGAGGCTGGATCCCTCATCCCGGACCACCAGGAAACATTTGCCAACCTGCGCAAAGTCAACCTCAAGCTCAACCCTGAGAAGTGCGTCTTCGGAGTCCCCTCCGGCAAGCTCCTCGGCTTCCTAGTCTCACACCATGGTATCGAGGCCAACCCAGAAAAGATCAAGGCCATAGAGAAAATGCGTCCTCCCCGGACCCTCAAGGAAATGCAGCGTTTGGCAGGATGTATGACCTCCCTGGGGCGATTCATCTCCAAGTTTGGCGAGCGAGCCCTGCCCTTCTTCAAGCTCCTAAAGAGGTCTGGCTCCTTGAAATGGACTCCTGAGGCAGACGCCGCCTTTGAAGCCCTCAAGAGGTACCTCACGAGCCCGCCCATCATGGTCACGCCGCGCTCTCACGAGCCCTTGCTCCTGTACTTGGCAGCCACCCCCAGACAGCCAGCGCGGCGCTGGTGGCGGTGCGGGAGGAGCGCGTTTGTGCCAAGGAGAAACCCTCAAAGCCTCGTGAGCCTTCTGAGCCTCGTGAGGCCGCCAATCCTCATGAGCCCTCCGAGCCTCGCGAGCCCTCTGAGCCTCGCGAGATTCCCGAGCCTTCCAACCCTGGAGAGCAAGCTGCCGCCACAACTACGTGCCTCGTCGAGCACCCCATGTACTTCGTCAGCACCGTGCCAAGGGACGCGCGCGAGCGCTACCCCATGCAGCAGAAGCTCCTCCTCGTGCTCCTTGTCGCCTCCAGGAAGCTGCGCCACTACTTTCAGGGTCATCCCATCAAGGTCATTTCCTCCTACCCCTTGGAGCAAGTTCTGTGCAGCCCCAATGTCGCTGGCCGTGTCGCCGAATGGAACATCGAGCTGCAAGCCTTCCAGCTGGAGTTCTCCACCACCATAGTCATCAAAGGCGCGGCTATAGTCGACTTCATGGCAGAATGGACGGACACGTACGAGGAGGAGCCTCGCGAGGCCCTGTCCCTCCTGCCAGGGGATGAGGCGCCTGGCGGATGACCATGCACTTCGACGGTGCCTTCTCCCAACAGGGCGCGGGTGCTGGGGTCATGGTCACCTCGCTAACAGGGGACAGGCTCTACTACGCCGTACCACTCTGCTTCAGGCACACCGACAAGGTCTCCAACAACATCGCAGAGTATGAGGGCCTCATCGCTGGCCTCAAGGCCGCGTTCGCCCTGGGCATCATGCATCTGACCATCAAGGGCAATTCGCAACTTCTCGTCAACTTCTCCAACAAAAGCTACAAGCCCAAGGATGAACACATGGCCGCTTACCTGGAAGAGGTACGTAAACTTGAGAAGTGTTTTCTTGGCCTGGAGCTACAGCACGTCCCCCGCAGCGGCAACAAAGAAGCCGACGACATCGCCAAACGAGCATCTCGCCGCGAGCCTCAGAGCCCCGGCCTCTTCGAGGAAAGGCTCCTCAAGCCATCAGCCGCACCTCCTGCCATGAGCACAAGACTCCTTCGCGAGGAACTCCCGCCCGCACCACCCACGGGCGCGCCAGACTGCGGCCCGGCCTCAAGAGCCCACCTGCTGCTGGCGCTAGAGCCTCAGGCGGATAGCTGGGCCGCGGAGTTCAAGGCTTACCTGCTTCGCGGCACCCTCCCGGAGAAGGACTCAGAAGTAGAGCGCGTGGCCCGGCAGGCCACCGCTTACTGCCTGCAAGATGGCGAGCTGTACCGCAGGCGCCCCAATGGCATCTCGCTGCGGTGCATCTCTGAAGAGCAAGGGCGAGAGTTGCTTGTTGATATCCATGGAGGAGACTGCGGCCACCACTCCTCGCCACGCACCCTCGTCGGCAAGGTGTTCCGCAGCAGCTTCTACTGGCCCACTGCGCTGCGTGACGCTACCGCGCTGGTCCAAGCCTACGAGGCCTGCCAATTCCACGCCAAGCAGATCCACCAGCCGGCACAGGGCCTCCAGACGATCCCCCTCTCATGGCCCTTCGCGGTCTAGGGGCTGGATATCCTGGGGCCCTTCCCTCGCGCGGCTGGCGGTTACCACTACCTCTACGTCGCCATCGATAAGTTCACCAAGTGGGCAGAAGTCGAGCCGGTGCGCACCATCCCGGCAGGCTCCGCCCTCAAGTTCGTCAAGGGCCTCGTGAGCCGCTTTGGGGTTCCCAACCGCATTATCACCGATAATGGCTCCCAGTTCACAAGTGGCCTCTTCAAGTCCTACTGCGCCAGCCTCGGCACGCGGATCTGCTACGCCTCAGTGGCGCACCCCCGAAGCAATGGCCAGGCCGAGTGTGCCAATGCCGAGGTCCTCAAGGGCCTCAAAACAAGGAGCTTCAAGAAGAAACTCGAGGCTTGCGGCAAGGGTTGGCTCGACGAGTTGCAGTCCATGCTGTGGTCCATTCACACGACGGCAAGCAAGCCCACCGGCGAAACACCCTTCTTCCTCGTCTACGGCAATGAGGTGGTCCTCCCATTGGAGCTTAAGCACGGCTCCCCGCGAGTCCTTGCCTTCGACGAGGCGCGTCAGGATGGCTCGCGGGAGACTAATCTGCTGCTCCTCGAGGAGGGCCACCGTCAGGCCGCCCTTCGTGCCGCGAGGTACCAGCAGGCCTTGCATCGCTACCACAGCCGCAACATTCGCCCTCATACTTTCAAGGTCGGCGACCTCGTCCTGCGCAGAATCCTCTCCAGAGAGGGACTTTACAAACTCTCACCTATGTGGGAAGGCCCTTTCAGGGATACTCATGTCTCCAGGCCCGGCTCAGCCCGGCTGGAGATGGAGGACGGAGTTCCTGTGCCTAACGCCTGGAATATCCAACACCTCCACAAGTTCTACCCGTGACCCTCACGCGTACGAACAAAATGGGGATGTACATGCCCTGGAGCCTCTCATTGCTTTCGCCTGATGGGCCCACAAGAGCTCCTGCCCACGCCCAAGTGGAAGCCCCATGCTCCGCGCTGGCGGAACGATCGACCCGTGATCATACCCACACCCCTGTGGAAGCCCCATGCTCCGCGCTGGCGGAACAATCAACTGAGGGCGCCCCACGGGCTGCACCAACCTGAAGCTGACCCGTGCCGGACTCGACATCACTCTTTTTCTCATTTTGATGTGTAACTGAGGGCGCCCCACGGGTTGCACCAACCTCAAGCTGACCCGTGCCGGACACGGCAGCCGCATCTTGTTTTGGTTATGTAATGGGTTGCTATCTTGCTTCAGTAAAGCTTCGGTTTCCTTACATGGCTTTTCATTTTGCCCTTGCCTCACGAGCCTCGCGTGCTCACGATGTCCCTCATGAGCCTCACGCGGGTGGGGGCTGGACACGGTGCCTGTGCTTGGGTCAGTCCCAACACCGCTGAAAAACCCAAGCAACCGAGCTCTGGCTCGCGGGCCTGCTCCCGTGCACGCCACCCCACCAAGGTTCTTGGTGTCTTGTCTCCTCGCGTAATACCCATGAGCGAATCGACAAGCGCGCGCTACTCCCCTATCGTTAAGTACTCTGCGTGCAGTTATCTCAGGAGCAGGTTCCCTGAAGGGTCTCGTGAGGATGCCTCGCGAGGTGGCTCCCTCAGGGCCTCAGGAGGCCAGCAGGCCCCGCCTCGGGAGCTAGCCCTCGGCGGCCGTCCCTGCAGAAGATCTCGCGAGCGGAACCCTCACGAGGCGCACCCTACAAGAGATGGCCCACTAGACACTACCTTGTACAGAGCTAAGTCTCCCGTCTCGCGAGCCGCCCTCGCCGTCTCTTAAGCCTTCCCCTCCGCCGGCCTCACGAGCACCAGCGTTTCTCTTGGCGCGAGCCGCTTGCGCGTCGAAGGGGGGCTCCCTGAGCACCGCGCCTCAGGAGCCCTAACTAGCTCCCGGTGCCCCTGACCTCCTGGCCTTGTCCAGGCATCGCGACCTGACATACTATCGACGGATAGGGCCCGCTCGGGGGCTAGGCCCTGACGACGCAGAGCATCATGGCAACAAAAAGAGCGAAGCAGGCCTCAAGAGAGAACGTTACGAGGGCATGGGCATTCGATACAACCAGAAGCAAAGTACTTGAAACGTAAAAGCATTGTCCTCACGCCCCCACGGTGTCACGATCAACTATACACAGGATGTGGGGAAGGGCCTAAGAAGACTTGTCGCCATCACCGCTGCTGCCACCGTCATCGTCGCCTCCCTCGACTCCGCTTGAGATCTCGCTGTCGCCAGGGCCGAAGTGCTCGTGCTGGGCATCCACGTGGGTGTCGCGGACCTCCTCTGGGACGGGGGCTATCACCTTGCCAAAGTCAAAGTTCGGGTCGGCGTCAAGAAGATGGCTGAAGATGCGCGTGGCGGCCTGGGTGAGGAGATCGTGGCTCTCCTCCTCGATGATTCCGCCCACCTTCTTGGCGCCCACCTCGAGCCGCTCCACGAGCTTGGTGAAGAAGTCGAGGTAGATGCCGTCATGGGTCTCGAGGGGGCTGCTGACGTCCTCCTTGCAAATGAAACCCAAGGCGCGGCGGGCCCGAAGCTCGAGGGCGCGGAACATCTTAGAGCGCCGAAGCTGCCGCCCCCGTGTTCGGGCCACCTCGTCCCGCGCCTGCTCCACGACTGCGGCGACGCCCCCCACCTGCTGCCGGAGGGAGGTCAGCTCGGCCTCGGCGTCAGCCCAGGCCTTCAACGCGGTCTCCCGCCGTCTTTCGACTTCGACCAGCATCTCCTTGAGGCCCGTGATCTCATGCTGGAACTCCTCGTGCTTGGCCTTGAAGCGGTCCTCCTGTCGTTTCAGCTTCTAGCTGTTCTCATTGGCGAGCGCTTCACGGCTCTGTGCGACCCTCCTGTCGGCATCCTCCTGGATCTTCTCCACCTTGGCCGCCAAATTGGAGTTGGCCTTGTCTAGGCGCTCGGCGTAGGAACCTTGGGCAGCGGACACCTCCCGCTCCAACGTCTCCAGCCGCTCACGCTCCAAGTCCTGCGCGGATGCCGACCACGCGAGCTCCCGCTCACAGATACCAAGGTTCGCCTCGCGGGCCACCATCCCGTCTTCAAGGGCGGAGATGGCATCTCTCCATGCCTGGAGCTGCCGCTCCAGCAAGGTGTTCTGGTCCTGGAGCTCCTTCCTGCGGGCCCCCACTGCCTCGCGCTGCCTGTCGGCCTCATCGGCCTCCCTGACGGCGCTCTCGAAGATTTCCTTCGCGTCCTGGGTGGCTTTCTCATGCTTCTCCCACGCAGCGTCGTCTCGACAGCGGCCCAGTTTGATGGCCACATCAAGCTGGCGCCACCTCTCCGCGAGGCGCTGGCGCTCCTCGATGATGCGTGCTTCCTCCGCACGGAGGTCTACTTCCAGCTGGTCAAGAGCAGCCCTGGCGCCCTACAGGGCCCCGCGCTTGAGCACGGCGCTGCTACTCACGAGCTGCAGGGCCCAGCCGGTGTGCGCCCCGGCGCCTCCATCCTGCGAGGGCCTGGCGCCGCTGGTCAGGAGCGGAGAGCTCACGGGGGCCCCCTATTCGTTCTGCTGTGGCGACACACCCTGCGGCCTTGGCGGCCCCCCGGATGGGGCCTCACGCGCTGGCGAGTCCGGCCGGCCCCCCGCGACGCCGTCGCCACCGGTGGTGCGGGGTGGGAGAACCGGCCTCTCCACCTCTGTTGCCGCAGCGCCCGCCCTAGAAGTGGGCGCCTCAGGAACTGCGAAGCCGCCTCCTGACGACGCCTCCTGAGGCTTGCCTGCTTTCGTCCCCTGAGCCACGTCCCCCTGCGGCTCAGGAGGGGCCGCCTGCCCCTCCGCCCCCGCGAGGCCAGCCTCGGCGTCGAGGCTGCTGGTGTCCTCTTCACACCCCCCGGCCCTGGCAGCCGGCGGTGTTGTCGGAAGTCGGGCTCCGGGAACCCAAAGGTTCGAACATTGGGGTGAGCTCATTCTACCACTTCGTCTCCTACCACGGCTTACCAGTGGCGAGGCTACGGCGAGAGCGCGCTAGCGAGGAATGGACCGTGGACTCAGCGGTTTACCCAAGTTCGGGCCACCTTGCGGTGTAAGACCCTAGTCCTGCTTGGTTGGTATTGCTCTGGCGTGAGAGAGAGAGAGAGTACAAGGTTGGGGATGAAGGGATCCAGAGCTCCCTCTTCCTATAATGGCAGCACTGCCCTTTATATCAGCCTTGGTCCTCTTACCCCGGGAAACTTAGGCAGGAAGGATTGCCACACTTGGCGATTTTGAAAGGGGACAGGCGCTCAGGCTATCCTGACTAAAGGTGGTCTTCGTGTGCCAAAGCGTGATCCATGACGCGCCAGTGGGCTCGGTGATGACCTCCGCCCTGCGCGCCCACCGTCTTGGTCTTCCTTCATCGACCGGGCAACCTTTATGGTTGCTTTGGGGAGTAGATAGCTGGCCCTGCTCCCTTAACACAAAAGAGGAAATCATCTTCATCCGCGCCTGCTGGCGCGGCCTCTGTCGCTGCTCATCGCCGCCCGCGTCACCCACGTGATGGGCCCCAGACCGTGCGGCTACGCCGAACGGCCTTCGTCTTGAGGGCCTGCGGGAGGGGGCCTCGGGAGGCCACCTCGGGTGGCCGCCTCGCGAGAGGACCTCACGAGGCCGTTGGTGGTGATGCCGAGCCTTGCTCGCCGCTCCCTGAGGAGGGGTCCTCAGGAGGCCAGGGCCTCATGAGGGGTCTTGGTGGAGTGCTTGGCGGTGACGGCCTGCTGGGCCCATGCCAGGCATTGCGCCCTGTGCCAAAGGCAGACGGGTCTGGATACCCTGGGATCCATGGGCCCGATAGTAGCCCCCGGGCCCGCGGCGCACATGTTCCCGCCTACCGGGGGCGAAACAGCGTGGGCCCTAACCGCCTGCGGCCAGGCGCGACGCGTGGCGCACAATGCGATGGGGGACGCCCCCACTTCTCCCATGACGCCTCGGTAACTGCCCGCGCTGACACAAAACCTGCCGCGGGCGACGCGAGGCCATCATTAACTTCCTTCACACATTGCAACTCCTTGCACTTGCCTCCCGGCGTGCAGCTCCTCGCGACCCCCTCTCCGAGCTTTGCTTTTTCTTGCTCCTCGATCTGTGCCTCCGCCGCGCAGATGGCGCCCGCCGGCAAGAGGGGAAAGGCGGCGGCCCCGTCCCCCAGCACGCCCGTCCTCGGGGCGGCGCTGCCGTGCTCCACCATCGTCGACGGGGAGGGCTTAGACAAGGTGCTCCCGTTCGTGGCCAGTGATCAGAACGAGAACCAGGCGACCCAAATCTGGCCGGGGTCGCGCGCGTGGCGCGACCTGGGGGCGACGGCCTACCCCTTCTTCCTCCACAGCGTATATGCCGGGTTGGTGCCGCCATTCTCGGATTTCTTCTACGCCATTCTATCCCACTCTCAGATTCACGCCCTCCATCTTCAGCCCAACTCCATTCTCCTCCTGGCCATGTTTGCCTTTTACAGCGAGGCCTTCATAGGCCCGATGCCTTCTGTGGCGCTCTTCCGCCACTTCTTCTGCCTGCGGCTGACCATGGCAGACCAGCGGTCCGGATGCGCGTTGTTCCTGGCCTTTAAGGGGATGGAGGACAGTATTATCAACCTGAGGGTCGCGAAGAAGGTGGAGGGCTACCGGCAGCGCTAGGTCTATATGGACGCGCGCTAGACCAGCCGGCTCCTGATGATCCCGACGGTCCCGGCCAAGAAGATCTCCGTGTGGGGGCACGAGAAACTCATTGACCCGAGGATGGAGCCTGTCTTTGAGCGGATGGCGGTGCACCAGGCCACAAAACTGTCGGGGGCGACGATCGTCAGGGAATACCTGCAGCGGCGCATCGCGCCACTTCAGTAGCACTCGTGCCCCATGTGGGAGTACACCGGCGTGGGCGACGCCATGAGGCTGAAGCCGGGCAGCCTGGGGCCAGATGTGCTAGACGGCGCCCTGGCGAACCTGCTTAACACCCCTGCTGAGGGCCCACCTGAGGATGCACTCCCTCTGTTCCGCTATGAGGAGGTGGCGGAGCTGGTCAAGGAGATGCCTCTCTTTGACCAGTGGGGCCTTGTGCCGGAGGGCCACGTCGGGCCCCGCGCTAACCCCCTCGTGGTGGAGGTGGACTCGGGAGGCAGCAGCGGCGGCAAGGATTCGGAGGAGGCCGCGGAGGAGGACGCCAGTCGGGCGCCGCCACGCGCCCGCCGGCAGCTCATCTGTGAGCTCGAGGACGATGATGCCGAGAGCGACCCGCCCGCAGCAGAGGAGGCTCTCGACGCGGGGGCGGTCGAGCCCCCAGCACCAGAGGCCTATCATGAGGCCGAAGCACCCCAGGGCCCCGAGGTGGGCGACAACGCGTCCGGGTCTACCGCGACACATCCCGGGGGCCCGAGCGGCGGCGCCGAGTCGACGCCTGATGGGGGGAACAATGGCCCGCCCCCCACGGGGGAGAAGAAGAGGAAGTGGTTTGTCAGTGACGAGTAAGTCCCCTGCCTCCTCCCGGCCTTCTTAGTCTTCGCTCCTCGTCGGGGCTCGGAGCTGAGCCACCATTCGCGCAGGAGGTCTGCCGTGGATCAGAAGAAGAAGAAGAAGAAGACGACGACGAAGGCGAAGGTGACCCCCAGCCCGCAGGGGGCATCGGTGCCCACCGCCGGTGCTGGAGGGCGTGGAGAGGCCTCCTGCCATCCCAACGCAGAGGCGGGGCGCATGGAAATCGAGGAGACGGTCGTCCCTCCGGAGTCGCATGCGAGCGCACCTTGTGAGGCCAAGACGGAGGAGCCTTGGGAGGCCGCCTCAGGAGGCGGGAACGCCCTCCCCCTTGACCTTGCCGCGAGTAAAGGAGTGGTGACAGGGGAGGTCGAAGCGCCTACCCCCCCGCCGGGGGCCTCCCTGAGCGCGGGGGGAGGAGTTGTGGGACACGCCACCATAGGCATGGAGAGCCCCCGTGGTGTGTCGTGGCAGCCGAACGCGGGGGGTGGCCTGGCGAACCCATCGCTCCAGGCAAGCGGCGCTGAGTCCTCCCTCACCGCTGCGGCAGCGAGTGCCAGAGGGTCCGACCCGGACTGGCCTCTGGTCCTTGTGAGCAGCCACACCCTGCTCAGGCCTGAAGCCTTGCGTGACGCCAGGGCCACGCTTGATCGGCTCGGGACAAACTTCTAGGACGTGGATACGCGCCTCGCCGAGGAACGCCTGAAGCTTGCTGATGGGCGGCGCCGGCTCAGCATCGCCGTCAAAATGGCCCAGTGCCAGAATGAATGCGTTCGCGCACAGGGCGAGAAGGATGCCGCCGAAGCGGAGGAAAATTGTGCGAGAGCCCTCCAGGAGGCCGAAACGGCCGTCGCGCGCTGCGAAGAGGTGGAGGCCTGCCTGAAAGAGTTCCAGGACCAATGCGCCAAGCCGGCACAGTCGCTCCTCGCGCGGGAAGGCGCTCTCGCCACTCGCGAGAAGGAGGTTGCGGGCCACGAAGCTGGCCTCGAGACTCGCACATAGGGCCTCGAGAAGACGGCAACCGAGCAGGCCACGGAGAAGGAGCTCCTGGAGACGCTGGGTCGCTAGCTGGCTGATGCCCAGGAGGCTCATACGAAGCGCGTCACCGAGGCCAACGCCCAGCTGGAGGACAAGGAGAAGAAGGTTCAAGAGGATGCCGACGCGAAGGTAGCGGAGGCGCGCCTAGCGCTCGCCGAGGAGCACGACAAGGCGCTGTCACAGCAGAGGGGCGCCATCAAGACGGAACGCGAGCGGTTCTGGTAGGAGATCACTGATCTCAAGGCGGCACTCGCCGAGGCGGAGACCCGCCGGGGGGGCGCGCCGCAGCGCAGCTCTGGCACCGCGGATCAGGAACAGGAGCGGCACGAACGCGTCAAGGCGCTTCACTCCCTCGAGGTCCGCGCCCATGATGCCCTGAACTCCATCTGCCAGGGAAGGCTTGGAGCCCTCCGCGAGTCCCGTGACGCCGACTACGTCGACTTCTCCACCTAGCTCGTGGAATGGCTTGAGGACGGGGCCAAGGAGGTGGACGGAATCTTGGAGGAGGAGTGCCGCAACCTCTTCTCCCTGGCAGCGACTCGTGTCTTCAGCCACCTTCTTCACACCGACCCCAACTTCGACTTTGACAAGGTGATAGCCCCAGTCCCCGAGGAGCTTCGTGACGGGCTCCCAAAGGCGGTGGAAGGCCATGTGGATGCATTACTTGGGAAGTACTCCTGCGGCAGCGGCGAGAGCTCCGGCGGCGACGACGGCGCCGGCGTAGACGACGACGGCGCGAGCTCCTAGGGTCCTTTTCCTTTCGTCACCCTGCGCTAGATCGATGTGGCCCGTGGGGGTGTGAATACGATGCCCTGGTGTTTAAGTACGTTATGATTTGCTGTCATGAACGCTCGTGCCCACGCGAGATTCTCTCTTGAGGCCTGTTTTCCTCTTTTTGCACGCCATGATGCTCTACATTGTCAGGACCCACCCCCCGAGTGGCCATAGCCATCGCTGGTATGTCAGGTCGCGATGCCTGGACAAGGCCAGGAGGCGAGGGGCACCGGGAGCTAGCGAGGGTTCCTGAGGCGCGATGCTCAGGGAGCCCCCCTTTAAAGCACAAGCGGCTTGCGCCAAGAGAAACGCTGGCGCTCGTGAGGCCATCAGAGGGGAAAGCTTGAGAGACGGCGAGGGCGGCTCATGAGACGGAAGACTTAGCTCTGTACAAGGTAATGTCTGGTGGGCCATCTCTTGCAGGGTGCGCCTCGTGAGGGTTCCGCTCGCGTGATCTCCTGCTGGGACGGCCGCCGAGGGTTAGCTCCCGAGACGGGGCCTGCTGGCCTCCTGAGATAACTGCACGCAGAGTACTTAACGACAGGGGGGCAAGACACCAAGGACCTTGGTGGGGTGGCGTGCACGGGAGCGGGCCCGCAAGCCAGAGCCCGGTTGCATGGGTTTTTCAGCGCTGTTGGGACTAACCCGAGCACAGGCACCATGTCTAGCCCCCTCTCACATGAGGCTCATGAGGGACGTCGTGGGCGCGCGAGGCTCGCGAGGCTAGGACAAAACGAAATGCCATGTAAGGCAACCGAAGCTTTACTGAAGCAAGATAGCAACCCATTAGATAACCAAAACAAGATGCGGCTGCCGTGTCCGGCACGGGCCAGCTTGAGGTTGGTGCAACCCGTGGGGCGCCCTCAGTTACACATCAAAATGAAAAAAAAGAGTGCTGCCGTGTCCGGCATGGGTCAGCTTGAGGTTGGTGCAGCCCGTGGGGCGCCCTCAGTTGATTGTTCCGCCAGCACGGAGCATGGGGCTTCCACAGGGGTGTGGGTATGATCGCGGGTCGATCGTTCCGCCAGGGCGGAGCATGGGGCTTCCACTTGGGTGTGGGCGGGAGCTCTCGCAGGCCCATCAGGCGAACGCAATGAGAGGCTCCGGGGCGTGTACAGCCCCATTTCGTTCGTACGCGTGAGGGTCACAGGTAGAACTTGCGGAGGTGTTGGATGTTCCAGGCATTAGGCACAGGAACTCCGTCCTCCGTCTCCAGCCGGGTTGAGCCGGGCTTGGAGACATGAGTAACCAGGAAAGGGCCTTCCCACATGGGTGAGAGTTTGTGAAGTCCCTCTCTGGAGAGGATCCTGCGCAGGACGAGGAAGTCCTGAGGGCAGAACTCGTGGAGGCTGGTGAAGTCGACGCACATGCGCTCCTTGCCGCCCTCCTTAGGGACGACAACCGGGTTGGCGAGCCATTCGGGATGGCGCACCTCACGAACGACCCCAGCTTCCTGGAGCATCTGAACTTCCTTGATGATGAAATCTTGCTTCTCCGGCGCCTGGCGCCGTGCTTTCTGCTTGACGGGGCGTGCATTGGGGCACACTGCTAAGTGGTGCTCGATCACCTCCCTCGGCACACCGGACAAGTCAGATGCTTTCCAGGCGAAAACATCCGAGTTTGCCCGAAGGAAGGTGACGAGCGCGCTTTCCTATGCAGGAGGGAGGCATGTGCCAATGGTGAAGGCAGGGCCGGAGCCGCTGCCATCCACCCACACCTTCTTCGTCTCGGTGCAGTCCTGAGAGAATAGCTGCTTCTTCTTTGCGGGCGTGGCCTCAGGGGGGGCTCGGCTACGTCCTCGTCGGTCGGGTGCGCGATAGCGGCAGCCTTGTAGGCACGCTCGAGGGTGCTGGCCGTGTCTTTCTCGTCGTAGGCGATGGTGATGATGCCACTGCATCCGGGCATCTTGAGGACGTTGTAGGCGTGGTGGGTGGCCGCAATGAACATGGTGAGAGCTGGGTAGCCCAAGCTGGCATTGTAAGGCAGGCCGATGTGCGCCACGTCGAAGTCGATGAGCTCAGTGTGGTAGTTCTTGCGGGTGCCGAAGGTGACGGGGAGGCGCACTTGCCCCAGTGGGATGGTGGAGCCATCGGCCACTCCGGAGAAGGGCCTGGTCAGCATCAGCTGGTCGTAGGGCACCTGGAGCGTCTCGAAGGTCTCGATGGAGAGCACGTTGAGGCCGGCACCCCCGTCGATAAGGGTCTTAGTGACCGTGACGTTGCTGATGGTGGGAGTGCACAGCATGGGGAGCGCGCCTGCGGAGGCCGTGGACTTAGGGTGGTCCTTGGAGTCGAAGGTGATGGCGTACTTTGACCATTTGAGGGGTCGCGCGGCCTCCGGCCTCGGGAGGGCGGCATATACCTCGCGAGAGAGTTGCTTGAAGTGGGGGATGGACGCGGGGGCTTGGGACCCGCCAAGGATGCAGGCGACCGCGTGAGGCTCCTGGTAGCCCCCAGCGCCCTCGTCAGGCTGGTTGATGTTGTTTCTCCGGGGTGGCGGCGGCAGCGGCGGAAGAGCGGCATTGGCCTGAGGATCTGTCTCACGAGGCTGGTCACGCCAGGCGGCTTCGCGAGGCTAGTCACACCAGGCGGCCTCACGAGGCTGGTCGCGCCAACCCTGGCGGAAGTTGCCATTGCTGTTGCGGCCATCCCAACGGTTGCCGCCACGGCCACCTCCACGGCCGGCGCCACGGCCATTGCGGTAGTCTCGGCGGCCCCGACGCTCGTCGCGGAGCAGCTTGAGCTCCTGACAGGCTTCAGTGCTATGGGAGCGCACGTTGTGGAAGGCGCAGAGCGGCCGGCCATCTTTCCTGGGCTCGTCGTGGTGACGGCCGCGCTTCTGCTCGGGCTCTACCACGAGCACGGCCGGGCCCTTGCACTTGACGTCCTTGCTCTAGGCCTTGGTGGCGTCGAGCACCGCGTCGGGGTCGTTATGGACGAAGAGGTGGCCTTCTTCAGCCTTGGCGCACTTGTCAGCGAGGTCGAGCAGCTCAAGCACGGAGTCGAGCTCACCGTTGATGGCGAGCTTCTCGCGCGTCTTGACGTCCGTGATGCTGGTGGAGAACGCAGAGATGACGGCCGTGTCGGAGGCGCGCGGGATCTTGTTGCGCACCTGGCTGAAACGCTGGATGTACTTGCGGAGGGTCTCGTCTGGGCGCTGTCGCACATGCCGCAGGTCGTTGATGGTGAGGGAGCGATCTCGTGTGACCTTGAAGTTGGAGACAAACTGGCTGCAGAGTTCGGCCCACGACGAGATGGAAGCCTCGGGGAGGTTCATGAGCCAGGAGCGCGGGCCGTCCTTGAGGGCCATGGGAAACCAGTTCGCCATGACCTTGTCGTCGCTGTTCGCCACTTCGACGCTCAGTACGTAGTTCATTTCTTCGCCGTTCGCCACTCCGTGGGGTTGGGGGTGCCGTCGTAGCGTCGAGGCAGCTTAGGCTTGAACTTCATGGGCCAGACCAAGCGACGCAGCTCGCGAGTGAAGGCACGGCAGCCCACACCGCTTGAGGGGACGCCGCTAGAGAGGGCAGCGCGGTTTTGATGCCCAGCTGCCGTAACGTCCTAAACGGCCTGGTCCTGGCGCTGGCACTGCCGCTAGAGGAGCACTCGCGCATCAGGGGGCGCGCGGGGGACGATCTGGCAGCTGGCCTCGTCTCGGATCGGCGAGGAGGCGCCGCGGGACTGCTCACGAGCCCGCGCGCTGCGCTGGGGCCCGCCTTGCTCGTCGCGCAGAGGAGGCCGTGGGGGAGTGTCGTGCGCCAGGTCCCCAGTGCGGGACGGCGGAGGGCGGAGCGAGTGGGAAGGTGCCAGAGCGTCCCCGGCGGCACTGACGAGCTCGGTGATGCGACCAAGCCAGGCGTCGTAGCCGGCGTCAGCTGGACGGTAGCGGAGCAGCTCGCGCTCCATGAGCAGCGCGGCCTACGGGTTCGGCGGCCCACGGTGGGCAACGGAGGAGGCCGTGGTGGTGTGGCCGTTCGCCTGCACAGAGGGGTGCAGGGAGGAGTCCTGCTGCTCGCGGGCAGTGGGGTCGGTGGCGGCGGCAGCCTCGGCGTCGGGGCGGCGGTGGTTGCCGCGGGCTACCGGCTCCGTCTGAGCCACGCGGCCAGCCCTGCGCTCGGCGCGCTCGCGACGTGCGTCGGCCATGGGGTTGGTGGAGCGGAGGGCGGAGCAGAAGAACAGTAGTGCACCCCTACCTGGCGCGTCAAATGTGAGAAGTCGAGCTCCGAGGACCCAAAGGTTCAAACACTGGGGTGAGCTCGTTCTACCAATTCGTCTCCTACCATGGCTAAGCGGCGGCGAGGCTACGGCGAGAGCGCGCTAGCGAGGAACGGACCATGGACTCAGCGGTTTACCCAGGTTCGGGCCACCTTGCGGTGTAAGACCCTACTCCTGCTTGGTTGGTATTGCTCTGGCGAGAGAGAGAGAGAGTACAAGGTTGGGGATGAAGGGATCCAGAGCTCCCTCTTTCTACAATGGCAGCACTGCCCTTTATATCAGCCTTGGTCCTCTTCCCCCTGGAAACTTAGGCGGGAAGGGTTGCCACACTTGGTGATTTTGAAAGGGGACAGGCGCTCAGGCTATCCTGACTAAAGGCGATCTTCGTATGCCAAAGCGTGATCCATGACGCACCGGTGGGCTCGGTGATGAACTCCGCCCTGCGCGCCCTCCGTCTTGGTCTTTCTTCGTCGATCGGGCAACCTTTGGGGTTGCTTTGGGGAGTAGATAGCTGGCCCTGCTCCCTTAACACAAAAGAGGAAATCATCTTCATCCGTGCCTGCTGGTGCGGTCTCTGTCGCCGCTCGTCGCCGCGCGCGTCACCCACGTGATGGGCCCCAGACCGCGCGGCAACGCCGAACGGCCTTCGTCTTGAGTGCCTGCGGGAGGGGGCCTCGGGAGGCCACCTCGGGAGGCCGCCTCGCGAGAGGACCTCGCGAGGCCGTTGGTGGTGATGCCGAGCCTTACTCGCCGCTCCCTGAGGAGGGTTCCTCAGGAGGCCAGGGCCTCATGAGGGGTGTTGGTGGAGTGCTTGGCGGTCACGGCCTGCTGGGCCCATGCCAGGCGTTGTGCCCTGGGCCAAAGGTAGACGGGTCTAGATACCCTGGGATCCATGGGCCCGACAGGTGTAGCCCCCGCCAAGCCGGGGGACCTCTCCTCCTTCTTCCTCTTCTTGCTCGAGGAGGTCCTGGAAAACCGAAAGAGGAACGAGGGCTCAGGTACGCGAAACGCGCCGGGCACAGGAGAAAGGAAGCCGAACGCTTACTGGTCCCTGGCGAATCATCTCCTCTTCTTCAGCGGCCACGGAAGAACGTCGCCACCGCCGTCTCTACGGGGCCCTCTCTTGTGACAGGCCCCCCTCGCGGGAGGGCCATGGGATCCGCCATCGCCGCCGCTTCCGAAGCCCTGCAGCTTCGCAGCTGCCACACGGGGGCTTCCCCTGCCCTCTGCCTGGTCAGGCGCGGCGGGTGGGGCCTCAGGCGGGGCAATGTCATCATCGTCTCCAAGCTCGCGGACGAGTCGGCGGCGGGTTCGCCGAACCGGGCCACCTTCGCCCTCCGCAGCGCCCGTCGAGGCCCCGGCGTCGCCGCGGTCGCCTGAACCAGGAACCACCAGAAAGGGGTTGTCCCGGGGCCCTTCGAGGTCCTATGGAAGCGGTCCCCACTGGTCAAAACGCGGCAGTGAGCCGGCCAGCGCCTCCTTGTTCTTGTAGCGATACAAAGGAAGCCCATCCACGGATGGCTCGCTCGCCTCTTCGCCGGTCAGGGTGTGGAGCACCCCGTTTCAGCACCTCCGGCAGCAAGCTATCCGTGCTCAACCGCATCGGATCCTCCGGGCCGGTGAAGGCCCACATCGGGTGGGAGTGTCGCTGGAGGGGAGTTATGCGGTGCCGGAGGAACTCCCTCACGACTGTGACCACCGTTACCTTCGCGGCCCTCAGCTTGGCCAACCTCCTCCATACCCGCGCCAGCCTCGGGTCGGCAAGCCTTTCATGCCCCCACCCGGAGCTTCTCGTCGCCGGGGATGCCGACAACTGCACTAGAGGGCTGAACTGGGCTGCGTCCACGTACACCCATTGCCGCCTGCAGCCCTCGACCTCCTTGGTAAGCCTCATATCGATACCGTCACCCGCCGTCTCGTCTACAGGGAGGAACGAGACGCACCTAGAACACTGGTTCGCCGCGGTCAGCCGCAGGTTGAAGATATGGCGGAAGAGTGCCACCGAGGGCATCACGCCCAGGAAGGCCTCGCACAAAAAGGCAAAGGCGGAAAGGAGAAGGACGGAGTTCAGCTCGAGGTGCAGTGCATGGACCTGGTAATGGGAAAGGGCGGCGTTGAAGAAATCGGAGAATGGAGGTAGCAGGCCCACGAAGAGCGCGGGAAGGAAGAGGACAGCAGAGGTGGCGTCGAGGTCGGCTGTCGGGCCCAAAGCCGGCCAGATGCGAGTGGACCCCCACTCGTTAGAAGCGGCTGCGGTCATTGGAACCACCTTGCTGAGCCCCTCGGCGTTGACGATCGTGGGCCTACCCAGAGCAGGCTCTAGCACCACCCCCGCAACCACTGTGTTCGCCGCCTCCTCCTCCCTGTCAGGGGGCGACATGGCGGCACAGCAAGGGTTTATGGCGGCGGAGCTTTGGGAGAGGTAGAAGGAGCCCCATGTGGGAAGGAAGGCGCAGGGAGACGGAATGTGCTGAGGAAGGCAATGATGGCCTCACGTCGCCCGCGGCAGGTTTTATGTCAGCGCGGGCGGTTACCGAGGCGTCGTGGGAGAAGTGGGGGCGTCCCCCATCACACCGTTTCGCCCCCCAGTACGCGGGAACGTTCACGCCGTGGGCCCGGGGGCAACTGTCGGGCCCATGGAACCTAGGGTATCCAGACCCGTCTGCCTTCGGCCTAGGGTGCAACCCCTGGCATGGGCCCAGTAGGCCGTCACCGCCAAGCACCTCACCAGGACTCCTCATGAGGCCCTGGCCTCCCGAGGCCCCCTCCTTAGGGAGCGGGCGAGCATGGATCAACATCTCCACCATCGGCCTCGCGAGGTCCTCTCGCGAGGCGGCCTCCCGAGGTGGCCTCCCGAGGCCCCCTCCTGCAAGCGCTCGAGACAAAGGCTGTTCGGCGTTGCCACACGGTCTGGGGCCTATCACGTGGGTGACGCGCGCGGCGACGAGCGGCGGCAGAGGGCGCGCCAGCAGGCGCGGATGAAGATAGTTTCCTCTTTTGTGTTAAGGGAGCAGGGCCAGCTATCTACTCCCCAAAGCAACCCCAAAGGTTGCCCGACCAGCGAAGGAAGACCAAGACGGCGGGCGCGGGGGGCGGAGGTCATCACCAAGCCCACCGGCGCGTCATGGATCACGCTTTGGCAGGCGTAGACCGCCTTTAGTGAGGATAGCCTGAGCGCCTATCCCCTTTCAAAATCGCCAAGTGTGGCAACCCTTCCCGCCTAAGTGTCCAGGGGGAAGAGGACCAAGGCTGATATAAAGGGCAGTGCTGCCATTGTAGAAGAGAGAGCTCGGGTTCCCATCACCCCCAACCTTGTACTCTCTCTCTTGCACCAGAGCAATACCAACCAAGCAGGAGTAGGGTCTTACACCGCGAGGTGGCCCGAACCTGGGTCAACCGCTGAGTCCACGGTAAATTCCTCGCTAGCGCGCTCTCGCCGTAGCCTCGCCGTAGTTCAGTCGTGGTAGGAGACGAAGCGGTAGGAATGAGCTCACCCCAGTGTTCGAACCTTTGAGTCCCCGGAGCCCGACTTCCGACAGTCATTGCACGAAAAAGGCTGGTAATTGGGATGCCCAGTCCTGAAAAACATATATAATGAAACAAACTCCCCCGGAAAGTTGATTGTATGGAGGGCACTCGAGGATTCGGCTAGCCATGGCTTGTGTTTGAATGGTTGAGGGGGAGTAAACTTTACCTTTACACTTGGGAACCGCATATAATGTGTTTAGGGAAGATATTGAGAATCCTCGGTCGTGACGTTGACACAAAAAGTACACCTCTCAAAATGTATTCATCTCTGATTTAAGCTTCGAGCTCTGGCACCTCTGCAAATCCATGCTTCCCTCTGCGAAGGGCCTATCTATTTACTTTTATGTTATTTTACTTTTATTGTTGAGTCATCACCTTCTCATTCAAGCACCAGTTGGAGAGCACCATTGTCATTTTTATGCATTGAGTATAGTTAATCTTGTGTGCATCATGACTGGATCAATGATTGAGCATGACGGGCTAGGGATAGCGTTCTTTAGCATTTTTATTCTGAAAGGCATGATTGTTTGTTGGTATGACTGAGTATTGATGTGTTTATATCAAACTATAGACTATTGCCTTGAATCACTCGTGTCTTAATATTCATGCCATGATTAGATTACATGATCAAGATTATGCAAGGTAGCATTCCACATCAAAAATTATCTTTTTTATCATTTACCTACTCGAGGACGAGCAGGAATTAAGCTTGGGGATGCTGATACGTCTCCGTCGTATCTATTATTTTTCATTGTTTCATGCCAATATTCTACAACTTTCATATACTTTTGGCAACATTTTATATTATTTTTGGGACTAACATATTGATCCACTGCTAGTTCCTATTTTCTGCTTGTTTTTTGTTTCACAAAAAATCCATATCAAACGAAGTCCAAACGCGATAAAATTTTACAAAGAATTATTTTGGATTATATGTGATTTTTGGGAGTTGGAATCAAGACAAACAGAGGCCCGCAGCCTCCACAAGGAATCTTGGCGCGACCCCCTGGCACACCGTAAGTCGGTTGGGGTCCTTCTTCGGCCGCAAGGAAGCTTATATCAAGAAAAAAATCGTGTTAAAATTTTAGTGCAATCAGAGTTACGGATCTCCGGGAATATAAGAAATGGTTTTCGGCCAGAAAACGGGGACGCAAAACAGAAGAGAAACAGAGAGAGAGAGAGAGAGAGAGAGAGAGAGAGAGAGAGAGAGAGAGAGAGAGAGAGAGAGAGATCCAATCTCGGACGGGCACCTGCCCTCCGGGAGCCATGGAGGCCATGGACCAGAGGGGAAACTCTCCTCCCATCTAGGGGGGAGGCCAAGCAAGAAGAAGAGGGAGGGGGGCTCTCTCCCCCTCTCTCCCGATGGCGCCGAAACGCCGCCGGGGCAATCATCGTGACGACGATCTACACCAACAACTTCACCGCCGTCAACACCAACTCTCTCCCCCTCTATGTAGCGGTGTAACACCTCTTCTCCCTGCTGCAATCTCTACTTAAACATGGTGCTTAATGCTATATATTATTATCCAATGATGTGTGGCAATCCTATGATGTTTGAGTAGATTCGTTTTGTCCTATGGGTTGATTGATGATCGTGATTGGTTTGAGTTGTATGTTTTATTTTGGTGCTGTCCTATGGTGCCCTCCGTGTCGCGCAAGCATGTGGGATTACCACTGTAGGGTGTTGCAATACGTTCATAATTCACTTATAGGGGGTTGCGTGAGTGACTGAAACACAAACCCGAGTAAGGGGGTTGTTGCGTATGGGACTAAAGAGGACTTGTTACTTAATGCTATCGTTGGGTTTTACCTTAATGATATTTAGTAGTTACGGATGCTTGTTAGAGTTCCAATCATAAGTGCATGTGATCCAAGTATGGAAACTATGTTAGCTCATGCCTCTCCCTCATATAAAATGGCAATAATGATTACCGGTCTAGTTATCGATTGCCTAGGGACAAATCCTTCTCTTGTGTTACAAAAGCTTTCTACTAAACAACTAACTTTTATTATCTTGCAAATTACTCGTAGTTTTATTCCCGCAAAGTACTCCTAGTTTTATTCTTGCAAAGTAGTTCTAGCATTACACCTACAAAGTACTTCTAGTTTTATTCTTATTCTAGGTGAAGCAAACATTAAGTGTGCGTAGAGTTGTATCGGTGGTCGATAGAACTTGAGAGAATATTAATTCTACCTTTAGCTCCTCATTGGGTTCGACACTCTTACTTATCGAGAAAGGCTACATTTGATCCCCTATTCTTGTGGGTTATCATGGGTTTATGATCAGATTATTCATGAGAAATATTTGAGTCTTCTCTGAACTCTTTTATGCATGATTGTTATAGCTTTGTATTTCTCTCCGATCTTTCCGTTTGGTATGGCCAACTAGATTGATTTATCTTGCAATGGGAGATATGCTTTGTAATGGGTTCAATCTTGCGGTGCTCAATCCTAGTGACAGAAAGGGACATGACACATATTTGTATTGTTGCCATTAAGGATAAAAAGATGGGGTTTAATCATATTTCTTGAGTTTACTTTGTCTACATCATGTCATCTTGCTTGAGGCGTTACTCTATTTTACACGTAATACCCTAGATGCATGCCGGATAGCGGTCGATGGGTGGAGTAATAGTAGTAGATGCAGGCAGGAGTCGGTCCACTTGTCTCAGACATGATGCCTATATAAATGATCATTGCCATGAATCCGTCATAACTATGCGCTTTTCTATCAATCGCCCAACAGTAATTTGTTTACCCACCGTATGCTATGTGTTCGAGAGAGAAGCCTCTAGTGAAAACTATGGCCCCTGGGTCTACCTTTATCATATATTAAAATCCAAAAATACCTTGCTGCAATTTATTTACTTTTATTTTATTTTGCAATTTACTTTTCTATCTATCACTATCAGAATTAATCCTTGCAAATAACCGCTAAGGGGATTGACAACTCTCTTATTTGCGTTGGGTGCAAGTGTTTGCTTTTGTGTGTGTAGGGCTGCTAACGAGGTTCTGTGTGTTCTCCTACTGGATTGATAATCTTGGTTCTTAACTGAGGAAAATACTTATCTCTACTATACTGCATCATCCTCTCCTCTTCGGGGAAATCCCAACGCAGTTTACAAGTAGCAAGATAATGTTAGAAAATTACTTGCTAAGCTTAAAGAAAAGTCTATGATGGAGAGAATGAAATATGATCCTAAGTTTGCTACCTCTCCTATCTTTGTTACCGATAAAGATTATGAATTCTCTGTTGATCCTGAGTTAATTACTTTGGTTGAATCTGATCCTTTTCATGGTTATGAATCTGAAACTGTCGTGGCACATCTTACCAAATTAAATGATATAGCCACCCTATTTGCTCATGAGGAAAAGATTCGTTACTATTACATCCTTAAGTTGTTTCCTTGCTCATTAAAGGGTGATGCTAAGAAATGGTTTAATACTCTAGCTCATGGTTGTGTGCGTAGTCCCCAGGATATGATTTATTACTTCTCTGGAAAATATTTTCCTGCTCATAAGAAACAAGCTGCCCTACAGGAAATATTTAACTTTGTGCAATTGAAGAAGAGAATCTCCCTCAAGCTTGAGGGAGGCTTCTCCAATTACTTAATGCTTTACCTGATCATCCTCTTAAGAAGAATGAAATACTTGATATCTTTTATAATGGACTAACCGATGCTTCTAGGGACTACCTAGATAGTTGTGCTGGTTCTGTTTTCAGGGAACGAACTGTTGGACAGGCTGAAGAACTATTGAATAATATGTTGAGAAATGCCGATGATTGGAAACTTCCTGAACCACCACCTAAGCCAACTCCAAAGAAGATAGGTATTCTATTCCTCAGTCCAGAAGATATGCAAGAAGCTAAGAAATCTATGAAAGAAAAGGGTATTAAAGCTGAAGATGTTAAGAATTTACCACCTATTGAAGAAATACATGGACTCGACATCTTGACATGGGTAGTAGAGGTAAATTCTCTTACTAGATTCGATGAAGGTGATATTCCTTATAATAAATCTGCTAGCCAATGCTTGGATGAATTTGACAATTTCATTGTGAAACAAGAACACTTTAATAGATATGTAAGCAATCAACTAAAACGAAATGCCTTCATGATAGATCACTTGAGAGATTTGATGTTTAGAACTGCTAATGATGCTAAAGTCTTAAGTAAACATTCTTCTATGGTTCATACTCAGTTAGAACAAATTGCTAAGTCACAAAGTGATTTGCTTGATGAGATGAATAATAAAATGAATGATCATGCTGTTAGAGTTGTTAGTAGAGGAGGTAGAATGACTCAGGAGCCTCTGTATCCTGAAGGTCATCCTAAAAGAGTTGAACAAGATTCTCAAAGAACTAATACTGATGCACCTAGTTCATCTAAGAAGAAAAAGAAAAAAAAATGATAAAACTTTGCCTGCTTCTAGTGAACCTGAGATAGAAAAACCTCCTGAGAATCATAATGATGTTTCTATTTCTGATGCTGAGACACAATCTGGTAATGAACATTCACCTAATGATAATGATAAGGATAATGATGTTAATGTTGATGCTCAACTAGATAATGATGTAGAAATAGAACCTGCTATTGATCTTGATAACCCACCTCCTAAGAATAAAAGATATGATAAAAGAGACTTCGTTGCTAGAAAACATGGAAACGAAAGAGAACCATGGGTTCAAAAACCCATGCCTTTTCCTACCAAACCATCTAGAAATAAAGACGAGGAAGACTTTGAGCGCTTTGTTGAAATGCTTAGACCTATCTTTTTGCGCATTCGTTTGATGGATATGTTGAAAATGCCTCCTTATGCTAAATATATGAAAGATATTGTCACTAATAAAAGAAAGATACCTGAAGCTGGAATTTCCACCATGCTTGCAAATTATTCTTTTAAGGGTGGAGTGCCTAAAAAGTTAGGAGATCCGGGAATACCTACTATACCATGCTCCATGAAAAGAAGTTATGTTAAAACTGCCTTATGTGATTTAGGAGCCGGTGTTAGTGTTATGCCTTTCTCTTTATATAGAAGACTAGATTTGAATAAGCTCACACCTACTAAAATACCTTTGCAAATGGCCGATAAATCAACTGCTATACCTATTGGAATTTGTGAGGACGTTCCCGTTGTTGTTGCAAATGTTACTATCTTGACAGACTTCATTATTCTTGATATGCCCGAGGACGACAACATGTCGATTATCCTTGGTAGACCCTTTTTGAATACTGTAGTGGTTGTTATTGACTGCAACAAAAGCAAGGTTACTTTTCATGTCAATGGTAATGAGCATACCGTTTATTTTCCGAAGAAACAAAGTTCGGTGAATGGTATTAATTGTATTGAAAGGGTTTCGACAATCACTATTGGAGGTTTCAAATTCCCTATTCCTACTGTCAAAAAGAAATATGAAATTCTTATTGTTGGGGAGATGCATATCCCCGTTGAGGTAACTTAGTGTTATACTAAAATTCTTCGATTTCATGTTACTCGGAAATAGTTTGTTAATAAGACTGGATCAACCTTATTAATGGATTCTTTTTAAGGGGCATGTGGTCGATGAATTTAGTAAGCACAACATTCTGTAATCATAGTTTGCTCTCTGTTATTTATAGTTTAATAAAGTGGAAATGCCAAGATTATCCCGTTTTCTAAATTTTTCGTGCAATAAAAAAAATGTCCCAAAAATAAAAGTTCTCAGAATGCCCTGAAAATTTAGTATGCTTTTTTCCTGAATATTTAAGAATTTTTGGCACTAAACACACCTCAGGGGGGTGCACCTATGAGCCACAAGCTCACAGGGCGCGGCCACCCCCTGGGCGCGCCTAGTGGGCTTGGGGGTCCCACAGGGACCCCTTCACTTACTCCAGCCGCCCATCTCCTTCTTCTTCGTCTAGAAAAAATCAAACTTGCTCCCAAGCCCGTGTTCTTGCTCATTTCTGTGAGATTTTTGATCTCCTTGCTCGGAGCTCTGTTTCTGAAACTGTTTTGAGCAATTACTCCTCGGTACTTGACTCCTCCAATGCTCCAATTAGTTTTTGCTCTAGTGCTTTATGTTTTGCAAATTTTTGCTACTATGGTGACGATGTATATGAGCTTGCATGTTGAATTTGTATGGTCCAAAGTAGTTTTGATGGATGATATAGCCTCTAGATACTTGTGGGAGTAGTTGCTATCAATTTTGTTGAGTTTCGTTCACTTTTATTTTAAGTCACTAAAAATTTCAGAAATTTTCAGAGGGAGAAAATGCTTAGGAAGATATTCCATGCTGGTTCCTTGAGCAAGAGTGCTCCAAGACCCGCGATACATGAGCCAGACCTCGAACCGCCGCTGGAGGCTGCGGTGCAATCATGTGAGTGGCCGTCTGATTCCTTCATGATTTGAGCTGGCATCAAGGAAGAGTTTGATATGTATGTACGCAATGCCAAGCTCACAGACTTCTTGACAGATAAGTGCCCTCAGTACCATGACCTTACTAATTCCTTCATAAGGAAATTTGAGTATGTATCTCACTGCACCCATCATGATGTCATCTTTAATTTATGTGAAAAGCCTTTTCGCATGTCCGTTGAAGAATTTAGTGATGCTTGTAGAATTCCATTCTAGGGGACATGCACTGAACCTCGTAAAGCGGATTGAAATGAATTTTTAATGAATATTAGTAGGGGTGAAACTAGAATCATAACGCAAGCTGCTGTGGGGAGCATTCACTTTCCTGCTATACATTATTTTGCTCTATTCATAGGAAGATGCATCAATGGTAAACAGGACCCTAGTCATTTATGCGCTCCTGATTTGAGCATTCTTAAGAGTGCAGTATTAAGAGACATGAGATTTAATATGGGTGCCATCATTGCACGCCACTTGCATAATAATGCCCTAGTTGGTGATCTTTTTGGCGGAATTTATGCCACCCGCTTAGCCGCTCATCTTAATGTACCCATACAAGAAAATGACACTTTATTGCCGCCCAGTTACTTAGATTATGAGGCTATGGAACGTCATTAGTTCCTTGAAAGGAGCGACCCGCCTTTTCGTTACAGGATAATCTTTAATAGGCATCGCGTTTTCCATATTACTTTGCCTGCTCCTGTCTTCTTTAACTTTCAGGAAAAACAAAGATACTTTATACTTGAGGAGGAGGCTGAGGAGTACAAGAGGGCGGCGGAGACTGCTCGGCTTAATGAGTCAGCTCGTCAAGCTATGGCGGCTGCACTTCAGTACAACCCGAACTACTACCATGGGTATTATCCAGGCCAGGAGTGGCCATAGACCAACTTAGGCCAAAAGCCTAAGCTTGGGGGAGTACGTATTTCGCACTGACATTACATTCATGTACCACACATTCATTCTAGTTATCGGTGTTTATCCCTTTTCATTGTATATCCATGTTAGTTTTATTTTCGTTTTCATCTTGTGTGTTTGAAAAACTTCGAAAACCCCAAAAAAAATAGTTGTAGTTTCTTTCTTGTTTAGTTAATTCGTAGTATTAAAAGAAAACCCAAAAAGATTTCTCGTTTCTTCTTTTACTTGTTGAGAGTTCTCCCGTGTAAATAGTTTTTCTCGTTTTTCGTTTTTCCTTCGTTAATTTGCTTTTTTTAGAAAAACTAAAAAACTCCAAAAATATTTCAGTGTGTTTCTCTGAATTTCTTTTCTTTTCGTTGAGTCATCGCAAGGAGAAGACCAAGATAAAAATGTCGAGTGGCTCTCACATGCTTTATTGTTGAATCTAACAAAGAGCCACCATTACCTTGTCTTCTCCTTTGAATAAATGTTTGCAGATTCCAGCTTAGTCCACGGCACACTTGCACTATTTTTATTATCACATCATTCGGTCATGCAAGTGAAAGGCAATAATGACGATATTTGATGAAGTGATTGCGGTGAAGAAAATCTAGTATGAACTCTTCTTGTTTTTGTTTTTGTAAATATGTTTAGCTCAGTATTCATGATTTAGCATTATTATGAGTAAGCATATTTGTGATGACAATTAGATATTATAGTTGCTCATGCCATGCTGAAATAGCTAGGAGTGGATAATGATTTATCTTGAGTGTCAACATGCATTAAAATGGTTGTGATGTAGTATGTTAGTATGATATCCTCCTCTGAGCAATTCAAGTGGCTTGACTTGGCACATGTTCACACATGTAGTTGATTCAAAACCAACATAGCCTCCACGATATTTATGTTCATGGTGTTTATATCCTACTCATGCTCGTATTCAAGGTTAATTATTCTCAATGCATGACTATGACCGTTTTCGCTCTCTAGCTGGTCGCTTCTCAATCTATTTGCTAGCCTTCACCTATACTAAGCGGGAATACTGCTTGTGCATCCACAATCCGTAAACCATAGTTATTCTAGATGAGTCCACTATATCTACCTATATGCGTTATTACTCTGCCGTTCCAAGTAAATTTGCAAGTGCCACCTCTAATCATTCAAATAAGCATCTGTTTTGTGTGCCCGTACCGCTCATGGAGCGACAGGGGGTGGTCAATATCTTCCATGCTAAGTGGGTTATTTTCAGATGAGTGTTTATTCACTTGTCATTGCACGAGAGGGGCTGGTAATTGGGATGCCCAGTCCTGTAATCAAAATAAGAAAAATATAATAAAACAAACTCCCCCGGAAATTTGATCGTTTGGAGGGCACCTGTGAATTCGGCTAGCCATGGCTTGTGTTGGTATGGTGGAGGGGTAGTAAACTTTACCTTTCCGCTTGGGAACCGGCTATAATGTGTTTAGCATAGAAGATATTGAAAATTCTCGGTCATGACATTGACAGGAAAAGCATACCTCTCAAAATTGTTTTCATCTCTGTTTTAAACTTCGAGCTCTGGCACCTTTGCAAATCCATGCTTCCCTCTGCGAAGGGCCTATCTATTTACTTTTATGTTATTTTACTTTTATTGTTGAGTCATCACCTTCTCATTTGAGCACCAGTTGGAGAGCACTATTGTCACTTTTATGCATTGAGTATAGTTAATGTTGGGTGTTACATGACTAGATCTCTTCTACCATGAATTACAATATCTAGTCGTTACTTGAACTTCAGAGGTGCTCTGCATTTATGTTTTGCGGTCTCTGAAAGGGCTAGCGAGATACCATGTTATCATATTGCATCATGATTGTTTTGACAAATTGTTGGCATCCAAGATATCTTATTATTGCTCGCTAGTTGGTTATGTTATTGATATGAGTAAATGTGAGACATAAGTGTTATCATTCATATGGTTAGTTCATAATCTTTGCTGAAAACTTGGATGCTAGTTAAGTATATATACAGACAACAAGAACAAAAGAGTTTGTAAAAGTTTTTCTTTATCACTTTCAGTTTGTCAACTGAATTGCTTGAGGACAAGAAATGAGTTAAGCTTGGTGGAGTTGATATGTTCCAAATGTATCCACTTTTCCAAACACTTTTGCTCTTGTTTTGGACTCTAATTTGCATGAATTGAATGGAACTAACCCGGACTGATGTTGTTTTCAGCAGAATTGCCATGGTGTTATTTTTGTGCAAAAATAAAAGTTCTTGGATGGACCTAAAAAATTTACGGAGAATTATTTCAGAATATATAAAAAATACTGGCGAAAAGATCCACTGCAGGGGAGCCACCCAGGGGCCACAAGCCCAGGGGGCGCGCCTACCCCCCTAGGGCGCGCCCTCCAGGCTTGTGGGCCCCTGGATACTCCAATTGACCTTATTCCAACGCTATATATACCTCTTCGTGGAGAAAAAAATTAGAGAGAAAGAATCATCGCGTTTTACAATACGGAGCCACCGCCACCTCCTGTTCTTCATCGGGAGGGCTGATCTGGAGTCCGTTCGGGGCTCCAGAGAGGGGGATTCAATGCCGTCGTCATCATCAACCATCCTCCATCACCAATTTCATGATGCTCACCACCGGACATGAGTAATTTCTTCGTAGGCTTGCTGGACGGTGATGGGTTGGATGAGATTTATCATGTAATCGAGTCAGTTTTGTTAGGGCTTGATCCCTAGTATCCACTATGTTCTGAGATTGATGTTGTTATGACTTTGCTATGCTTAATGCTTGTCACTATGGCCTGAGTGCCATGATTTCAGATCTGAACCCTTTATGTTTTCATGAATATATTTGTGTTCTTGATCCTATCTTGCAAGTTGTATGCACCTATTATGTTTTATGATCCGTATACCCCAAGGTGACAATAATTGGGATTCTTTCCGATGATTACCGTAGTTTGAGGAGTTCATGTATTCGCTAAGTGCTAATGCATTCTTCTAGTTCTCTATTAAAAGGAGGCCTTAATATCCCTTAGTTTCCTAAAGGACCCCGCTGCCACGGGAGGGTAGGACAAAAGATGTCATGCAAGTTCTTACTATAAGCACGTATGACTATATACGGAATACATGCCTACATTGATGATTTGGAGCTATTGTGTATTGCTCTAGGTTGTGACTGTTACATGATGAATGTCATCCAACAAAATTATCCATCACTGATCCAATGCCTACGCTTTTCGCATATTGGTCTTTGCTAAGTTACTTTCGTTGCTGCTATTGTTACAATCACTACAAACCTGCTACTGTTACTGTCTTTGCTACTATTGCTACTGTTACTACTGCTATCAAAACTATCATACTACTGTGCAACTAAACACTTTGCTGCAGATATTTAGTTCTCCAGGTGTGGTTCTGGCACCCCGGCTCAGAGAACCGGTTTACCAGTGTTTCCAACCCAGAGATCATGTCTTCTGGAAACACACAACAACTTGGAACAGAACTGAACTTTATCAAAATATCTCGAGTACAAGCTCGTAATTTACATGGATAGCGAGGCCAGAGCACTGCAGGTGCTGAGAACAATATCTACATTATTTATGGAACATGACAGGGCCTCGATACTACTGGGATAGAACTACGGCGTAGCGAAACATAGCGCGGAAACTCCATCCACAGGGACACTGCTGTGGACACGGCCTAGTTAGCGTAGCACGAACCTTCTGGACCTCCATCCTCGGCTTCTCCTGCATCTGGCATGACACACCAGGTGAGTACTTGGAATGTACTCGCAAGCTCATGACAACCAAGACGATGCAGCAAACGATAGCATGGCAATTAACAAGTTAAGTGATTAGGTTGCTTACTTACTGGTACCCAGTACCAACTTACTCTCATCTGGGGTTTTCCCACAACCCTCGGAATGCTCACAATCCACAGAGCACTTCCGAACATAAGACAAGCTCTTCCATCATTATTATCATTATCACGGTTGACCATCCTAGAGAGGCCTAAACGGACTGTCCAATACCGTGGACGCGGCTATTCGAATAGGTTTTACACTCTGCAGAGGTTGCGCACTTTACCCACACTATGGAGTACCTGGCCTCGTGATCCCATTCGGGTGGACCGGTGGTGCTCCAACGAAACCTGCCTGACCCGTGACCCCTCTATCGTACCACCGACAATCATACCCTCCCAGGGTCATGTCCTGGGTGGCCCCTGTGTCACCCCGTGACACCTGCCACCGTCGTGGCCAAACAAACTGTCCCAAACGGGGATGCCGGCAAAATAACTCAACTGGGCTCACAGGATTATGGTCGTCTACCTGATCAGGGCAGCACGCACGCATAACCCTCCCTAGTTTGGTGGTACCGATAAAAGAGCACAAAGCCAGACCAAGTCAAGGCCGTCCCATACCGGCAAATGTGGCTGCACGGAAAAGTCCGGGTAGGTGGCTCTTGATCAACCAACTAAGTTTAATATTATCAGGCAATTAACCATCATGAATATTCATCAAGATTATTTAAAATGGTAGTAGCTAGGCATTGAAATAATTTACTAAAAATTATCACATATTAAAATAATGCATGAAATTCAATTAAATAACCAACACTATTGAAATGCTTCATGCAATGGATGACATGGCTTGCCTTGCTCTGTTGGGTTGTCCACAAACTCCTGGGCTTCAAATCCATAAGTATTTCCCTCTGAAAATATTTTTTAAATGCAATTGAAAATGTCACATACTACTATTTTGTGCACCAGAAATGTTGTGAGCAAGAGAAAAATACCAAAATTTACCAGAAAATAGAGGAGCTCAAGACAAACCAGATGCAAAAATAATCAATTGATTTGGACTTACGGTTTAAAAGTTATGGCTGGTCAAAGTTCTGGTCAAATCTGGAAATTAAAATAGAAAATCAGAAAATCAACCGGGGCCACGTCGAAGGCGTAAATCGCCCGGGCGTCTCCACTTACCGCTTCGGTAAGCCACTGACGAGCGGGCCCCAGCGGTCAGATTTAAAAGGGGGGAGGAGGGAACAGAGGGAGACGGGGCTCCGGCGATCGTCGCCGGCGATATGGACGGCGGCGAGGACAGGTGAGAGTGGGGATGGAACGAGCACACCGAGGCGAACACGCACGTACCCGGGGCTTGGCGAACGGTGGCCGGACGACTTCGTCCCCTTCGTCTCCGACGGCGGCAGCTCTCGGGGGTCATCGGAGACGGCGACTCCGGCAGCGATTCGACCGGGCAAGGGCTTGGGCAGGGTCAGTGGAGAGATGTGAACTCGCGGGTGCTGTCGGTGGAGCTCGGGAAGGAGCGAATCGGCGGGGAGGCAGAGCTCGGGTGGCAGCGGTGCTCCGGTGAGATGCGAGGCCAGAGGGCCTCTCGGCCGTGGCTCGGTGCTCGGGGGCTCAATAGGAGGCGGAGGAAGTGGGGTGAGGAGCTCGGGAGAGGCTGGGCATGGCCTTTTATAGGCAGGAGGCGAGCTCGGGCGATTTCTCTGGAAACGGCGAGGTCCGGAACACGTCGCCGGCGCCAGTACGCCGTGCTGGGTGGCCGGTTGCTGGCGACGAGACAGGAGAGATCAGAGAGGAGTTAAGGCGCGGCGGCAGCTAACGGAGGAAGAAGACGAGCGCCAGTGCCACTGTGGCCGCACGGGCACCACAGTGCTCAGATGCGGTGGTGGCCGCCGAGGGCGATTCCGATGAGAAGAAGGATCGGGAGAGGGCTACGTGGACAGCAGCGGCTATGTCGGCACCTCAGGACACGAAATGCCAGCGAGAGGTCACTGGAATGACCTCGGCCGTCGCCGGCGAGGTGCAGAGCACGCATACTGGCATGCCAGTACCGTGCTCACCACGGGAAGTGATGTCTCGAGGCCGTCCAAGTCCAGCGCATCATGTCCAGTGCCTTCTCCTTTGATCATCTAGCCTCTCTATGCCTCTGGTTTGGCTAGGTTCACTCTGCTGTGAAGTGTAGCTTCAGCTACAGTTCTGACAGGAAACTTGAGAGTGATCTAGAGAAGAGGTGAGCTGGAGATGGAGCCAAAGTAGATGTCTGGGATGATCTACTTTGGAAGGACTATGAGCTGGCCAAGTTTGAAGGAATTTCATCAAGATTTGAGGGTAGTTCATGTACAACTGTTGTACTGAACCAGAAACCTAGATGAGCTTGTAGCACTTATCTGGGTGATCTTCTGGAGCTGAAATTTGGTGTGGCAGGGTTATCTGGTGAGGAGAAGATGTCATAAAAATTTCAGCTCAATTGGATACCTCTAGTTGGTACTTCCTTCACAGAGGTTCCAATTGGACAGAAATTTGGCAGAATATTGCTGGTGAAAATTTGTACTGGACCAGATGATATTTTGATATTGTGGAAAGATAGGTTCCCTAGAAGCTCAGGGAATTTTCTGGGAATTTACTGAGTTGGGAAAATATGGGTTGCTTCACAAATGGCCAGTGCTGTCCAGAGAGCAAAGGGAGTTTTCTGGACAAAATTTTATACTGGACCATGAAATGTTTTTGGAGATTGTGGGAGTAGATGATGACAAGAAGGTCTGGGATTAATTTGGGATTTTTCTGATCACCAGAACTATAGGTTGCTTTGTAACCCATAGTGATGACAGATTTTCCCAAAGGAAGAAAATGAATATTTGGGAAAGATGGAGAATTGGAAATTGATCCAAAAGGTGAGTGACAAGATTATGGCAAGATGCTGAGGGCTCTGGATCAATCAGAGGAATTCATAAGTCCAAAGTCAACTGAAAAGGTTCAAAATCCATCCAAATTGCAAATAAAGCCAGAAAGATTTCGAAAAGAAAAAGTTGACAAAAACCAGGGTATCACAGTGGTTGAATTGACAACTCAACTGCTAATACTCACAAATATTCTTTGGCTCCCCTTATGTCGAATCAATAAATTTGGGTGAAATACTACCCTTGAAGACTGTTGCGATCCCCTATACTTGTGGGTTGTCAGGCCCTCAAGGACGTCGCGTGCTTGTGGCTCATGAACCTCCCCAAAGCTTCCATCTCCTCGTAGTCCGAACTATGCCAGTAGTTCGTCGCCAACTTCAAGGGCACGCTCGAGCGTCCCCACACGCTCAACGACCTGCCCGTCGTGCGCCAGCGTCCGGACGAGACCCTCCACAAATAAATCCAGCGCTTCAGCCAAGTGCGTAACAAGATCCCACGCGCCTCTGACGCCACGGTCATCTCCGCGTTCTCCGTAGGCATCACGGATGTCAGGATGCGTGAAAAGCTCTCCATCAACGACGAGCTCGACACCGTGGTCACGCTGTTCAACCTCGCTGACAGGTGTGCCAAGGCTGAAGAGGGCCGCCTCTTCGCCCACAATGATCCCCACACGGTGCCAGACGCTGCCAAGACCAAGGGCAAGGACGCCAAGCACAAGGATCCCGCCTTGCTTGCGGCAGAGCCTGAGCAGAAGTGCGGGCATGAGCGCGACGAGGCCAAGAAGGACGGACGCCCCTTCTGTGCCTACCACAACATGCACTCCCATAGCACCGAGTACTGCCATGAGCTCAAGCTGCTTCACGACAGCCACCAGGACAGGCGTGGTGGCCGCAATGAGTGTGGTCCAGGATGCGGAGGCGGCCACGGTGGCAACCGCTGGGGAGACCGCAGCAACAACGACAACAACAACAGTTACCAGCAGGGCTGGCAGAACCAGCCGCGGCAGGCCAACCCTCAAGCCAACGCAGCCCTGCCGCCCCCTGGCAGGAACAACGGCAACCTCCCTGACGAGAATGCTAGGGGCTACCAGGAGCCTCGCGAGGTGGCATGCATCCTTGGTGGGGCCCAGGCCCCCTCATCCAACAGCCACTTCAAGCAATTCTCTCACGAGGTGAACGGGGCCCTCCCGGGGCCCGAAGCCTCCCAGCTCCTCAAGTGGGCACAGTACGCGATCTCCTTCGACTCCAAGGACCACCCCAAGTCCACGAGGGCTCTGGGTACCATCCCCTTGCTGTGCACGCCCACCATCAACAACGTCACCGTCACCAAGACGCTCATCGATGGCGGCGCAGGCCTCAACGTCATCTCCGTAGAGACCTTCGAGAAGCTCCAGGTGCCCTACGAGTGCTTGATGACGACGAGGCGCTTCTCGGGCGTGACCAACGGCTCCACCCTGCCTCTGGGGCAAGTGCGCCTTCCCGTCACCTTCGGCACCCGCAAGAACTACTGCACCGAGCTCATCGACTTCGACGTGGTGCACATTGACTTGCCCTGCAATGCCATCTTGGGCTACCCCGCGCTTGCCAAGTTCATGGCGGGTGACCCACCACGCCTACAACGTCCTCAAGATGTCGGGCTGCAGCGACACCATCACCGTCCGCTGCGATGAGAAAGATGGAGTGCATTCCCTTGAGCGCGCCTACAAGGTTGCCGCCACCGCTCACCCTGCCGACGACGACGATGTCGAGCCTGCTGAGCCCGCACCCGCGAAGAAGAAGCAGCTATTCTCTCAGGCATGCACCGAGACGAAGAAAGTGTCATGGATGGCACTGGCTCCGGGCCCGCCTTCATCATCGGCAACGGTCTCTCTCCCAAATAGGAAGGCGCACTCGTCACCTTCCTCTGGGCAAATGCTGATGTGTTCGCGTGGACAACATCACATTTGTCCGGTGTGTCGAGGGAGGTGATTGAGCACCACTTAGCGGTGTGCCCCAACGCGTGGTCCGACAAGCAAAAGGCACGGTGCCAGGCACCCAAGAAGCAAGAGTTCATCATTCAAGAAGTTCAGAAGCTGCAAGAGGCAGGAGTCGTCCGTGAGGTGCGCCACCCCGAGTGGCTCGCCAACCCTATCGTGGTCCCCAAGCACAGCAGCGAGGGGCGGATGTGCGTCGACTTCACCAGGCTCAACAAGGCCTGCCCCCAGGACCCCTTCCCGCTGCCATGAATCGACCAGATCATGGACTCCACCACTGGGTGCGAGTTGCTGTGCTTTCTGGATGCCTTCTCAGGCTACCACCAGATCAAGATGGCAAAGGAAGACGAAGAGAGAACAGCCTTCGTCACCCCCTGCGGGATATACTGTTACATCCGCATGCCCTTCGTCCTAAAGAGCACGGGAGCCACCTTCTAGAGGCTGATGCGGATCGCCCTGGGAACCCAGATGGGAAGGAATGTGGAGGCACTACTGCAGGAATGCCTAGCAGTGGCGGGTGGGAAAAGGCTAGCAGTGGCGGGCAAGGCTCCCTAGGGCGCCCGCCACCGACTTCCCGCCACTGCTATTATGGCATCAGTGGCGGGCGGGCAGCCCGCCACTGGTAGAGCCTCATCAGTGGCGAGCGGTGGAGTTTGCTCGCCAGTAGTAGAATATTTGCAGTGGCGGGTTGTGTTTACGTGCCCGCCACTACTTATTCTTGTGGCAGTGGCGAGCTTACTGGAGCGCCCACTACTGAAAGCTTAGGCATGCTAAATAAATTTTTTGCAGCCACGGCAACAATTGTGCTGACATGACTGTGTTTTGCAAAAGAACAATTTAAGAAATTCAATATAAATAGCACGCATTTTAAGATTAGGCATGAATGTTCACACTACATAATGAGTAGTTTAGTAATTCACCAGTACTTGATTAGCATATGGGTTTTGCTAGGATCGATACATGGAAGAGTTCAACATTATATACATTACCGTTCAAAGGATCTACTTTGACGGTAACATCTATAGTGATGCTCATAGAATAAAAACATCAGACGAACTAGATGTGCCCTAGACAGACTCTTAACAAAATGAGTCAAAGGACTCAAAGAGCAAACCTAATAAATCAGATAGACGAGGTATTAAACATCCGTCCGTCTGATTCATCTAGCTAGCTTGTTAAGTCTTTTGCCTCATTGTACTATTATTGTAGAAGAAGAGTAACTAACGCTCCAAAGATACGGATGTGAACTCGAATCATCTTCAGAGAGATGACATGCGATCCTCAACCCTATCCCTGAAGGCTCAGAAATTCACAAGTACTACTCGATTAGCATATGGGTTTTGCTAGGATGCATGGAAGAGTTCATCATTATATACATTACCATTCAAAGGATGTACTTTGACGGTAACATCTATAGTGTTGCTCATAAAATAAGAACATCAGATGAAGGTTGTGTACCGTTTTAAACAATCACCTGATTCACTACTTGTGACGGAACAACTAGCCCTATCTTTCGCAAACACCAAGCAAAGATTTTCCTCCCACACAAAAAGTGTTCCCATGCAACAGCCGCAAGTTCATATTGTGTCTTTGCCTTCTCATTTGCAGGGAGCAGCTTGTATTATATCTCCTGCCCAAGTGCCATGTATACTACTGATTTAAAACCAGTAATTCACATAACACTTTGATGGAAGTTATAATACAAGAAACACCCTACAAATTAGAAGCAAGGGCACAATACAAACTTGCCACTGTAACATGGAAACAAGGTTTGTGTGCCAGCAAAATCTTTGTTTGATGTGTATGCAAGATAGAGTCAGTTGCCTTGCCACAAATAATGGATCCCATGAGCGGTAAATATCCCGTCCGTCTGATTCATCTAACTAGCTTTTTAAGTTTTCTAAATCATTTTATTAGAACGATACTTAGTCCTCACCAAATGTCGTTATTCTTGAACTCTTCTCTGAGAAGAACACTGACGATCTGAAAATGCAAGTTCAGAAGGAAATATGTGCAGAAATTACCGTATAATATTGGTAGTCCTCTTTAAGTAGTCGCACTCAGGGATCCCAATGAGCTCATTCTCGTCGTTCATTTGCTGTGCTCATAGATGTAAGATTAAAAGTCAACAGAATAATATTCATGCAATCTCACATTAACAACAATGAGATCACACATTACCAACACTAAAAATGCAGACTCATATGTAAACAAATTAAACATGCTTATTTACCACATAAAGGCATACGGAACTAAGTTCACACAGATCATATAGATAACATAACAAGATGAAATTAAGTTCAGCTCCATCATACCAACATGAAACTAAGTCCATCATCTCTCCAATCATCTTCTTATATCTCGGCTAGGGTGGTATTCGCAGCTTCCGTGGGCGCAGGTATCCTCCGATGCGGTACTACGGTGATTGTGGGACACCATACCACAGATAGATCTTGTTGCCGCCCGGATGACCCTCCTCAAATTCGTGAAGGAAAAGTAAGAACGACCTCCCAGCTTGCATCCATAATTCTGTGGCAATGTTCATCCAATTTTGACCATGGAAATACGTTCTCCCTCCCGCGTTGGTGAGAGTGAGGGTTAAGGGAATGCCATTCTTAAGCAGCGCCATGTCGAACTGAATCGTCCAATCCTCGTCCATTGCTAGGTTGGCCACACGCATGAAATACTCCCTTCCCCAACAAGGGATGCGCTGAGTACGATAAAAAGAAAACATAAATTAGACAATTGTGGGCGTCATGAAGGTCGTCCTGAAGGTCGACACATATCTCACTGCAATTAAATGGAACATACCACCCACTCCATAAAGTCGTCCTGAAGGTCGACACATATCTCACTGCAAGTTAGGCGAACTTTGTAACATGCGCCTAGCCTCCTGTCGCCACAGAAGGGGCATCCGTCGTTCATTGCCTAAGTTCATGTAATGGAATAATTATATAAGTTAAAGGATGGACAAAAAAATTGGGCATGACTTATGCTGAAAAATGAAACATTGAGTGTCTGAAATCTCGCGAAACGGAAATTAATCAACGTTTCATGATATTTTCTACACTCTTTTGAAGCCCTGTATTGTTGGAGAAATCCAATTAAATGTTCACGCTTCATGCATGAGATGATTATATTTATGAATAAAAAACATTCATGTATCATCATCCATAATTAATTCCTACAGTGACAATAGAATCGGTACGAGGGATTTACCTCTGAACTGCTTGAGCGGGAGGCGGAGGAGGGATTTGTAGCAGCCTCGGAGGTGGAGGAGTCCGCTGCCTGCGGTGGTGTCTTGCCCCGGCTGCTGGCGGAGGAAGCCATTGCATGTAGGTGGCGGCGGTGGAGGAGAGGCCTGGCGACTAGGGGCAGCGGCGGAGGAGTCCCGACGACGAGGGGGCCGCGGCAGAAGAGGGCCCCGGCAGAGGAGGGTCCGACCTAGGGTTCGGCCGGGCCGTAGTGGCGAGAGGCTGGGGGGCACAGCAGAGGAGGCATGCGACGACGAGGGCGCGCGCGTGGACGCGGCGTAGGAGAATGGCCGCGGCGGCGAGCGTGGCACGGGAGCGGAGGAGGGGCGCGGTGGCGACGAGGCACGGGGTTTGGGGGCGAGAGCGGCGGACAGATTTGAAATTGTGTTTTCGGGGGAAGGGTGGTTTTGGGGGGAGACGGGGGGGTGAAAACTGCAACGCACGTAGTGGAAGGGTCTACCTGTGGCGGGCGTGCTTATTTACCCGCCACCGCAATATGCTGTCAACAGTTGTGCAAAAGCAGTGGCGGGCAAAAGGAAATGCCCGCCACTGTCAGGGCATGTAGCTGTGGCGGCCACTAGGGAATGCCCGCCACAGATATGTTATGCGAAAAAAACCATACGAAGGGACCTTACGTGTGGCGGGCAGCGAAAACTGCCCGCCACTGCTTCTGCACAACTTGTGGCAGGCAATCTTTAGTACCTGCCACTGCTAACTTTTCAAAGTAGCTGTGGCGGGTGACCCGTCCCACCCGCCACTAATTTGTGATCACGTATAAGCCCTTTCCCAGTAGTGAGGCCTACGTGGACGACATCGTCGTAAAGAGCTGCAAGTCATGCTCCCTCATCGCGGACCTCGAAGAAACCTTTGCCAACCTGCGCAAGGTCAACCTCAAGCTCAACCCCTCCAAGTGCGTCTTCGGAGTCCCTTCAGGCAAGCTGCTCGGCTTCCTGGTCTCCCACCGCGGCATCAAGGCCAACCCCGAGAAGATCAAGGCCATCGAGATGATGCGCCCTCCCCGGAACCTCAAGGAAATGCAGCGCCTGATAGGGTGCATGGCCACGCTTGGGCGTTTCATCTCCAAGTTCGGCAAACAGGCCCTACCATTCTTCAAGCTCATGAAGAGGTTGGCCCCTTCAAGTGGACTCCCGAAGCTGACATGGCCTTCGATGACCTCAAGAGGTACCTAACAAGCCCTCCCATCATGGTCGCCCCACGCCCCCGTGAGCCCCTACTCCTGTACTTGGCGGCTACCCCACAGACGGCCAGCGCGGCCCTTGTGGAGGAAGCCTGCCGCACCAGCGCCTGCCGAGGCCGCGCCAGAGCCTGCCGAGGCCACACCCGTGCCTGCCGAGGCCACCCCCGTGCCTACCGAGGCCACATCTGCGCCTGCTGAGGGCCCACCTCAGGAGGCCCCTGGCGAGCCGCCTGACGAGCCCTCTGAAGAGCGAGCTGCCACTTCTACGACAACGCGCCTCGTCAAGCACCCCGTCTGTGACACCCTGGTTTTTGGCAACTTTTTCTTTTCAAATCTTTCTGGCTTTATTAGCAATTTGGATGGTTTTTGAATCTTTTCAGTTGACTTTGGACTTAGGAAACTTCTGAATCTCTCTCTAAGTAATCCAAAGCTCTCAACATCTTGCCGAAATCTTGCCACACACCTCCTGGATCAAATTCCAATTCTTGTTCTTTTCCAAATAATAGAATTATTCCTTTGGGAAAATCTGTCTTCACTATGGGTTGTGAAGCAACCTATAGTTTTGATGATCAGAAAAATACCAAATTAATACCACACCTTCTTGTCATCATCTACTCCCACAATCTTCAAAAACATTTCATGGTCTAGTATAAAAATTTGTCCAGAAAACTTCATTTATCTTCTGGACAGCACTGGCCCTTTGTGAAGCAACCCATATTTTCTCAACTCAGAAAACTCTCAAATAATTCCCTGGGATACTAGGTAACCTATGTTGCCACAATATCCAAAAATATCATCTTGTCCAGTGGAAATTTTTAGCAGCAATATTCTGCCAAGTTCCTGCTCATTTTCAACCTCTGTGAAGGAAGTACCAGCTAGAGGTATCCATTTGAGCTGAAATTTTTATGACATCTTCTATCCACCAAATAACCCCCACAAACCAAATTCCAGCTCCAGCAGATCAACCATATGAGTGCTACAAGCTCATCTTGTTTCTGGACCAGTAACAGCAGTTGTACATGAACTACATTTAAACCTTGATGAAAATCTCTCAAATTTGGTCAGTTTGTAGTCCTTCCAAAGTAGATCACTCCAGACATCTCTACTAGCTTCATCTCCAGCTCATCTCTCCTCTAGATCTCTCTCAAAGTTACTATCAGAATCTGTCCTTGAAGCTACACTATATCTCAGCATGTATCTAGCCAAAACCAGAGGCACAGGGGGACTAAGTGGTCGAGGGTCGACGTGCTGGACACAGTGCGCCAGACGTGCGTGGCCTCCAAATGCCAGCCACCGTGGTGAGCACGGCACTAGCATGCCAGTGCCCGCGCTCTGTGCACCGCCCGCGTCTGATGTGATCCATCCGGCTGCCCCGCGTAGCCGTGCCTTGTCCTAGCTCACCGACGACCTCTCCTCCAACCACCTGGCCACTCTGGAGTCTTCCCCTCGCCGGAATCGCTCCCGGCGGCCGCCACCGCACGCGGCCACTATGGCACCCATGCTGGCACTGTGGCCCTGCTGGCCGTCGTCTTCCTCGCAAGCCGCCACTACCTGCATTTACTCCTCCTGCCCTCTCCCATCCCGTCGCCCGCGCCAAGCCAGCCAGCACGGCGTCCTTGCTCCGGCGACGTGGCCGCGGCGCCGCTCGCTCCAGAAACCTCGCCTCCGCCTATAAAAGGCCACGCCCAGCCCTCCCAGCTCTTCATCGTCCTCCACCCGCTCCCAATCGAGCTCCCGAGCATCGAGCCACCCGAGCTCCGCCACCCAGCCATCTCACTCCACCCCAGCCTCAACTGACTCCACCCGCGAGCTCCACACACTCTCCTGACCTCGCCCGACCTCTTGCCCAGCCAAAACCCTGCCGGAATCGCCGTCTCCGGCGACACCCGAAAACCGCCGCAGCCGGAGATGAAGTGGACGACGTCGTCCGGCCATCTCTCACCAAGCTACGAGTACGTACGGCTTCGTCTCCGTGTGCTCGATCCGTCCCCACCTCTTCCCGACCTCGCCGTCGTCAGCATCGCCGGCGACCGTCGCCGGAGAGCCACGGCGCTCTGTTCTCTCTTCCCCCCTTTTAAATCTGACAGCGGGGCCTGCACGTCAGCGGCTCGCCCCCGCGCGCCGAAGCGGTAAGTGGAGGCGCCCCTCCACTTTACGCCATCGATGTGGCCCTCTGTAGATTTTTCTATTTTCTGTTTTTAAATTAGATTTGACCAAGAACTTTGACCACTCCTAACTTTTTATCCATAAGTCCAAATCAATTGATTCTTTTTGCATTGGGTTTGTCTTGAGCCCCTCTATTTTCTTGTAAATTTTGGTATTTTTCTCAAGCTCACAGAATTTCTGGTGAACAGAAATGTGTTATGTGACATTTTCCTTTGTTATTTTAAAATATTTTCAGAAGGAAATACTTTTGGTTTTGAATCCCAGGAGTTTGTGGACAACCCAACAGAGCAAGGCAAGCCACATCATCCATTACATGAGGCATTTCAATAGTGTTGGTTATTTAATTGAGTTATTTGCATTATTTTAATATGTGATAAATCATAGTAAGTTACTTTGATGCATAGCTACTGCCATGTTAAGTTATTCATGATAAATAACCATGCTTGTTAAGTACTTGTCAAAACTAAACCTAACTGGTTGATCAAGTGCCACCGACCCGGACTTATCCATGCAGCCACATCTGCCGGTATGGGACGGCCTTGACTTGGTCTGACCGCGTGCTCTTTTATCGGTACCACCAAAAAGGGAGGGTTATGCGTGCGCGCTACCCTGATCAGGTAGGCGACGATAATCCTGTGAGCCCAGTTGAGTTATTTTGCCGGCGTCCCCATTTCGGACAGTTTAGTTAGCCACGGCGGTGGCAGGTGACACGGGGTGACACAGGGACCACCCAGGACATGACCCTGGGAGGGTATGATTGTCGTTGGTACGGTGAAGGAGTAACGGGTTAGACAGGTTTCGTTGGAGCAGCACCGGTCCACCCAAGAGGGAAGTGTACCGAGGTGCGGGACAAGGAGCTCCATGGTGTGGGTAAAGTGCGCAACCTCTGCAGAGTGTAAGAATCTATTCGAATAGCCACGTCCACGGAATTGGACACAGTCCGCACTAGGTCACACTGAGTGGTCAACCGTAATAATAAATATAATGATGGAAGAACTTGTCTTATGATCGGAAGTGCTTAGTGGATTATGAGTATTCCGAGGGTTGTGGGACAACCCGGAAAAGAGTAAGTTGGTATTCAGCAACAGTAAGTAAGCAACTTAAGCACTTAACATGTTAATTGCCATGCTATTGTTTGCTGCATTCTTATGGTTGCCATGAGCTTGCGAGTACATTCCAAGTACTCACCTGGCGTATCATGCCAGATGCAGGAGAAGCCGAGGACGGAGGTCCCGATGGTTCGTGCTATGCTAACTAGGCCGTGTCCCAGCAGTGTCCCTTTGGGATGGAGTTCCCACGTAATGTTCCGCTACGCCGTAGAATCACCTAGTAGTATCGAGGCCCTGTTATGTTCCATAAATAATGTAGATATTGTCATAGCACGTGCAGTGCTTCTGGCCTCGCTATCAATGTAAATTATGAGCTTGTGCTCGAGAATATCAATAAAGATCAGTTCTGTTCTGTTCCAAGTTGTTGTGTGTTTCCAGAAGACATGATCTCTGGGTTGGAAACACTAGTAAACCGGTCCTCTGATCCGGGGTGCCACAACGCTTGGTATCAGAGCCGCGTTGACTGTAGGACACCCTAGTTAACCCCGCATTAGAACCATGATTAGCTAGAGTCTTGGGATGTGCGTTGCTTGTCGCATCTTATTGCTGCATGGCATGCATATAGTTTATTATTGTGCTAACCGTTGACCTTGTGAGTGTAGATGGCACCAGTTCCGTACAACTACAACCATGAGCCGGCACCATTCACTTTTCCAATACTGCTTCGTAGTGTCTGGCTTCAGCTGTATCCCAACGGCGAAGACCCAGTGTACCAGGTGTTCCGAGAGAGGCTTGCTGGTTCAGTGTACGAGTATCACGCGGAGGCATTTCTTACTATAAGTTCAGATATTGGTAGCTACTCCCGCTCTTCCAAGGACGGAACTGCTTCTACTCCAGAGCTGGTGATCCAATTTGCTGCGATGGAGGCTCTCACTGACTTGCGCTTCCACAAGGTTGAGATGCAGACTCATCCAGTTTTCTTTCACTACCCCACCCTGTCGCCTGCGACAGGGCGAGTCCTTTTCACACCTGTTGACCCGACGAGTGATCGTGCTACTGGTGTTTTACCCCGTTATCTGAACGCAAGTTACCGTATGATCACTTCACTAGCTGAGGAGCTGACTCATGCCCGAGAGGCACTTGCAGCTGTTGCGGCAGCACAATCTCCTCTTCCCCCTGCATTTTCACCTATGTATACTCCACCTGATCCACCTTCCCTAGCACCTGAGACTCCATCTAGCTCGTTCGGACCGCCAGGTTTTTCGTCTGGTAGCCGACGTGAGACCCCGGCAGAGTGGGCCTCACTCCTAGCTACTCCAGCTGCTCCGATGCTGCGGCGTCGTGCTTCTTCTCCTTCAGAGGGAGAACCTTCTCGTCAGCGTCACCATGTTACCTTTGATCCGGAGACCGAGATTCACATCATCAGCTCAGAATCCGAGACAGGATCAGACGACATGGAGTCTTCAGTTTGCCAGTGCCTGTTCCACCCGTGCTACTAGAGTGGAGGCTTGAGTTTCAGTACATGCATCATAGCATCCCTGCATATGTCAACTGTCGTATGAGCAGTCCAGTCATGATAATCCCCGTACTAGCTTGTCATGTATGATGTTGGGTTACCTTGTATAATTATGTTGTTCTCTTTATCTTCTATTTTTATTTGGTTTCTTTTTCTGGTGTCATTTTGATGTGCTTCCCTTATGGATGTTGCTCATCGATTTGGTATTTTGCAATGGGAACAAATTTAGGATGAAGAGGTTTAATAATCAAGGCGGCGATGGAACTCCCGTTTGTCGATCCGCCAGACAAGCAGGACAGTCACCAGAAGATTTGACCTCTCCGCCACCATAGTCACCAACCACTGATTAGATTATGAGAATGTTTGAAGAGAAAAGAAATCAAGATCTCATGGAATTTCTGAAAAGTATGCAGACTATGGTGGGTCAGAATAACAATAATGGGACACACTCTAAATTGTCTGATTTCCAGCGGACCAAGCCACCCAGTTTTGGTCAAGCTGTGGATCCTATGGAAGCTGATGACTAGCTGAGGACCATGGAAAAGAAGTTGGACATAGCCCGCTGTGATGAGTCAGACAAGGTTCCTTTTGTTACTCACTACCTGGAGGGACCAGCAGCTATTTGGTGGGACAATACAAAAATAATGTGGTCCCCTGGGGAAGATATTTATTGGGAGAAGTTCAAAGAGGTATTCCGCAAGTATCATATTCCTACCGGCATAATGAAGGTGAAGCAGAGGGAATTTCTTGCTCTTACTCAAGGGAACATGTCAGTGGGTGAGTATCTGAATAAGTTTAATAATCTGGCACGGTACTCCACTCACGACGTGTCCACGGAAGAAAGAAAGATTGATCGATTTCTAGGAGGACTGAATCATACCCTCTGTTGTCAGCTTTGTATGCTTGACTTTCCTTACTTTCAGACTTTGGTGAACAAGGCTTTCATAGCTGAACGAGAGCATAAATCAGGATATGACGATCGCAAGAGAAAGTTTGAACCCAAGAAGGACAATCGTGAACAATTTGTGCAGAAGCCACGCATCTGGCAACCAGGGCCGTCTAAATATAAGCCTGCCTAGAACAATGGCAACAACAACAATAAGCCCGTCAGCCAGGACAAGACCTTCGGCACACAACCAGTGCTGGAGGACTGCCGCCGCAACAACACATGCTTTAATTGTGGCCAGGGCAGGCATTACTCCAAGCAGTGCCCCGCAAGAAAATGGGAAGCCATCATCTGACTACAAGCCACAAGTCAACAATGTTGGACGCTGCCCCAATCCGAACTTCTATCGCGGCCAAGTCCATCATATCTCCGCTGAGGAAGCCCGCGAAGCACCAGACGTGGTCCTTGGTATGTTTTCTGTTAACGACATACCCGCAATAATTTTATTTGATTCTGGGGCTCCTCATTCGTTTATTTCGCGGAGTTTTGTCACCTTGCACAAACTTTCTCCTTCTCTTTTGGACAAAATCATGGTGGTGCAATCCCCTGGCTCCATGCTCAGAACAAATGTGATATACAAGGATCTGGAAATCTTGATACATGGCGTTAAGTTTCCAGCTACTCTTGTTGCCATCGAATCCCCTGGACTAGATATAATACTGGGAATGGATTGGTTGACACCACATCAGGTGTGTATCAACTGTGCCACCAGGACGGTGACACTGGTTAACCCGGCAGGCCAAACAGTGCAATTCACTGCTAGCCGAATGATGTCAAAGAAAGGAATGGCATTCAAAGCCACTGCTACAGACATAAATCTGATTCCAGTAGTCAGTGAATTCCCGGACGTATTTCCGGAAGAGTTACCGGGAATGCCACCGGATCGGGAACTAGAGTTCGCTATTGATGTTGTTCCCGGAACCGCTCCAATCTATAAGAAGTACTACCGCATGCCTTCCCCAGAGCTGGTGGAATTAAAGAAACAGCAGGATGAATTATTGCAAAAAGGGTACATTCGTCCAAGCACTTCGCCATGGGATCACCTATGTTGTTTGTTAAGAAGAAGGATGGCAGCCTACGAATGTGCGTGGACTATCGCCAATTAAATGAGGTTACCATTAAAAATAAATATCCGCTCCCCCGCATTGATGATCTATTCGACCAGTTGAACGGGGCCCGTACATTCTCCAAGATTGATCTTCGAACGGGGTATCATCAGTTAAAAATCAGGAAAGAGGATATCCCCAAGATAGCCTTCACTACTAGATATGGTCTGTATGAATTTACAGTCATGTCATTCGGGCTGACAAATGCTCCAGTCTACTTCATGAGCATGATAAACAAGGTCTTCATGGACTTCTTGGACAAATTTGGGGTAGTATTCATCGATGATATTCTCATCTATTCCAAAGATGAATAAGAGCACACGCAACACCTCCGTACTGTCCTGGAAAGATTAAGGACCCATCGCTTGTATGCCAAGTTCAGTAAATGTGAATTTTGGCTAAGAGAGGTGGGCTTTCTGGGACATGTTCTGTCAGAACAGGGTGTGGCCGTCGACCCCAGCAAAATAACCGCAGTATTAAACTGGAAGACACCAACCACAGTAACTGAAGTCCGTAGTTTTCTGGAATTGGTAGGCTACTACCGTCGCTTCATTGAAGGCTTCTCAAAAATAGCCAAGCCATTGACAGAGTTGCTCAAAAAGAACCATAAATTTGCCTGGATGGAAGAATGCGATAGCATTTTCATGGAATTAAAGACAAGGCTAACTACGGCTCCTGTCTTAGTTCTTCCAGATATCCACAAGAGCTTTCAAATATATTGCGATGCTTCCAAGCGTGGAATCGGCTGCGTTCTAATGCAAGAGGGAAAGGTTGTAGCATACGCGTCTAGACAGCTACGACCCCATGAACAGAACTATCCCACTCATGATTTGGAATTGGCAGCCATGGTTCATGCATTAAAGATTTGGAGGCATTATCTCATTGGGCAGCGATGTGAAATATACACAGACTATAAGAGTCTCAAGTATATTTTCACACAACCCGACCTTAATCTCAGGCAGAGAGATGGCTTGAATTGGTCAAGGACTATGACATTGGAATTAATTATCATCCAGGAAAAGCCAATGTGGTCGCCGATGCTCTCAGCAGAAAACAAGGCATCATGAATGCACTAACTGAGGGTATCCATCTAAGGCTACAAGAAGAGTTTGCCAAGCTTAATATGGTGCTATGCAGCCCAATTAGCCCGGATACAATGGAAATCATCCCAACACTTATGGAAGAAATGAAGGCAGCTCAGAAATCAGATAAAGGTATACAAGAGATCAAGGAGAATATTCAGCAAGGGAAGGCCAAGTCCTTCCGGATTGATGACAAGGGCACTATATGGTTTGAGGACCGAATATGCGTGCCTGATCAAGAAAATTTGAGACAGCAAATACTCAGAGAGACACATGAGTCCACATACTCTATCCATCCGGGAGGAACAAAAATGTACCAGGACTTGCGAGAAACCTTTTGGTGGCCAGGAATGCGAAGGGACATTGCATACTATGTCGCCTATTGTGACATCTGCAACAGAGTCAAGGCTGAACACCAGAAACCCGCTGGACTACTGCAACCTTTACCAGTTCCCCAGTGGAAATGGGAGGACATATGCATGGACTTCATTGTTGGACTACCCAAGTCAACAAGAGGCCATGATGCTATCTGGGTCATCATGGATATACTTACGAAAGTGGCTCACTTTATTCTGGTAAAGACCACTTTCAAAGCTAATCAGCTTGCACAACTCTACATGTCCCGGATAGTCAGCCTTCAAGGAGTACCCAAGTCTATCACATTGGATAGAGGCTCCTTGTTCACTTCAGCATTCTGGCTATGATTGCACCAAGCCCTGGGAATCGTGCTAAAGCATAGTACGGCACATCATCCACAGATAGATGGACAGACCGAACGTGTGAACCAGATATTGGAAGATATGCTTCGGTCTTGTGCTCTCACCTATGGACCCAACTGGGAGGATAGTCTACCCAATGTAGAATTCTCTTACAATAACAGTTATCAGTCGAGTCTCAAGATGTCCCCATTTGAAGCTCTGTATGGACAAAAGTGTCGCACTCCTTTAAATTGGTCTCAGACAGGAGACAGCCATATCTTCGGCACGGATTTGATGCTCGAGGCTGAGAAACAAGTCAAGGACATTCAGGAACGTCTTCGAGCAGCCAAGTCCCGTCAAAAGAGTTACTATGACCCTAAACACCGAGAAGTAACTTTTGAGCCCAGAGAGTATGCCTATCTCCGAGTTACCCCCATGAAAGGAATAAAAAGGTATCACACCCAAGGCAAGCTTGCACCGAGATATATCGGTCCCTTTCCAGTAATTGCTAGAAGAGGCAGAGTGGCATATCAGCTAGAGTTACCATCGGAGTTGTCTGACGTTCACGATGTCTTCCACATATCACAGCTAAGAAAGTGCATTGCACCCCCGATCAAGCAGGCAGATATGAGTGAACTAGAGCTGACTAAAGATTTGACCTACCAATAAAAACCTGTCAGAATTTTGGGTGAGATGGAAAGAATTACCAGGAGTAAGGCAATCAAATTTTACAAGGTATTATGGGAGCATCACACTGAGGAGGAAGCTACTTGGGAAAGAGAGGATTTTCTGAGATCAGCATATCCACACTTGTTCCCTGAGCAACCGAATCTCGAGGACGAGATTCATTCTAAGGGGGGTAGGTTTGTGACACCCTGGTTTTTGGCAACTTTTTCTTTTCAAATCTTTCTGGCTTTATTTGCAATTTGGATGGTTTTTGAATCTTTTCAGTTGACTTTGGAATTAGGAAACTTCTGAATCTCTCTGTAAGTAATCCAAAGCTCTCAGCATCTTGCCAAAATCTTGCCACACACCTCCTGGATCAAATTCCAATTCTTGTTCTTTTCCAAATAATTGAATTATTCCTTTGGGAAAATCTGTCTTCACTATGGGTTGTGAAGCAACCTATAGTTTTGATGATCAGAAAAATCCCAAATTAATACCACACCTTCTTGTCATCATCTACTCCCACAATCTTCAAAAACATTTCATGGTCCAGTATAAAAATTTGTCCAGAAAACTTCATTTATCTTCTGGACAGCACTGGCCCTTTGTGAAGCAACCCATATTTTCTCAACTCAGAAAACTCTCAAATAATTCCCTGGGATACTAGGTAACCTATCTTGCCACAATATCCAAAAATATCATCTTGTCCAGTGCAAATTTTCAGCAGCAATATTCTGCCAAGTTCCTGCTCATTTTCAACCTCTGTGAAGGAAGTACCAGCTAGACGTATCCATTTGAGCTGAAATTTTTATGACATCTTCTATCCACCAAATAACCCCCACACACCAAATTCCAGCACCAGCAGATCAACCATATGAGTGCTACAAGCTCATCTTGTTTCTGGACCAGTAACAGCAGTTATACATGAAATACATTCAAACCTTGATGAAAATCTCTCAAATTTGGTCAGTTTGTAGTCCTTCCAAAGTAGATTACTCCAGACATCTCTACTGGCTTCATCTCTAGCTCATCTCTATTCCAGATCTCTCTCAAAGTTACTGTCAGAATCTGTCCTTGAAGCTACACTCTATCTCAGCATGTATCTAGCCAAACCAGAGCCACAGGGGGACTAAGTGGCCGAGGGTCGACGTGCTGGACATGGTGCGCCAGACGTGCGTGGCCTCCAGATGCCAGCCAGCGTGGTGAGCACGGCACTAGCATGCTAGTGCCCGCGCTCTGTGCACCGCCCGCGTCTGATGTGATCCGTCCGGCTGCCCCGCATAGCCGTGCCTTGTCCTAGCTCACCGATGACCTCTCCTCCAACCACCTGGCCACTCTGGAGTCTTCCCCTCGCTGGAATCGCTCCCGGCGGCCGCCACCGTACGCGGCCACTGTGGCACCCGTGCTGGCACTGTGGCCCTGCTGGCTGTCGTCTTCCTCGCAAGCCGCCACTGCCCGCATTTACTCCTCATGCCGTCTCCCATCCCGTCGCCCGCGCCAAGCCAGCCAGCGCGGCGTCCTTGCTCCGGCGACATGGCCGCGGCACCGCTCGCTCCAGAAACCTCGCCTCCGCCTATAAAAGGCCGAGCCCAGCCCTCCCAGCTGTTCATCGCCCTCCACCCGCTCCCAATTAAGCTCCCGAGCAACGAGCCAAGGCCGAGAGGCCCTCTGGCCTCGCATCTCGCCGGTGTTCTGCCGCCACCCGAGCTCCGCCACCCAGCCGTCTCACTCCACCCCAGCCTCAACTGACTCCACCCGTGAGCTCCACACACTCTCCTGACCTCGCCCGACCTCTTGCCCAGCCAAAACCCTGCCGGAATCGCCGTCTCTGGTGACACCTGAAAATCGCCGCCGCCGGAGAGGAAGGGGATGACGTCATCCGGCCATCTCTCACCAAGCTACGGGTACGTACGGCTTTGTCTCCGTGTGCTCGATCCGTCCCCACCTCTTCCTGACCTCGCCGTCGTCTGCATCGCCGGCGACCGTCATCGGAGAGCTGCAGCGCTCTGTTCTCTGTTCCCCCCCTTTTAAATCTGACAGCGGGGCCCGCACGTCAGCGGCTCGCCCCGGCGCGCCGAAGCGGTAAGTGCAGGTATTTCAATATTGTTGGTTATTTAATTGAGTTATTTGCATTATTTTAATATGTGATAAATCATAGTAAGTTACTTTGATGCATAGCTACTTCCATGTTAAGTTATTCATGATAAATAACCATGCTTGTTAAGTACTTTTCAAAACTAAACCTAACTGGTTGATCAAGTGCCACCGACCCGAACTTATCCGTGTAGCCACATCTGCCGGTATGGGACGGCCTTGACTTGGTCTGACCGCGTGCTCTTTTATCGGTACCACCAAAATGGGAGGGTTATGCATGCGTGCTACCCTGATTTGGTAGGCGACGATAATCCTGTGAGCCCAGTTGAGTTATTTTGCCGGCGTCCCCGTTTGGGACAGTTTAGTTAGCCACGACGGTGGCAGGTGTCACGGGGTGACACAGGGGCCACCCAGGACATGACCCTGGGAAAGTATGATTGTCGGTGGTACGGTGAAGGAGTAACGGGTTAGACAGGTTTCGTTGGAGCAGCACCGGTCCACCCAAGAGGGAAGTGTACCGAGGTACGGGACAAGGAGCTCCATGGTGTGGGTAAAGTGCGCAACCTCTGCAGAGTGTAAGAATCTATTCGAATAGCCGCGTCCACGGAATTGGACACAGTCCGCACTAGGTCACACTGAGTGGTCAACCGTAATAGTAAATATAATGATGAAAGAACTTGTCTTATGATCGGAAGTGCTCAGTGGATTATGAGTATTCCGAGGGTTGTGGGACAACCCGGAAGAGAGTAAGTTGGTATTCAGCAACAGTAAGTAAGCAACTTAAGCACTTAACATGTTAATTGCCATGCTATTGTTTGCTGCATTGTTATGGTTGCTGTGAGCTTGCGAGTACATTCCAAGACCTCACCTGGCATATCATGCCAGATGCAGGAGAAGCCGAGGACGGAGGTCCCGATGGTTCGTGCTACGCTAACTAGGTCATGTCCCAGCAGTGTCCCTTTGGGATGGAGTTCCCACGTAATGTTCCGCTACGCCGTAGAATCACCTAGTAGTATCGAGGCCTTGCTATTTTCCATAAATAATGTAGATATTGTCATAGCACGTGCAGTGCTTCTGGCCTCGCTATCAATGTAAATTATGAGCTTATACTCGAGAATATCAATAAAGATCGGTTCTGTTCTGTTCCAAGTTGTTGTGTGTTTCCACAAGACATGATCTCTGGGTTGGAAACACTGGTAAACCGGTCCTCTGAGCCGGGGTGCCACACCGTCTACTTCCTCAGCACGGTGCTGCAGAATGCAGCGTTACCCCATGCAGCAAAAGCTCCTCTTCGCGCTCCTCATCGCCTCCAGGAAGCTGCGCCACTACTTCCAGGGCCACCCCATCAAGGTGATCACGTCATATCCACTTGAGCAGGTCCTGCACAGCCCGAACGCCACTGGCTGCGTCGCCAAGTGGAACATCGAGCTGTAGGCCTTTGAGCTGGAGTTCCTCACCACAAGGATGATCAAGGGCGCAACCTTGGCAGGTTTCACAGTGGGGTGGACAGATCCACACTAGGAGGAGCCTCGCGAGGAAGAATCCCTCCTGCCTGGGAAGGACATCCTCGGTGGCTAGACAATGCAGTTCGACGGCGCGTTCTCCCGGCAGGGCGCGGGGGCTGGCATCGTGCTCACCTCACCAGCAGGCAACAAGCTCTACTACGTCGTGCAACTCTGGTTCAAGCACGACGACAAGGTCTCCAACAACATCGCCGAGTACGAGGGTCTCATTGCCGGGCTCAAGGCTGCCTTTGCTCTGGGCATCAAGCGCATCCTCATCAAGGGAGACTCGCAACTCCTCATCAACATCTTGTCGGGCCTGTTTCTAGAATAAATCACAGAATAGCCCCAAGTCACACCAGCCCCAAGATCAGAACAATTGGTGGACTCCCTTGAGATAGATATCCAGTACATACATAATATTACACGGGGTTGAGCCAGAGTGCTCAACATTTATTACAAACTTGTCAATATATGACAGTGGTAGAATAAGACAGTGGTGTGGTGATGTAGGATCGAGGAGATAGGTCTAGAGGGGGGGTGAATAGACTCCTAACAAGCCAAATTAGCAGTTTTTAATTTCTCTTGGAATTTAGGCAGATTTTGGCACAAGTTAAGATCACTCCAATACCTTCTACACATGCATATCTAGAGATTGAGCAGCGGAAATAGTAAAGCATGCAATAGTACGGAAAGTAAAGGGGTAGAGTATGGAAGATCAAACGCAATGAAGACACGGTGCTTTTTGGCGTGGTTCCGATAGGTGGTGCTATTGTACGTCCACGTTGATGGAGACTTCAACCCACGAAGGGTAACGGCTGCGCGAGTCCACGGAGGGCTCCACCCACGAAGGGTCCACGAAGAAGCAACCTTGTCTATTCCACCATGGCTTACGTCCACGAAGGACTAGCCTCACTCGGGGTAGATCTTCACGAAGTAGGCGATCTCCTTGCCCTTACAAACTCCTTGGTTCAACTCCACATCTGGTTGGAGGCTCCCAAGTGACACCTATCCAATCTAGGAGACACCACTCTCCAAAAGGTAAAAGACGGTGTGTTGTTGATGAACTCCTTGCTCTTGTGCTTCAAATGATAGTCTTCCCAGCACTCAAACAACTCCTCACAGATTTGGCTATGGTGGAAAAGAGATTTGAGTGGAAAGCAACTTGGGAAAGGCTAGAGATCAAGGTTCAAATGGTAGGAATGGAATATCTTGATCTCAACACATGAGTAGGTGGTTCTCTCTCAGAAAATGAATGGTGGAAGTGTGGGCACGTTCTGATGGCTCTCCTTTACTGAGAAGGATGGGGTGGAGGGGTATATATAGCCTCCACACAAAATCCAACCGTTACACACTTTTGACCCAACTCGGTGGCACCGAAACAATCATCTCGGTAGCACCGAACTGTGTAAAAGATATGAACGTTAGGAATCTCGGTGGGACCGATACGGACAACTCGGATGGACCGAAGTGCAATGGCTTAGGGCAATCCTCATCTCGGTGGCACCGATTGCATCAACTCGGTAGGACCGAAGTGAAGCAATAAGGCAACAGAGAGTTGGCAAGCCATCTCGGTGAGACCGATTTGCAAACTCGGTGAGACCGAAGTGAATGCAAACGATTACAGAGAGTTGGCAAGGCCATCTCGGTGGGACCGATATCCATTTCGGTGGATCCGATTTGTTAGGGTTTGGCAGTTGCTAAGTCTTGGATGAACTCGGTGAGGCCGGATTGGAAATTTCGGTGGGGCCGAGTTGGACTTTGGGTTTTGGACATATTTGGGATTGAGAGAGTGGTTGAGGGTTTAGGAATGCTGTCACTAAGCACTTGAGCAAAAAGACCATTAAGCAACACCTCATCCCCTTTTAATAGTATTGGCTTTCCTATGGACTCAATGTGATCTTGGATCACTAAACCAAAAATGTAGAGTCTTGATCTTTACCAATTCTTGTCCTTAGCATTTTGAAGGGTCCACGTCCTCTTGTCCCTGCCACGCCATTGTTGAACTTGTCTGAAATTCACTAGGTAAAAGCATTAGTCCAGCAACATGTATGTTGGCATGAATTACCAAAACCACCAAGGGAGCAAATGTGCTTTCAATCTCCCCCTTTTTGGTAATATATGACAACATACATCAAAGCTTTAAATAAAGATTTAGCAGAGGTATGTATGAAAGCTTTGAAGGAAACATGTAACATGTATGAGCTCCCTTGAACTATATGCATAACATGATGGTATCTTATGGGAAATATACATGTAACATGTATCTTGGCTATTTGCATCAGAGCAATATATATATGTGACATTATGGTATCCACATGTACAAGATTTTCTCCTTGCAAACAATATATACTTAGCAAGAGGTCAACCATGTACATGAGTGTGATGCATATACTTACCTTGAAGTTCTTGATCAAGTACCTGAAGAAATACACTTGAGAAAACAGGGTTAGATAACACAAGATAATTTCTTCAAGAAAAAGGATACTAGATCAACAAGAAACCAAGATTGGGATGACATGTAGAAGAGAGTATCACTAGGTGAATACTTCTTTGAAGCAGACATGTCCCCAAAATAAATAGTTGTCTCCCCTTAAAGAACTTCCTCTCCCCCTGAATCTGACATGGATATTGGGAGTAGGTAGGGCGAGAAAACTCAAACAACAGCCAAAGAATAGACTAATCATGTTTCTCCCCTCTTAGAAACATGTAACATTCTCTCCTCTTGTAAGGTGCATCTTTTGTTTTGAATAGATAAGCTTAAGCTTTGATGTATTCCTCTCTCCCCCTTTGACATCAATTTCCAAGAAGGGACTTCAAGATTATTGATTAAGTGAGTTTGGTCCTTGAGAAATACAGCTAGATGCATGTAGAGGATAAGAATCATCTAGTGGAGCTGGAGCAGAAAAACTCAGGGAAAATTTGACAGAAAATTCCTTAGAGCAGTCAAAATCGGTGACATCGAGTTGAGATAATTCGGTGGAACCGAGTTTGATGCAATGGAATATTTTGTCAACTCAGCTCACTAGGCAAGGAAATCTGACAAGGATTTGCAAATAATTAACTGCGAATCAAGCTAAAAGAGAAGAAACAGAAAAGAAGCAAAGAAACGTCTAGATGAAGTTTTTTTTTTAAAAGAAACACTCTAGCAAGAAGAGAACAAGCAGAAGAGACACTAGAGAACTTCATCTAGATGGGTCGGCGACTAGGTCACCTATGTGAGAGTATTTTGACTTACGAGTCAAGTGAAAACACTTGATCATAGGTCATACTCGTTGTTAAGCTCAAAATGGGGTTGCCATTTTTCCTTTAAGCTTTTGATGTATTCACATCTTGTTGAGTTGCTTTAGCTCATGTCTTTGAGTAAAGCTTCTCTAAGATGTGAGAACTTACATTGGTATTTGGTGAAGTCCATCATGTACTTGAACTTGAAATGGATGCTCGTGAATTGACGTTTGGAGCTATCCTATCATTTGTAGTTCATCTTCCTACATGGGTTAGATTTGCAAGGAACAACATGTGTATCCAAAATGACAAGAATGAATCATAACTCAAATGTTGTCAAAGGATATGTTTAGGTTGTCTTGTTCCTTGTTACTCCATCAATTGTTGATACTCGGGTTATACAAGATTGCTCAAGATAAGAGTGTGATGCAATCTTGTGACATGAAGCTTGTCCAAGTACCTACAAAAAGTTAGATACCATACAAGGGAGCAAAATGTCCAAGATATAAAATGATCATGAAGGATATCATGGATTAGTCAAGAATGCTCATGCCCTTGTATGCATCCACATGAACCTCTAGTTCACGTTTGAAGCATCAATGATGTTCAATTCACTTCTCAAGTGACAAAACACTTTCTCATCAAGTGGTTTGGTAAAGATGTCCGCCAATTGTTTGTCAGTACGAACATGTTTAAGGTCAATATCACCTTTCTCAACATGATCTCGAATGAAATGGTGATGAACCTCAATATGCTTAGTTAGAGAATGTTGCACGGGATTGTGTGCTATCTTAATAGCACTCTCATTGTCACAAAGTAATGGTACATGTCTCACATGCACACCATAATCTTTAAGAGTCTGTGTCATCCATAGTTATTAAGCACAACATGATCCCGCGGCAATGTATTCCGCTTCGGCAGTAGATAGAGATACGGAATTTTGTTTCTTGGAGGACCAAGACACAAGAGATCTACCAAGAAATTGACATGTACCCGAAGTGGATTTTCTGTCAACCTTGTCTCTGGCATAGTCCAAATTGGAGTAGCCAACAAGATTGAAAGAAGATCCTTTGGGATACCATATGCCAAAGTTCGGTGTATGTATCAAGTATCTCACGATTCTTTTCACCGCCTTAAGGTGACACTCTTTTGGTGCCGCTTTGTATCGTGCACACATGCACACACTTAGCATAATGTCAGGTCGAGAGGCACATAGATATAATAATGAACCAATCATAGATCGATAAACCTTTTGATCAACCGGTTTACCATCCTTGGTCAAGTCAAGATGTCCACTCGTGGGCATGGGAGTTTTCATACCTTTACTCTCTTGCATGTTGAACTTCTTGAATAAGTCCTTGGTATACTTTGTTTGAGAGACAAAGGTACCTTCCCTAGTTTTCTTAATTTGCAAACCAAGAAAGAATTTGAGTTCACTCATCATAGACATCTCAAACTTCTCCGACATCAACCTTCCAAACTTTTCACTAAAAGAGGGGTTAGTAGATCCAAAGATAATATCATCAACATAAATTTGGCATACAAATAATTCTCCATTTACCCTCTTAGTGAACAAAGTTGAATCAATCTTCCCAATTTCAAAACCTTTTTCAAGAAGAAACTTTGTCAAGCATTTGTACCAAGCTCTAGGGGCTTGTTTGAGACCATAAAGAGCTTTACGAAGTTTGTACACATGATTAGGTTTCTAGGGATTCTCAAAGCCGGGAGGTTGTTTAACATATACTTCCTCCTCCATTTCACCATTTAAGAAGGCACTTTTAATATCCATTTGGTAAAGAGTGATATCATGGTGATTGGCATAAGCAAGTAAAATGCGAATGGATTCAAGTCTTGCAACGGGGGCATAGGTCTCACCATAGTCCATACCTTCGATTTGTGTGTAACCTTGTGCTACGAGACGAGCCTTGTTGCATACAACTTGTCCATCTTCATCTTGCTTATTCCGAAACACCCATTTGGTTCCAATGATGTTTTGCTCTTCCTTAGGCTTCTCAACCAATGTCCACACTTGGTTCCTCTCAAAGTTGTGTAGCTATTCGTGCATTGCATTCACCCAATCGGGGTCCTTGAGAGCATCTTCTACCTTTAAGGGTTCAACACTAGAGATAAATGAGTAATGCTCACAAAAGTTAGCTAAACGAGATTTAGAGCGAGTAATTCTCCCGGTTTGGATATCTCCAAGTATTTGTTCGAGGGGATGATCCTTGTCGATTCTTGCTCTAACTCGAGGTAGCTTTTTCTTGGGTTGTGGTGAGGCTTCCTCATCATCATCATCTTCCTCTTCTTCGTTGATGTTGTCGTTGTCTGTTCGTGGAGGTGGAGAAGGAGGTTGAGGTGGATCATCTTGTTGCACTTCCTCATTCCCGTCGTCTTGACGTGTTATAGTTGTGGATGCCTCCATGTCAATTTGTCGTTCACCTTGATGTGAAGTTGGGGCTTCCACTTGAATATACGAGGTACTCTCCTTTACTTCCATGGGGCAAATCTTGCCAATGGGCAAGTCTTGGATTGCTTTCGATGGTTCTTTATCTCCTACATCAAGTGGTAATTGCTCGACTTGCGAGCCATTAGTCTCATCAAACTTCACATCTACCGTCTCTTAAACTTTTCGAGTGAAGTTGTTGTAGACACGGTAAGTGTGAGAGTTCGATCCATAACCAAGTAGGAAACCTTCATGAGATTTAGGAGCAAATTTTGAACGACGATGCTTATCAAGAATGTAACATTTTGAGCCAAATACTCGAAAGTATCCAACTTGTGGTTTGTTACCGGTGAGCAGTTCATACGCCGTTTTACCAAGAAGCTTGTGAAGATAGAGTCGGTTTGTTGCATGACAAGCTGTTTCAACCGCTTCTGCCCAAAAATGTCTTGGCGTCTTGTATTCATCATGCATTGTTCTTGCCATCTCAATAAGTGTACGGTTCTTCCTCTCAACAACTCCATTTTGTTGAGGCATGTACGTAGCCGAGAACTCATGTGAAATACCCTCCTCATCAAGAAAGGTGTCCACATTGGCGTTCTTGAACTCCGTTCCGTTGTCACTCCGAACCTTCTTGATCTTCACTTCAAATTGATTTTGAGCTTTTCTTGCGAAGTTCTTGAAGATCTTTTGTACCTGCGATTTGTCATCAAGAAAGAACACCCACGTAAATCTGGAAAAATCATCAACAATGACTAAACCGAAAGAGTTACCACCAAGACTCTTATAGGCGTTGGGACCAAACAGATCCATTTGAAGTAGCTCGAGTGATCTCCTCGTGGTCATAATGTTCTTTACGAGATGGCTTCCTCCAACTTGTTTTCCTGCTTGGCAAGCACTACAAAGTCGATCTTTGTCAAATATAACATCTTTTACTCCAAGAATGTGATCTCCTTTAACAAGTTTATCAAAGTTACGCATACCAACATGTCCAAGTCTTCTATGCCATAACCAACCTTTAGAAGATTTTGCAATTAAACATGTACGATGTTGGGCTCTCTTAGTGAAATCAACAATGTATAGATCACCTCTACGAATGCCGGTAAAGACTATATTATGATTATCTTGGCGAAACACTTGGCAATCTACTTTGGTAAATAGAACATTAAAACCAAAATCGGCTAGTCTAGATACGGAAAGAAGATTGTAACCAAGAGATTCAACAAGCATAACATTTTGTATGGAGCTATCATTGGATATGGCCACCTTACCAAGGCCAAGTACCTTACCCTTGGAGTTGTCTCCAAAAGTCACATACTTGCATGGACCATCATTTTTTGTAAGCTCACGAAACATGTCTCTATCTCCGGTCATGTGATCGGCAGATCCACTATCGAGAATCCACTCTTTTCCTCCGGCCATATAATCTCGAAGATTTGCCATAAGACTGAGATTCCTCATGGTCTTCTCAAATTCAATATCAAAGTCTTCCTCTTCATCATAATAGCCGTGCTCAACATCATCATCATGCATGTGATTAACAGATTCATTAGTTTCATGATCATGACAATGTTCAAGTTTATGAATTCTAACAGTTTCCATGATAATATTGCTAATAGTTCTAACATCTCCTTTGGCACGCATGAGATCACGAAGCTCAAACAAGCAATCATCAAACTTGGGATCATTAGGACTCATCTTGTGAAAAGCAACAGCCTTATGAAGAATCCTATCAAGACTCTTTAGAGAATAATCGGGATATCGCTTTTCTAAATCATGCCATAGAGTATAAGCACATGCAAAGTTCCGCATACAACCAAGCACAATCTTAGGTAATCCTCTAATGATAAGATTGACGGTTCTAAGATTACGAAGCATGTCAATTTCCTCTTCATGAGTAGGATGCAAGGGATCAATAGGGGGCACATAAGGATTATGAATATACTTGCTCAAGTTAAACTCATCAAAGATATCAAGCATTTCATCCCTCCAAAAGTTGTAATACTCCCCATTGAGAATAGGCACTCTACGTCTAATACTCCCGAACGTAGACATATCCATCTCCCTCCAATGGTGATGAAACCAAAGCAATGGAGACCAAAGCTCTTATACCAATTGTAGGATCAAGGAGATAGGTCTAGAGGGGGTGAATAGACTCCTAACTAGCCAAATTTGCAGTTTTTAATTTCTCTTGGAATTTAGGCAGATTTTGGCACAAGTTAAGATCACTCCAATACCTTCTACACATGCATATCTAGAGATTGAGCAGCGGAAATAGTAAAGCATGCAATAGTACGGAAAGTAAAGGGGTAGAGTATGGAAGATCAAACGCAATGAAGACACGGTGGTTTTTGGCGTGGTTCCGATAGGTGGTGCTATCGTACATCCACGTTGATGGAGACTTCAACCCACGAAGGGTAACGGCTGCACGAGTCCACGGAGGGCTCCACCCACGAAGGGTCCACGAAGAAGCAACCTTGTCTATTCCACCATGGCTTACGTCCACGAAGGACTAGCCTCACTCGGGGTAGATCTTCACGAAGTAGGCGATCTCCTTGCCCTTACAAACTCCTTGGTTCAACTCCACATCTGGTTGGAGGCTCCCAAGTGACACCTAACCAATCTAGGAGACACCACTCTCCAAAAGGTAAAAGACAGTGTGTTGTTGATGAACTCCTTGCTCTTGTGCTTCAAATGATAGTCTTCCCAGCACTCAAACAACTCCTCACAGATTTGGCTATGGTGGAAAAGAGATTTGAGCGGAAAGCAACATGGGAAAGGCTAGAGATCAAGGTTCAAATGGTAGGAATGGAATATCTTGATCTCAACACATGAGTAGGTGGTTCTCTCTCAGAAAATGAATGGTGGAAGTGTAGGCACGTTCTGATGGCTCTCCTTTACTGAGAAGGATGGGGTGGAGGGGTATATATAGCCTCCACACAAAATCCAACCGTTACACACTTTTGACCCAACTCGGTGGCACCGAAACAATCATCTCGGTAGCACCGAACTGTGTAAAAGATATGAACGTTAGGAATCCCGGTGGGACCGATACAGACAACTCGGATGGACCGAAGTGCAATGGCTTAGGGCAATCCTCATCTCGGTGGCACCGATTGCATCAACTCGGTAGGACAGAAGTGAAGCAATAAGGCAACAGAGAGTTGGCAAGCCATCTCGGTGAGACCGATTTGCAAACTTGGTGAGACCAAAGTGAATGCAAACGATTACAGAGAGTTGGCAAGGCCATCTCGGTGGGACCGAGATCCATTTCGGTGGATCCGATTTGTTAGGGTTTGGCAGTGGCTAAGTCTTGGATGAACTCAGTGAGGCCGGATTGGAAATTTCGGTGGGGCCGAGTTGGACTTTGGGTTTTGGACATATTTGGGATTGAGAGAGTGGTTGTGGGTTTAGGAATGCTGTCACTAAGCACTTGAGCAAAAAGACCATTAAGCAACACCTCATCCCCTTTTAATAGTATTGGCTTTCCTATGGACTCAATGTAATCTTGGATCACTAAACCAAAAATGTAGAGTCTTGATCTTTGCCAATTCTTGTCCTTAGCATTTTGAAGGGTCCACGTCCTCTTGTCTCTGCCACGCCATTGTTGAACTTGTCTGAAATTCACTAGGTAAAAGCATTAGTCCAACAACATGTATGTTGGCATGAATTACCAAAACCACCAAGGGAGCAAATGTGCTTTCAGGTGATATTACAACACTGATACAATAAAGTAAAGCCAAGAATCAGTGTGAGGCTTGACTATTTTATTAGTGGAGTGGAAGCACTACGGATGATACACGTGGTAGACTCCAAGACCATAAGTTGACTGACTGGGAACACCTCTAAGCGTCAGGCTCGCTAGCGCACTCTTCCTCCACAAGATCATCTTCTTGCGAGGGACAAGCCTGTGAGTACGTTGGAATGTACTCGCAAACATTATGAACAAAAGATATACCGAATGCATCTGTTCATGATGGACTAAATTATATGCATATGCTGACCAAAATTAAAGCATGGCATGATAAATATTAATGTAGTGTGGGTGAATAAATATATTATTTTAGTAATAAACCAAGAAAATAGAATGGAACATCGGGCACTGGACCGCCCGAGGAATTCCAAGAAAAATGCCAAACGGGTGTCTGAAAGCGACGCCTCGAGAGGTCTTGAAAAGAAATGCCAAACGGGTGTCTGAAAGCGACGCCTTGAGAGGTCTTGAAAATAAATGAGTATCTAGGTGGATTAACCATCCCAAGAGATACTCAAAAAAGAAAATAGTACTAATATCCAGGTGGATTAACCATCCCAAGAGATACTCAGAAAATAAAATAAAATTGAGTATCCAGGTGGATTAACCATCCCAAGAGATACTCAAAAAAGAAAATAGAACTGAGTATCCAGGTGGATTAACCATCCCAAGAGATACTTAGAAAATAAAATAAAATTGAGTATCCAGGTGGATTAACCATCCCAAGAGATACTCAAAAAAGAAAATAGAACTGAGTATCCAGGTGGATTAACCATCCCAAGAGATACTTAGAAAATAAAATAAAATTGAGTATCCAAGTGGATTAACCATCCCAAGAGATACCCAAGGTTGCACATAGAAGAAAAAGGTTAGTCCACAATAACATTCATGTTAACAATAATATTCATGTTGGCATCAGTAGTGACAATAATTATCCTGCAAAAATGGATCATGCTCAATTTTAATTATTTCCTCCGAACACCGACACCGAGACCGACAGTTGACCCTTCCCAGCTAACGTCCTTGACCGTGGACACGGCTATTCGAATAGGTATAACTCTGCAGACGGTGTACTCTTTACCCACGTGTATAGGATATCTTTAGCCAACACCGAGACGCTGACTAATTCCCATTACGGTCTTTGTGTTGAAAACACACCTGACTAGCACACACACCAGATTAACTTTTCGGATGCCAGGAATAACCCAAAGCATCGTTTAAGAAAAACTCTAAGACGGGGAGACCATCATCTCGAATAGCATGCGATCACTATTTATAACGCGCGGATTACAAGGGGTGCCCCCCTCTTGGCCCAGCCGGATACACCCATGCCCCCTGACCCGATGACTGGCATTAGTCCATGGCCATGGAACCCTCATCATGGCCCCTCTATGTGGTGTGCACTCGAAAAGGGGTTAGCAACTTACTAAGCCGTACTCCCCTCGCGGGAAGACAAGTGGCACCACGAATTTTAGCTAGGCATGACGGAACAAGACTCGATCTAGGTCGACTCAGGAGGTGTTGTTACTATGACTGGCATGCTTCATATACCACGGTGACACCATCGTGTCATGATGTGACCCGTGCCCACCGGCACGATACAGACAGGAGGTATACCCCTGATTCCTCACAATCTTTATCCAAGTTAGAAAGGTTCTTGTATGCATGAAATGCACAAGAACATATGACCATGTATGCACTTGCTATCCACTACATATCCGATGAGTATTTCGAACTGATGCAAACAGCATATCCCAAGTTCAAAAATGCTTGCCTTGATCAAAGTAGGCAGAAGGTGATCCCTCAAAATTTTCGGCGACGTTCCCCTCCTCGTTTTCTAGAAAATAAGAAATCAAATTCAAATCAATTTTTTTGTGACAGCACAAAAAGTTGGCTCAAAATATTTTTAAATAAATACTAAAAAAACTAGAGTGAAAAAGAAAATTTTCAGCGAAAGAATCAATTGAAAAGGAGTTATGGTTAAAAACTAATAAAGGTTTTGAAACCAGGGACCTTTCTGCAATTAAAATTCTTGCCAGCGGGTCCTTGCAGTAAAAACAGAAAGCGCCTCGGGCGAGAGTATGCTTTCCAGTACAGAAGACGTAAAGAGACAGAAGACGTTTTCGGAATAACCAGAAAAAGATAAAACACTGACGGGCGGGCCCCACCCATCAGGTTTGAAATTCAAACGCGCCTCGTGCGCGAGAACAGAGAGGTTGCGCCGGTCACCGGCAGCTATTGCCGACATTTCAGAGGATGCCAAGGATATAAGCATGCTCGGGGAAGTGTTCCGCGTCGGTGGGTGGTGGAGTTGGTCGCCGGCGAGCACTGTGGCGACGGCGGGGTCAACTCCGGCGGACGGCGGCATCGGGTGGTGATGGATCTCGTCGGGGAGGGCTCTGGACGTCGAATTGATCCGTGGAATAGAGGAGTGGGTGTACGAGGGGGCTACTGATGGAATTTGAGGGGTGGAGGTGGTCGAACGATGACGTGAGGTTAGTGGGGACAGTGGCGGATCTATCGGCCGGAGTCGGGGAAGAAGAGCTCCTCGAGGTCGTCCGACTCCTCTGGGTGTCGATTGGGAGTGGGTGGAGGTGGTGTGAGTACTAAACTGAGCTCGAGGACTCCTTTTATAGGCGAGACGGAGACGACTGAGGCGAGGCGGATCACGGCGGAGTAATTCCGGTCGGCGAGGTAGGTTTGGGCGGCGAGCGCGGTCGGTGGGTGATCAGTGAGATGAGAGGAGACTTCTGGTAGCGCCAGCGCAATGCCCGCAAGCTCTATCGCCTTATACCGATGCTGGGCTCCCGTATGGCCATGGCCGCGACGAGCAGCTCCGACGACTGACAGGAAGGGTTGGGGCGGCTTGGACGGTGCGGGGAGGCTGCAGAGAGGATGTCGCGTGGAGAGGAGGTAGGAGAGGGAGCGGTGGGGAGGAGTGATGGCGGCTATCGGTGGCCATGCTGATCCTCTCGGCCGCCGTGGCCGAGGGTAGCGGCCGTTGCACCGGCCTGCCACCGGTCTGTCGGCGGCGAGAGGCTGACGAGGGGGTCCGGTGGTGAATCATTGATGGCGTGGAGTGAGGCAGCGACGAAGAGGAGGAGTGGAAGGCACAGCACAACATCGATGATCCCCATCTCTGAACTTACTGCATTTTCTGAATTTTTTTACAGTGATCTACAATGCACATGAGGTGTTTGATGAAATGCTAGATGGCCCTAGGCATTTTTGGAAATTTTGAGAATTTTTGTGCTGAGGTACTGATGCATAACAGAGATGCTGGCAAAATTTCAGAATTTTTGGAGTAGTCTAAATTAGATTTTGAGCAGAGAGTTTGAATCTGATCCAAATTTCAATTGAATGAAATTTGAAAATTTTGAACTGTGGAACAGAATGTCTTTGGTGAAATGGAGTGTGGGTACTATGAAGTAGCTGGGATAATTTTTGTGGGTGCAGAAGAGTTGGGAAAAATATAGTTCCTTTGTAAATCAAAGGAACTAGGAATAAATGAAATTCAAACTTTGGAATTTGCTAAATATGATAAAAATATTTTTGTGGAGAGGAGAAGTATTGGGTACTGTCCTAGGGTGTGGAGATGACTTGGGTGATAATTTAAAAATGACAGAATAATTTTTGTGAGAATTTTCTATGTGTTTGAAGAAAAAATGAAATGGATCATTCCATTGAAATAATTTAATTATTCAAAAACTTTTCTGAAAGAAAATATTTTTGATCCTTCAAAAATATTTACTCAAGTAAGAAACCATCAAATCAGAACCATTTTTAAAAAATTTGAAACCCAAATGAAAACTTAAAAATGGCTTTCAAAACAAAAGAAAAAGAAATAGAGCCATAGTGATTCAAATCATTTTTCTTTTTAAAGAAAAGATTTGAAAATCAAAAGAAAATATTTTTGGGGTGTTACAACACCTACCCCCCTTAAGAAAAATCTCGTCCCCGAGATTTCAAGTGTCCCTCAAATAGGTACGGATACTCAGTCCTTAGGTGATCCTCTCTTTCCCATGTTGCCTCTTCTTCGGTGTGATTACTTCACTGAACCTTGTAAAACTTTATCACACGTTGATGGGTTCTCCGCTCTGACTCTTCCAAAAAAATTATAGGGTTTTCCTTATATGTAAGGTCTGGTTGGATATCCAGGTCCTAATGTTGAACTTGTTTGTCCGGATTACTGACACATCTCCTCAGTTGTGACACATGAAACACATCCTGAACATCTGACAATTCTGCTGGTAGCTCCAGTTGGCAGGCAACCTTGCCTCTCCTTGCAATTATCCTAAATGGTCCAATAAATTGCGGTGCCAGTTCCCCTTTGACTTTAAATCTCTGTAGTCCCCTCATTGGGGATACCCTGAGATACACATATTCATCGGGTTCAAAGTTGATCTGTCTGTGTTTCTGGTCATAATAGCTCTTCTGACGGCTCTGAGCTGTTTTCAGCCTGTCTTGGATAAGTTTTACTTTTGTTTCTGTGTGGCACCCCGCCTGAATACTACTGTAGTCAGACGGTCACCGCACACACCAGCCAAGGAATTCACTCTAGCGTGCGCGTTTACAACAAGTATCATGAACACAGGCATTTCTATGAATGGATATACAAGACTTACATGATATTTTACAAGGGTGATGGCAGCGGAAAAGCTCTATCTAAGGCAGCAAGGTCTTGGTGCGGCTCCAATCCACAGGGATCTGACTGGGTTACTCTTCTAGCCCGCGAACACTCCGGCTGTTGGAAATATGCCCTAGAGGCAATAATTAATTAGTTATTATTATATTTCCTTGTTCATGATAATCATTTATTATCCATGCTATAATTGTATTGATTAGGAAACTCAAATACATGTGTGGGTACATAGACAACACTGTGTCCCTAGTAAGCCTCTAGTTAACTAGCTCGTTGATCAAAAGATGGTGAAGGTTTCCTAGCCATGGACATAAGATGTCATTTGATAATGGGATCACATCATTAGGAGAATGATGTGATGGACAAGACCCAAACTATAAACGTAGCATATAATCATGTCAGTTTATTGCTATTGTTTTCTGAATGTCAAGTATCTGTTCCTATGACCATGAGATCATGCAACTCACTGACACCGGAGGAATACCTTGGGTGACTATAAAGATGCTCTACAGGTATCTCCGAAGGTGTCTGTTGGGTTGGCATGGATCAAGACTGGGATTTGTTACTCCGTGTGACGGAGAGGTATCTCAGGGCCCACTCGGTAATACAACATCACAATGAGCCTTGCAAGCAATGTGACTAAAGTGTTAGCCACGAGATCTTGTATTACGGAACGAGTAAAGAGACTTGCCGATAACGAGATTGAACTAGGTATAGAGATACCGACGATCGAATCTCGGGCAAGTAACATACCGAAGAACAAAGGGAACAGCATACGGGATTAACTGAATCCTTGACATAGAGGTTCGACCGATATAGATCTTCGTAGAATATGTAGGAACCAATATGGGCATCCAGGTCCCGCTATTGGTTATTGACCGTAGAGGTGTCTCGGTCATGTCTACATAGTTCTCGAACCCGCAGGGTCTACACACTTAACGTTTGGTGACGGTTAGTATAGTTGAGTTATTGTGTTGGTGACCGAAGGTTGTTCGGAGTCCCGGATAAGATCCCGGACATGACGAGGATCTCCGGAAGAGTCCGGAGGTAAAGATTGATATATGTGATAATAGTATTTTGATCTCCGGAAGGGTTCCGGAATTCACCGGAAGGGGTTCCAGATGTTTACCGAAGTGTTCGGGTGCAGCAACACTTTATATGGGCCAAAGGGGTAAAGCCCACGAGGTATTGGAAAGTGCAAAAGGAAGTTTTGCTGCTGCCTTAAGCGGTACTACCGCTGGTAAGGCAGTACTACCGCGTAAGCGGTACTACCGCTGTGAAGCGGTACTACCGCTTGTACGCGATACTGCTGTAATCCGAGTTTGACTCTTTCCGTGCGGGCCAAACCGACCTTGTGCGGGCAAAACCGACCTTGTGGAGGCTTTCTCTCCAAGTTTAGACCCTAGGGCTCAACATATAAATAGAGGGGCAGGGCTAGCACACGGGACACATCAAGATTTCCAAAGCCGTGTGCCGGCAACCCTAACCCTCTAGTTCCTCCGTCATAATCTCCGTAGTGCTTGGCGAAGCCCTGCAGAGATTGTTTCTCACCACTATCACCACGCCGTCATGCTGCCGGAAGTCATCTACTACTTCATCATCGCTCGCTGGATCGAGGAGGTGAAGGCGTCATCAAGCCGTACGTGTGTTGAACGCGGAGGTGCTGTCCGTTCGGCACTAGTTCGTGATCGGATCGAGGGACGACTTGCGATTTGGATCGCGGAGACGTTCGACTACATCAACCGCGTTTCTTAACGCTTCCGCTTAGCGATCTACAAGGGTATGTAGATTCACTCTCCCTCTCGTAGATGCTCATCACCATGGATAGATCTTGCGTGTGCGTAGGAAATTTTTTGTTTCCCATGCAACGTTCCCCAACAGTGGCATCTGAGCTAGGTCTATGCGTAGATGAGATCTCGAGTAGAACACAAAGGAGTTTGCGGGCGTTGATATTCAGATTGCTTCCTCCCTTGGTCTTTTCTTGTTTCGGCGGTATTGTGGGATGAAGCGGCTCGGACCAACATTACTCGTACGCTTACGAGAGACCGGTTCCATCAATTGACATGTAACTTCGTTGCATAAAGATGGCTGGCGGGTGTCTGTCTCTCCTACTTTAGTCGGATCGGATTTGACAAAGGCGGTCCTTGAGAAGGTTGAAAAGCAATTTTATATCACCGTTGTGGTTTTTGCGTAGGTAAGAATCGTTCTTGCTAGATACCCGTAGCAGCCACGTAAAACTTGCAACAACAATTAGAGGACGTCTAACTTGTTTTTGCAGGGTATGTTGTGATGTGATATGGCCAAGTACATGATGAGATATATGTGATGTATGAGATAATCATGTGTTGTATAGAATATCACGACTTGCATGTCGATGAGTACGGCAACTGGCAAGAGCCATAGAGTTGTCTTTAATTATTTTCGCCGTTTTGCTTTACTTTATCGCTATGAGTTAGCAATAGTCATGGAAGCAACAGTCGGCGCGACAACCTCATGGCGACACGTTGATGGAGATCAAGATGATGGAGATCATGGTGTCATGCCGGTGACGATGGAGATCATGCCGGTGCTTTGGAGATGGAGATCAAAAGCACAAGTTCATGGCCATATCATGTCACTTATGATTTGCATGTGATGTTAATCCTTTTATGCATCTTATTTTGCTTAGGACGACGGTAGCATTATAAGGTGATCCCTCACTTAAATTTCAAGATAAAATTGTGTTCTCCCCAAGTGTGCACCGTTGCGAAAGTTCGTCGTTTCGAGACACCACGTGATGATCGGGTGTGATAGACTCTACGTTCGCATACAACGGGTGCAAGCCAGTGTTGCACGTGCGAAACACTCGGGTTAAACTTGACGAACCTAGCATGTACAGACATGGCCTCGGAACACAAGAGACCGAAAGGTCGAACATGAGTCATATAGTAGATATGATCAACATGAAGATGTTCACCATTGAAACCACCTCAACTCACGTGATGATCGGACTTGAGTTGGTGGATTTGGATCATGTGACACTCGAATGACCGGAGGGATGTCAATTTGAGTGGGAGTTTTTAAGTAATATGATTAACTAAACTCATTATCTTGAACAATAGTCTAAGTAGTCTTTGCTATATTTATGTTGTAGATCATGGCTCGCGCAGTAGCACCCCTGAATTTTAATGCGTTCCTAGAGAAAGCTAAGTTGAAAGATGATGGAACTAACTTTGTGGACTGGGCCCGTAATCTAAGGATTATCCTTACGGCTTCCCAGAAGGCTTATGTCCTTGATGCACCGCTTGGTGATCCACCCGCTCCAGTTGAGTCTCTAGACGTTGTGAAACGCCTGGCAGGCTCGTTCTGATGATTACTCAATAGTTCAATGTGCGATGTTATATGGCTTAGAACCGGGACTTCAAAGACGTTTTGAACGTCATGGAGCATATGAGATGTTCCAGGAGTTGAGGTTTATCTTTCAGAAGAATGCCCGGATCGAGAGGTATGAGACCTCCGATAAGTTCTATGCTTGCAAGATGGAGAAGAACGGGTCTGTTAGTGATCACATACTCAGAATGTCTGGGTACTCCACCCGTCTGGCTGAATTGGGGATGCCCCTTCCGCCAGAGGCTATCACTGACAGAGTTCTTCAATCATTGCCACCTAGCTACAAGAGCTTCGTGTTGAACTATAACATGCACGGGATGAACAAGTCAGTCGCCGAGCTGTTTGCGATGCTGAAAGTCGCTGAGTCTGAGATTCAGAAGGAGCATCAAGTGTTGATGGTCAATAAAACCACTAGTTTCAAGAAGAATGGCAAGGGTAAGAAGGGTAACTCCAAGAAGAGTGGCAAAGCAGTTGCTCCTCCCGTGAAGAAACCCAAGGCTGGAGCCAAACCAGAAACTGTGTGCTTTCATTGCAAGGGAACTGGACACTGGAAGCAGAATTGCCCCAAGTATTTGGCTGACAAGAAGGCGGCCAACAACAAACAAGGTATATATGATATACATGTTATTGATGTGTACCTTACCAACTCTCGTTGTAGTGCCTGGGTATTTGATACCGGTGCGGTTGCTCATATTTGCAACTCAAAACAGGAACTGCGGAATAGACGGAGGCTGGCGAAGGATGAAGTGACGATGCGTGTGGGAAATGGTTCCATGGTTGATGTGATCGCCGTCGGCACGCTCGCTCTTCGATTACCATCGGGATTAGTGATGAACCTGAATAAATGTTATTTGGTGCCTGCGTTAAGCATGAACATTATATCTGGATCTTGTTTATTGCGAGACGGTTACTCATTTAAATCAGAGAATAATGGTTGTTCTATTTATATGAGTAATATCTTTTATGGTCATGCACCCGATGTGAGGGGTTTATTCTTATTGAATCTCGATAGTAATGATACACATGTTCATAACATTGATGCCAAAAGATGTAGAATTGATAATGATAATACCACTTTCTTGTGGCACTGCCGTTTAGGTCATATTGGCATAAAACGCATGAGGAAGCTCCATGCTGATGGACTTTTGGAGTCCCTTGATTTTGAATCACTTGACACATGAGAGCCATGCCTCATGGGCAAGATGACTAAAACGCCGTTCTCTGGAACAATGGAACGGGCAAGTGACTTGTTGGAAATCATACATACTGATGTGTGCGGTCCGATGAGCATTGAGGCGCGCGGTGGTTATCGTTACTTTCTCACCTTCACTGATGACTTAAGTAGATATGGGTATATTTACTTAATGAAACACAAGTCTGAAACGTTTGAGAAGTTCAAGCAATTTCAGAGTGAAGTTCAGAATCATCGTAACAAGAAGATTAAATTCCTACGATCTGATCAAGGAGGAGAATATCTGAGTTATGAGTTTGGCAGTCACTTAAGACAATGTGGAATTGTTTCACAACTGACACCGCCTGGAACACCACAGCGTAATGGTGTGTCCGAACGTCGTAATCGAACCTTATAGGATATGGTGCGATCTATGATGTCTCTTGCCGATTTGCCACTATCGTTTTGGGGTTATACATTAGAGACAGCTGCATTCACTTTAAATAGGGCACCATCGAAATCCGTTGAAACGACGCCATATGAACTTTGGTTTGGCAAGAAGCCAAAGCTGTCATTTCTTAAAGTTTGGGGATGTGATGCTTATGTCAAAAAGCTTCAGCCTAAAAAGCTGGAACCCAAAGCGGAGAAATGCGTCTTCATAGGATACCCAAAAGAGACAGTTGGGTATACCTTCTACCTCAGATCCGAAGGCAAAGTGTTTGTCGCTAAAAACGGAACGTTTCTTGAGAAAGAGTTTCTCTCGAAAGAATTGAGTGGGAGGAAGATAGAACTTGATGAGGTTGTTGAACCTTTACTTCAACCTGAAAGTAGCGCAGCGCAGAAAGATGTTTCTGTAGAGCCTACATCAGCTGAAGAGGAAGTTAATGATGATGATCATGAAGCTTCGGATCAAGTTGCTATCGAACCTCGTAGGTCGACGAGGACGCGTACTGCTCCTGAGTGGTACGGCAACCCTGTCTTAGAGGTCATGTTGTTGGACAACGATGAACCTACGAGCTATGGAGAAGCGATGATGGGCCCGGATTCCGAGAAGTGGTTAGAGGCCATGAAATCCGAGATGGGATCCATGTATGAAAACAAAGTGTGGACTTTGGAAGTATTACCTGAAGGGCGTAAGGCCATTCAGAACAAATGGATCTTTAAGAGGAAGACGGACGCGGACGGTAATGTCACCGTCTATAAAGCTCGACTTGTGGAAAGGGTTTTTTACAAGTTCAAGGAGTTGACTACGATGAGACCTTCTCACCCGTAGCGATGCTTAAGTCCGTCAGAATCATGTTAGCAATAGCTGCCTTTTTCGATTATGAAATTTGGCAGATGGATGTCAAAACAGCGTTCCTTAACGGTTTCCTTAAGGAAGAGTTGTATATGATGCAACCAGAAGGTTTTGTCGATCCAAAGAATGCTGACAAAGTTTGCAAACTCCAGCGATCCATTTATGGACTGGTGCAAGCATCTCGGAGTTGGAATCTTCGCTTTGATGAGGTGATCAAAGCGTTTGGGTTTATACAAGTTTACGGAGAAGCTTGTATTTACAAGAAAGTGAGTGGGCGCTCTATAGCATTTCTAATATTATATGTGGATGACATATTGCTGATTGGAAACAATATAGAAATGTTGGAAAGCGTAAAGGAATATTTGAACAAGAGTTTTTCAATGAAGGGCCTTGGAGAAGCTGCTTTCATATTAGGCATCAAGATCTATAGAGATAGATCAAGACGCTTAATAGGACTTTCACAAAGCACATACCTTGATAAGATTTTGAAGAAGTTCAAAATGGATCAGTCCAAGAAGGGGTTCTTGCCTGTTTTGCAAGGTGTGAAGTTGAGTAAGACTCAATGCCCAGTGACTGCAGGAGATAGAGAAAAGATGAGTGTCATCCCCTATGCTTCAGCCATAGGCTCTATCATGTATGCAATGCTGTGCACAAGACCCGATGTCAGCCTTGCCATAAGTATGGTCGGAAGGTTTCAAAGTGATCCAGGAATGGAACACTGGACGGCGGTCAAGAATATCCTGAAGTACCTGAAAAGGACTAGGGACATGTTTCTCGTTTATGGAGGTGATCAAGAGCTCGTCGTAAAGGGTTACGTCGATGCAAGCTTTGACACTGATCCGGATGACTCTAAGTCGCAAACCGGATACGTATTTATTCTTAATGGGGGTGCGGTTAGGTGGTGCAGTTCCAAGCAAAGCGTGGTAGCAGATTCTACATGCGAAGCGGAGTACATCGCTGCCTCGGAGGCGGTGAAGGAAGGTGTCTGGATGAAGGAGTTCATGACAGATCTTGGAGTAGTGCCTAGTGCGCTTAACCCAATGACTCTGTTTTGTGATAATACTGGTGCCATTGCTCTAGCCAAGGAACCAAGATTTCACAAGAGGACCAGACACATAAAGCGACGTTTCAATTCCATCCGCGATTACATCAAGGAGGACGACATAAATATTTGCAAAGTACACACGGATCTGAATGTTGCAGATCCGATGACTAAACCTCTTCCAAGGGCTAAACATGAACAACACCAGAACTGCATGGGTGTTCGATTCATTACAATGTAAATCACATAATGATGTGAACTAGATTATTGACTCTAGTGCAAGTGGGAGACTGTTGGAAATATGCCCTAGAGGCAATAATAAATTAGTTATTATTATATTTCCTTGTTCATGATAATCATTTATTATCCATGCTATAATTGTATTGATTAGGAAACTCAAATACATGTGTGGGTACATAGACAACACTGTGTCCCTAGTAAGCCTCTAGTTAACTAGCTCGTTGATCCAAAGATGGTGAAGGTTTCCTAGCCATGGACATAAGATGTCATTTGATAACGGGATCACATCATTAGGAGAATGATGTGATGGACAAGACCCAAACTATAAACATAGCATATGATCGTGTCAGTTTATTGCTATTGTTTTCTGCATGTCAAGTATCTGTTCCTATGACCATGAGATCATGCAACTCACTGACACCGGAGGAATACCTTGTGTGTATCAAACGTCGCAACGTAACTGGGTGACTATAAAGATGCTCTACTGGTATCTCCGAGGGTGTCTGTTGGGTTGGCATGGATCAAGACTGGGATTTGTTACTCCGTGTGACGGAGAGGTATCTCAGGGCCCACTCGGTAATACAACATCACAATGAGCCTTGCAAGCAATGTGACTAAAGTGTTAGCCACGAGATCTTGTATTACGGAACGAGTAAAGAGACTTGCCGATAACGAGATTGAACTAGGTATAGAGATACCGACGATCGAATCTCGGGCAAGTAACATACCGAAGAACAAAGGGAACAGCATACGGGATTAACTGAATCCTTGACATAGAGGTTCGACCGATATAGATCTTCGTAGAATATGTAGGAACCAATATGGGCATCCAGGTCCCGCTATTGGTTATTGACCGTAGAGGTGTCTCGGTCATGTCTACATAGTTCTCGAACCCGCAGGGTCTACACACTTAACGTTTGGTGACGGTTAGTATAGTTGAGTTATTGTGTTGGTGACCGAAGGTTGTTCGGAGTCCCGGATAAGATCCCGGACATGACGAGGATCTCCGGAAGAGTCCGGAGGTAAAGATTGATATATGTGATAATAGTATTTTGATCTCCGGAAGGGTTCCGGAATTCACCGGAAGGGGTTCCAGATGTTTACCGAAGTGTTCGGGTGCAGCAACACTTTATATGGGCCAAAGGGGTAAAGCCCACGAGGTATTGGAAAGTGCAAAAGGAAGTTTTGCTGCTGCCTTAAGCGGTACTACCGCTGGTAAGGCAGTACTACCGCGTAAGCGGTACTACCGCTGTGAAGCGGTACTACCGCTTGTACGCGATACTGCTGTAATCCGAGTTTGACTCTTTCCGTGCGGGCCAAACCGACCTTGTGAGGGCAAAACCGACCTTGTGGAGGCTTTCTCTCCAAGTTTAGACCCCAGGGCTCAACATATAAATAGAGGGGCAGGGCTAGCACACGGGACACATCAAGATTTCCCAAGCCGTGTGCCGGCAACCCTAACCCTCTAGTTCCTCCGTCATAATCTCCGTAGTGCTTGGCGAAGCCCTGCAGAGATTGTTTCTCACCACTATCACCACGCCGTCGTGCTGCCGGAACTCATCTACTACTTCATCATCGCTCGCTGGATCAAGGAGGTGAAGGCGTCATCAAGCCGTACATGTGTTGAACGCGGAGGTGCCGTCCGTTCGGCACTAGTTCGTGATCGGATCGAGGGACGACTTGCGATTTGGATCGCGGAGACGTTCGACTACATCAACCGCGTTTCTTAATGCTTCCGCTTAACGATCTACAAGGGTATGTAGATTCACTCTCCCTCTCGTAGATGCTCATCACCATGGATAGATCTTGCGTGTGCGTAGGAAAATTTTTGTTTCCCATGCAACGTTCCCCAACACCGGCTCCTCGCTAGGGGACTTCGGATTCTTAGGTGAACCTGGCCACATTGAAGGCCGCTGAGTACTTTGGAATGTACTCGCAAGCAAACCAAACCAACATATACACCAAGCAGTGCAATCCATGGCATTCAAGCACACACTTGTTATCTTAACAGTATTAACTATCATGTTATGACAGGATTATCTAGCAAGATTAAACAGCTAGCAGCATTCATCATCATGTCATAGCAGGATTATTTAGCAATATCATATCATAACAGGAATTATCTAGCATGTTAACTATCAATGTAACTATAGTATGACGAAGATACAACATATCAAGTAATTAATCCATACTCCGAATAATCTTAGGATCCAATCCAAACTCGATCCAAATCAAATCCAACTTATGCGGTCATCCGACCACTCATCTCATAGCCATCGCATGGCTAACATCCCATATACCTGACATCATCCGATGTCCCTGCATCTGCACTATAAATCTGACCAATCATACCTTTCTCTGGTTCATTATTAGCATTAACATCATATGGTTCATTCCGCTAGACTCGACACAGACCAAATAGTGTGACCTAGTACGAACTGTGTCCCATGACCGAGGACGCGGCTATTCGAATATATTTACACTCTGCAGAGGTTGCGCACTTTACCCACACCATGGAGCTCATTGTCCCGTACCTCGGTACACTTCCCTTCTGGGTGGACCGGTGCTGCTCCAACGAAACTTGCCTAACCCGTGACTCTTCCATCGTACCACCGACAATCATCCTCCCCCGGAGTCATGCCCTGGGTGGCCCCTGTGTCACCCCGTGACACCTGCCACCGTCGTGGCCAACAAAACTGCCCCAAATGGGGACGCCGGCAAATAACTCAACTGGGCTCACAAGGTTATCGCCCCCTACCAGGCCAGGGTAGCGCGCACGCCTAACCTTCCCTCTTTGGTGGTACCGATAAAAGAGCACGCTGTTAGACCAAGCTAAGGCTGTCCCATACCGGCAGGTGCGGCTGCACTGGAAAGTTCGGTTCGGTGGCACTATGACTCGATCCAGCCGACGGAGGAGGTTGTCATTATAAAGTCACATTCTTTATCATTGCAATAACAATAGTAAAGCATGATGAAAATATAACAACCTATCTCCATATTGTCACATACGAGTCACTAGTGCAATAACATGATGAGCATTAGCAGGTAATGTACATAGCAAATTCAACTTAGCAGGAGTTCAATTATTTCTAACACAGGCATATTCATTAATTAAACACGCAAGAATAACACAGAGCAATGCTTTAGGGCATATATTAGATGGCCGGCTTGCCTGGGGGTGAAGGAATACTCCGGAAAGAATACTATGGATATGACTTAGCAATATTTTTGCATATCCAGGGTTTATAGATGTGGGATGATCACTGGAAAAAGTTTGGGAGGCAACAGATCAAAGTAAATTGGGGTTCCTTTGTAACGGAAGGAATTAGGGTTTCCCTTCTGGTGACTCGGAAGGTAGGGTTTCGGCGGCAAAATCCTGAGAATAAATTTTGGGTGGCAAGGTTGGGTTGGAGAGAGTCTCTGGTTGGATAGGAAAGGCAAGGTTAAATGACCATCTTCATATACCCAAGAACGAGAGAAAATCCAATAACATCGAAAAAAAGGGAGTCCAATCCCGCGAAGGGAAAAAAACAAGGGGCGAAAATCAGGGTGTCACATTCTGCTTCTTTGAGAACCTCCGGGCCAAAGATTTGACTATCTCCGGTTTCAGACCAATTGAGTGGGGTACGGCACCTTTGTCCGTATAGGGCTTCGAAAGGTGACATCTTCAGACTGGCTTGATAACTGTTGTTATATGAAAATTCCACATCTGGCAAACTGTCCTCCCAGATGACTCCATAGGTAAGGACACAAGCTCTCAGCATGTCTTCCAATATCTGATTTATCCATTCAGCCTGCCCTCCTGTCTGTGGGTGATACGGTGTACTGAATACTAGTTGGGTTCCTAAGGCTTGCTGCAAGTGATCCCTGTGACACCCTGGTTTTTGGCAACTTTTTCTTTTCGAAATCTTTCTGGCTTTATTTGCAATCTGGTTGGATTTTGAACCTTTTCAGTTGACTTTGGACTTATGAATTCCTCTCAGTGACCCAGAGCCCTCAGCATCTTGACAAAATCTTGTCACTCACCATCTGGACCAATTTCCAATTCTTTATCTTTCCCAAATATTCATTTTCTTCCTTTGGGAAAATCTGTCATCACTATGGGTTACAAAGCAACCTATAGTTCTGGTGATCAGAAAAATCCCAAATTAATTCCAGACCTTCTTGACATCATCTACTCCTACAATCTCCAAAAATATTTCATGGTCCAGTACAAAGTTTATTCCAGAAAACTCCATTTGCTCTCTGGACAGTACTGGTCATTTGTGAAGCAACCCATATTTTCCCTACTCAGTTAATTCCCAGAAAATTCCCTGAGATATTAGGGAACCTATCTTTACACAATATCCTAAAATATCATCTTGTCCAGTACACATTTTCATCACCAATATTCTGCCAAGTTTCTGTCCAATTGGGACCTCTGTGAAGGAAGTACCAGCTAGAATATCCAATTGATCTGAAATTTTTATGGCATCTTCTCCTCACCAAATAACCCTGCCACACCAAATTTCAGCCCCAGAAGATCAACCAGATGAGTGCATCAAGCTCATCTCTGTTTCTGGTTCAGTACAGCACTTGTACATGAACTATATTCAATTCTGGTTGAAATCCTTTCAAACTTGGCCAGATTGGAGTCCTTCCAAAGTAGATCATCCCAGACATCTCCTTTGGCTCCATCCCCAGCTCACCTCTCCTCTAGATCTCTCTCAATTTTCCTATCAGAACTGTAGCTGAAGCTACACTTCTGTTCAGAGTGAACCTAGTCGAACCAGAGGCACAGGGAGGCTAAACGATCAAGGGAGAATACTCTAGACATGGTGCGCTGGACTTGGACGACCTGCAGACATCAACTCCCGTGGTGAGCACGACAATGGCATGCCATTGCGCGCACTCTGCACCGCGCCCGTGTCTGTGGCATCGCGTCCGACTGCCTCGCGCGATTGTAGCTTGTCCCCGCGCGCCGACTAACTCCCCTACGTCCACCTGGCCGCCCTGGACCCTTCCCCTCGCCGGAGAAGCCCTCGCCGGCCGCCACGGCACACGCGCATTGTGCCGCCTGTGCGGGCACAGTGGCTGTGCGGTGCGTCTTCTTCCCCCGCTACCCGCCACTGCCTGCCATTACTCCTCTGCCCTCTCCCATCGCGTCGCCCGCAAGCAGCCAGCCATCGTGGCGTCCTGGCGCCGGCGACGTGTCCCGGTTCCTGCCATTTCCAGAGAACTCACCCGAGCTCGCCTCCTGCCTATAAAAGGAATCCCCGGCCTCTCCCGAGCTCCTCATCCACCTCCTCCACCTCCTAATCGACCTCCCCGAGCCCGAGCCAAGGCCGAGAGGCCCTCTGGCCTCGCATCTCGCTGGAGCACCGCCGCCACCCGAGCTCTGCCTCCCCGCCGATTCGCTCCTCCCCGAGCTGCACCGACTCCGCCATCGAGCTCCCTCACTCCACTGACCTCGCCTATGCCCTTGCCCGGTCGAATAGCTGTCGGAACCGCCGTCTCCGGCGACACCCGAAAGCCACCGCCGCCGGAGAGGAAGGGGACGACGCCGTCCGGCCACCGTTCGCCAACCCACGGGTACGTACGAGTTCGTCCCGTTGAGCTCTATCCATTCCCTCTCTCTCCCGACCTCGCCGCCGTCTTTATCGCCGGCGAGCGTCGCCGGAGCTCCGCCGTCTCTGTTGCCCTCCCCTCCCCCTTTCAAATCTGACGCTGGGGCCCGCCAGTCAGCGACACGCCGAAGCGGTAAGTGGAGGCGCCCCTCCACTTTACGCCTTCGACGTGGCCCCCTGAGGTTTTTCTGATTTTTCTGTTTAATCCAGATTTTGACCAGAACTTTGACCATCAATAAATTTTTAACCATAAGTCCAAATCAATTGATTCTTTTTGCATCTGGTTTGTCTTGAGCTCCTCTATTTTCTGGCCAAATTTGGTAGTTTTCCCATGTTCACAGAATTTCTAGTGCTCAAAACAGTAGCATGTGACATTTTCAATTGCTTTTTAAATATATTTTCAGAAGGGAATTCTTTTGGATTTGAAGCCCAGGAGTTTGTGGACAACCCAACAGAGCAAGGCAAGCCATGTCATCCATTGCATGAAGCATTTCAATAGTGTTGGTTATTTAATCAAATTTCATGCATTATTTTTATATGTGCTAATTCCTAGTAAATTATTTAATTACCTAGCTACTGCCATATTAAATTATTCCTGATAAATATTCATGCTGGTTAAATTCTTGACAACACTAAACTTAGTTGGTTGATAAAGAGCCACCTACCCGGACTTTTCTATGCAACCACATTTGCCGGTATGGGACGGCCTTGACTTGGTCTGGCTTTGTGCTCTTTTATCGGTACCACCAAACTAGGGAGGGTTATGCGTGTGTGCTGCCCTGATCAGGTAGACGACCATAATCCTGTGAGCCCAGTTGAGTTATTTTGCCGGCGTCCCCGTTTGGGACAGTTTGTTTGGCCACGACGGTGGCAGGTGTCACGGGATGACACAGGGGCCACCCAGGACATGACCCTGGGAGGGTATGATTGTCGGTGGTACGATAGAGGTGTCATGGGTCAGGCAGGTTTCGTTGGAGCACCACCGGTCCACCCGATAGGGATCACGAGGCCAGGTACTCCATGGTGTGGGTAAAGTGCGCAACCTCTGCAGAGTGTAAAAACCTATTCGAATAGCCGCGTCCACGGTATTGGACAGTCCGTTTAGGCCTCTCTAGGATGGTCAACCGTAATGATAATAATGATGGAAGAACTTGTCTTATGTTCGGAAGTGCTCGGTGGATTGTGAGCATTCCGAGGGTTGTGGGACAACCCAGATGAGAGTAAGTTGGTACTAGGTACCAGTAAGTGAGCAACCTAATCTCTTAATCTGTTAATTGCCATGCTATTGTTTGTTGCATTGTTTTGGTTGCCATGAGTTTGCGAGTACATTCCAAGTACTCACCTGGCGTATCATGCCAGATGCAGGAGAAGCCGAGGACGGAGGTCCCGAAGGTTCGTGCTACGCTAACTAGGCTGTGTCCACAGCAGTGTCCCTGTGGATGGAGTTTCCCACGCTATGTTCCGCTACGCCGTAGTCTACCCAGTAGTATCGAGGCCCTGCTATGTTCCATAAATAATGTAGATATTGTCATAGCACGTGTAGTGCTTCTGGCCTCGCTATCATGTAAATTATGAGCTTGTACTCGAGATATTTTAATAAAGTTCAATTATGTTCTGTTCCAAGTTGTTGTGTGTTTCCAGAAGACATGATCTCTGGGTTGGAAACACTGGTAAACCGGTTCTCTAAGCCGGGGTGCCACAATGCTTGGTATCAGAGCCGTGCTGACTGTAGGACACCCTAGTTAACCCTGCGCTAGAACCGTGAGTAGTTTAGATTCTTGGTGTGTCTTGCTTGCTCCATCTGATTGTTGCATTTGATTGCTTGCATTGCATGGCATGCATATAGTTCTTATTGTGCTAACCGCTGGTTTGATGAGTGTAGATGGCACCAGTTCCGTACCACTATCACCACGAGCCCGCACCGTTCACTTTTCCAGTACTGCTTCGTAGCGTATGGCTTTGGCTGTATCCCAACGGCAAAGACCCAGTGTTCCAGGTGTTCCGAGAGCAGCTTGCTGGTTCAGTGTACGAGTATCACGCGGAAGCCTTCCTCACTACGAGTTCGGATATTGGCAGCTACTCCCGTTCTTCCAAGGGCGGAACTGCTTCTACTCCAGAGTTGGCGATCCAGTTTGCTGCGATGGAGGCTCTCACTGACTTGCGCTTCCACGAGGTCGAGATGCAGACTCATCCAGGTTTCTTTCGCCTACGACAGGGCGAGTCCTTTTCGCACCCGTTGATCCGGCGAGTGATCGTGCTACTGTTGTTTTATCTCGTTATCTGAACGCCAGTTACCGTATGATCACTTCTCTAGCCGAGGAGCTGAGTTCTGCTCGCGAGGCACTTGCTGCTGTTGTGGCAGCACAGTCTCCTCCTCCACCTCCGTTTTCACCTATGTACACTCCACCCATCCCATCTTTCGACACTCCTTCTAGTTCGTTCGGATCGCCAGACTTTTCGTCTAGTAGCCGACGTGAGACCCCGTCAGAGTGGGCCTCACTTCTAGCTACTCCAGCTGCTCCGATGCTGCGACGTCGTGCTTCTTCTCCTTCTGAGGGAGAACCTTCCCGTCAGTGTCGTCGTCTTTCCTTTGATCCGGAGGCCGAGGTGAACATCATCATCTCAGATTCCGAGACAGGATCAGACGACGACGAGTCTTGAGTGTACCAGTGTTCGTGCCACCGGCGTCACTAGAGAGGAGGCTTGAGTTTCAGTGCATGCATCATAGCATCCCCGCATATGTCAACTGCCGTCTGAGCAGTCTAGTCATGATCATCCCCCTTCTAGCTTTTCATGTATGATGTTGGGTTGCCTTGTATAATTATGTTGCTTTCTTTATTCGCTCTTTTTATTTGGCTTCTTTTCTTGTGTCATACTACCCTACTTTTCCTCATCAATTTGGTATTTTGCAATGGGAACAAAATTTAGGATGAAGAGGTGTAGTACTCAAGGCGGCGATGGAACTCCCGTTCGTCGATCCGCCAGACAGGCAGGACAGCCACCAGAAGATTTGCCACCTCCACCACCATAGTCACCTACCACTGATCAGATTATGAGGATGTTTGAAGAGAAAAGAAACCAAGATCTTATGGAATTTCTGAAAAGTATGCAGACTATGGTGGGTCAGAACAACCATAATGGGACACAATCTAAGCTGTCAGATTTTCAGCAGACAAAGCCACCCAGTTTTGGTCAAGCTGTGGATCCGATGGAAGCTGATGACTGGCTGAGGACTATGGAAAAGAAACTGGACATAGCCCGCTGTGATGAGGCAGATAAGGTTCCTTTCGTCACTCACTACCTGGAAGGACCAGCAGCCATATGGTGGGACAACACAAAAATGTTATGGCCTTCTGGAGAAGATATTTCTTGGGAGAAGTTCAAAGAGGTATTTCGCAAGTATCATATTCCTACTGGCATAATGAAGGTGAAGCAAAGGGAATTTCTGGCCCTTACTCAAGGGAATATGTCAGTGGGTGAGTATCTGAACAAGTTCAATAATCTGGCATGGTACTCTACCCATGACGTGTCCACCGAAGAAAGGAAGATTGACCGATTCCTCAGAGGGCTGAATCATACCCTCCGCTGTCAGCTCTGTATGCTGGACTTTCCTGACTTCCAGACTCTGGCAAACAAGGCCTTCATAGCTGAACGAGAGCATAAGTCAGGATATAATGATCACAAGCAGAAGTTTGAACCCAAGAAGGACAACCGTGAGCAGTTTGTGCAGAAGCCACGGATCTGGTTCATCTGAATACAAGCCTGCATGGAACAATGGCAACAATAACAATAAGCCTGTCAGCCAGGAGAAGACCTTCGGCAAACAGCCAGTGCTGGAGGACTGCCGCCGCAACAACACATGCTTCACTTGTGGCCAGAGAGGGCACTACTCCAAGCAATGCCCCGCAAGAAATGGGAAGCCACCATCCGACTTCAAGACACAAGTCAACAGTGTTGGACGCCGCCCCAATACGAAGCCCGCGAAGCACCAGATCTCTGCTGAGGAAGCCTGCGAAGCACCAGATGTGGTCCTTGGTATGTTTTCTGTTAACAACATACCCGCAATAATTTTATTTGACTCTGGGGCTTCTCATTCGTTTATTTCGCAGAGTTTTGCCACCTTGCACAAATTTTCCCCTTCTCTTTTGGACAAAATCACGGTGGTACAATCCCCTGGATCCATGCTCAGAACAAATGTGATATACAAGATTCTGGAAATTTTGATACACGATGTGAAGTTTCCAGCCACTCTCGTTGCCATTGAATCCCCGGGACTGGATATAATACTGGGAATGGATTGGTTGGTACCACACCAGGTGTTTATCAACTGTGCCACCAGGAAAGTGACACTGGTTAACCCGGCAGGCCAAATAGTGCAATTCACTGCCAGCAGAGTGATGTCAAAGAAAGGAATGGCATTCAAAGCCACAGCTACAGACATAAGTCTGATTCCGGTAGTCAGTGAATTTCCGGACGTATTCCCAGAAGAGATACCGGGAATGCCACCTGATCGGGAACTAGAGTTTGCTATTGAGGTTGTTTCCGGAACTGCTCCAATATACAAGAAGTACTATCGCATGCCTTCCCCAGAGCTGGTGGAATTGAAGAAACAGTTGGATGAATTATTACAGAAAGGGTATGTTAGCACTCGTTTTTGGCAGGTGGCCGATTCAAAGCCTGGTGACCCGCTCTAGGAGGCGATGACACTGCGTGGCAAGTGAATCGGCGAGCAACAGCCGGACAAGCGGCGACCCGGCGTGGCAGTAACCCGGCCGTAAGAAACTGGCTCAAGGCCAAACCAGCTCATCACGGATGCGGCTTCACAATACCGGCGACTCTGACAAGGCGATGAGCCGCCAATAGCATATTGAGCTGGCGTCGTTCAAGGGATGTTAATCATGTTATGTCCCAGTTCACAGGATTATCAAAGGCTGGCAAGACTGAGACTCGGCAGGTGACAATGACCCGGCAGATATGAACCTACAGGCAATGAGAAGCCGGCGAGATCGAGACTCGGCAAGGCAGCTGATCAGCGAAGCAGTGGATCACGAAGCAAAGTGAACTGACGTCAACACAGAAGAGCAACGGGCAACTCAGGAAGCCAAGAGCAAAGGGCGACTCAGGAAGCCAAAGAGCAAAAGGCGACTCAGGAAGGGCGACTGAGAAAGCCGGCTCTATAAGCCGGCTCTGCGGCTCATGAGAGGGAAAGATGACTGCGAGAAGCCAAGGGTGGACTCAGAAGACGCAGACCGGCTCATGCTCTATGGCGACTCACGTTGTAAGCCGGCCCTACAGAGAGTTCGTGCCTAAGCCGGCCCTGGCGGGTGCCTTACCTAGTTAGGGCTAGAATCCGACTTTGATTGTAACTTGTAATCCATGTAGGAGTCTATTACTTTGCACGGGAAGTCCAGCCACCTCATATATATGTGAGAGGTGATGGCCGATTGAATCAAGCAAACAATTGACATATCAATACAATCTACTTTTTACCCTCAAACCCTTGTTCATGCTTCCGTTATTCGGCGACTTCGCGTAAGTTCATCGGATATCGACAACCGAGTTAAGAGCGGTCAAATCCGGCTTAGCTCAGCCCATAGTCGCCGGAACCTCAGACGGGGTCCCTCCCGAGGAACCGGGGCTTCGGGTCTAAAAAGAGCCGGCTTACTGTCTTGCGTATCGCGCTGTAAGCCGGCCTCCTGCAGGGCGAGTTGCGGAGCATCTCCCCCGGCTCTGCGGGTACACGTTGACGTGTTCGTGTGCGAACACACTTTTTGGCGACTCCCCTGGGGACGATTCGATCTAAAAATTGGACAGCAATGACCAATTCTAAGACCGACGCCGCTGGCATCAGCACTGACAACATCATCAAGACGGCTCTTGAAGAGCTGTCAGAAGAACAACACCAAGGCTTGGCGGCTTGGAAGAAGAAGCGTGACGAGGAGTTCGAGTTGCTGTGGCAGAAGCGGGACGAAGCAGATCGGGAGCTGTATCTGGCGAGTTTCAAGAAGGATTGGCAAGGAGTCATCTCGCCGATCAAAGAGCCAGAATAAACACCTCTGAGCATCAATATCGACCAACCCGCTGTAAGAAATAGCCTCTTTACTCCTGAACAAGTAGCCGAAATTCAATATCATGTTGCACAAGGCACACATAGTGTTTATGATCTGATGCTGGAACATGGTAATGCTAGAGAAAACACGCCGATAAGCCGGCCATCGGAGGTACAGCCGATGAGCCAGAATAGAGATAACCGGCTTATGCCTATGCTGCCATGTCCGACTCCTATCCAAAGCATGCCTTATTCGGCTAGACAGCCGGATCAAGCAGTACGTTTTGGAGATGAGCCGGCGCCGGTTTAGAATCCGGCTCTCTGGGCACAAGCCGCCCCTATGACCAATTCATCCCCTGTGCCGGCTCAATCGTTCAACTTGGACGATATTATGGCCAAGTTCAGGAGTGAGTTGGACCAGATGGCTTATGATAGATTCGGGGTGATGCCAAAGCGTAGGACTTACACTAAACCCTATCCCGAATATTTTGACTAACAGCCTTATCCCCCTGGTTACCGAGTTCCAGAATTTTCTAAGTTCAATGGGGTGGATAATAAATCAACATGGGAACATATTAGTCAGTATTTGGCTCAACTAGGTGAAGCCAATCATGACCATCATAAATTTCGACTGTTCTCATTATCTTTAACCGGCACTGTTTTTTCATGGTTTTCTGCTTTAGCTCCTAACTCTATACATACATGGTTTCACTTAGAGTAGAAGTTTCATGAACACTTTTTTTCCGGAGAAATTGAGTTAAAATTGTCCCACCTTACATCGGTTAAGCAAAAACATGACGAGTCGGTATCTGACTATGTCAAAAGGTTTAGGAACACAAGAAACCGATGTTATAGCTTAGTTATGACTGAGAGAGATATGGCCGACTTAGTACTTAATGGTTTACGATCCCACTTAAAAGAGAAATTAGAGGGATATGAGTTCCTGCATGTCGGCCAAGTACAAGAGAAGGCTCTGGTTCAGGAGAGCCGGGCCAACGAAACAAAAGACTCACATCGGATGAGCCGGAGCCGGCTTAACACCATTGAAGGAAGTGCCGGCTCAGACGAGGAAACCGATATTTACGCTGCTGAGTTCGTTTGGCCGGGTAAAGCCAAACCTTATGTGTGATGATCTTAAGCCGGTTCGTAAGAATCGGGAAGATGAGTTTAAATGCAGTTTCGACGTAGGCAAGTGTGATAAAATATTTGATGCCTTGTTAAAAGATAAGATTATAAAGATCAGTCATGTTATACCACCGCCTGAAGAGATAAGGCGACGGGCTTATTGCAAATATCATCATTCTTTCTCTCATGCTACTAACGATTGTAATGTTTTTCGTCGACAGATCCAATCGGCCCTAAACGATGGACGATTGAGTTTTGCTAGCATGGCAATTGATCAACAGCCGTTCCCAATGAACGCGCTAGACCTGGAGGGAAAGAAGATCCTCATTCGGCCAGAGACGGCCGGGTCAGCTAACAGAACTAATGTTGTTGTTGGTGAGCCTAGGAACACGCAAGCCGGCAACATGGTGACTGGGAGGAAGGCGACGATAAGTCGGGAACCCGGCGGCAAGGAGGTTATTAAGATCACCATCAACAATCCCACGCTCGGGGGGCAACAACAAGAACCGCCCAGATCACCGCAAAGGTTCATTAAGCCAAAGAGCCCGGAAGTCGTCCAATGGAGGGTTAACACGACGAATGCCAAATACAAGCGCATCAAGCCGACTTTCGACATGTTGATGAGCAAGTACGTCAGACAAGCCGGCTCAAGCATAAGTCGGCCCTAAGGAAAGCGATCAAGGTCACCGGCAGAGTTCAGTCGCTACGTTAAGCCAGCTGTAGCAAAGACACCACCTTTGAGAGGCACCTTTGACAAGAGCCGGCTGGGACCAACAAGCCGGCTCAAGGAGTATATGCTGAGTTCAGAGAAAGGAAAGATGTGGCGTATCAAGCCGCAAGGTGCGAAGGCGGGTGAGCCGGAAAACATGACAAGCCGGACATTTGGCGGCTCACTTACCATTGGTAGCCAGATGCTGAAGCTAAAGGAGCCGGTTGTAGAGCTGGCAAAAGGTAGACCGATACTTGTTATCGGGCCTAACGGCGCGGCGAATGATCATGAAGCCAGCTCCAGTCAGGCTAAGCCGCGCTACCCAAAATACACTCAGCCAAGGTGGTGCCCTGCCGGGTTAACCAAAACATAGAAAAGGAAACTACAAAGGTTGAGAAATCAAGAGAAGGCTGTAGAAGAAGCCGAGCGGCTCAGAGATGCAGATTTCAACAAGGATCGTCCAATGATACGTTCTCAAGTCTGGGTGCCTAAGCCGACGGAGCTGATAACCCAAGCACCCGGCATACTAGTCTCTGTGTTGGAGAAGGATAAAGAGCCGGTTGCAAAACCGGCTATTACTTATTCATCATGGGCTGATGAAGTTGAAGCCGCAGATCTGGCAAGGGGAGATGAACCGGCAAGGGATAAGCCGGCAACGTCACAGCCCACACCAGAGGATTCGGCGGCAAGTGAGTCAGCAATGTCAGAATCAATGCTGGGAGAGCCGGCAAGCCTAGACTCGGCCATGGATGACCTGTGTGGCGAGTCAGCAGATAACAGAGAACTTCCAAACCACATGATAGATGAGCTGGCAGTCTTAGGAGAGTCGGCCATGGATGAGCCGCCAGGCGAGTCAGCAGATGATGAAGAACTTCTGAACTATGAAGGAACGCCGACTCACATGAGCATGGATATCAACATGGTATATTATCTGCCTGCTGAATTTCGCGCCGTTGACGAAGCCGGCTCAGTAGCTCAGATTAACTTTGGACCCAAGAACGTCGTCTTCGAGAAGCCGGAGGAACCGGTTAAGCATCTCAAGCCTTTGTATATCAGAGGACACATCAATGGAAAGCCGGTTACCAGGATGATGGTTGATGGCGGTGCTGTAGTCAATCTGATGCCTTATTCAGTATTCAAAAAGTTACAACTTGATGATGATGAATTGATGAATACGAACATGGTGCTCAATGGGTTCGAAGGCGGAGAAGGAGTGGAAGCTAAGGGAGTTATCAGTTTAGAGCTCACCGTTGGAAGCAAGACCCTGGCTACTGCCTTCTTCGTTGCTGAGGTGCAAGGGAATTATAATGTGTTGCTAGGACGAGATTGGTTACATGTAAACCAGTGCATTCCATCTACTCTGCACCAGCAGTTAGTTCAGTGGGTCGACGATGAAGTGGAAGTCGTCCCTGCAGATAACTCGGCGTGCATTGCATTAGCCGAGTCACTAGTTGACTGGCAACACTCTAGTGCTACATGTCTCTTGGGGCGTGACTTGTCCGGGTTTGATTTTCTGAGTGCCACCAGAGACGGATTCGTGCCAGTATCTCTAAAGCCGGTTGGCGAAAACCGGCTCAGACTCAAGTGAATGGATAACAACGATGAGTGGCTCCAAAGCTGGCTTGACAAGTATCGGGCCAACGGGAACGATATGTTTGAGACTATTGAAGAGCCTGGCGACTTAGACAAGTTAGGGCAAGGTTTTATGTCGGCTGACCCACTTGAGGAGGTGGACATTGGAGACGGCACGGTGCCAAGGCCGACGTTTGTAAGCCGGAATCTGGAAGCCGGCTATAAGCACGCGTTAGTCGCCCTGATCAAGGAGTATGCAGATTGCTTCGCGTGGGAGTATCATGAGATGCCTGGGTTAAGCCGCCAGCTTGTTGAGCATCGGTTGCCCATCAAGGCCGGCTTTAGACCGTACAAGCAGTCGGCTCGAAAATTCAATCCACAGATATATGACCGGGTCAAGGAAGAGATCGGCCGGCTTATAAAAGCAAAGTTCATCCGGCCCTGCAAGTATGCCGAGTGGGTTTCAAATATTGTCCCAGTTGAGAAGAAGGGATCAGGGAAGATCAGGGTATGCATAGACTTCAGAGATTTAAATCGAGCTACACCCAAAGACGAATATCCTATGCCAATAGCCGATATGCTCATCAACGAAGCCTCAGGACACAGAATCATCAGCTTCTTGGACGGTAATGCGGGTTACAACCTGATATTTATGGCCGAAGAAGACTCGGCTAAGACGGCATTTCGCTGCCCCGGCTTTGTTGGTTTATTCGAGTGGGTAGTGATGACCTTTGGATTGAAAATCGCTGGTGCCACTTATCAAAGAGCGATGAACTTGATATTTCATGACCTTCTTGGAGTCATACTGGAAGTCTACATTGATGACGTGGTGGTTAAGTCGGACGGCGGGTTAACTCATTTGGCCGACTTACGACTTGCGTTCGAAAGAATGAGGAAGTATGGGCTCAAGATGAATCCGTTGAAATGTGCCTTTGGCGTGTCAGCTGGGAAGTTTTTGGGTTTTATCATACATGAGCATTGCATAGAGGTTGACCCGCAGAAGGTCGAAGCTATCCAGAAGGTGCAAGTACCGGCTTGCAAAAGAGACATGCAGAAGTTCCTTGGCAAGGTAAATTATTTGAGGCGGTTTATTGCAAACCTGTCTGGGAAAGTCGATGCATTTACTCAGATTCTTCGGCTTAAGAACGATGATGAGTTCACTTGGGGGGCAGAGCAGCAAGAGGCGTTTGAAAAGATAAAGACGTGCTTATCAACCCCTCCGGTTCTGAGAGCACCGGCTCACGGGCAGCCATGCCGGCTCTACATTGCTGCTGAAGAGAAGGTGATTGGAGCCGCCTTAACCCAAGAAGCCGAAGGGAAAGAGTATGTCATCACATATCTAAGACACCGTTTACTGGATGCCGAGTCAAGATACAGTTTTGTGGAGAAATTGTGCTTATCTCTTTATTATGCTTGCACCAAGCTGCGCCATTATCTTTTATCCAGCGAGTGTAAGGTTGTTGGTCAGACCGATGTTCTCCAACACATGATTCAAAGGCCGATTCTCAGCGGGCGAGTCGGCAAGTGGGCATATGGATTAATCGAGTATGACTTGGCTTATGAACCTCTCAAATCTATGAAAGGCTAGGTCAAAGCTGATTTTATTATTGAGCATCGGATTGACCCGGAGCAGGGAGCCGGCTTACACATTGTGTCGGCTAAGCCGTGGCGACTCTATTTTGACGGCTCAGTTTGCAAGAATGGGCAAGGTGTCGGCGTTGCATATATCTCACCCCACGGCACTGTATTCGAGGCCTCCTGCCGGCTTAATTATTTTTGTACTAACAATCAGGCCGAATATGAAGCACTTCTATTCGAGCTCGAGCTTTTAGTCAATGGAGGGGTTTCTCATATCGAGGCATATGGTGATTCGTTACTAATTGTTCAACAAGTGGCAAAGGTGTTTCAGTGCAATGACGAATCACTCAACATGTACCTTGACAAATGCTTAGACATTATAGCGGGTTTGGATTATTTTTCTATCTCTCACGTGTCTAGGCAAGACAATTGGCTCGCCAACGAGTTAGCACAGCAGGCATCAGGCTATCATGTTGACAGAGGCATGTTCTTCATAGCAGAAAAGCCTATGCTGGTTGCTGCTGACTCAGAAAAGGCCGGCTCAGGTAAGCCGGCTGACAGAGAAGAAGCTGGCCCAGATAAGCCGGCTGAAAGAGAAGACGCCGGCTCAGGTAAGCCGGCTGATAGAGAAGACGCCGGCTCAGATAAACCGGCTGCTGAGGAAGGGACAACCCGGATTTCTGACTAGAGAGCACCTATCGTGAGTTATCTGAAAAATCCGAGTCAGAAAACAGATAGAGCTGTTCGGCGACTTGCTCTCAAGTATACATTGAGCGATGGCAACTTGTGCCGCCGAACGGCTGATGGTCTTCTGCTGAAGTGCTTGGACAAGGATCAAGCTAGAGTCGCCATGGGAGAGGTACATGACGGCTTATGTGGGACACATCAGTCGGCTCACAAGATGAAGTGGATGCTCCGGCGAGCCGGATTTTATTGGCCGACGATGATCAATGACTGCTTCAAATACTACAAAGGGTGCGAGGCCTGCCAGAAGTTTGGGGATATCCAGCTGGTTCCGGCTTCCAAGCTAAATCCTATCATAAAACCGTGGCCTTTCCGGGGTTGGGCGCTTGATTTTATTGGCATGATTCACCCGGCTTCATCAAAAGGGCATCGGTTCGTGTTGGTTGCCACAGATTATTTCACCAAGTGGTCTGAAGCAGTACCCCTCAGGAACATGACTCACAAGGAAGTAATTCAATTTATTACTGAGCATATTGTTCACAGATTCGGTATTCCACAGACTCTCACTACAGATCAAGGAACTTCCTTCATGGCAAAGGAGGTTAAACAGTTTGCCGAATCACTCGGGATCAAGATGCTCAGTTCAACTCCATATTATGCTCAAGCCAATGGACAGGCCGAGTCTAGCAATAAGATCTTGATCAAGTTGATTAAGAAAAAGGTCAAGGATCACCCAAGGCGGTGGCATGAAGTACTGTCTGAAGCATTATGGGCTCACCGGGTCTCAAGGCATGGGGCTACCAAGGTCACTCCTTTTGAGTTGGTATATGGGCAAGAGGCCGTCTTACCAGTTGAGGTGAATCTGGCCGGCTTGAGATTCGCTAGGCAAAACGATTTATCGGCTGATGACTATTGTAACTCGATGATGGATAACATAGACGATATAGCCGACAAACGATTAATGGATTTACGAGATATTGAGAAGGAAAAGTTGCGGGTAGCAAAGACTTACAATAAGAAAGTCCGGCTTAAGGATTTTCAAGTTGGCGACTTGGTGTGGAAAGTTATACTGCCAGTCGGCTCCAGAAGCCGGAAGTTTGGCAAGTGGTCGCCGAGTTGGGAAGGACCGCTGCGAGTCGCTAGAATTGTACCCGGCAACTCTTATCTGGTGGAGACTTTGGAGGGCGGCTTGCTACCTCAAGCTATCAATGGAAAATACTTGAAGAAATTTCACCCAAGTGTATGGCAGTCCGCCTGAGATCATACTTATGGCCGATGTAAACACATCGCCCTTAGACCACATGGCCGATGAGCATAAGCATCGCCCTTAGTCAAGAATTCTGAATGGAATATTTTCTAGCACGCAAGATCTGCTAGAAAACAGGGGGGCATGTGTTAGCACTCATTTTTGGCAGGTGGCCGATTCAAAGCCTGGTGACCCGCCCTAGGAGGCGATGACACTGCGTGGCAAGTGAATCGGCGAGCAACAGCCATACAAGCGGCGACCCGGCGTGGTAGTAACCCGGCCGTAAGAAACTGGCTCAAGGCCAAACCGGCTCATCATGGATGCGGCTTCACAATACCGGCGACTCTGACAAGGCGATGAGCCGCCACTAGCATATTGAGCCGGCATCGTTCAAGGGATGATAATCATGTTATGTCCCAGTTCACAGGATTATCAAAGGCTGGCAAGACTGAGACTCGGCAGGTGACGATGACCCGGCAGATATGAACCTACAGGCAATGAGAAGCCGGCGAGATCGAGACTCGGCAAGGCAGCTGATCAGCGAAGCAGTGGATCACGAAGCAAAGTGAACTGACGTCAACACAGAAGAGCAACGGGCGACTCAGGAAGCCAAGAGCAAAGGGCGACTCAGGAAGCTAAAGAGAAAAAGGCGACTCAGGAAGGGCGACTCAGAAAGCCGGCTCTATAAGCCGGCTCTGCGGCTCAGGAGAGGGAAAGCTGACTGCGAGAAGCCAAGGGTGGACTCAGAAGACGCAGACCGGCTCATGCTCTATGGCGACTCACGTTGTAAGCCGGCCCTACAGAGAGTCCGTGCCTAAGCCGGCCCTGGCGGGTGCCTTACCTAGTTAGGGCTAGAATCCGACTGGTTAACCCGGCAGGCCAAACAGTGCAATTCACTGCCAGCAGAGTGATGTCAAAGAAAGGAATGGCATTCAAAGCCACAGCTACAGACATAAGTCTGATTCCGGTAGTCAGTGAATTTCCAGACGTATTCCCAGAAGAGATACCGGGAATGCCACCTGATCGGGAACTAGAGTTTGCTATTGAGGTTGTTCCCGGAACTGCTCCAATATACAAGAAGTACTATCGCATGCCTTCCCCAGAGCTGGTGGAATTGAAGAAACAGTTGGATGAATTATTATAGAAAGGGTATATTCGTCCAAGCACTTCACCGTGGGGATCACCCGTGTTGTTTGTAAAGAAGAAGGATGGCAGTCTACGAATGTGCGTGGACTACCGTCAACTGAATGAGGTCACCATCAAAAATAAATATCCGCTTCCTCGCATTGATGACTTGTTCGACCAGTTGAATGGAGCCCGAGTATTTTCCAAGATTGACCTCCGAACGGGGTATCATCAGCTAAAAATCAGAAAAGAAGATATCCCCAAGACAGCCTTCACTACCAGATATGGTCTGTATGAGTTTACAGTCATGTCATTCGGGCTGACAAATGCTCCAGCATATTTCATGAGCATGATGAATAAAGTCTTCATGGACTTTCTGGACAAATTTGTGGTAGTATTCATCGATGATAATCTCATCTACTCCAAAGATGAAGAAGAGCACACGCAACATCTCCGTACCGTCCTGGAAAGGCTAAGGACCCATTGCTTGTATGCCAAATTCAGCAAATGCGAATTTTGGCTAAGAGAGGTGGGATTTCTAGGACATATTCTGTCAGAACAAGGTGTGGCTGTCGACCCCAGTAAGGTGACCGCGGTATTAAACTGGAAGACCCCAGCCACAGTAACGGAAGTCCGTAGCTTTCTGGGATTGGTAGGCTACTACCGTCGCTTCATCGAAGGCTTCTCAAAAATAGCCAAGCCACTGACAGAATTGCTGAAGAAGAACCACAAATTTGCCTGGACGGAAGAATGTGATAGCAGTTTCATGGAATTAAAGACGAGGCTAACTACAGCCCCTGTCTTAGTTCTTCCAGACATCCACAAAAGCTTCGACATATATTGTGATGCTTCCAGGCGTGGAATCGGCTGCGTGTTAATGCAAGAGGGGAAGGTTGTAGCCTATGCATCCAGACAGCTACGACCTCATGAAGAGAACTACCCCACTCATGATTTGGAATTGGCAGCCGTGGTACATGCACTAAAGATTTGGAGGCATTATCTCATTGGACAGTGATGTGAGATATACACAGACCACAAGAGTCTTAAGTATATTTTCACTCAGCCTGATCTGAATCTCAGGCAGAGAAGATGGCTTGAATTGGTCAAGGATTATGACCTTGGGATTAATTATCATCCGGGAAAAGCCAATGTGGTCGCCGATGCCCTCAGCAGAAAGCAAGGTACCCTGAATGCACTCATGGAAGGAATGCATCCGAGGCTGCAAGAAGAATTTGCCAAGTTGAATATGGTGTTATGCGGCCCAACTAGCCCGGATACAATGGAAATTACTCCAACACTTATGGAAGAAATTAAGGCAGCTCAGAAATCAAACCAAGAAATACAAGAGATCAGAGAGCGCATCCCGCTAGGAAAGGCCAAGTCCTTCCGAATTGATGACCAGGACACTGTATGGTTTGAGAACCGAATATGGGTGCCTGATCAAGACAGCTTGAGACAGCAAATACTCAGAGAGGCACATGAATCTGCATATTCTATTCATCCGGGAGGAACTAAAATGTACCAGGACTTGCGAGGAACCTTTTGGTGGCCAGGAATGCGAAGGGACATAGCATACTATGTCGCATGCTGTGACATCTGCAACCGAGTCAAGGCTGAACATCAGAAACCCGTTGGGCTGCTGCAACCTTTACCAGTTCCCTAGTGGAAATGGGATGACATATGCATGGACTTCATTGTTGGACTACCTAAGTCAACAAGAGGCCATGATGCCATCTGGGTCATCGTGGATATACTTACGAAAGTGGCTCACTTCCTTCCGGTAAAGACCACTTTCAAAGCGAATCAGCTCGCACAGCTCTACATGTCCCGGATAGTCAACCTTCATGGAGTACCCAAGTCTATCACATCCGATAGAGGCTCCCTGTTTACCTCATAATTTTGGCTGCGACTGCATCAAGCCCTGGGGACTGTGCTAAAGCATAGTACGGCATATCATCCACAGACAGATGGGCAGACAGAACGTGTGAATCAGATATTGGAAGATATGCTTTGGTCCTGTGCTCTCGCCTATGGTCCCAAATGGGAGGACAGTCTACCCTATGCAGAATTCTCCTACAATAATAGCTATCAGTCAAGTCTCAAGATGTCACCATTCGAGGCTCTGTACGGACGGAAATGCTGCACTCCTTTAAATTGGTCTCAGACAGGAGACAGCCGTATCTTCGGCATGGATTTGATGCTTGAGGCTGAGAAACAAGTCAAGGATATTCAGGAACGTCTTCGAGCGGCCAAGTCCCGACAAAAGAGTTACTATGACCCGAAGCATCGGGAAGTAACTTTTGAACCCGGAGAATATGCTTATCTCCGAGTTACCCCCATGAAAGGAATAAAGAGGTTTCACACCCGAGGAAAGCTTGCACCGAGATATATCGGTCCCTTTCCAATCATGGCTAGAAGAGGCAGAGTGGCATATCAGCTAGAGTTACCGCCAGAGTTGTCACACGTTCACGACGTCTTCCATATATCGCAGTTGAGAAAGTGCATTGCACCTCCGATCAAACAGGCAGATATGGGTGAGCTAGAGCTGACCAAAGACATGGCCTATGAGGAAAGACCTGTCAGAATATTGGATGAGATGGAAAGGACTACGAGGAGTAAGACAATTAAGTTTTACAAGGTATTGTGGGATCACCATACTGAGGAAGAGGCTACCTGGGAAAGAGAGGATTTTCTGAGATCAGCCTATCCACACTTGTTCCCTGAGCAACTGAATCTCGAGGACGAGATTCATTCTAAGGGGGGTAGGTTTGTGACACCCTGGTTTTTGGCAACTTTTTCTTTTCGAAATCTTTCTGGCTTTATTTGCAATCTGGTTGGATTTTGAACCTTTTCAGTTGACTTTGGACTTATGAATTCCTGTCAGTGACCCAGAGACCTCAGCATCTTGCCAAAATCTTGTCACTCACCATCTGGACCAATTTCCAATTCTTTATCTTTCCCAAATATTCATTTTCTTCCTTTGGGAAAATCTGTCATCACTATGGGTTACAAAGGAACCTATGGTTCTGGTGATCAAAAAAATCCCAAATTAATCCCAGACCTTCTTGACATCATCTACTCCTACAATCTCCAAAAACATTTCATGGTCCAGTACAAAGTTTATTCCAGAAAACTCCATTTGCTCTCTGGACAGTACTGGTCATTTGTGAAGCAATCCATATTTTCCCTACTAAGTTAATTCCCAGAAAATTCCTTGAGATATTAGGGAACCTATCTTTCCACAATATCCAAAAATATCATCTTGTCCAGTACAAATTTTCATCACCAATATTCTGCCAAGTTTCTGTCCAATTGGAACCTCTGTGAAGGAAGTACCAGCTAGAGGTATCCAATTGATCTGAAATTTTTATGGCATCTTCTCCTCACCAAATAACCCTGACACACGAAATTTTAGCCCCAGAAGATCAACCAGATGAGTGCATCAAGCTCATCTCTGTTTCTGGTTCAGTACAACACTTGTACATGAACTATATTCAATTCTGGTTGAAATCCTTTGAAACTTGGCCAGATTGGAGTCCTTCCAAAGTAGATCATCCCAGACATCTCCTTTGGCTCCATCCCCAGCACACCTCTCCTCTAGATCTCTCTCAAGTTTCCTGTCAGAAACTGTAGCTGAAGCTACACTTCAGTTCAGAGTGAACCTAGTCGAACCAGAGGCACAGGGAGGCTAAACGATCAAGGGAGAATACTCTAGACATGGTGCGCTAGACTTGGACGGCCTGCAGACATCAACTCCTGTGGTGAGCACGACAATGGCATGCCATTGCACGCGCTCTGCACCGCGCCCGTGTCTGTGGCGTCGTGTCCGACTGCCTCGCGCGATTGTAGCTTGTCCCCGCGTGCCGACTAACTCCCCTACGTCCACCTGGCCGCCCTGGACCCTTCCCCTCGCCGGAGAAGCCCTCGCCGGCCGCCACGGCACACGCGCACTGTGTCGCCCGTGCGGGCACAGTGGCTGTGCGGCACGTCTTCTTCCCCCCCCTACCCGCCACTGCCCGCCATTACTCCTCTGCCCTCTCTCATCGTGTCGCCCACAAGCAGCCAGCCAGCACGGCGTCCTGGTGCCGGCGACGTGTCCTGGTTCCCGCCGTTTCCAGAGAACTCGACCGAGCTCGCCTCCTACCTATAAAAGGCCTTCCCGGCCTCTCCCGAGCTCCTCATCCACCTCATCCACCTCCTAATCGACCTCCCCGAGCCCGAGCTAAGGCCGAGAGGCCCTCTGGCCTCGTATCTCGCCGGAGCACCGCCGCCACCCGAGCTCTGCCACCCCGCCAATTCGCTCCTCCCCGAGCTCCACCGACTCCGCCATCGAGCTCCCCTCACTCCACTGACCTCGCCTGAGCCCTTGCCCGGTCGAATAGCTGCCAGAACCGCCGTCTCCGGCGACACCCGAAACCCGCCGCCGCCGAAGAGGAAGGGGACGATGCCGTCCGACCATCGTTTGCCAACCCACGGGTACATACGAGTTCGTCTCGTTGAGCTCTATCCATTCCCTCTCTGTCCCGACCTCGCCGCCGTATGTATCGCCGGCGAGCGTCACCGGAGCTCCGCCGTCTCTGTTTCCCTCCCCTCCCCCTTTCAAATCTGACACTGGGGCCTGCCAGTCAGCGACACGCCGAAGCGGTAAGTGGAGGCGCCCCTCCACTTTACGCCTTCGACGTGGCCCCCTGAGGTTTTTTCTGATTTTTCTGTTTAATCCAGATTTTGACCAGAATTTTGACCATCAATAACTTTTTAACCATAAGTCCAAATCAATTGATTCTTTTTGCATCTGGTTTGTCTTGAGCTCCTCTATTTTCTGGCCAAATTTGGTATTTTTCCCATGTTCACAGACATTCTGGTGCTCAAAATAGTAGCATGTGACATTTTCAATTGCTTTTTAAATATATTTTCAGAAGGGAATTCTTTTGGATTTGAAACCCAGGAGTTTGTGGACAACCCAACAGAGCAAGGCAAGCCATGTCATCCATTACATGAAGCATTTCAATAGTGTTGGTTATTTAATCAAATTTCATGAATTATTTTTATATGTGCTAATTCCTAGTAAATTATTTAATTGCCTAGCTACTGCCATATTAAATTATTCCTGATAAATATTCATGCTAGTTAAATTCTTGACAACACTAAACTTAGTTGGTTGATCAAGAGCCACCTACCCAGACTTTTCCGTGCAGCCACATTTGCCGGTATGGGACGGCCTTGACTTGGTCTGGCTTTGTGCTCTTTTATCGGTACCACCAAACTAGGGAGGGTTATGCGTGTGTGCTGCCCTGATCAGGTAGACGACCATAATCCTGTGAGCCCAGTTGAGTTATTTTGTCGGCGTCCTCGTTTGGGACAGTTTGTTTGGCCACGACGGTGGCAGGTGTCACGGGGTGACACAGGGGCCACCCAGGACATGACCCTGGGAGGGTATGATTGTCGGTGGTATGATAGAGGGGTCACGGGTCAGGCAGGTTTCATTGGAGCACCACTGGTCCACCCGAATGGGATCATGAGGCCAGGTACTCCATGGTGTGGGTAAAGTGCACAACCTCTGCAGAGTGTAAAAACCAATTCGAATAGCCGCGTCCACGGTATTGGACAGTCCGTTTAGGCCTCTCTAGGATGGTCAACCGTAATGATAATAATGATGGAAGAACATGTCTTATGTTCGGAAGTGCTCGGTGGATTGTGAGCATTCCGAGGGTTGTGGGACAACCCAGATGAGAATAAGTTGGTACTAGGTACCAGTAAGTGAGCAACCTAATCTCTTAATCTATTAATTGCCATGCTATTGTTTGTTGCATTGTTTTGGTTGCCATGAGCTTGCGAGTACATTCCAAGTACTCACCTGGCGTATCATGCCAGATGCAGGAGAAGCCGAGGACGGAGGTCCCGAAGGTTCGTTCTACGCTAACTAGGCCGTGTCCACAGCAGTGTCCCTGTGGATGGAGTTTCCCGTGCAATGTTCCGCTACGCCGTAGTCTACCCAGTAGTATCGAGGCCCTGCTATGTTCCATAAATAATGTAGATATTGTCATAGCACGTGCAGTGCTTCTGGCCTCGCTATCATGAAAATTATGAGCCTGTACTCGAGATATTTTAATAAAGTTCAGTTCAGTTCTGTTCCAAGTTGTTGTGTGTTTCCAGAAGACATGATCTCTGGGTTGGAAACACTGGTAAACCGGTTCTCTAAGACGGGGTGCCACAATCCCAAAACCTACAGACAAACTGAGTGCCTCTATCGGAGACTATGGTCTTGGGTACTCCGTGTAAGCAAACAATTCGGGAGAGGTATAACTTAGCAAGTTTCTGCGTTGAATATGTTGTTTTTACCTGAATGAAATGTGCCACCTTGGTTAATAAATCTATGATAACCCAGATAGCATCATTTCTGTTCGTGACCTTGGTAACCCGACAATAAAATCCATACCTATCTCATCCCATTTCCATTCAGGCACTCTGAGTGGCTGTAACAATCCTGCTAGCCTCTGGTGTTCTGATTTTATATGTTGACAAGAGTCACAACTTGCGACATATACAGCTATATCCCTTTTCATCCCGTGCCACCAAAATTTGTCCTGAAGGTCTTTGTACATCTTGGTTCCCCTGGGTGAATGGAGTATGGGGTGGTATGGGCTTCTGCCAAAATCTGTTGCTTTAGCTCTCCCTTATTGGGTACGCATAGCCTTTTCCCGTACCATAGGATTCCCTAATTATCAATGGTAAATTCGGATGCCTTGCCTGAATTTACCTTCCTTTTAATTCCTTCGATACTGGGGTGTCCTTTCTGGGTTTCTTTGATCTGATCCTCCAATGTTGGTTTTATTTCTAGTCGAGCAATAGTTCCTTCCGTGACTAGAACCATGTTAAGTTTGGCAAATTCCTGGTTGAACTCATGCTGTGAGAATTGCACACTGTCATTGTCGGTGCATGGATTTCGGCTGAGGGCGTCTGCCGCAACATTTGCTTTACCAGGATGGTAATGAATTCCCACATCATAATCCTTGATTAGCTGAAGCCAACGATGTTGTTGTAGGTTTAGTTCTGGCTGGGTGAAGATATACTTAATACTTTTATGATCCGTGTATATCTCACATCGATTACCAAGAAGGTAATGTCGCCATTCCTTGAGCGCATGTACTACAGCTGCTAGTTCCAAGTCATGGGTAGGATAATTTTCTTTGTGTCGTCATAGTTGTCTTGAAGCATATGCTACAACATTTCCTTCTTGCATTAATACACATCCAAGGCCTTTTCTGGAAGCATCACAGTATATTTCAAAATTCTTGTGCACATCTGGCACGGTCAGAACAGGTGCTGTTGTTAACCTCTTTTTTAATTCTTGAAAACTTTTCTCACATGCTTCAGTCCACTCAATTTTTTTGTCCTTCTTGAGTACCTATGTCATGGGTTTGGCTATGGTGGAGAATCCTTCAATAAATCGTCGATAGTAGCCAGCCAAACCAAGAAAACTCCTGATCTCAGTCATGTTGGTGGGTTGCTTCCGTCCTAAGACATCCTTTACTTTACTTGGGTCCACTGCTATTCCATCCTGTGTCAGTACATGTCCCAGAAAACCAACTTCTCGTAACCAAAATTCACACTTACTGAATTTGGCATATAGTTGCTTTTTCCATAATTCTTCCAGGACTATTCGAAGATGTTGCTCATGTTCTTTTGGCGTCTTGGAATAAATAAGTATGTCATCAATGAACACAACCACGAACTTGTCCAAATATTTCATGAAGACCTTGTTCATGAGATGTACAAAATAAGCAGGAGCGTTGGTCAAACCAAAAGGCATCACACTGAACTCATATAATCCGTATTTGGTGGTAAAAGCAGTCTTGGGTATGTCTGATGATTGGATTCTTAACTGATGGTAGCCTGATCTCAAGTCTATTTTTGAGAAAACCTTAGCTTCTGCCAGTTGATCGAACAAGTCGTTGATCCTTGGTAGTGGGTATTTATTTTTGATAGTGACCATATTAAGTGCCCTGTAATCAATACATAACCTTAGGGTCCCATCCTTTTTCTTGGCAAATAAAACCGGTGATCCCCATGGTAATGAGCTGGGTCGAACATAACCCTTTTCTAGTAATTCCTTAATTTGTTTCTTCAGCTCAACCAATTCTGCCGGAGCCATTCGATAAGGCTTCTTTTAGATGGGTGTCGTTCTAGGTGCTAGTTCAATAACAAATTCAATTTCACAATCTGGTCGCATGCCTGGTAGCTCCTCAGGGAATACAGCGGGGTATTCGCATACCACAGGAACCTTGCTTAATTCTGTCATGTCCACTTGATTTAACTTTCCTTGCGAGGTAGAAATCCCCCTTGTACCAAACTTTACTGTCTTCCCTTGATAATTGGTGAGAGTCACTGTATGATTATAGCAGTCTATAAACCCTTTATTTGTGGTCAACCAGTCCATTCCCAAAATAACATCTAGATCGACAGCTTCCAATACAACAAGATTTGCTAGAAACTTCATTCCTTTTATTTCAATTTTCACATGCTAGCAGTACCATTGTGTGCTTTGCTTTGATCCCGGGGACTGAATAACCATTGAATTTTTCAAAGGCGAAAAAGAAAACAGATTCTTTGAGGCAAATCTTTTAGAGATGCACGAATGGGAAGCTCCAGAATCAAATAAAACTATAGCATTAATGGTGTTGACAGGAAACGTACCAAACACGATGACCGGTGCATTCTGTGCTTCCTCAAATGTCACGTGGTTAACCTACCCCTTTATTTGATTGTTGTTGAGGTTGTTGTGTCGCGGAGCTGCATTAGTACTGCGGCCATTGTTGTTGGGTGTGGGGGCATTATTCCCCTGTTTTGGGCATTGCCTAGCATAATTCCCCTCTGCTCCACAAGCATAACAAGTGATGCCAGGATGGTATATTGCTTCCTTGGCCCTGTTGTTGTAGGTACTGCGGTTTTATTGCGGTCGTGGTGTTCGAATTGCTGGTCGAGGTGCCACAGGCCTCTGAGGTTCATTTCGGGGCCTGTTGTTACGAACCTGTACTGACTGGTTCAAGCGGCGCTTGCGAATCTCATTCATGTTGCGGTGTTCATTCTCCAGGATAATAGCCTTGTCTACCAGTGTCTTGAAATCCGGAAAAGTATGGACTACCAGTTGGCACTTTAACGATGGAACAAGCCCGTCAAGGAATTTCTCCATTCTTTTGCTTTCTGTCATGTATTTATCATTGGCATACCTGGCTAGCTGAGTAAACTGGTCGAGGTACTGAGTTACCGTTGTGCCCCGTTGCTTGAGATCCTCAAATTCTCTTTTCTTCAATTTCATGATGTTGTTGGGAATACGCGCTCCCCGGAAGCTTTCCTTGAATTGCTCCCAGGTGATGTCTCCTCCATTGGGATGCGTGTGGCGTAAATTTTCCCACCATGATGCTGCTATTCCAGAAAAATAATGTGGAGCATATAGTACTTTTTCCTGGTCCGTACACTTGGCTATGACTAATTTTCTCTCAATATCACGCATCTAGTCGTCTGCCTCCAAAGGTTTGTCTGTGTGAGAAAAGACAGTTGGATTGGTCCTCTGAAGTTCAGATAATTTTGATTTGGGTTGATGCTGTCCTTGGGGATTTCCCATATTTATTAAATGCTGCATCATTTCCTGGTGCTGCTGCTGACTTTGTTCATACAGACGGCACACTTGTGAGAATGCTGAATCATTGCATTGCTGACTTGTCTGTCCTGGTGTGAAGTTATTTCCCATCTGTGCAAAGTTGTCCTCTGGTGGACTGGGCATAGAACGAGTCCAGGGGCGATGCATTTTCTTTCTGGGGTATTTGTGTAAACACCGATGAGGAAAGAAATTATCAAGGAAAAATTTTAAGAGACTGAAAATAAATTCCCCCCCAAAAACGTAAGTACAAATAAGTAGCGGGTTATATTATACATGCAAGATTTAATTATACATGCAAGATTTAATTATACAATACTCTCGTGATGCTTACATGACCGCTTATTTAGACTAGTGCACTTCTCCATCCTCTTAGCATGCTGCGATCCAAGGTCTACTACTCCATCTTACAAAGAAGAGAAGAAAAATAGAAAATACATATTTTACAGCTACACTCTCATAAAAGGCGACTGTGGTGCTGATGCCTAATCTGCTATCACAGAGTGTCTGGAACGTCGTAGGCCCTGCTGAGGATAAGTCCCAGACGAGGTGCTGAAGACTCGACCTCCTCCTCCCTGGGTATGGTCTCCAGTCGGGCAGCTATTGATGTCATGCCTGCTCACGGTGGTACTGTGCTCGTAGGCGGTGAAGCTCTAACCGGAGTGGGGGCAGCCAAGCGACTAGACTCATCGCTCAGGGATGTGTGTCGAATCGTGGAACGGGTAGGAGGATCGTATGGTGGAGTTGGAATGCGAGGAGCGCGAGGTGAAGGAGAACGGAACTCACTCCTGCGAGGAGCCCTCGCACGAACCAAGTCCATCCATGCAGCGAGATAGTCGTCCACCAGTGAGGTGAAGACTGACTCTAGAGCATTGATGTACTGGACAAGGGGCTCAATCGCCTCGTCCCTTTCTCCTGTGGTGCAAGAGAAATCATAGTGACTAGTGTATGGTACATGGCATGGAAGATAATGATAGGGACGTGTCTGCATGACTGGAAGAATGTCCCTAAGACGAGCGATGGCCTATCGGGCAGCCATCTGGATAGCATGCCTCTCAGTAGGTATGACTCTCCCCACAAACCGATAGTTGCGATGGGGCACCGCATCTCCACCCCAAATATATACCGAGGCCTGGTACATAGTCAGGGTGTCCGAGATCCTGTCGGAAAAGACTGTGTACTTCGGACGACTCGGAGATCCCATCGTGACCCTGGTGATGTAGACAAGAAGGCGGGAAAACCCTGCAAGCTCGTTGGCAAAAATCTGGGTCGGGCAACTACCGCCAGACATCTACAACAGTAGACAAAAAATCCAAATAGTAATATCATAAGTATATGATGACCAAGGAAAATTTGTTAGGACTGACTCTAATACTAGCGATCGCACCTAGGGCTTCCTACAGTCAGGCTGGTCTGATACCAATGTTTGTCGGGCCTGTTTCCCGAATAAATCACAGAATAGCCCCAAGTCACACCAGCCCCAAGATCAGAACAACTTGTGGACTCCCTTGATATAGATATCCAGTACATACATAATATTACACAGGGTTGAGCCAGAGTGCTCAACATTTATTACAAACTTGTCAATATATGACGGTGGTAGAATAAGACAGTGGTGTGGTGATATTACAACACTGATACAATAAAGTAAAGCCAAGCGTCAGTGTGAGGCTTGACTATTTTATTGGTGGAGCGGAAGCACTGCGGATGATACACGTGGTAGACTCCAAGACCACAAGTTGACTGACTGGGAACACCTCTAAGCGTCAGGCTCGCTAGCGCACTCTTCCTCCACAAGATCATCTTCTTCTGGGTCTGGCCAAATTAACAAGCCAGGGAAAAGCCTGTGAGTACGTTGGAATGTACTCCCAAACATTATGAACAAAAGATATACCGAATCCATCTGTTCATGATGGACTAAATTATATGCATATGCTGACCGAAATTAAAGCATGGCATGATAAATATTAATACGGTGTGGGTGAATAAATATATTATTTTAGTAATAAACCAAGAAAATAGAATGGAACATCAGGCGCTGGACCGCCCGAGGAATTCCAAGAAAAATGCCAAACGGGTGTCTGAAAGCGATGCCTCGAGAGGTCTTGAAAAGAAATACCAAATGGGTGTCTGAAAGCGATGCCTCGAGAGATCTTGAAAAGAAATGAGTATTTAGGTGGATTAACCATCCCAAGAGATACTCAGAAAACAAAATAGAACTGAGTATCCAGGTGGATTAACCATCCCAAGAGATACTCAGAAAAGAAATAAAATTGAGTATCCAGGTGGATTAACCATCCCAAGAGATACTCAGAAAAGAAAATAGAACTGAGTATCTAGGTGGATTAACCATCCCAAGAGATACTTAGAAAAGAAAATAAAATTGAGTATCCAGGTGGATTAACCATCCCAAGAGATACTCAGAAAAGAAAATAGAACTGAGTATCCAGGTGGATTAACCATCCCAAGAGATACTCAGAAAATAAAATAAAATTGACTATCCAGGTGGATTAACCATCCCAAGAGATACCCAAGGTTGCACATAGAAGAAAAAGGTTAGTCCACAATAACATTCATGTTAACAATACTATTCATGCTGGCATCAGTAGTGACAATAATTATCCTGCAAAAATGGATCATGCTCAATTTAATTATTTCCTCCGAAGACCGACACCTGGACCGACACTTGACCCTTCCCAGCTAACGTCCTTGACCGTTGTGGCGCCCCGCCTGAATACCACTGTAGCCAGACAGTCGCTCTACACGCCAGCCCAGGACATCACACTGGCGCGTGCCTTTACAACAAGTATCATGAACACAAACATTTCTATTAATGGATATATCAGTCTTACATGGTATTTTACAGAGGTGCTGGCAGCGGAAAAGCTCTATCTAAGGCAGCATGGTCTTGGTGCGGCTCCAATCCATAGGGATCTGACTGGGTTACTCTTCTTGCCCGCGAATTCTCCGGCTCCTCGCTAGGGGTCGTCGGATCCTTAGGTGAACCTGGCCACATTGAAGGCCGCTGAGTACTTTTGAATGTACTCGCAAGCAAACCAAACTAACATATGCACCAAGCAAAGCAATCCATGGCATTCAAGCATGCACTTGTTATCTTAACAGTATTAACTATCATGTCATGGCAAAATTATCTAGCAAGATTAGTCATCTAGCAGCATTAATTATCAGGTTATAGAAGGATTATCTAGCATGATAATTACTGAAGTAAATGCAGTAAAGTATATCAGGTAAATAATCTGAACTTCGAATATGCTCACGATCCAAATCCGATCCAAGCTTTGCGGTCACCCGACCGCTTATCTCATAGCCATCTTATGGCTAGCATTCAAACCTCTGACATCAACTGATGTCCATGTATATGCACTGCAAGCCTGACAAACCTTACCATTCTCTGGTTTAGTCTTAGCAATAACATTATATAGTTTGTTCCTCGAGACTCGACACAGACCAAATAGGGGCCTATACGAACTGTCCATGACCGAGGACGCGGCTATTCGAATAGATTTACACTCTACAGAGGTTGCGCACTTTACCCACACCATGGAGAGCCTGGCCTCGTACTTTAGTACATGTTCCCATTCGGGTGGGCCGGTGCTGCTCCAACAAAACCTTATCTATTGCCTGGCACTCTTACGGTCCCACCGACAATCATACCCTCCCAGGGTCATGTATTGGGTGGCCCCCGTGTCACCCCGTGACACCTGCCACCGTCGTGGCCAAACACTGTCCCAAACGGAGACGCCGGCAAATAACTCAACTTGGGCTCACAAGGTTATCGCCGCCTACCGGGCCAGGGTAGCGCACACGCATAACCTTCCCTATTTGGTGGTACCGACAAGAGGCAGGACAATAGACCAAGCTAGGGCCATCCCATACCGGCAAATGTGGCTGCACGGGTAAGTCCGGATAGGTGGCACTATGACTCGATCTAGTCGACGGAGGAGGTTGTTGTCATTATTAAGTCACATTTCATAATATTGCAATAACAATAACCATGCAAGATGTAACAATTATGAAAACCTAACAACCTATCTCCATACAATATCACAACGAGTCAATAGTGCGATAATATGATGAACATTAGCAGGTAATGCAGATAGCAAATTCAAACTAGCAGGAGTTTAACTAATTTTAACACAGGCATAAACATTAATTAAACACGCAAGAATAACATAGAGCAATGCTTCAGGGCATATATCAGATGGTCGGCTTGCCTGGGGGTGAAGGAATACTCCGGGAGAAGTGCGATCACCTCGCGGAAGAATTTGCCGGAAAAGATTCTCTCTCGGAGGGGCTGAATCGGAGTTACGAGCGAGAAGTTTTGAGCGTTCGTTCGTTAAGTGGTAAAATGAATAAAAACTATTCATTTTAGCCGATAACCAGTGAACGTTCATAGAATAACTGTTTCGGCGGCTGGGTTAAAAGAGAAAGCGCACTTTCTGGAATACGTCTTTTCTCAAGGAAAGCGTATTCCCAGCCAACACCGCGAGAAATTGTGCTTTCTCAAAATGAAGGCGTACTCCACGGATGGTGCTTCCACTTACCCCTTCGCTGTCTCTATGACAGGGGGCCCTGCCCGACAGGTTCTTCTCCCTCCTCGCGAAACAGAGGAGGAGCTCGGCTGGACGTGCGCCGGCGCTTGTTCCGGCGACGGTGATGCTCGAGGGGGCCGGCCGAGGATGGGGATGGATGAGGTGCTCCAAGCCGCACCCGCACGTACCCGCGGTGGAGGCTGGGGCGGCCCGTGGCGGCGGGACGAGGGGGGGTGGCGGAGCACGACTACTAGTGGGCTCGGGGTCGAGGCCATGGCCTTCTCCGGGCAGAATGGAGGCGGGGAGGGCGTAGTGGTGATGGTGGTGGTCATCCACGGTGGTTAGGCGGAGAGGGAAGAGACCACAGAGCTCGAATTCGAGCGGAGGGCCGACACGGCTATGGCGACAGTGGCGGCGTGATTGGGCACCGGGGTTCGCTCCCTTGGGCAAGGGAGGGTCTAGGAGGGAGAGGAGGTTGCTGCGGGAGGTGTGGGTGCTCGGCAGAGAGCTCGGCCACGGCTATTTATAGCCGGCCGAGGCTTGTAGATCGGGATGGCCGCCGTGGCGTTCCTATCGTCGCACTGGGGCTAGGGCGAGGTGGCGCAAGAGGAGAGGTGCCGACCTGACGACGACCAGAGGGAGGGGACGGCTCGGGGAGGAAAGAGCCAACGGAAGGAGGCGACAGAGAGGGATCACGGGGAGGACAGTGCCATGGCGGCGGCTGCCATGGCGTGGAGAAGAAGAAAGAGGAGGGGAGAAGGGCCTAGAGAGGGGCAGATGGACTCCGCGAAGCCACTAGACAGGTCGGGACACGCCGGAGCTGGCCGGAGCTAGCCTGCCGACGAGCACCGTTTCTGCCTGCTGTCCACGCGGTCACCACGTGCATGTCGTGTTCTGGCCCTCCTCTGGGTGCCAAATCTTGTCAAACACAGAAGGCGTAGATCATATATATGAGATGGGTCATTGGATGGACCAGGATTGCTCTAGAGTGGCCGGGGTGATCCAGAAGAGTTTCTGGATAGAAACTTGGGGACCAAGCTGAGGTGAAATGACTTGTCAAGTGAGGTTGAAAGGTTGCCAAAATAAGATGGGGTAGGAAGGAGTAGCTGCTGACAAAATTTTAGGCCAATTGGACCAAGTTTGCATATACTTCCTTTGCAATGCCAAATTTGGTCCAGAAACTTGACCTTGAAGCTGCACTCACATGGCTTGATGAAATGAACAAAATTTTGGTGGAGGGTGGTGATTTCGAGATATGAAGGTACTGGAAAAATTTCAGCACATTTGGAAATGCCAAAGTGGTACTTCCTTCACAGAGCTTGAATCTGGACAGAAACTACATGGAATTTTTGGGAGAAATTGGCTAGATAAAATGATGTGAACTTTCGCATACTCACATCATATATGGAATTTGAGGTCCTGGATTAATTTGAGAATTTTTGAAGCAATATAAAATATAGTTGCTTCACAGCCTCAAAATAAATCCAGAAACAAGAACTGGAAGATGCTCTCAAAATTTGATCTGTGGAACTTGGGATCTTGATGGAAATGATGAAGATATCGATAGGAGAAGCTCCACAAATTATTTGGGATTTTTCCTGGCTACCAAAATAGTAGCTGCTTTGGAAAGTGCCCGAATTGCAATATTGGCTTTAAATAGGAAAAGGCAATTTCCCTTATTTAATTGTGGCCAATATTTTTATGGGAGCTCAATATGATCACAAAGAATATCTCCACAAGTTTTCATAAACTTTGGAGATGGATAGATATTTTGGTGGATTTAATTCCTTTAACTGGCAGAAAAAGGAATTAATTTTAAATGAAAAATATTGCAAATGACTTGGCAATATTTTTGCATATCCAGGGTTTATAGATGTGGGATGATCACTGGGAAAAGTTTGGGAGGCAAAAGATCAAAGGAAATTGGAGTTCCTTTGTAACGGAAGGAATTAGGGTTTCCCTTCCGGTAGATCGGAGAGTAGGGTTTCGGCGACAAAATCCTGAGAAAATATCTTGGGTGGCAAGGTTGGTCTGGGGAGAATCTTTGGTCTGATAAGACAGGCAAGGCTAACTGACCATCTTCATATACCCAAGAGCGAGAGAAAATCTAAGAACATCGAAAAAAGACGGGAGCCAAATCCCGCAAAGGAAAAAAAACAAGGGGCGAAAACCAGGGTGTCACAACCGTGGACACGGCTATTCGAATAGGTATAACTCTGCATAGGGTGTACTCTTTACCCACGTGTATAGGATTTCTTTAGCCAACACCGAGACGCTGACTAATTCCCATTACGGTCTTTGGGTTGAAAACACACCTGACCAGCACACACCAGATTAACTTTCCGGATGCCAGGAATCACCCAAAGCATCGTTCAAGAAAAACTCTAAGACGGGGAGACCATCGTCTCGATTAGCATGGGATCACTATTTATAACGCGCGGATTACAAGGGGTGCCCCCCTCTCGGCCCAGCCAGATACACCCATGCCCCCTGACCTGATGACTGGCATTTGTCCATGGCCATGGAACCCTCATCATGGCCCCTCTATGTGGTGTGCACTCAGAAAGGGGTTAGCAACTTGCTAAGCCATACTCCCCTCGCGGGAAGACAAGTGGCAGCACGAATTTTAGCTAGGCATGACGGAACAAGACTCGATCTAGGTCGACTCAGGAGGTGTTGTTATTATGACTGGCATGCTTCACGTGCCACGGTGACACCATCGTGTCATGATGTGACCCTTGCCCACCGGCACGATATAGACAGGACGTATACCCCTGATTCCTCACAATCTTTATACAAGTTAGAAAGGTTCTTGTATGCATGAAATGCACAAAAAGATATGACCATGTATGCACTTGCTATCCACTACATATCCAGTGATTATTTCGAACTGATGCAAACATGCATGCAAACACCATATCCCAAGTTCCAAAATGCTTGCCATGATAAAAGTAGGCAGAAGGTGATCCCTCGAAATTTTCGGCAAAGTTCCCCTCCTCGTTTTCTAGAAAATAAGAATTCAAATTCAAATCAATTTTTTTGTGATAGCACAAAATTTTGGCTCAAAATATTTTTATATAAATACAAAAAAAACTAGAGTGAAAAAGAAAATTTTCAGAGAAAGAATCAATTGAATAGGAGTTATGGTTAAAAAGTAATAAAGGTTTTAAAACCAGGGACCTTTCTGCAATTAAAATTCTTGCCAGTGGGTCCCTGCTGTAAAAACAGAAAGCGGCACGGGCGAGACTACGCTTTCCAGTACAGAAGACGTAAAGACACAGAGGACATTTTCAGAATAACTAGATAAAGATAAAACACTTACGGGCGGGCCCCACCCGTCAGGTTTGAAATTCAAACACGCCTCGCGCGTGAGAACAGAGAGGTTGCGGCGGTCACCGGCAGCGATCGCCGGCGTTTCAGAGGACGGCGAGGATATGAGCGTGCTCGAGGAAGGGTTCCATGTCGGTGGGTGGTGGAGTTGGTCACCGGCGAGCACTGTGGCGACGGTGGGTTCAACTCCGGCGGACGGCGGCGTTGGGTGGTGATGGATCTCATCGGAGAGGGCTCTGGATGTCGAATTGATGTGCGGAATGGAGGTGTGGGTGTACGAGGGGGCTACTGGTGGAATTTGAGGGGTGGAGGTGGTCGAACGGCGACGTGAGGTTCGTGGGGACAGTGGCGGATTGGGCGGCCGGAGTCGGGGAAGAAGATCTCCTCGAGGTCGTCCGACTCCTCTAGGTGTCGATTGGGAGTGGGTGGAGGCGATGTGAGTACTGAACGGAGCTCAGGCACTCCTTTTATAGGCGAGACGGAGAAGACCGAGGCGAGTCGGATCACGGCGGAGTAATTCCGGCCGGCGAGGTAGGTTTGGGCGGTGAGCGCGGTCGGTGGGGTGATCAGTGAGATGAGAGGAGACTTTTGGTAGCACTAGCGTGACGCCCGTGAGCTCTATCGCCTTATCCTGATGCTGGGCTCCCGTACGGCCATGGCGGCGACCAGCGGTTCCGGCGACTGACAGGCAGGGTTGGGGTGGCTTGGACGGTGCGGGGAGGCTGCAGAGAGGCTGCCGCATGGAGAGGAGGTAGGAGAGGGAGCAGTGGGGAGGAGTGATGTTGGCTGTCGGTGGTCGTGCTGATCCTCTCGGCCGCCGTGGCCGAGGGCAGCGGCCGTTGCACCGGCCTGCCACTGGTCTATCGGCGGTGAGAGGCTGACGAGGGGGTCCGGTGGTGAATCATTGATGGCGTGGAGTGAGGCAGCGACGAAGAGGAGTGGAAGGAACGGCACGGCATCGATGATCCCCATATCTGAACTTACTGCATTTTTTGAATTTTTTTTACAGTCATCTACAGTGCACATGAGGTGTTTGATGAAATGCTAGATGGCCCTAGGCATTTTTGGAATTTTTGAGAATTTTTGTGGTGAGGTACTGATGCATAACAGAGATGCTGGCAAAATTTTAGAATTTTTGGAGTAGTCTAAATTAGGTTTTGAGCAGAGAGTTTGAATCTGATCCAAATTTCAATTGAATGAAATTTGAAAATTTTGAACTGTGGAACAGAATGTCTTTGGTGAAATGGAGTGTGGGTACTGTCAAGTAGCTGGCATAATTTTTGTGGGTGCAGAAGAGTTGGGAAAAATATAGTTCCTTTGTAAATCAAAGGAACTAGGAATAAATGTAATTCAAACTTTGGAATTTTCTAAATATGATAAAAATATTTTTGTGGAGAGGAGAAGTATTGGGTACTATCCTAGGGTGTGAGGATGACTTGGGTGATAATTTAAAAATGACAGAATAATTTTTGTGAGAATCTTCTAAGTGTTTGAAGAAAAATGAAATGGATCATTCCATTGAAATAATTTAATTATTCAAAAACTTTTCTGAAAGAAAATATTTTTGATCCTTCAAATATATTTACTCAAGTAAGAAACCATCAAATCAGAACCATTTTTAAAAATTTTGAAACCCAAATGAAAACTTAAAAATGGCTTTCAAATCAAAAGAAGAAGAAATAGAGCCATAGTGATTCAAATCATTTTTCTTTTTAAAGAAAAGATTTGAAAATCAAAAGAAAATATTTTTGGGGTATTACACTTCTCCAACAAAAGCTACAAGACCAAGGACGAGCACATGGCCGCCTACTTGGAGGAGGTGTGCAGGCTCGAGAAGCGGTTCTTCGGCATGGAGCTCCAGCACATCCCTCGCGGTGGAAACAAGGAGGCAGACGACATCGCCAAGCGAGCGTCTCGCCGCGAGCCTCAAAACCCCGGCGTCTTCGAGGAAAGGCTCCTGAAGCCATCAACTGCACCACCTGCCGCCCCCGCCATGGCGCTCCATGAAGAGCTCCCACCCGCACCCCCCATAGGTGCACCAGACTGCAGCCCACCCTCAGCCGCACGCCTGCTGCTGGCGCTGGAGCCCCAGGCAGATAGCTGGGCCGCTGAGATCAAAGTCTACCTGGAGAGTGGCACTCTCCCGGAGGATGACGTGAACGCAGAGCGTGTGGCCTGCCAGGCCGGATCTTACTGCCTGAGGGATGGCGACCTCTACCGCAGGTGCCCCAATGGATTTGCACTGCGATGCATCTCCGAGGAGCAAGGACGCGAGCTACTTGCTGACATACATGGTGGGGACTGCAGCCACCACTCCTCATCGCGCACCCTCACCGACAAGGTATTCTGCAGCGGCTTCTACCAGCCCACAGCACTTCAAGACGCCACGGAGCTTGTCCAATCCTATGAGGCCTGCCAGTTCCAATGCCAAACAAATCCACCAGCCAATGCAAGGACTCCAAACCATCCCCCTATCGCGGCCCTTTGTGGTCTGGGGGCTGGACATCCTGGGCCCCTTCCCCCGCGTAGCAGGCGGCTACCGCTACCTCTACGTCGCCGTCGACAAGTTCACCAAGTGGGTGGAAGTGGAGCCCGTCCGCTCCATCCCGGCAGGATCAGCCGTCAAGTTCATCAAGAGCATTGTAACACCCCGATTTTTGGCCCTGTCTTTTTCTTTTGGTTTTGCTCTAGTTTTCTTTTTGGAGCAGTTCTGTGGACTTGAAACCTGGGAGATCATCATTTCTTTTTCTCCCAAGTGGTGCATCATTGATACGTCTCCAACGTATCTATAATTTTTGATTGTTCCATGCTATTATATTATCAATCTTGGATGTTTTTATATACATTTACAGCAATTATATATCATTTTTTGGGACTAACCTATTAACTTAGTGCCCAGTGCCAGTTGTTGTTATCTGCCTCTTTTTGGTTTTACAGAAAATCAATACCAAACGAAGTCCAAATGCCACGAAACTTTTTGGAGATTTTTTTCAGGACAAGATAAACACTAGAAGCTTCGGGAGAAGACCAGACGCCAGAGGAGGTGGCCACGAGCCACCAGGGCGCGCCTGGGGGGGCAGGCGCGCCCTGGTGCCTCGGGGGCCCATCTCTGCTCCGTTTGACCTAATTCCACCACTATAAATTTCAGAAAAATCAGAAACACTCAGGGTAGTCCACGAAATACTTTTTCTGCCGCCGCAAGTTTCTGTTCTCGAGAGATCCCATCTGGAGGCCTTCTCCGGTACTCCGCCAGATAGGGAATCGATCACGCAGGGGCTCTACATCAACCTTCCTCCCCTTCCGATGATGCGTGAGTAGTTTACCACAGACCTTCGGGTCCATAGTTAGTATCTAGATGGCTTCTTCTCTCTTTTTGATCTTCAATACAATGTTCTCCTCGATGTTCTTGGAGTTCTATCCGATGTAATCACTTTTTGCGGTGTGTTTGTTGGGATTCGATGAATTGTGAGTTTATGATCAGATTATCCATGAATATTATTTGAGTCTTCTCTGATCTCTTTTATGCATCATTATTATAGCTTCGTATTTCTTCTCCGATCTATTGATTTGGTTTGGCCAACTAGATTGATTTATCTTGCCATGGGAAGAGGTGCTTTGTAATGGGTTCGATCTTGCGGTGCTCAATCCCAGTGACAGAAAGGGACATGACACGTATGTATCATTGCTATTATGAGTAAAAAGATGGGGTTTATTCATGCATGAGTTTACTTTGTCTACATCATGTCATCTTGCTTAAGGCGTTACTCCATTCTTTATGGACCTAATACACTAGATGCATGCTGGATAGCGGTCGATGTGTGGAGTAATAGTAGTAGATGCTGGCAGGAGTCGGTCTACTTGTCTCGGACGTGATGCCTATATACATTATCATTGCCTTGGATATCGTCATGATTATTTGCTTTTCTATCAATTGCCCAACAGTAATTTGTCTACCCACCGTATGCTATTTTCTTGAGAGAAGCCTCTAGTGAAAACTATGGCCCCCGGGTCTATCTAAATCATATTACTAAAACCCTAAAAAATACTTGCTGCACTTTTTTCTTTATTTATTTTATTTTGTATTTTTGTTTCAATCTATCTATCTATCACATACAATTTAATCTTGCAATTGACCACCGAGGGATTGACAACCCCTCATTTGCGTTGGGTGAAAGGATTTGTTGTTTGTGTGCAGGTACTGCTAACGAGGTGTTGCGTGATTCTCCTACTGGATTGATAACCTTGGTTTCATAACTGAGGGAAATACTTACCTCTACTATGCTGCCTCATCCCTTCCTCTTCGGGGAAAATACCAACGCAAGTTAAAAGTAGCAGGAAGAATTTCGGGCGCCGTTGCCGGGGAGACATCATCAACATCTATCAAGTACCTTTGCGTAAACTCTCATCTCCTTGCATTTACTTTATTTGCCTCTCATTTTCATCTCCCCCACTTCTAAAAAGTTTTTACAAAAATACAAAAATATTTTGCGTTTTCCTTTTTCTCGTTTGCTTGTTTGCTTGCTTGCTTTATCATCATGGTTAGTTCTTCGCTCGTTACTATTACCCCTGAAAATGAAGTACTTAATTTTAAACAAAGGGGAGGAGAGAATTTAAAAGATTCTTGGTATAGGATTTGTGATGCTCATAATAGATCAACTCGTAAGCAATCCTCTACCATCCTTCTTCACAATTTTTATGTGGCCATTACTACTTGGTATCGATTTGTTCTTGATACTATTATTGGAGGGAATTTCTTAATGTGTCCCTCTACGGATGCTTTTAATGCTATGGGAAATTTAGTGGGATCACCACCTCTTACTATTAATGAAACAACTTTGACCTTGGAACATGTTATGCAAAGGTTAGATGCTATTGAAAATAAAATGCCTACCATTGAGCATATTGAAAATTTAGATAAAAAGATTCATAACCATGTTACTCAATTTGTTTCAAAAGTAGGGATTACTCTTAAGATGCTAAAAGAGAAAGAATCAACAATTAATGAAAGGGTGGAACAAAGTCCCGCTAGGATCGATAAGTTGGAGGAAATTATTAATAAATTAGGTTCCGATTTTTCTTCCACTAAAACTATTGAAAAAATTACTCCTAGCAAGAATTGCATGTTTATGTATGTCCCTAAAACCAATGGTGCTACTTCTAGTAAGGGAAATGAGGATCTTAAAATGATTAGCGTGCACCCTGATTTCATTGGTATAATTAAGGAACCTATTGACAAAAGTAAAATTCTTGATTTTGTGCCTAGAAGTGTGATGGTGAGAAATACCTATGTTAAATCTATTAGAAAAAATGAATGTGTGATTGAGGAGTTGGAAACCAAAGATGACAATACTTGAAACTATGCATTATGCCTAGCTAGGGGCATAAAACAATAGCGCTTGTTGGGAGGCAACCCAATGAATACAATAAATTTTTACCTTTTGTTTCTGTTATCATGTGTTTTCACAATTATGCTACTGGTATGATTGTGTTTTTGTGTTTTTAATTAGTGTTTGTGCCAAGTAAAGCCATTAGGATGATTTGGAAGTTAGTATAATTGATGCTGTTTGGAAAACAGAAAGTTTTGCGTCCAGTCCTGGAATTTTATTTCTGTACTGGAGCGTCAGAAAAATCTGACATTTTTACACAGTATTGGAATATGAATTTCCCACGTTGCACTAATTTTTCAGAATTTTTGGAGTTACAGAAGTATGGCTTTTAAATAGATTGCTACAGACTGTTATGTTTTTGACAGATTCTGTTTTTGATGCACTACTTGCTTGTTTTGATGAATCTATGGATTGTATCGGGGGGTATAAGAAATGGTGAAGTTAGAGTACAGTAGGTATAATGCAAAAATAAAATATGAATGGGTTTGCAACAGTACTTAAAGTAGTGATTTATTTTGTTATACTAACGGATCTCGTGAAGGTTTTGTTGAGTTTTGTGTGATTGAAGTTTTCAAGTTTTGGGTGAGATCATGATGGATGAAGGAATAAGGAGTGGGAAGAGCTTAAGCTTGGGGATGCCCGAGGCACCCCAAGGTAATATTCAAGGAAGACTCAAGCGTCTAAGCTTGGGGATGCCCCGGAAGGCATCCCCTCTTTCTTCTACCAACCATCGGTAATTTTACTTGGAGCTATATTTTTATTCGTCACATGATATGTGTTTTACTTGGAGCGTCTTGTATTATATGAGTCTTTGCTTTGTTTGCATTTTAGTTTGTCACAATCATCCTTGCTGAACACACCTATCTTGAGAGAGCCACACGTTCATCATAATTTGTTAGAATACTCTTTGTGCTTCACTTAAATTTTTTGAGCTAGGCAGTTGCTCTAGTGCTTCACTTAAATCTTTTTGAGCACGGCGGTGGCTATGTTTTGAAGAAATGAACTCTCATGCTTCACTTATATTATTTTGAGAGTTTATTAAATTTTGAAGAAATAAATTCTCATGCTTCACTTATATTATTTTGAGAATTGATAGTATTGAAATTTTGAAGAAATGAATTCTCATGCTTCACTTATATTATTTTGAGAATTGATAAGATTGAAATTTTGAAGAAATTTTTGCACTCTCATGCTTCACTTAAATCTTTTTGAGAGTTGATAATAGTAATGGTAATTTGCACAAGATATGAAATTGGTCCCAAAGTGATGAATATTCAAGAGTGATATAATACAAACTTTCATATAGATCATTGGATATGATAAGTGTGATTCCTTGCAATAGTTTCGTGATATGGAAATGATAATATGTGAGTCATGTTAGTGAGTAATTGTGATTTAGTAAGAATATTAGTGTTAAGGTTTGTGATTCCCTATGCATGCACATCAAGTCAATAGTTATGCAAAGAAATTATATCCTACTTATGGTGCATTATTCGGTGTTAGTTATGTTCAATGCATGTTTATGACCGTTTTTGCTTTTTGGTTGGTTGCTTCTCAATCTACTTGCTAGCCTTCATTTGTACTAAGCGGAAATACTGCTTGTGCATCCAAATTCTTCAAACCCAAGTTGTGCCAAATGAGTCCACCATACCTATCTATATGCGGTATCTCAATGCCGTTCTAAGTAAATTTGCGTATGCCAACTCTAATTTTCAAAATAATTTTTCTGTTTTGTGTGCCCGTACCACTCATGAAGCGGCAGGGGGTGGACATTATTTTCCATGCTAGGTGTGTTATTCTCATGATGAGTGTTTATTCACTTGTCATTGCACGAGAGAGTGGTTGGTAATAGGGATGCCCAGTCCTACAATGAATCAAAAATTAATAACAACAAAATTCCTTGGAAAGTGTTGGTTTGGAGGGCACCCGTGGATACGGCTAGCCATGGATTGTGAAAGAATGGTGGAAAGGAAATAAATTTTACTTTCTGTTTGGGAATCGCCTATGATGTGTCTAGCATGGAAAATAATGGGAATTCTTGGTCGTTTTCGTTGACAGGAAAAGCATGCCTCTCAAAATATTTTATCTCTTTAATTTCAGCCTTGAGCTCTGGCACATTTGACAAATCTCTGCTTCCCTCTGTGAAGGGCCTATCTATTTACTTTTATGCAATTTTTACTTTTATTTTGAGTCTCCATCTTCTCTTATAAAGCACCAACTAGAGAGCACTATTGTCATACTTGTGCATTGTGTGTATCTAATATTTGAGTGTGTTTCATGAATGGATCAATGATTGAGCATAATGGGCTAGGGATAACTTTCTTTAGCATTGATATTTTGAAAGACATGGTTGCTTGTTAGCATGCTTGAGTATTTATATCTTCATGTCAAACTATAGACTATTGCTTTGAATCATTCAAGTCCAATGTCCATGCTATAAAAGAAAAGAATATATGATGAATATGATAGGCAGCATTCCACATCAAAAATTATGTTTTTATCATTTACCTACTAGAGGACGAGAAGGAATTAAAATTGGGGATGCTGATACGTCTCCAACGTATCTATAATTTTTTATTGTTCCATGCTGTTATATTATCAATCTTGGATGCTTTTATATACATTTACAACAATTATATATCATTTTTTGGGACTAACCTATTAACTTAGTGCCCAGTGCCAGTTATTGTTTTCTGCCTGTTTTTGGTTTTACAGAAAATCAATACCAAACGAAGTCCAAATGCCATGAAACTTTTTGGAGATTTTTTTCTGGCCAAGATAAACACTAGACGCTTCGGGAGAAGACCAGATGCCAGAGGAGGTGGGCACGAGCCACCAGGGCGCGCCTGGGGGGCAGGCCCGCCCTGGTGCCTCGTGGGCCCTTCCAGAAAAATCAGAAACCCTCAGGGAATCCATGAAATACTTTTTCCGCCGCCGCAAGTTTCTGTTCTCGAGAGATCCCATCTGGAGGCCTTCTCTGGTACTCCACGAGAGAGGGAATCGATCATGGAGGGGCTCTACATCAACCTTGCTCCCCTTCTGATGATGTGTGAGTAGTTTACCACAGGCCTTCGGGTCCATACTTAGTAGCTAGATGGCTTCTTCTCTCTTTTTGATCTTCAATACAATGTTCTCCTCGATGTTCTTGGAGTTCTATCCGATGTAATCACTTTTTGCGGTGTGTTTGTTGGGATCCGCTGAATTGTGAGTTTATGATCAGATTATCCATGAATATTATTTGAGTCTTCTCTGATCTCTTTTATGCATGATTATTATAGCTTCGTATTTCTTCTCCGGTCTATTGATTTGGTTTGGCCAACTAGATTGATTTATCTTGCCATGGGAAGAGGTGCTTTGTAATGGGTTCGATCTTGCGGTGCTCAATCCCAGTGACAGAAAGGGACATGACACGTATGTATCATTGCTATTAAGGGTAAAAAGATGGGGTTTATTCATGCGTGAGTTTACATTGTCTACATCATGTCATCTTGCTTAAGGCGTTACTCTGTTCTTTATGGACTTAATACACTAGATGCATGCTGGATAGCGGTCGATGTGTGGAGTAATAGTAGTAGATGCAGGCAGGAGTCGGTCTACTTGTCTCGGACGTGATTCCTATATACATGATCATTGCCTTGGATATCATCATGATTATTTGCTTTTCTATCAATTGCCTAACAATAATTTGTCTACCCACCGTATGCTATTTTCTTGAGAGAAGCCTCTAGTGAAAACTATGGCCCCCGGGTCTATCTAAATCATATTACTAAAACCCTAAAAATACTTGCTGCACTTTTTTCTTTATTTATTTTATTTTGTATTTTTGTTTCAATCTATCTATCTATCACATACAATTTAATCTTGCAATTGGCCGCCGAGGGATTGACAACCCCTCATTTGCGTTGGGTGCTAGGATTTGTTGTTTGTGTGCAGGTACTGCTAACGAGGTGTTGCGTGATTCTCCTACTGGATTGATAAGCTTGGTTTCATAATTGAGGGAAATACTTACCTCTAATGTGTTGCATCATCCCTTCCTCTTCGGGGAAAATACCAACGCAAGCTACAAGTAGCAATCATCCTTGCATCTTTCCCTAGATCATGGTATTTCTATTCTAGCCCAAGCCCAAATTCTTTTCTTAAGAAATATTCCTTTTCTATTAAAAGGAATAATCCTGTCTGACCTAGGTTGTGAAGCAACCTATATTTCTGTCTTCCACAAATTCCCAAATAAATCTCAAATATGTCCAAATCCTTCCTTGCCTAGTCCAAAAATAATTTAGGAATATTCATTTTCCTATTCTGTTCAGTATGGCACTTTGTGAAGGAAGTGCCATTTATATTTTCTTGATTGCCCTCAAACGTTTTGAGCACTCTTTCCTATCCAAATCATTACCACATGACAAAATTCAGCTCCATTTGCCTAGTAAATCTTCCTCAGCAAATTCCCAAAGTTTCTGTCCAGAGAGACGCATTGTGAAGGAAGTACTAGCAAGGAGTATCCATTTGAGTTAAAATTTTGTCAGGCCCTCCATGTGCTCATGTAATTCCCCTACACCAAATTTTAGATCCATCTAACAATCTATGTGAGCACACCTTCTAATCTTTGGTTCTGGTCAAATTTTCAGGGTATGAAGCAACTACATTTTATATTGCTTCATAAATTCTGAAATTAATCCAGGACCTAAATATCTTTATATCCTTTGAGCATGCCAAATTTCACATTAGTTTGCCAATCCATTTGCTCTACAATATTCTCCCAAGATTCTGTCCAGAAAGGACCTTTGTGAAGGAAGTACCATTTGGGTATTTCCAAATGGCATGAAATTTTGCCAGTACTTGCATGGTCCTAAATCATCAGCCTATACCAGATTGCAGCTCAATCCCACACTCCATGTGAGTGCAACTTCCAAATCCAGTTTCTGTGTTGTTTTGGGCAGTTGCATAGCAACTTCCCTTAAATCTGGTCCAATTCATCCCAAAATTCACAGGACTGTAGTCCTTCCTACCTGTGACACCCTGGTTTTCGCTCCTTTTTTTTCCTTTGCGGGATTTGACTCCCGTCTTTTTTTTAGATGTTATCGGGTTTTCTCTTGCCTTTGGGTATATGAAGATGGTCATTTAGCTTGCCTTCCCTATCCAACCAGAGATTCTCTTCAGCCCAACCTTGCCACCCAAAAATTATTCTCAAGACTTTGCCACCAAAACCCTACTCTCCGGTCTACCGGAAGGGAAACCCTAATTCCTTCCATTACAAAGGAACCCCAATTTACTTTGATCCGTTGCCTCCCAAATTTTTTCCCAGTGATCATCCTATCTTTTTAAACCCTGGATATGCAAAAATATTGCCAAGTCATTTGCAATATTTTTCATTTAAAATTAATTCCTTTTCTGCCCGTTAAAGGAATTAAATCCAGGAAAATATCTATCCATCTCCAAAGTTCATGAAAACTTGTGGAGATATTCTTTTGTGATCATATTGAGCTCCAATAAAAATATTGGCCATAATTAAATAAGGGAAATTGCCTTTTCCTATTTAAAGCCAATATTGCATTTTGGGCACTTTCCAAAAGAGCTACCATTTTGGTAGCCAGGAAAAATCCCAAATAATTTGTGGAGCTTCTCCTATCCATATATTCACCATTTCCATCAAGATCCCAAGTTCCATAGATTAAAGTTTGAGAGCATCATCCAATTCTTGTTTCTGGATCTATTTTGAGGTTGTGAAGCAACTATATTTTATATTGCTTCAAAAATTCTCAAATTAATCTAGGACCTCACATTCCCTATATGATGTGATTATACAAAAATTCACATCATTTTATCTAGCCAATTTCTCCCAAAAAATTCCATCTAGTTTCTGTCCAGATCCAAGCTTTGTGAAGGAAGTACCACTTTGGCATTTCCAATTGAGCTGAAATTTTTCCAGTACCTAAATATCTCCAAATCATCACTCTACACCAAAATTCAGCTCATTTCATCATGCCAGATGAGTGCAGCTTCAAAGTCAAGATTCTGGACCAAATTTGACATTGTAAAGGAAGTGCATTCAAACTTGGTCCATTTTGCCTCAAATTTCTCCAGAAGGTGCTCCTTCTTATCTCTTTACCTTGTGACAACCTTTCCAGATCATTGGCACATCTGTTTGACCACAACTTCCTCCCCAAGTTTCTATCCAGAAACTATTCTGGATCACCTCGGCCACTCTAGAGCAATCCTGGTCCATCCAATGACCCATCTCATCTATATGACCAATGCCTTCCGTGTTTGACAAGATTTGGCACCCAGAGGAGTGCTAGAACACGACATGCGCGTGGTGACCGCGTGGACAGCAGGCAGAAACGGTGCTTTGCGGCACTGTTCTCATTGGCAAGCCAGCTCCGGCCAGCTCCGGCGTGTCCCGACGTGTCTACTGGCTCCGCGGCGTCCATGCGCCCCTCTCCTGCAGCTTCTCCCCTCTTCTTTCTTCTTCTTCACGCCACGACGAGCGCTGCCGCGACACTGTCCTGCCCGTGACGCCGTCGTCTTCTTCTTCCCCATTGGCTTCTTCCTCACCGAGCCGTCCCCTCCCTCTGGTCATCGTCAGGTCGGCACCTCTCCCCGTTTGCCACCTTGCCGTAGCGCCAGGACGGCGATAAGCTCGCCACGGCGGCTGTCCTCATCCGCAAGCCACGGCTGGCTATATATAGCCATGCCCCGAGCCTCCCCGAGCTCCATCGCAACCTCCAGCCTCTTTCCCTCTCCCTCTAGCTCCGTCCTGCACCCGCGCCCGGCCGATTCCGTCGCCGGAGCAACCGAATTGCCGGCGAGCTCCGCCCACTGCCTCTGCCTCCAATCCCCACCTCCGGCCGTCCCCGGCTCCGTCCGAGCTCACCTCTGGAAGCTCCTCTCTCCGGCGACCTCGCCCAGCCCCTCGCCCGCTCCTACCGACCACCGGGTCGTCGGAATCCACCGAACCCGCCGCCTACTGCCTTCCGTCGTCGTCGCATCTCCGGCCACCCCTAGTCTTGCCCGAGTCCTCCCCTGGAAGTAGCAGTCTCCGGCTCGCTCGTCCGTCTGCTCACCGGCCGGAGAAGCTCACCGGAGCGCCGGGACCACGCCGGAGCAGAGAGCCCAGGCGCGGCGTCGGGGAAAGATAGGGAGGAGGAGGAAGAAGGAGGGAGGAGAGAGAAAGGGCGGGGTGGGTCCCGCGTGTCGGCGACAGCAGCTCGGTCCCGCCTCGCCACGTTGGATAAGTGGCACCGCGGGTGGGCCGGCCCAGTGGAGCCGCGGTAGCCACGGCAGATTCGGCCCAAGGCAGCCCTCGTGCACAGTGCAATTTCTTCTTTTCTGCCAAAATAACTGCTGAGGACTCGTTTGCAAATAAAATATTTACAGATTGGTCCCTGGCAGTCAACCATCAATATCTCTTCGCTCGTAACTCCGATTCAGGTGAATCCAACGCTCACTTTCTCAGTTCATCGAGCCCGTTCCGATGACATCACTTTCACCATGATGACACTTTCTGAAATGCCCATTTTGCCCCTGCCCTCTATTTAGCCCCTCGGAGAGGGAATTCTTCTGGCGAATTTTTCCGGAGTTTCATCGCACTTCTCCCGGAGTATTCCTCGACCCCTAGGCAAGCCGACCATCTGATATATGCCCTAAAGCATTGCTCTGTGTTAGTCTTGCGTGTTTAAATTAATATGTTGATGCTCGTGTGCATAGTAGTGGGCTGTATGTGACTCTATCGAACCCTTGTCTGCCTTTCTTTGATGACGGCACCACGCCTGTGTTCTGAGCTGCTTTCGGCCATCCGGGGTGGATGCCGACTTTATATTTCTTTTCTCAACAACTGGCCCATGTTCTGAGCTGCTTTTCGGCCGTCTCGCGCAGCTGTTGAATTTCTCTCTGTAGCGGTGCCCCTATGCTCTGAGCTGATCTTCGGCCGTCTTAGGGAACTGCTACACTCTTTTTATCAACACCGTCTCATGCTCTGAGCTGCTTTTCAGCCGTCTTGAGCCGGGGTTGAGTTATTCCGGTAACGTCCTAGATCTGAGTTGTAAAGACTGTTCTGGTGGCTACTGGTTTATTTGCCAGTTTCATACAAGGGTTCAGATGGCTGTCACTTACAGCTAAGACTTGTAAAGTAATTAAACTCCTGCTAGGTTGAACTTGCTATTTACATTACCTGCTAATGCTCATCATATTATCGCACTAGTGACTCGTAGATGACAATCTGGAGATAGGTTGTTATGTTGATATACTAGTTTACATCTTGGATTATCGTTATTGTTGAAATGATTAAGAATATGATTTAATGATACCCTCCTCCGTCGGCTGGATCGAGTCATAGTGTCACCTATCCGGACTTATCCGTGCAGCCACATTTGCCGGTATGGGACGGCCTTGACTTGGTTTAACCTCGTGCTCTTTTATCGGTACCACCACCTAGGGAAGGTTATGTGTGCGTGCTGCCCTGATCAGGTAGACAGCGATAACCTTGTGAGCCCAGTTGTGTGTTTGCGTGCGGTCCCCGTTTGGGATAGTTTAGTTTGGCCACGACGGTGGCAGGTGTCACGGGGTGACACAGGGGCCACCCAGGGCAGGACTCCGGGGGAGGATGATTGTCGGTGGTACGGTGGAGGAGTCACGGGTTAGGCAAGTTTCGTTGGAGCAGCACCGGTCCACCCGAATGGGAACATGTACTAAAGTACGAGGCCAGGCGCTCCATGGTGTGGGTAAAGTGCGCAACATCTGCAGAGTGTAAATCTATTCGAATAGCCGCGTCCTCGGTCATGGACAGTTCGTGTAGGCCCCTATTTGGTCCGTGTCGAGTGTGGAGGAACAAACTATATAATGTTATTGCTAAGGTTGAACCAGAGAAGGGTAAGGTTTGTCAGACTTGTAGAGCAGATGCATGGACATCAGTTGATGTCAGGGATATGAAATGCTGGCTATGGGATGGCTATGAGATGAGTGGTCGGATGACCGCAAAGTTTGGACTGGATTTGGATCCTAAGATTATTCGGAATATGGATTAACTACTTAATATGATGTATCTTTGCAGTTACTTTGATAGTTATCATGCTAGATAATCTTGTCATAACATGATAGTTAATACTATTAAGATAGCAAATGCATGCTAGAATGCCATGGATTGCATTGCTTGGTGTATATGTTGGTTTGGTTGCTTGCGAGTACATTCAAAAGTACTCAGCGGCCTTCAATGTGGCCAGGTTCACCTAAGGATCCGACGTTCGCTAGCAAGGAGCCGGAGTGTTCGCGGGCTAGAAGAGCAACCCAGTCAGATCCCTGTGGATTGGAGCCGCACCAAGACCCTGCTGTCCTAGATAGAGCTTTTCCGCTGCCATCACCCTTGTAATATATCATGTAAGACTGATATATTTCATTAATAGAAATGTCTGTGTTCTTGATACTCGTTGTAAAAGCGCATGCCAGAGTGATTTCCTGGGCTGGTATGCGCGGCGACCGTCTGACTACAGTGGTATTCAGGCGGGGCGCCACACTACCCTAAACCCTTGAGACATCCTCTCTGGTCCTTCGGTCAAGTAACTTGACCACAACTCCTAACCCAAGTTGGATACAGCAACATTTACCTGATGCCTCCCATCAATCCATAGTCCATTTGATCGGTCCATCACTTCAGTGAGGCTGTAGGATGGATGGACAACACTATGGACATCTTTTGCCAGGCCTACGTGCCCTCTCTATGGCAATGCACATGGTGACCACACTGTTGGCATGCCTGTGCGCGTGCTCTGCGTGCGGTGGCGCGCTCTGGATGTCGCCAAGCCACGGGCCTCTTCTTCTCAGCCGCGTTCGCGCGTCCGCTGGTGCCGCCCTTCCTCTCCGTCGTCCACCTGGCCATCTAGCCCTGTCCCCCCCCCCTCTTTCTTTCCCTCTCCTCATGCCACGGCAGCTCTGATCTCGCCGCACACGCACGTACAATGCCCTAGTGGCCGACCGTGCATGCTCATCCCACGTCTGCTCCTCTGGAGCCTCCACTAGCTCTCTCACAGCGCCGTCCGAGCTCGCCCATGCACCAAGCATCCGCGGTTAGCCTGAACTCCAGCCATCTTGTCCATGGCGGCTTCCGGCTCGGGCATCCTTGCCCTGGCTATTTAAGCCATCCCTGGCCGCAGCTTTCCTCACCCCTCCACCTCTACCTCTCTCAATCGACGCCAGGCACCACTCCAGCAAGACCGCGGGGCTCATCTTCTTCCTCTCCGGCCGGAGCTCCGCTGTTCGGCCTCCACCTCGGCTAGCCCCCTCCAGTGCCCCTTCGCCTTCCAGTACCACCATCGAGATCCTGGAAGCTCTACAACTCTTCCCAGCCCCTCTCCTGAGTCAATCACCACCAAAATCATCGACCTCGCCGGCGCCCGAAGTCGGGTGCCACCGGAGAGCTTGATTCCAATGCCGTCCATCCACCATTCTTCGAGCTATGGGTACCGGCGTGCTCGCCGTGGAGTGCCCGATCCATCCCCTCCATCTCCCTGCTCCGGCGCTGCCTCCTCGCCGCCGTCCGACGCCGGTAAGCGCCGCCGCCCTCTGTTCTCCCTCTCTCTCTCTCTTTTAAAACTGACAGGGTGACCCCACCAGTCAGCCTCACCCTGCCCCGCCGAAGCGTTTTAAGTGGAGGTGTAACTCCACTTTACACTTTTGACGTCACCCCCCAGAGGTTTTTCTGAAATTCTTTTAAATTCATTTTGAATCCAGTTTGACCACAACTTTGACCATGAATAACTCCTAAACTACAAGTCCAAATGAGCTGGTTCTTTTTGCATTAATTTTGTTTTGAGCTCCCCCATTTTCTAGTAAAGTTTGGTATTTTTATCTTCTGTCTAGAATTTCTAGACAGAAGTATTTGCTTTGTGTGATATTTATAAATGCTTTCAAAAATGTTTTCAGAGTGTCTGTTATGTTTTGGTGAAGACCAGGAGCTCTTCCCCTCTCTTTTGGAGCAAGGCAAGCCACACCCTCCACTTGCATGATTGCAATGCAATGTCATGGCTTATTTATAAATTTTTATTGATATATTCATTAGTTAAATATGACTTACTCATGGTATTTCTTGGAGTTACATTTGATCTTGGTACTGCCATAAGGATGCTTGGATTTCTAGGACTAATGCTTTGCAGATTGAGTGTGACATGTTGCTTTGGGATTGTTAGTAGTAGTAGCCATGCTTTCTTCATGATCATATGGAATTTTTATCGGGGTTCATAATAATGATATGGCTATGTTATGCTCTGGATTATTGGATGGATCTTGCATTGACTTGAATCACAGGTTGATATACAATATTAGAGTAATAGTTCTTTCAGACATATCTTAGGGACAAATTCCGTCATTTCATTGGTCAGGTGCCACCGAATCGAGCTCACCAGTGTAGCAACACTTGCCTGGATGGGGAGGCCCTAATTCGGTCTATTGTCATGCCTCTCGCCGGTGCCTCCAACTAGGGAAGGTTATGTGCTCATGCTGCCCTGGCCCGGTAGGTGATCATAACCTTGTGTGCACGAGTTGTGTTGTACCCGGGTGTCCCATTTGGTACGAGTTTGTTTTGTTTGGCCACGACGATGGCAGCCACAGAGGTGGTGGATGTCACGAGTTGACATCGGGGCCACCCAGGACATAGCCCAATGGGGAGTGTGTCGGAGTGGCCGGGAGAGTGTCATGCAATAGATTGGTTTTGTCGGAATATCGTTGGTCCACCCGAATGGGAGCACGAGGCCATGAGTTTCGTAGTGTGGGTACAGTGTACTAACCTCTGCAGAGTGTATAAACTATCGATAGCCGCGTTCTCGGTTATGGACACAGTTCATTGTAGGTCACACCGTTCGATCAACACCTACGATGACGGAATGACTTATATTATGGCTTATAATTGTAAGTGGGCAAGTAACAGTTTGGCAGGATGTCGATGGTGATATTGGGATGATCTTGAGGATGATCATCGGATTTTGATGTGATCACGCGGTGGTCACGAGGATTTACTTGATCACGAGGTGATCGAGATGTTATCTTGCTTGGCCAGATAGCCAAGGGTGAGATGGTCCTTGTGACCCAAGATGATGGTTCATTCGTAATTCTAGCAGTGTTATATCATGTTTAACATTTGCTTCCACAGCAGGGTAGTTGGGTATAAGTTAACCTTTTAATGCTATGTGTTGTTTTGCCTTGATGCTTTTGGTTGTTGTCAGCTTGCGAGTACATTCAAAGTACTCACCTGGCGTTTCATGCCAGTTTGTAGGTGATGCCGTGATTGATTGCTGGTCGAGGACTCCAATCGTGCGAGCTAGACCGTGTCCTAGCCAGAGTCCCTTCGGAGTGGAGTTCACCACCGTAGCCATCGTTCCGCTGCTACGACTTGTCCCGCTGCTAGCATAGAGCTACCTTAGCAGGCGTAGTGTCACCATGCCGGTGTAATCTTTGTAATGGCAGACCTTTGTACCCTTATCATTTGTAATGAGAGCTAATTTGTTCTATGCCAAGCAGTGCTGTATTCCAGAAGACTCGATTTCTGGGCAGGAATACGGGGCATTCCGGTCCCTCTGAGCCGGGGCGCCACAACTGTTGGTATCAGAGCCGGTCTGGCTATAGGACGCCCTAGTCGGTGCGAGCGTTAGAAACCGGTAGTATAGAGTCCTGATTGTTTGTTGCATTTGATTGCTGCACTTGGTTGTTGCATAACATGCATATAGATTCCGTCTTTCTTCTGACCATCTATTACATGAGTGTAGATGGCCGCCACTCCTATTGTGTTCAACGCAGCCCCTGCAGCGCTCAGCTTCGCATCCCTACTTCGCGATGTATGGCATAGCCTCTATCCCAATGGAGAGATTCCACGGTATCAAGTTTTTGAGGTTCCGCTTGGAGGCAGATTACTGGAGTATGTTGCCCATGTTTTTCTAGAGTCCAGGATCCCTATCGGAAGATGTACCTACAGATTCCATGGCGGATATGGTGCCACTCCAGATCACGCAGTTCAACTCGCAGCCCTGGCAGGGATTACTGGTCTTCGTCATCAAGAGCTGGTGATGCAAGAAAACCGTGCTTACTCCTACTATCCTACCATAGCCGAGAACCCCAGGCGAGTCAAGTTCCCCTCTACTCGCCCCAATGAAGATGTGGCCATCCCTTCCATGTCTCGTTTCATGATGGACGAGTATATGCTGATTACTGAGCTAGTCTGAGACGCGACCCGGGCCAGGAGATTGCTCGGTGCTATAATGGCTCCACCCCCACTGCCTTCTTCATCAACTTCCGCACCTCCAGCATCAACTGCTCCACCCACCCCTCCTCCAGCTACTTCATCAACTACCCGGCTTTAGTTCGTTCGTAGTGCAGTAGTATCCATATAACTCATGTTGTAGTAGCATGCATGTGGTGGTGTGTTGAGTAGTAATGAATGTAGTGTCGCTTATGGATGCTTGTGTGCCTGTTGTGTGCCATTGTTGAATTGAGTTGTTTTTCTTTGTTGTTTCTTTTGGGCCTTTGGTGTTACCTTATTTCCCCTCTTGTGAAAGTTGCTCATCGATCACCACCGGACCCGAAGAATAAATGAGGATCTCAGTTATTTGGAAGCTCAGCTAAACAGTATGGCACTCTCAGTTAATTGCATAAATGGTAGACTGGATTTATTATCAGCATCAAGTCTACATCAGTTGCGCAACCTTTACAACAATAATGATCAAACCAGTAGGAAGACGAGTCAGGTGCAAGGTCAACAATATATGTTCCATCGAAGGTATGGAGTCTTGTTTCAGCCACGGGTGAAACTTGAGATATGTTATACTTCGGAAGAAAGACAGAAGGGGCTATGAGTTCAATATTCAGCAAGGAAGACAGTTAGGCAATGTAACCAACAGCAAAAATGTTATGGGTATGTATATAGCATTCAGTCCACGGATCACAGTACGAAGCTTCTAGTGTAGGAAACTCAGCTTTCCTCCACACGCTACCGGAAGAAGCTTATGATGCAAGGCTTCTCAAGTTTCCTCTGTACGACACATGGACAGCTTCCTGCCCAAGATATCTAGTCATCCACAGCCAGATACCTCAGTAAAAGCTTCCGGCATAAGGAAATGAATCTTCCTCAATACGCAACCAGAGGACAAGCTTCTCAGGCATGGAATGCAGCCTTCTCCAGCACGCTACCATGACTAAAGCTTCAAGCGTAAGATGCCCAGTCTTCTTCAGCAAGCTACTCGGATCGCTTTCAACATAAGATACCCAATCTTCTTCAGTATGGCACTACCCACCGTCATCAGTATTGCTACAAGATATTACACAGTGAGTTGGCAGTATAGGACAGGGCAACTTCAGAATCAGGTTCGCAACAGTTTTGGCAGAAATCCGTCAGAACATATGGGTTATTGGGTATTATCCAAGTTGTGTGTTGGTCTTCCTGACAGCACTTGCGGATGGATCTAGTCGAAGCAAGAGAACGGAGACGAGAAAAGAATCAAGAACCGCGAAAAACGAAAAAGCAAATAAAGCTCAATTTTTGCGAACCTTACACATGTGGCCGAAGATTCACTAGTATACCTATTATAGCACACTCAATGCACCTCTAAGGACTTAGAAGCAAAACCACACAATGCTCCCGGTAGCAATTGGGATTAGGCTCCTACTACTTCCTTAGGGAACATCAAACTCGACGCACGACCATAGCCAAAGTGGCTTAGTCAATGATCCAAGGGTTGTCAGGGAAAAGATGGAATTTATAAGTGTTTCCCAAAGGAAACTAGATTTGAGAAGAGAAATGCCATCGTTAGCAAGCAAGGTAGGGATATCTAGTTTACCTAGGGGGTTGAGGGCTCACGGGTCAATGCCTGGTGCGGACATTTCACACAAGAGGCAAAGGCCACAAGAGTTGGGGTCTGATGGAGCCAAAAACCTATGGGGTTGCCTTATGATCAGTAGTAGCCGTGCCTATCTGGCAAAGATGGATGAAATCCATCTGGGCTTTCTACTGAGCACAAGGCAATGAAATCTGGCTAGGGTAACCTACAGTCAGCCTGGCTCTGATACCATCCGTTGTGGCGACCCGCCTGATTACCACTGTAGCCAGACGGTCGCCGCACACACCAGCCCAGGAAATCACTCTGGCATGCGCATTTACAACAAGTATCATGAACACAGGCATTTCTATTAATGTATATGTATAAGTCTTACATGATATTTTACAAGGGTGATGGCAGCGGAAAAGCTCTATCTAAGGCAGCATGGTCTTGGTGCGGCTCCAATCCACAGGGATCTGACTGGATTACTCTTCTAGCCCGCGAATACTCTGGCTCCTCTCTAGTGGACGTCGGATCCTTAGGTGAACCTAGCCACATTGAAGGCCGCTGAGTACTTTTGAATGTACTCGCAAGCAAACCAAACCAACATATACACCAGGTAATGCAATCCATGGCATTCAAGCATGCACTTGTTATTAGAGCAACATTAATTATCATGGCATAGCATACCTATCTAGCAATATTAATTATCATGTTATAACAGGATTTATCCAGCATGATAACTACTAAAGTAAAATATGTCAAGTAAATAATCCATACTCCGAATATGTCAAGATCCAAACCAAATCCGATCCAAATCCAATCCAAGTCTTGTGGTCATCCAACCCTTTAGCTCATAGCCATCGCATGGCTAACATTCATACCCCTGACATCATCTGATGTCCATGCATCCGTACTGCAAGTCTGACAAACCTTACCATTCTCTGGTTCAGTCTTAGCAATAACATTATATAGTTTCTTCCTCCAGACTCGACACAGACCAAATAGTGTGACCTAGTATGAACTGTGTCCCATGACCGAGGACGCGGCTATTCGAATAGATTTACACTCTGCAGAGGTTGCGCACTTTACCCACACTATGGAGCTCCTGGTCTCGTGCTCCCATTCGGGTGGACCGGTGCTGCCCCAACAAAACTTGTTTATTGCCCGGCACTCTTACGGCCCCACCGACAATCATACCCTCCCAGGGTCAAGTCCTCGGTGGCCCCTGTGTCACCCCGTGACACCTGCCACTGTCGTGGCCAAACAAAACTGTCCCAAACGGGGACCCTTGCGCATATAACTTAACTGGGCTCACAAGGTTATCGCCGCCTACTGGGCCAGGGTAGCACGCATGCATAACCTTCCCTCTTTGGTGGTACCGACAAGAGGCAAGACAATAGACCAAGTCAGGGCCTCCCCATCCAGGCAAGTGTGGTTGCACTCGATGAGCTCGGTTCGGTGGCACTATGACTCGATCCAGCCGACGGAGGAGGTTGTTGTCATAATATCATATTCTTTATCATAGCAACAATAACGATAATCCAAGATGTAAACTAGTATATCAACATAACAACCAATCTCCATGATGTCACCTATGAGTCACTAGTGCGATAATATGATGAATACTAGCAAGTAATGTAAACAGTGAGAGCAACTAGCAGGAGTTGAATTATTACTAACACAAGCATGTTCCTTAATTCAAACATACAAGAATAACACAGAAGCAATGCTTTAGGGCATATATCAGATGGTCGGCTTGCCTGGGGGTCGATGGATTCACCGGAGAGAAATGCGATCACTTCGCGGAAAAAATTCGTCGGGAAGGATTCCATCTCGAAGGGCTGAATATGAGGCAAGGGTAATATGGTCATTTTCAGAAAGTGTCAACTTCATGAAAATGATACCATCGGAACGGGCTCAACAAACTGAGAAAGTGGGCTTTGGATTCACCTGAATCGGAGTTGCGAGCAAAAAGATATAAGAACTTTTCTGCCAGGGACCTTTCTGCAAATAAATTATTTACCACTGGGCCCCTAACCGTTTTTTCTGTGGAAAATAAAAAGGGTTACTGTGCAGCTGGGCCGGCTTAGGCCGAAAGTGGCTAGAGCCCGAGCGCCAGCCGACCCGCGCAGCTGCTGCTGTCGCTGGACCGGCCCACCCGCATCACCGCCACTTAAAAAAACGGAGGGAGGGGGCCAAGCCACTGACGAGCCGGGCCCGCCTGCAGGGTTGTCTCCCTCCTCCCGCGCGTGCCTGCCTGAGGAGAGGAGCGGCTCCCGACGGTGATTGCCGGAGCCACAGACCATCCCCGGCGACGCTCGGCCTAGGGATGGGTTCCCCACGAAGAGGCGCATCCAGCGGCGTAAGACTCGGACGCCGAGGAGCTCGAACTCGAGCAGGGCATGAGCAGCGGCAGACAGCGGCTTAGGCGATGATGGGAATGGCGCTCTGATGAGCGAGGAGGCCGGGCGAGGGTGCGGAGGTGGCTTACGGCGGGTGGGGACTTCGGTGGTGGGGTTGGTGGAGTCGGGGAAGGCCGAGGAAGCCCGAATTTGAGAGGACGATGGCGGCGGCCATGGCGGCTGTGGCGAAGTAGAAGAGCTCCTCGAGCTCGGGGAAGACGTGGGGTGGGGTGCTAGGAGAGAGGGAGGGTCAATGGTGAGATCGAGGGGTCCGGGGAATGGCTATTTATAGTCCGGTGAGGAGAGGTGATAATCTCGGCCGCCCGGTGAGCTGGCCGGAGTTTTGGAGCCTGCGGGCAACGTGGCTGGCCGGTTCCCGGCGTCGGCAAGCGGCCGACTTGACGAGAGGTAGAGAGAGGCGATAGCTCGGGAGGAAGGAGCCACCGGGAGAGGAAAGCGATGACGGTCACGGGCGGACAGTACGGTGGCGGGACTCGTCGTGGCGCGACGAGAGGGAAGGAGGAGGGGAAGAAGGGTCCAGAGAGGAGACGTGGGTGCTGCGGAGCCGCTGGACACGCTCAGACAAGCGGGTGCCGGCCGGAGACGACTGCACGGAGCGCAATTTCTGTATGCTCATTGCGTGGTCACCACGGGAACTGCATGCTCTGGCACGCGTCCGACTTCGAAACTTTGTCCCAAGCGTGACTCAGTGGTCGGGTAGACCCTAGGAGTGGCTGGAATTAACTGGAAGGACCTGAGGTGAGAGATACTTGCAGAAACAATTTCTGACAGCAAAATTGGCTGGAATTTTCTAGAGAAATGGATGGAGAAATGGAGTTGGATCTTTGTCACAATAAAATGTGGTAGGAAGGACTAGGTTCTGGTTAAATTTTAAGGCATTTGGACCTCATGTGCATATACTTCCTTTGGAATGCCAAATCCGGTCTAGAAACTAAATCTGGATGTTGTGCTCAAATGGTCAATGAATTGAGCTGAATTTTTGTGTAAGATGATGATTTGGTCATGAGAGATATCTCGAAAAATTTCTGCTCAATCTGATCATCTATGAAGGTACTTCCTTCACAGATATGCAATCTGGACAGAAATTTAGTGAATTTACTGGGGAAAATTGGCTAGATGAAATGGGCTGGTTTTTGGTATCCATGGGTTATTTATGAATGTTAACCACCATGAAAAATTTCAGCCCATAAAGATCAAGGGAGCAAGCACTTCCTTTGCAAACTGGAAATCTGGACAGAATTTGCAAATGGATGTTGTGCTCAAAATTTGATCTATGGAACTTGGGTTCTTGATGCAAATGGTGAATATATGGATAGGAGAAGCTCCACAAATTATTTGGGATTTTTCCTCGCTACCAAAATGGTAGTTCCTTTAGAAAGTGCCCAAAGTGCAATATTGGCTTTAAATAGGAAAATGCAATTTCCCTTATTTAATTATGGCCAATATTTTTATGGGAGCTCAATATGATCACAAAGAATATCTCCACAAGTTTTCATGAACTTTGGAGATGGATAGATATTTTCCTGGATTTAATTCCTTTAACTGGCAGAAAAAGGAATTAATTTTCAATGAGAAATATTGCAAATGACTTGGCTATATTTTTACATATCCAGGGTTTATAGATATAAGAGAGCCTCCGGGAAAAGTTTGGGAGGCAACAGATCGAAGGAAATTGGGGTTCCTCTGTAACGGAAGGAGTTAGGGTTTCCCTTCCGGTAACTCGGATGGTAGAGTCTCAGCGGCAAAATCCTGGGAACATATCTTGGGTGGCAAGGTTGGATTGGAGAGAGTCTCTAGTTGGATACGAAATGCAAGACTAAATGACCATCTTCATATATCCAAGAGCGAGAGAAAATCCGATAACATCGAAAAAAAAGACGGGGGTCAAATCCCGCGAAGGAAAAAAACAAGGAGCGAAAACCAGGGTGTTACAAACAACGCACTCTGTACCAACTATGTTGTATGCCTATGAGGACTCGTTTCATGCGCAAGAATAAGGTATGATATTGAAATATTGCACCGACAACAACTATGGTCACAAGAAGAACTGAGAATAAATAAAGGTGGCCAAGCTTTTTCCGCAAGGGATTACGACAAAGAGAATACTGGCAATCAAGGAGTAAGTCTAACAGCAAAAATATGATAATTTCTGCCCGACCGATAGTGTCCGGGTACCCAAATCAGATTGAGACCATAAGGCCATAAATATTAACATGGACATACACTCAGAGGCCTATCCTGTTCCATAAGGACCTCAGGTCACGTTAACCGGTTTGTCCGGTTCCACATGCTTAAAATTGTCAGTGTAGAAGTATCCAAGTCTATCTCATCAGATGCAAGATTCCTTAGTCGTTTCAGCATGTTGACTTCAGCAACTGTGTTACAATATCTCACGGCCTATTAACACCGATGACAATACGGACAGCATGGGTAAGCCAAAAGTCGAACAACCCACTCAGATCAGGTGCTCTCATTGGTGAAACTGAGTACAAGGACGACCTGTCATGAGAAATATTTTCCCGGCAGCGCAACTGTCAGTTCAGACTCGAGATGCTACGGTTTGCGATTGCAAGCTCAAGGCAAAGAGACAAGTCCTGATGCCACAGTATCATCTATGGGCAGTCAGATCCCGTTAAGAGAACAACTATGATTTTCAGCATTGTTTGAACCCGGAAGGCACACATCTATTTGAGCAAACCAATGGAAGAAATACAAAGGTTTCGTGTTCACAGGAAATTTATTCTCAGGATATCACCGGCAGACATGAACCCGTCCAAGTCAGCATAAGGCAAGACCCATCAGAAATTCAAGTAAGGCGAAGCAAATCACCCCAAAGTCAGAAAGTCCAGGCATATGAAATCCTAGGGGAAACAATATACAAAGGAAAAGGACGCCCGAGTTGGAAATGGTTTCGTTAAGTCCTATTCATATTTGTTCCCTGAGCAACCAAATCTTGAGGACGATATTTTTGAAAGGGGGGTAGGTTTATAACACCCCGATTTTTGGCCCTTTCTTTTTCTTTTGGTTTTCTTTGGTTTTGCTCTGGTTTTCTTTTTGGAGCAGTTCTGTGGACTTGAAACCTAGGAGATCATCATTTATTTTTCTCCCAAGTGGTGCATCATCCTTGCATCTTTCCCTAGATCATGGTATTTCTATTCTAGCCCAACCCCAAATTCTTTTCTTAAGAAATATTCCTTTTCTATTAAAAGGAATAATCCTGTCTGGCATAGGTTGTGAAGCAACCAATATTTCTGTCTTCCACAAATTCCCAAATAATTCTCATAAATTCTTTGGATCTTATATTCCTCAAATATGTCCAAATCCTTCCTTGCCTAGTCAAAAAATAATTCAGGAATATTCATTTTCCTATTCTGTTCAGTATGGCACTTTGTGAAGGATGTGCCATTTATATTTTCTTGATTGCCCTCAAACTTTTTGAGCACTCTTTCCTATCCAAATCATTACCACATGACAAAATTCAGCATTTGCCTAGTAAATCTTCCTCAGCAAATTCCCAAAGTTTCTGTCCAGAAAGAAGCTTTGTGAAGGAAGTACTAGCTAGGAGTATCCATTTGAGTTAAAAATTTGTCTGGCCCTCCATGTGCTCATATAATTCCCCTACACCAAATTTTAGCTCCATCAAACAATCTATGTGAGCACACCTTCTAATCTTTGGTTCTGGTCAAATTTTCAAGGTATGAAGCAACTACATTTTATATTGCTTCATAAATTCTGAAATTAATCCAGGACCTAAATACCCCTATATCCTTTGAACATGCCAAATTTCACATTAGTTTGCCAAGCCATTTGCTCTACAACATTCTCCCAAGATTCTGTTCAGAAAGGGCCTTTGTGAAGGAAGTACCATTTGGGTATTTCCAACTGGCATGAAATTTTGCCAGTACCACAACTCCTAACCCAAGTTGGCTACATCAACATTTACCTGATGCCTCCCATCAATCCATAGTCAATTTGATCGATGCATCACTTCAGTGAGGCTGTAGGATGGATGGACAACACTATGGACATCTATTGCCAGGCCTACGTGCCCTCTCCGTGGCAATGCACACGGTGACCGCACGGTTGGCATGCCTATGCGCGTGCTCTGCGTGCGGTGGGCGCTCTCTAGATGTCACCAAGCCACGGGCCTCTTTTTCTCGGCTGCGTTCGCGCGTCCGCTGGTTCCGCCCTTCCTCTCTGTCGTCCACCTGGCCGTCTAGCCCCGTTCCCCCTCCTTCTTTCCCTCTCCTCACGCCACGGCGGCTCTGCTCTCGCTGCACACGCGCGTACAGTGCACTAGTCGCCGACCACGCATGCTCATCCCGCGTCTACTCCTCTGGAGCCTCAACTAGCTCTCTCACGTCGCCGTCCGAGCTTGCCCATGAGCCACGCGTCAGCGGTTAGCCTGAACTCCGGCCATCTTGTCCATGGCGGCTTCCGGCTCGGGCATCCTTGCCCTGGCTATTTAAGCTGTCCCCGGCCGCAGCTTTCCTCACCCCTCCACCTCTACCTCTCTCAATCAACGCCAGGCACCACTCCAACAAGACCGCGGGGCTGATCTTCTTCCTCTCCGGCCAGAGCTCCGCCGTTCGGCCTTCACCTTGGCTAGCCCCTTCCAATGCCCCTCCGCCCGTTCCAGTACCACCATCGAGCTCCTCGAAGCTCTACAACTCTTCCCAGCCCCTCTCCCGAGTCAATCACCACCGGAATCGTCGACCTCGCCGACGCCCGAAGTCGGGTGCTGCCGGAAAGCTTGATTCCGACACCGTCCGGGCACCATTCTTTGAGCTACGTGTACCGGTGTGCTCGCCGCAGAGTGCCCGATCCATTGCCTCCATCTCCCTACTCCGGCGTTGCCTCCTTGCCACCGTCCGACGCCGGTAAGCGCCGCCGCCCTCTGTTCTCCCTCTCTCTCTCTTTTAAAACTGACAGGGTGACCCCACCAGTCAACCTCACCCTACCCCGCCAAAGCGTTTTAAGTGGAGGCGTAACTCCACTTAACGCTTTCGACGTCACCCCCTTGGAGGTTTTTCTGAAATTATTTTAAATTCATTTTAAATCCAGTTTGACCACAACTTTGACCATGAATAACTCCTAAACTACAAGTCCAAATGAGCTAATTCTTTTTGCATTAATTTTCTTTTGAGCTCCTCTATTTTCTGGTAAACTTTGGTATTTTTATCTTCTGTCTAGAATTTCTGGACAGAAGTATTTGCTTTGTGTGATATTTATAAATGCTTTCAAAACTGTTTTCAGAGTGTCTGTTCTGTTTTGGTGAAGACCAGGAGCTCTTCCCCTCCCTTTTGGAGCAAGGCAAGCCACACCCTCCACTTGCATGATTGCAATGCAATGTCATGGCTTATTTATAAATTTTTATTGATATATTCATTAGTTAAATATGATTTACTCATGGTGTTTCTTGGAGTTACATTTGATCTTGGTACTGCCATAAGGATGCTGGGATTTCTAGGACTAATGCCTTGCAGATTGAGGGTGACATGTTGCTTCGGGATTGTTAGTAGTAGTAGTAGCCATGCTTTCTTGATGATCATATGGAATTTTTATCGCGGTTCATAATAATGATATGGCTATGTTATGCTCTGGATTATTGGATGGATCTTGCATTGACTTGAATCACAGGTTGATATACAATATTAGAGTAACAGTTCTTTCAGACATATCTTGGGGACAAATTCCGTCATTTCGTTGGTCAGGTGCCACCGAATCGAGCTCACCAGTGCAGCCACACTTGCCGGGATGGGGAGGCCCTAATTCGGTCTATTGTCATGCCTCTTACCGGTGCCTCCAACTAGGGAAGGTTATGTGCTCACGCTGCCCTGGCCCGGTAGGTGGTCATAACCTTGTGTGCCCGAGTTGTGTTGTACCCGGGTGTCCCTGTTTGGGACGAGTTTGTTTTGTTTGTCCGCGATGATGGCAGCCACAGAGGTGGCGGATGTCACGAGTTGACATCGGGGCCACCCAGGACATAGCCCAATGGGGAGTGTGTCGGAGTGGCCGGGAGAGTGTCATGCAATAGATTGGTTTTGTCGGAATATCGTTGGTCCACCCGAATGGGAGCACGAGGAAATGAGTTCCGTAGTGTGGGTACAATGTACTAACCTCTGCAGAGTGTATAAACTATCGATAGCCACATCCTCAGTTATGGACACAGTTCATTGTAGGTCACACCGTTCGATCAACACCTATGATGACGGAATGACTTATATTATGGCTTATAGTTGTAAGTGGGCAAGTAACAGTTTGGCAGGATGTCGATGGTGATATTGGGATGATCTTGAGGATGATCATCAGATTGTGATGTGATCACGCGGTGGTCACAAGGATTTACTTGATCACGAGGTGATAGAGATGGTATCTTGCTTGGCTGTGACACCCTGGTTTTTGGCAACTTTTTCTTTTCGAAATCTTTCTGGCTTTATTTGCAATTTGGATGGATTTTGAACCTTTTCAGTTGACTTTGGACTTATGAATTCCTCTGATTGATCCAGAGCCCTCAGCATCTTGCCATAATCTTGTCACTCACCTTTTGGATCAATTTCCAATTCTCCATCTTTCCCAAATATTCATTTTCTTCCTTTGGGAAAATCTGTCATCACTATGGGTTACAAAGCAACCTATAGTTCTGGTGATCAGAAAAATCCCAAATTAATCCCAGACCTTCTTGTCATCATCTACTCCCACAATATCCAAAAACATTTCATGGTCCAGTATAAAATTTGTCCAGAAAACTCCCTTTGCTCTCTGGACAGCAATGGCCATTTGTGAAGCAACCCATATTTTCCCAACTCAGTAAATTCCCAGAAAATTCCCTGAGCTTCTAGGGAACCTATCTTTCCACAATATCCAAAAATATCATCTGGTCCAGTACAAATTTCCACCAGCAATATTCTGCCAAGTTTCTGCCCAATTGGAACCTCTGTGAAGGAAGTACCAGCTAAACGTATCCAATTGAGCTGAAAATTTTATGACATCTTCTCCTCACCAGATAACCCTGCCACACCAAAATTCAGCTCCATAAGATCACCCAGATGAGTGCTACAAGCTCATCTAGGTTTCTGGTTCAGTACAGCAGTCATACATGAACTACCCTCAAATCTTGATGAAATTTCTTCAAACTTGGCCAGCTCATAGTCCTTCCAAAGTAGATCATCCCAGACATCTACTTTGGCTCCATCTCCAGCTCACCTCTTCTCTAGATCACTCTCAAGTTTCCTGTCAGAAACTGTAGCTGAAGCTACACTTCACAGCAGAGTGAACCTAGCCAAACCAGAGGCATAGAGAGGCTAGATGATCAAAGGAGAAGGCACTGGACATGATGCGCTGGACTTGGACGGCCTCGAGACATCACTTCCCGTGGTGAGCACGGTACTGGCATGCCAGTATGCGTGCTCTACACCTCGCCAGCGACAGCCGAGGTCATTCCAGTGACCTCTCGCTGCCATTTCGTGTCCTAAGGTGCCGACATAGCCGCTGCCGTCCACGTAGCCCTCTCCCGATCCTTCTCCTCACCGGAATCGCCCTCGGCGGCCGCCACCGCATCCGAGCACTGGGACGCCCGTGCGGCCACAGTGGTGCTGGCGCTCGTCTTCTTCCTCCGCTAGCTGTCGCCGCGCCTTAACTCCTCTCTGCTCTCTCCCATCTCGTCGCCCGCAACCGGCCAGCCAGCGCGGCGTACTGGCGCCAGCGACATGTCCCGGACCTCGCCGTTTCCAGAGAAATCGCCCGAGCTCACCTCCTACCTATAAAAGGCCATGCCCAGCCTCTCCCGAGCTCCTCACCCCACTTCCTCCGCCTCCTATTGAGCCCCCGAGCACCGAGCCACGGCCGAGAGGCCCTCTGGCCTCGCATCTCGCCGGAGCACCGCTGCTACCCGAGCTCTGCCTCCCCGCCGATTCGCTTCTTCCCGAGCTCCACCGACTGCACCCACGAGTTCACCTCGCTCCACTGACCCTGCCCAAGCCCTTGCCCGGTCGAATCGCTGCCGGAGTCGCCATCTCCGACGACCCCCGAGAGCTGCCGCCGCCGGAGAGGAAGGGGACGACGTCGTCTGGCCACCGTTCGCCAAGCCCCGGGTACGTGCATGTTCGCCTTGGTGAGCTCGTTCCATCCCCACTCTCACCTGACCTCGCCGCCGTCCATATCGCCGGCGACGATCGCCGGAGCCCCGTCTCCCTCTGTTCCCTCCTCCCCCCTTTTAAATCTGACCGCTGGGGCCAGCTCGTCAGTGACTTACCGAAGCGGTAAGTGGAGACACCCGGGCGATTTACGCCTTCGACGTGGCCCTGGTTGATTTTTTGATTTTCTATTTTAATTTCCAGATTTGACCAGAACTTTGACCAGCCATAACTTTTAAACCATAAGTCCAAATCAATTGATTGTTTTTGCATCTGGTTTGTCTTGAGCTCCTATATTTTCTGGTAAATTTTGGTATTTTTCTCTTGCTCACAGAATTTCTGGTGCACAAAACAGTAGTATGTGACATTTTCAATTGCATTTAAAAAATATTTTTAGAGGGAAATACTTTTGGATTTGAAGACCAGGAGTTTGTGGACAACCCAACAGAGCAAGGCAAGCCATGTCATCCATTGCATGAAGCATTTCAATAGTGTTGGCTATTTAATTGCATTATATGCATTATTTTAATATGTGTTAATTCAAATTAATTCACTTTCATAGCTACTGCCATGTTAAGTTAATCCCGATGAATATCCATGATGGTTAATTGCCTGATAATATTAAACTTAGTTGGTTGATCAAGAGCCACCTACCCGGACTTTTTCGTGCAGCCACATTTGCCGGTATGGGACGGCCTTGACTTGGTCTGGCTTTGTGCTCTTTTATCGGTACCAACAAACTAGGGAGGGTTATGCGTGCGTGCTGCCCTGATCAGGTAGACGACCATAATCCTGTGTGCCCAGTTGAGTTATTTTGCCGGCGTCCCCGTTTGGGACAGTTAGTGGCCATGACGGTGGCAGGTGTCACGGGGTGACACAAGGGCCACGCAGGACATGACCCTGGGAGGGTATGATTGTCGGTGGTACGATAGAGGGGTCACGGGTCAGGCAGGTTTCGTTGGAGCACCACCGGTCCGCCTGAATGGGATCACGAGGCCAGGTACTCCATGGTGTGGGTAAAGTGCGCAACCTCTGCAGAGTGTAAAACCTATTCGAATAGCCACGTCCACGGTATTGGACAGTCCGTTTAGGCCTCTCTAGGATGGTCAACCGTGATAATGATAATAATGATGGAAGAGCTTGTCTTATGTTCGGAAGTGCTCTGTGGATTGTGAGCATTCCGAGGGTTGTGGGACAACCCAGATGAGAGTAAGTTGGTACTGGGTACCAGTAAGTAAGCAACCTAATCACTTAACTTGTCAATTGCCATGCTATTGTTTGCTGCATTGTCTTGGTTGTCATGAGCTTGCGAGTACATTCCAAGTACTCACCTGGCGTGTCATGCCAGATGCAGGAGAAGCCGAGGACGGAGGTCCAGAAGGTTCGTGCTACGCTAACTAGGTCGTGTCCACAGCAGTGTCCCTGTGGATGGAGTTTCCGCGCTATGTTCCGCTACGCCATAGTCTACCAGTAGTATCGAGGCCCTGTCATGTTCCATAAATAATGTAGATATTGTTCTCAGCACCTGCAGTGCTCTGGCCTCGCTATCCATGTAAATTACGAGCTTGTACTGGAGATATTTTAATAAAGTTCAGTTCTGTTCTGTTCCAAGTTGTTGTGTGTTTCCAGAAGACATGATCTCTGGGTTGGAAACACTGGTAAACCCTGTGCTAGAACCGCGAGTAGTTTAGAGTCTTGGTGTGTCTTGCTTGTTGCATCTGATTGCTGCATTGCATGGCATGCATATAGCTTTTATTGTGCTAACCGTTGGTCTTGTGAGTGTAGATGGCACCAGTTCCGTACCACTACCACCATGAGCCAGCACTGTTCACTTTTCCGGTACTACTTCGTAGCGTCTGGCTTCGGCTGTATCCCAACGGCGAAGACCCAGTGTACCAGGTGTTCCGAGAGAAGCTTGCTGGTTCAGTATTCGAGTATCATGCGGAAGCCTTTCTCACTACGAGTTCAGATATTGGCAGCTACTCCCGTTCTTCCAAGGGCGAAACCGCTTCTACCCCAGAGTTGGCGATCCAGTTTGCTGCGATGGAGGCTCTCACTGACTTGCGCTTCCACGAGGTCGAGATGCAGACTCATCCAGGTTTCTTTCACTACCCCACCCTGTCGCCTACGACAGGGCGAGTCCTTTTCGCACCCGTTGATCCGGCGAGTGATCGTGCTATTGGTGTTTTATCTCGTTATCTGAACACCAGTTACCGTATGATCACTTCTCTAGCTGAGGAGCTGACTTCTGCCCGCGAGGCACTTGCTGCTGTTGCGGCAGCACAGTCTCCTCCTCCACCTCCGTTTTCACCCATGTACACCACACCCGTTCCTCCTTTCGATACTCTTTCTAGTTCATTCGGACCGCCAGGCTTTTCATCTGGTAGCCGACATGAGACCCCGACAGAGTGGGCCTCACTCCTAGCTACTCCAGCTGCTCCAATGCTGCGGCGTCGTGCTTCTTCTTCTTTCGAGGGGGAACCTTCCCGTCAGCGTCGTTGTGTTTCCTTTGATCCGGAGGCCGAGGTTCACATCATCAGCTCAGATTCCGAGACAGGGTCAGACGATGAGGAGTCTTCACTGTACCAGTGTTCGTGCCACCGGCGTCACTAGAGTGGAGGCTTGAGTCTCAGTGCATGCATCATAGCATCCCTGCATATGTCAACTGCCGTATGAGCAGTCTAGTCATGATCATCCCCCTACTAGCTTGTCATGTATGATGTTGGGTTGCCTTGTATAATTAGTTTGGTTTGCTTTTCCTCTTGTTATTTGGGTTTTTTTTCTGATGTCACATTGCCCTGCTTTCCCTTATGAATGTGGCTCATCGATTCGGTATTTTGTTATGGGAACAAATTTAGGATGAAGAGTTGTAGTAATCAAGGCGGCAATGGAACTCCCGTTCGTCGATCTGCCAGACAGGCAGGACAGTCACCAGAAGATTTACCACCTCCACCCCCACAGACACCAACCACTGATCAGATTATGAGGATGTTTGAAGAGAAAAGAAACCAAGATCTCATGGAATTTTTGAAAAGTATGCAGACTATGGTGGGTCAGAATTACCACAATGGGACACAGTCTAAACTGTCTGATTTCCAGCGGACCAAGCCACCCAGTTTTGGTCAAGCTGTGGATCCGATGGAAGCTGATGACTGGCTGAGGACCATGGAAAAGAAGCTGGACATAGCCCGCTGTGATGAGTCAGACAAGGTTCCTTTTGTTACACACTACCTGGAAGGACCGGCAGCTATATGGTGGGACAATACAAAAATGTTATGGCCCTCTGGAGAAGATATTTCTTGGGAAAAATTCAAAGAGGTATTCTGCAAGTATCATATTCCTACTGGCATAATGAATGTGAAGCAGAGGGAATTTCTGGCTCTTACTCAAGGGAATATGTCAGTGGGTGAGTATCTGAACAAGTTTAATAATCTGGCACGGTACTCCACCCATGACGTGTCCACCGAAGAAAGGAAGATTGACCGGTTCCTAGGAGGACTCAATCATACCCTCCGCTGTAAGCTTTGTATGCTGGACTTTCCTGACTTCCAGACTCTGGTAAACAAGGCCTTCATAGCTGAACGAGAGCATAAGTCAGGATATAATGATCACAAGCGGAAGTTTGAACCCAAGAAGGACAACCGTGAGCAGTTTGTGCAGAAGCCGCGTATCTGGCAACCAAGTTCAGCTGAGTACAAGCCTGCCTGGAACAATGGCAACAACAACAATAAGCCTGTCAGCCAGGATAAGACCTTCGGCAAACAACCAGTGCTGGAGGACTGCCGCCGCAACAACACAATCTTCACTTGCGACCAGAGCGGGCACTATTCTAAGCAATGCCCCACAAGAAATGGGAAGCCACCATCCGACTTCAAGTCACAAGTCAACAGTATTGGACGCCGCCCCAATACAAACTTCTATCGCGGCCAAGTCCATCATATCTCCGCTGAGGAAGCCCGTGAAGCACCAGATGTGGTCCTTGGATGTTTTCTGTTAACAACATATCTGCAATAATTTTATTTGATTCTGGGGCTTCTCATTCGTTTATTTCGTGGAGTTTTGCCACCCTGCACAAATTTTCTCCTTCTCTTTTGGACAAAATCATGGTGGTACAATCCCCTGGCTCCATGCTCAGAACAAATGTGATATACAAGAATCTGGAAATCTTGATACATGATGTGAAGTTTCCAGCCACTCTCGTTGCCATTGAATCCCCTGGACTGGATATAATACTGGGAATGGATTGGTTGGTACCACACCAGGTGTGTATCAACTGTGCCACCAGGAAAGTGACACTGGTTAACCTGGCAGGCCAGACAGTGCAATTCACTGCTAGCAGAATGATGTCAAAGAAAGGAATGGCATTCAAAGCCACTGCTACAGATATAAATCTGATTCCAGTAGTCAGTGAATTTCCGGACGTATTTCCGAAAGAGATACCAGGAATGCCACCTGATCGGGAACTAGAATTCGCTATTGAGGTTGTTCCCAGAACTGCTCCAATCTACAAGAAGTACTACCGCATGCCTTCCCCAGAGCTGGTGGAACTCAAGAAACAGTTGGATGAATTATTGCAAAAAGGGTATATTCGTCCAAGCACATCACCTTGGGGATCGCCCGTACTGTTTGTGAAAAAGAAGGATGGCAGCTTGCGAATGTGCGTGGACTATCGCCAACTGAATGAGGTCACCATCAAAAATAAATATCCGCTCCCCCGCATTGATGACTTGTTCGACCAGTTGAACGGAGCCCGGGTATTCTCCAAGATTGACCTCCGAACGGGGTATCATCAGCTAAAAATCAGAAAAGAGGATATCCCCAAGACAGCCTTTACTACCAGATATGGTCTGTATGAATTTACAGTCATGTCCTTTGGGCTGACGAATGCTCCAGCATATTTCATGAGCATGATGAATAAAGTCTTTATGGACTTCTTAGACAAATTTGTGGTAGTCTTCATCGATGACATTCTCATCTATTCAAGAGATAAAGAGGAGCACACGCAACACCTCCGTACTGTCCTGGAAATACTAAGGACCCATCGCTTGTATGCCAAATTCAGTAAATGCGAATTTTGGCTAAGAGAGGTGGGATTTCTGGGACATATTCTGTCAGAACAAGGTGTGGCTGTCGATCCCAGCAAAGTGACTGCTGTATTAAACTGGAAGACCCCAGCCACAGTAACGGAAGTCCGTAGCTTCCTGGGATTGGCAGGCTACTACCGTCGCTTCATCGAAGGCTTCTCAAAAATAGCCAAGCCACTGACAAAACTGCTGAAAAAGAACCACAAGTTTGCCTGGATGGAAGAATGTGACAGCAGTTTTATGGAATTAAAGACGAGGCTAACTACAGCCCCTATCTTAGTTCTTCCAGACGTCCACAAGAGCTTTGACATATATTGTGATGCTTCCAGGTGTGGAATCGGCTGCGTCCTAATGCAAGAGGGAAAGGTTGTAGCCTATGCATCCAAACAACTACGACCTCATGAAGAGAATTATCCCACTCATGACTTGGAATTGGCAGCCGTAGTTCATGCATTAAAATTTTGGATGCATTATCTCATTGGGCAACGATGTGAAATATACACGGACCATAAGAGTCTCAAGTATATTTTCACCCAACCTGATCTGAATCTCAGGCAGAGAAGATGGCTTGAATTGGTCAAGGATTATGACATTGGAATGAATTACCATCCGGGAAAAGCCAATGTGGTCGCCGATGCCCTCAGCAGAAAGCAAGGAACCCTAAATGCTCTAATGGCGGGAATGCATCCGAGGCTGCAGGAAGAGTTTGCCAAGCTGAATATGGTGTTATGCGGCCCAACTAGCCCGGATACAATGGAAATTACTCCAACACTGATGGCGGAAATTAAGGCAGCTTAGAAGTCAGACCAAGAAATACAAGAGATCAGAGAGCGCATTCCGCTAGGAAAGGCCAAGTCCTTCCGAATTGATGACCAGGACACTGTATGGTTTGAGAACCGAATATGTGTGCCTGATCAAGACAGCTAGAGACAGCAAATACTCAGAGGGTCACATGAATCTGCATATTCTATCCATCCGGGAGGAACAAAAATGTACCCGGACTTGCGAGAAACCTTTTGGTGGCCAGGAATGAGAAGAGACATAGCATACTACGTCGCCTATTGTGACATCTGCAACAGAGTCAAGGCTGAACATCAGAAACCCGCTGGGCTGCTGCAACCTTTACCAGTACCCAGTGGAAGTGGGATGACATATGCATGGACTTCATTGTTGGACTACCCAATTCCACAAGAGGCCATGATGCTATCTGGGTCATCGTGGACATACTTACGAAAGTGGCTCACTTCCTTCCGGTAAAGACCACTTTCAACGCGAACCAACTGGCACAACTCTACATGTCCCGGATAGTCAGCCTTCACGGAGTACCCAAGTCTATCACGTCAGATAGAGGCTCCCTGTTCACTTCAGCATTTTGGCTGCGACTGCATCAAGCCCTGGGGACTGTGCTAAAGCATAGTACGGCATATCATCCACAGACAGATGGGCAGACAGAACGTGTGAATCAGATAGTGGAAGATATGCTTCGGTCCTGTGCTCTCACCTATGGACCCAAATGGGAGGACAGTCTACCCTGTGCAGAATTCTCCTACAATAATAGTTATCAGTCAAGTCTCAAGATGTCACCATTCGAGGCTTTGTATGGACGGAAATGCCGCACTCCTTTAAATTGGTCCCAGATAGGAGACAGCCATATCTTCGGCACGGATTTGATGCTCGAGGCTGAGAAGCAAGTCAAGGATATTCAGGAACGACTTCGAGCAGCCAAGTCCCGACAAAAGAGCCACTATGACCCAAAGCATCGGGAAGTAACTTTTGAGCCTGGATAATATGCCTATCTCCGAGTTACACCCATGAAAGGAATAAAAAGGTTTCACACCCGAGGAAAGCTTGCACCGAGATATATCGGTCCCTTTCCAGTCATGGCTAGAAGAGGCAGAGTGGCATATCAGCTAGAGTTACCACCAGAGTTGTCTGACGTTCACGATGTTTTCCACATATCACAGCTGAGAAAGTGCATTGCACCTCCGATCAAACAGGCAGATATGAGTGAGCTAGAGGTGACCAAAGATTTGACTTATGAGGAATGACCTGTCGGAATATTGGATGAGATGGAAAGAACTACTAGGAGTAAGACAATCAGATTTTACAAGGTTTTGTGGGATCATCATACTGAGGAAGAGGCTACCTGGGAAAGAGAGGATTTTCTGAGATCAGCATATCCACACTTGTTCCCTGAGCAACCGAATCTCGAGGACGAGATTCATTCTAAGGGGGGTAGGTTTGTGACACCCTGGTTTTTGGCAACTTTTTCTTTTCGAAATCTTTCTGGCTTTATTTGCAATTTGGATGGATTTTGAACCTTTTCAGTTGACTTTGGACTTATGAATTCCTCTGATTGATCCAGAGCCCTCAGCATCTTGCCATAATCTTGTCACTCACCTTTTGGATCAATTTCCAATTCTCCATCTTTCCCAAATATTCATTTTCTTCCTTTGGGAAAATATGTCATCACTATGGTTACAAAGCAACCTATAGTTCTGGTGATCAGAAAAATCCCAAATTAATCCTAGACCTTCTTGTCATCATCTACTCCCACAGTCTCCAAAAACATTTCATGGTCCAGTATAAAATTTTGTCCAGAAAACTCCCTTTGCTCTCTGGACAACACTGACCATTTGTGATGCAACCCATATTTTCCCAACTCAGTAAATTCCCAGAAAATTCCCTGAGCTTCTAGGGAACCTATCTTTCCACAATATCCAACAATATCATCTGGTCCAGTACAAATTTTCACCAGCAATATTCTGCCAAGTTTCTGTCCAATTGGAACCTCTGTGAAGGAAGTACCAGCTAGAGGTATCCAATTGAGCTGAAATTTTTATGACCTCTTCTCCTCACCAGATAACCCTGCCACACGAAAATTCAGCTCCTGAAGACCACCCAGATGAGTGCTACAAGCTCATCTAGGTTTCTGGTTTAGTACAGCAGTTGTACATGAACTACCCTCAAATCTTGATGAAATTCCTTCAAACTTGGCCAGCTCATAGTCCTTCCAAAGTAGATCATCCCAGACATCTACTTTGGCTCCATCTCCAACTCACCTCTTCTCTAGATCACTCTCAAGTTTCCTGTCAGAAACTGTAGCTGAAGCTACACTTCACAGCAGAGTGAACCCAGCCAAACCAGAGGCATAGAGAGGATAGATGATCAAAGGAGAAGGCACTGGACATGATGCGCTGGACTTGGACGGCCTCGAGACATCACTTCCCGTGGTGAGCGCGGTACTGCCATGCCAGTATGCGTGCTCTGCACCTCGCCGGCGACGGCCGAGGTCATTCCTGCGACCTCTCGCTGCCATTTCGTGTCTTGAGGTGCCGACATAGCCGCTGCCGTCCACGTAGCCCTCTCCCGATCCTTCTCCTCACCGGAATCGCCCTCGGCGGCCGCCACCGCATCCGAGCACTGTGGCGCCCGTGCGGCCACAGTGGCGCTGGCGCTCGTCTTCTTCCTCCGCTAGCTGCCGTCGCGCCTTAACTGCTCTCTCCCGTCCCGTCGCCCGCAACCGGCCAGTCAGCGCGGCGTACTGGCACCGACGACGTGTCCCGGACCCTTGAAGTTGGCGATCTTGTCCTGCGAAGGATCCTTTCCAGGGAAGGACTCCAGAAGCTCTCGCCCATGTGGGAAGGCCCGTTCAGGGTCGTGCATGTTTCTCGTCCTGGCGCAGCACGGCTAGAGACGGAGGAGGGTGTTCCGGTACCAAACACAAGGAGCATCCAACACCTCCGCAAGTTTTACCCGTGACCTCATGGGCACGAACGAAGTGGAGCTGCACACGCTCCGGAGCTTCACCCTGCGGTGCTTGCTGAGGCCGCGAGAGCTCCCACCCACAACCCAGTGAGGCCCCATGCTCAGACATGGAGGACTGATTACTTGAGGACACCGTCTGGCCACTACATCCTCAAGCTGCTCCGTGCGCATCACGGCAGCATCATCTTTTTGGTTGTGTAATGAAACATTTTCATACAACAGTAAAGTTTTATTTCCTAAGTGTTATATGTGCTTCATGAGCTATTTGCTTCAGGTGTTGTGCATGCTCATGATTTCCCTCCTGCGTATCACGCGAGCGGGGGCTGGACACGGTGCATGCGCTTGGGTCAGTCCTAGTAGCGCCGCTAAACCCAAGTGACGAAGCTCTGGCTCGTGGGCCTGCTCCCGCGCATGCCACCTCACCAAGGTCCTTGGTGCTTTGTCTCCTCCCGTGACACCCACAAGTCAACTAGCAAATGCGCACCGCTGCACTACTTGTGGAACTTGTTGGAATGCTGGTTGTCACAGGAACAGGGCACTGGAGGCCTCATGAGCATTGCCTCGTGAAGCAGTCCGCGGCACGTCACCTCCTCAAGGAGCCCACAAGAAGCCTCGCGAGGCCGCCTGCGGCGCCTGCCTCCGCCAAGAGCCAGCAGGAGGCCTCATGAGCGAGCGCCTCGCGAGCCGCACCCCGCAAGCCATGGCATGCCAAGCCTCACACTCCGTGAAAGAGCTAAGTCTAGACGCTTTGCGAGCCTTCCTCAGCATCCCTCATACTCTTCTCTTCCTCGCAGTCTTGTTGAGCGCCAATGGTTTTTCCTTTGCGCAAGCTGCTTGCACGTCAAAGGGGGGCTTCCCGAGCATCGCGCCTCGGGAGCCCTTACCGCCTTGCAGAGCCCTACACCCTCTGGCCTTGTCTAGGCACGCATCCTAACATACCAGCGACGGTCGTATCATGCTCGGGGGCTGGGTCCTAGCGACATAGAGCACGAAGGCATGTAAAAAGGAAAAAGCGGGCTGTCGTGGGAACGTGCCTGACAATAGATGGTAGGGGTAAGAAAGGAGAGGGCAGAGTCCTAGCTACGGCGAGGATGTACACACAGATGTATGAGTTCAGGCCTCACTCGGAAGTGATAACAGCCCTACGTCTCAGGTGCTCCGGGGAGCTTACTCTGTCGAGTGATACGTGCGTTGTGTTTACATAGGATTGCGAACCCCTGTGCCAGTGGGGAGGGGTGGCTTATATAGAATGCGCTACCCCTCATAAATGTCTGGCATTTAGGGGTTTGATTGTAGGTAATAAAAAGGGGGGGACGTTACTGGTAACGTATACAATAAATGCCAGTTAAGGCGGCGAGCGTAACACCTGCCCGTTGGCCTCCCTGGGGAGACTCTTGGTCTTCTGCGGTCGAGTGATTGGCGGCCCCTCCGAGTGAGAGCTGACCGTCGAGTGGAGCGGGGGGTCTTCCGAGTGACTCATACACCATGGCTAGTTCAGTCAGAATCTCTCTCGTAGTCTTGTAGTCCTCCAATGTGGTGTCCTTAGGTGGGGTATGTAGGACGGGCCTAGCACCCTACCCTAAGTACATATCCTCGTCATTAGCCCCCGAATGGATCAGGGCTCGAGTGGAGAAGGTGCAGTGCAGGTTCTGTAGAACTCAGCGTTCTGAATGAGCTTCGAGATCTTTCCGATACCTGTGACGACTGGGCCTTCCAACGTCTGCCTTGATCTATTCAGCTTGTCATTTCTTCTGACTGAACCGATTATAGCACCGACCCAGATGGCCGTGGAGCTCGCCAGTCCACCACAAGCGCCTGTCTCCCAAGCGCCAGACTCGCAAGCACTAGTCCTTCCGACTACATCGCCGCTCCCTTCACAGACCATCTTCTCTCTGCACCGTGTTCCAGAAGATCAGACTGGAGCTGCTAAGGAGGCGATGATGCAGGCCGAACATATGATGCGGCGTACGAAGGAGGCATACGAGGCTAGCAAGCTGGCTTACGACGCTAGCTCAGCGCTTCGGGCGAACGTCCAAGTAAGTGCACTTGTAAGTGCGCTTTTTGATTGTGTCGCTTTCCGTCTACCATGACTTGACTTCTGCACCCGCTGGGAGTTTTCTGTCTGTCGACTGGTAATCGCTTGTCACGCACTCGGCTAGGGCTGACCTGGTCGAGTGGACAATCTTTTTTTTTTGTTCGGCCGTCACTCGGATCGGGCGGACCGTTACGAGTGGATACCGTTCCGGTGGGGGCACGCTGAGTGCACCCACTGGGTGTAGTCCCCGAGACTGCCGTCTACTGCGGGCAGTCGGCGGGAGTCTTAGAACTTTTGCCTTGTTTTTTTTTAATGTTTGGCCGTCACTCGGATCGGGCGGACCATTCCGAGTGGATACCGTTCCAGTGGGGGCACACTGAGTGCACCCACTGAGTGTAGTCCCCGAGACTGCCGTCGACTCCGGGCAGTCGGCGGGAGTCTTAGAACTTGGACTCGAAGCCCATATTTCTGTCCACTGAATTGTGTTTGTCGTTGATCTCAGAAGGCCTGTGAGCTCGGTACTCGATACGCTGACTTGGAGAAGGAGAAGACTCAGCTTCAGCTCGACTTGGAACTGGCGAGGAGGGACCTGGAGCGTGCGCAAGCTGATCTGAAGGCTTCAGGAGGTAAACTTTGTTGATCGAGTACTTCATTATTTGTTTCTTCTATCTTTGAACCGAGTGACTCCACTCGAGCAGACGTGCGTGCTGAAAACCGTCGACTCCGAGCGCGACTCAACAATGCTATTTCTTTAGATATCATGAAGAAGGCGCTGGAGGACAAAGACAGATCACTAGCCGATGCTCAGAAGACGGCGAGGGAGAAGACTGAAGCTGTCGAGAAGAAGCTCGCTGCGGCCAGCAAGCTTGAGGAAGAGAACACGAAGCTAAAGCAGGAGCGAGCTGACTGGAGCAAAAGGCTTGACCATGCAACCAAGAGAGCAAAGGGCTTGGAGACCTATCTGGGGGATTACGCCCAGAAGATGTATGTTTTGCTTGAAGGTAATTTTCTCCAGTCGAGTGTATTCCGTTAATCCTAACTTCATCCAGTCGAGTGAATTCCGTTGATTTTCAGGGAACAGTATCATGACTAATTCTTTCCATCTTCTTCATGTAGAATTCTGCAAGGACTTCGAGAAGGAGACCGAGGCGGTCGAGCCCAATCTGGACCCTTCCAAGTCACCTGTCGGAGATGCTGTGGCTGTGAACATGTTCCGGCTTGAAGCTCGAGTCGCAGGCGTCCGGGAGTACGTCGCTCGACTGCGAGGTGTAATGGAGAAGGTCGACAAGGAGCTGTGGCCGAAAGACTCACTTCAGGCTGACCTCGAGTCAATGATGACTCGGCTTGACGAGCTCCCTGGTCGAGTGCAGGCATGGAAGAAATCTACTGCATGCTGCGGAGCTGACATAGCGCTCTCACTCGTCAGGGTCCATTGCAAGGAGGTCACGGAGGACAAATAGAAAGCATTTCAGGTGGCCAACACAAAGAAGCTCCAGTTCCAGGACTTCATGGAGACCTTCATCAAAGCGGCCACTCGGATCGCTGACGGGATCGACCTGGACACCTTCGTCGAGCCTGCAAGTCCCACTGGAGCTTGAAAAAACTTTGCTGGTGATCAAAAACTTTAATTTGCCTCGGTATGCCGAGTGGTGGTGTATCGTTAAAACTTCTTTCGGGTCTTGGGCCCGAGTACTTTCGTCATTTGCATGGGCAACTTTTATCCATGCCGAATACTCTGGGTTTATCTGAATTTGCTTTTCTGTCCTTTGCTTGATTTCCTCTCGAGTAGATCAGGTCTTGTCGAGTGGTTTCTGGTCCAGTGGGGGCACGCGGAGTGCACTCACTGGGTGTAGTCCCCGATACTGCTGTCGAGTGGCGGCGACATCGGCAGGACTGACTCGCAGCTAAGCCCCCGAAGTGAGAGGACCGCTCGTCATTCGGGAGTGAGTATCAGAACTTAGGCGAAGACTGGTTCGCAGATAGCCTCCGAGTGAGAGGATTGCTCGTCACTCGGAGTAGTTTATAACTTAGGTGATGCGGAATCACGGCTAAGCCCCCGAGTGTGAGGATCGCTCATCACTCGGAGTAGCGTTTTAACTTGGGCGAAGCGGATTCGCAACCAAGCCCCCGAGTGAGAGGATCGCTCATCACTCGGAGTAGCGTTTTAACTTGGGCGAAGCGGATTCGCAACCAAGCCCCCGAGTGAGAGGATCGCTCATCACTCGGAGTAGCGTTTTAACTTAGGCGAAGCGGATTCGCAGCCAAGCCCCCGAGTGAGAGGATCGCTCGTCACTCGGAGTATGTTTATAACTTAGGCGAAGCAGATTCACAGCCAAGCCGCCGAGTGTGAGGATCGTTCATCACTCGGAGTAGAGTTTTAACTTGGGCGAAGCGGATTCGCAGCCAAGCCCCCGAGTGAGAGGATCGCTCATCACTCGGAGTAACGTTTGAACTTGGGCGAAGCGGATTCGCAGCCAAGCCCCCGAGTGAGAGGATCGCTCATCACTCGGAGTAGCATTTTAACTTAGGCGAAGCGGATTCGCAGCCAAGCCCCCGAGTGAGAGGATCGCTCGTCACTCGGAGTATGTTTATAACTTAGGCGAAGCAGATTCACAGCCAAGCCGCCGAGTGTGAGGATCGTTCATCACTCGGAGTAGAGTTTTAACTTGGGCGAAGCGGATTCGCAGCCAAGCCCCCGAGTGAGAGGATCGCTCATCACTCGGAGTAACGTTTGAACTTGGGCGAAGCGGATTCGCAGCCAAGCCCCCGAGTGAGAGGATTGCTCATCACTCGGAGTACGATTTAACTTGGGCGAAGCGGATTCGCAGCCAAGCCCCCGAGTGAGAGGATCGCTCGTCACTCGAAGTAGCGTTTTAACTTGGGCGAAGCGGATTCGCAGCCAAGCTCTCGAGTGAATGCGATGCTATTCACCCAACGAGGTTCTGAACTTAGGCGACACGGAGTCGCAGCTAAGCTCCTGAGTGTGAGGATCGCCCATCACTCGGAGTAGATTTAAACTTAGGCGATGCGGAACCACGGCTAAGCTTTCGAGTGATGCTATTCACTCGACGAGGTTCTGAACTTAGGCGACACGGAGTCGCAGCTAAGCCCCCGAGTGTGAGGATCGCCCATCACTCGGAGTAGATTTAAACTTAGGCGATGCGGAATCGTGGCTAAGCTTTCGAGTGAATGCGATGTTGTTCACTCGACGAGGTTCTGAACTTAGGCGACACGGAGTCGCAGCTAAGCCCCCGAGTGTGAGGATCGCCCATCACTCGGAGTAGATTTAAACTTAGGCGATGCGGAACCGCGGCTAAGCTTTCGAGTGAATGCGATGCTATTCGCTCTACGAGGTTCTGAACTTAGGCGACACGGAGTCGCAGCTAAGCCCCCGAGTGAGAGGATCGCCCATCACTCGGAGTAGATTTAAACTTAGGCGATGCGGAATCGCGGCTAAGCCCCCCGAGTGGAAAATCGCTCGCACTCGGAGTATTCTTGAACTGAGAATTGTGCGATCGGAATCGACAAAAGACTGCAGGAGTCGTATCCTTGATAATCAAAACAGTTTACTCTTATTACATCAGACAGATCAACCTTCAGGTGTAGAACCGACGAAGCAGATCCGCGTTCCAGGCCCGTGGCTCGTCAGCGTTCTTCTTGAGATTGAAGAGGTGGTAGGCTCCATTGTTCAGCACCTTGGTGATGACGAAAGGGCCTTCCCACGCGGGGGCTAGCTTGTGAGGCCGCTGCTGATCCACTCGGAGCACGAGGTCACCTTCGTGGAAGGTCCGACTCCTGACGTGCCTTGCATGAAAGCGACGCAGATCTTGCTGGTATGCACTCGACCGGATCAAAGCCATTTCCCGCTCTTCTTCAAGGAGATCCACAGCATCCTGGCATGCTTGCTCAGCTTCAACCTCCGAGTAAAGGTCCACCCGAGGAGAATTGTGAAGAACATCACTCGGCAGGACAGCTTCAGCCCCATACACCATGAAGAAAGGAGTGCGATCAGTTGACCGATTTGGAGTTGTCCTCAAGCCCCACAGAACAGACGGTAATTCTGTAACCCAAGCTCCAGCTGCGTGATCGAGTTCATGCATGAGTCGAGGCTTCAACCCTTGAAGGATAAGGCCATTTGCTCGCTCGGCCTGACCGTTTGACTGGGGGTGCGCAACGGATGCGTAATCCACCCGAGTGCCTTGAGAGGAGCAAAAGGCTCTGAACTCTTCCGAATCAAAATTAGAACCATTGTCCATGATGATACTATGGGGAACTCCGTATCTGCATATTATTTCCCTCATGAATTTGATGGCTGTGCGAGAATTCAGCTTCCTGATAGGCTTGGCCTCAATCCATTTAGTGAACTTGTCAACTGCTACCAGAAGGTGCGTGAAACCACTCTGGCCCGTGCGGGGAGGTCCGATCATATCCAATCCCCATACAGCGAACGGCCAGACAAGTGGGATGGTCTTCAAGGCAGACGCAGGCTTGTGCGACAAGTTTGCATAGAATTGGCATCCTTCACAGTGCTGCACAATATCCTTAGCCATCTCATTGGCGCGCGGCCAGAAGAAACCAGCTCGGTAGGCCTTGGCAACAATAGTCCGAGAGGACGCATGATGGCCGCAAGTTCCCGAGTGAATTTCCTCCAGAATCAGTCGACCTTCTTCGGGAGAAATGCATCGCTGAGCCACGCCGGTTAGACTCTCTCTGTAGAGCTGCCCATTCATAACAGTGAAAGCTTTGGATCTACGGACAATCTGTCGAGCTTCAACTTCGTCTTCTGGAAGTTCTCGACTGAGGATGTACGCGATGTAGGGCACCGTCCAATCGGGAGTTATCACCAGAATCTCACTGACCAGATCTATGACTGCTGGGACATCAACTTCAGTCGGATTGGAGGCGCTTATAGGCTGCGGGGGCTCTTCGGTGAAGGGGTCCTCTTGTACCGAAGGAGAGTGCAAATGCTCCAGGAACACATTGCTGGGCACAGGCTTCCGAGTGGAACCGATTTTTGCCAGTTCGTCAGCTGCCTGATTCTTCACTCGGGGAACGTGATGGAGTTCAAAACCCTCAAACTTCTTCTCAAGCTTTCTTACTGCATTTCAATATCCGGTCATGGCGGGGTTTCTGACATCCCACTCCTTCATCACTTGATTGACCACCAAATTCGAGTCACCGTATACCATCAGGCGATGGACGCCGAGCGAGATGGCCATACGCAACCCGTAAAGGAGTGCTTCATACTCAGCTTCATTATTGGAGGAATCAAAGTGAATCTGGAGGACATAGCTGAGTTTATCGCCCTTGGGAGACACCAATACCACACCAGCACCAGAACCGTTCAGCATCTTCGAGCCGTCAAAGAACATGGTCCAGTGTTCCGAGTGGATCCGGACTGGCTGCTGCTGTTCTATCCACTCGGCCATGAAGTCAGCAAGTGCTTGAGATTTAATGGCTTTCTTCGCTTCAAACTTGATATCAAAATAAAGAAGTTCAATGGCCCATTTGGCCACTCGACCAGTCGCGTCTCGATTGTTGAGGATTTCATTCAAAGGCGCATCACTGACGACTGAGACTGAGTGATCTTGAAAATAGTGCGCCACTTTCTTCGCTGATAGATATATACCATAGACAAGCTTCTGGTAATGTGGGTACCTTTGCTTAGAAGGAGTCAACACTTCAGAGATGTAATAAACTGGGCGCTGGACTTTGTAGGCCTTGCCCTCTTCTTCTCGCTCGACAGTAAGAACTGTACTGACGACCTGATTGGTGGCTGCAATGTACAGGAGCAGGGGTTCTTTGCTATGTGGAGCGGCAAGCACCGGCTGGGTGGAGAGCAGGGCTTTGAGCTGGACAAACGCTGCTTCTGCCTCTCAATTCCACTCGAACGTATCAGATTTCTTCATCAGTCAGTACAAAGGGAGTGCCTTCTCTCCGAGACGAGAAATGAATCTGCTCAGCGCTGCCAGGCAACCAGTAAGCTTCTGGACATCGTGAATACGCTCGGGGCATTTCATTCGGACGATGGCACCGATCTTCTCGGGGTTCATGTCGATTCCTCGTTCGGAAACGAGATAACCGAGTAACTTTCCACCCGGAACTCCAAAAGTACACTTGGTTGGATTCAGCTTGAGGTCATATCTTCTTAAGTTGGCAAATGTTTCCGCCAAGTCAGTCAGCAGGTCGGAACCTTTGCGAGACTTGACTACGATATCATCCATGTGGGCCTCAACATTCCGACTGATCTGGTCGAGGAGACACTTCTGAATCATGCGCATGAAAGTAGCGCCAGCATTCTTCAGACCAAAAGGCACGGTGATGTAACAGAAACACCCGAAAGGGGTGATGTAGGCTGTTTTTATTTCATCTGGACCAAACAGACGGATCTGATGGTAGCCAGAGTATGCATCGAGAAAAGACAAACGCTCGCACCCCGCAGTCGAGTCCACAATCTGGTCGATGCGGGGGAGCGGGAAATGATCTTTCAGGCAGGCCCGATTGATATGCTTGAAGTCTATACACATTCGGAGCGACTTGTCCTTCTTGGGGACCATGACGACATTCGCATGCCACTCGGAGTGGTAGACCTCGCGAATGAACTTGGCCTCCAAGAGTCGAGCCACCTCCTCGCCGATTGCCTTCCGCTTCTCTGTTGCCGACCGGCGCAAGTGTTCTTTTACAGGCTTGGCCTTCGGATCAACTCTCAGACGGTGCTCAGCCAGTCCCCTGGGTACACCAGGCATGTCAGCGGGCTTCCATGCAAAGATGTCCCAGTTCTCATGGAGGAACTGGATGAGCTCGGCTTCCTATTTGCTGTCGAGTGTGATTGAGATGTTGGTCGGAGCAGCAGTAGGATCTGTCGGGTGAATGTGCACTTGCTTCAAGTCTCCTGCTGACTGAAAAGCTAACTCGGTGGTGGGCTTCTTGGAACGCAACAGATTAGCGGGATCAGCAGTCTTCTTGTACTCTTCTAACTCGACTACAGCCATCTGCATGTCGGCGATCTTGGAGCCCTGTTGGAGGCACTCCTCAGCCCTCTGTCGATTGCCTGTGACTGTGATCACACCTTTGGGCCCGGGCATCTTCAGCTTGAGATACACGTAACACGGGCGGGCCATGAAACGTGCATACGCTGGACGGCCAAGGATGGCATGACATGCACTCTTGAAGTCTACAACCTCAAATGTCAGCTTCTCTTTGCGAAAGTTCTTGTCAGTGCCGAACACCACATCCAGCGCAATCTGTCCGAGTGACTTGGCCTTCTTCCCAGGATGACCCCGTGGAATTGCATATTGCTTTCGCTGAGCCTGGACATCGGAATGCCCATCCCTTTGAGGGTATCAGCGTACAGAATATTCAGGCCACTTCCTCCATCCATGAGAACTTTGCGGAGCCGAGTGCCTCCTACCACCGGATCCACCACCAGCGCCTGTCGACCTGGGGTAGGGACATGAGCGGGATGGTCCGACTGATCGAAGGTGATAGCTGTCTGGGACCCCTTGAGGTACTCGGGGGTAGCTGGAGCAGCCATGTTGACCTCCCTATTGATGACCTTCAATCGACTCTTGCTTTCTACATCGGCAAAAATCACCAATGTGGCATTGATCTCAGGAAAGTCTTCTTTATCTTCGTCCCCTTCTTTCTCAGGATCTTTGTCACTCGACTGCTCTCCCTTGAACCCTTGGATCAGCAATCGGCATTGTCGAGTGGTATGCTTTGACAGGATCAAGTTGCCTTCTTCATCCTTCCGTGAGTGAATGGGACATGGCATATCCAGGACATCTGTCGACTGGTTCTTGGACTTCTTCTGAACAAACTGCCCCTTTGGCTTCACTTTCCCATTCGCCGCCAGAGCGGCTACTTCTGCCTGGACAGAGCCGTCAGCTTTATGCTTTTGCTTCCGACTGGAATTTCCGCCGCCGGGATTACTGTCGACTGCTTTACCCTTGCCACTGCGGAGGCGATCCTCCTCCTCGCCGTTGGCATATCGGGTGGCAATCTCCATCATCTTGCTCAGGGACATATCTCCTGTCCGACCAAACTTCAAATAGAGCTCTCTGTATCTGACTCCGGCCTTGAAGGCGCAAACAGCCTGGTGCTCGGAAACACCTTCCACCGTGTGATGAAGAGTGGTCCACCGCTGAATGTAATCCCTTAAGGTCTCATTCGGCTTCTGGACACAGTGCTGCAACTCGAGCAAACCAGCAGGGCGCTTGCAGGTGCCTTCGAAGGTCTTGACAAACACTCGGGCAAGATCCTCCCAGCAATAGATGCTAGAAGGAGCCAACTGATTAAGCCACGCCCGGGCCGGACCATCCAACATCAGGGGAAGATGCTTCATAACCACGTTGTCGTTGCCTCCGCCGATCTGAACAGCCACTCGGTAATCGTCTAGCCATGTTTCCGGCTTCGACTCGCCAGTGAATTTGCTAATCCCAGCCGCCAACCTGAAGTTGTGGGGGATCTCAGCAGATCGGATGGCTCTGCTGAAACACTCTGGACCAGAAACAGCTGTACCACTGCCACTCGGAAAATCTCTGTCATAGCCACCTCTGTTGTATCTGCCTCTGTCGACCCGGTTCTGAACGAGAACGGATCTCGCGTCAAACTCAGGGTCCCGCTCATCACCATACGGGCGCCTGTCATCATAGTGCCAGGGCACGTATGGACCACTCCACGGAGGAGTAGGCACTCGACGGTGGTCATCACGGTGATGCCGAGGAGCAAACTGATCTCGCCTCTGATCTCGCCTCTGATTGTTGCGGTAATCTCTGCCTCTGCGACGCTGAGGTGACCCTGGACTGTGGGCCGATTGGACTGTGTCTGCTCTAACTGATTTGCTGTGAATCCTGTTGCGCGACTGAGAGACAGCGGAGTTCTGCTGTCGAGCCGCCCCAAGCAGGGTTCGGATCTGCTCGAGTCCTTTGCCGGCCTCTGAATCGGACGGCTGTATAGAATCTGCAATCCTAGCCGCCGCTGCAACATTCTGGATCGGAGTACGGTATACCTGACGATTGTCGTCGACTGGAGGGAACAACTGACGCTCCCGGCGCTGTCGAGTGCGCTCGTCGAGTGACCTCTGCATCTCCTCGAGGCGCGTGCGCTTTGCCAAGGTGGTGAGACGCGCAGCCTCCAGAGCCTGGGCTTCTGCAGTTGTGCCGACGATGGGGGTTTGGAGGACCTCCTCATCCCTGCGCTGCTGATCATTCGACGGGCCGCCACGCTCGCGACCGCCACGGCCATAGCCGGGTGGGCTCTGATGAGAACCCGCCATGAAAACTTCTGCTGCAGGATCGCAGCTCTCGCACTCGGAAGGGAGCTCGGATGAATCTGATGCCGAGTCGAACGCGCCGTGAAGTGGCTCGGCGGGCTCGATAGCCGCGACCTGCGGAGTCGACGCCTGGCGCGCCGCCGCGTGCCTCACCCATCGCTGGAGCCGCAAACGACCGGATCGCTTGCGGCGACGAACAGCGGGGAGAGTGGACGACGCTGGAGCCGACATGTACGGGGTCGACGGCTGACGAAGGAGAACGCCGCATGAACTCGCGCTGAAGTGCGTCGCCCCGCGGACGGGGAGAGCCTCAACGTCGAGAGGGGCTTCCTGGAGCCATGCGGAGTCGTCGGCGATGAAGGTGAACGCACCGAGACGGATCTCGCAGCCCAGGATCAAACCGCCGTCGGGAGACATGGTGAGGATGAAAAACTGCAACCTCGCCGGAAGTCGCTTAGACGCCGGCCCCATGGTGGGCGCCAACTGTCGTGGGAACGTGCCTGACAGTAGATGGTAGGGGTACGAAAGGAGAGGGCAGAGTCCTAGCTATGGCGAGGATGTACACACAGATGTATGAGTTCAGGCCTCACTCGGAAGTGATAACAGCCCTACGTCTCAGGTGCTCCGGGGAGCTTACTCTGTCGAGTGATACGTGCGTTGTGTTTACAAAGGATTGCGAACCCCTGTGCCAGTGGGAAGGGGTGGCTTATATAGAATGCGCTGCCCCTCATAAACGTCTGGCATTTAGGGGTTTGATTGTAGGTAATAAAAAGGGGGGGATGTTACTGGTAACGTATACAATAAATGCCAGTTAAGGCGGCGAGGTTAACGCCTGCCCGTTGGCCTCCCTGGGGAGACTCTTGGTCTTCTGCGGTCGAGTGATTGGCGGCCCCTCCGAGTGAGAGCTGACCGTCGAGTGGAGGGGGGGTCTTCCGAGTGACTCATACGCCATGGCTAGTTCAGTCAGAATCTCTCTCGTAGTCTTGTAGTCCTCCAATGTGGTGTCTTTAGGTGGGGTATGTAGGACGGGCCTAGCACCCTACCCTAAGTACATATTCTCGTCACGGGCCTCACGAGGAAACGAGAAGTTGCAACAAGCATTAAGTACTTAGCAAAATTACAAAAGCAATGTTTTCACGCCCCCACGGGGCTACACCTACTCTAATATAGGATAACAGACAAGAGGGGAGCCTAAGCAGACGAGGCATTGTCGCCACCGTCATCATCGCCTTCCTCTCCGCCGTCGCCGCCACCATCGCCGGCGCCCTCGCCAGAGCTCTCGCTGCCGTGGGAGAACTTCTGGACCAGGGCCTCCACGTGCTGCCGCACCTCCTTCTCGAGGCCATCGCCAAGCTTCGGCGGGACAGGGCTCATCACCCTGTCGAAGTCGAAGGCGGTGTCGGCGCGGAAGAGATTGCTGAAGACCCGCGTCGCCACCTGGCTCAGGAGGTCGCAACACTCCTCCTCGATGATGCCGTCCATCCACGCAGCTTCGTCCTCCACCCTCTCCACGAGCTTGGTGAAGAAGTTCAGGTAGCCAGCGTCGTCATCTTAAAGGGGGTCCTCAAGCCTCTCGACGATGAAGCTGGAAAGGGCGGCGCGGGCGTGGTGCGCAAGGGCGCGGAACATCTTCACGTGCTCGTGCTGCCGCCCTTGCGCCCGGGCCGCCTCGTCCTTGGCCTTCTTGACGACGTCAGAGACACCGCCCACCTGCGCCTGCAGAGACGCTAGCTCCCCCTCGGCGTCCGCCTTGCCCTTCAGCGTGAGCTGCCGGGCGGCCTCCGCCTCCTTTGCCTGCTTCTTAAGGCAGGAGGTTTCGTCCTGGAGCTCGCCCCGCTTCTTGGTGAAGCGGTCCTCCTAAAGCTTCAGCTTCTTGCTATGGTCCATGGCGAGCATTGCGTGCTCGCTCTTGGACTTCATGTCGGTGTCCGCCTGGATGTTCTTCTCCTTTTCGGCAAGCTGCGTGTTAGCCTTGGCGAGGCGTTCGTCGTAGGAAGCTTCGGCGGCCGCCACCTAGAGGTCCAGCCTCGCCAGGCGCTCGCACTCGACCTCCTGCTCGGTCGCGGTCCTCGCGAGCTCCCGCTCGCGGATCGTGAGGGCCTCCTCACGCTTGGTGAGCTCGCCCTCGCGGGAGGCAAGTTGCCCCACACGTGCCGCGGAGGCGTCCTCCCAGGCCTGGAGCTCTTGTTCCCCAGAGGCAAGCTGCCCCTCACGGGCTGCTACGGCGTTCTCCCACGCCTGGAGCCCTAGTTCCCTGGCGATGGCCTGCTCCCGGAGCACCTTCTCGTGAGCCTCCGCCACCTCGCACCGCCTGTCAGCCTCGTCAGCATCCCAGACGGCCCCTTTGAAGAGCTCCTTGGCGTCCCTGGCGGTCTTCTTGTGCCGCTCCCGCGTGGTGGCCTCCTGCGCACGGCTGAGCCAAGTGCTCGTCGGTGAGGCGCACCTCCTCCACCTGGAGATCCTCCTCCAGGGCATCGAGTGCCGCCCGGGCACCCTGCAAGGCACCATGCTTGTGCACGGCACTATTGCTCACCAGCTGCAGGGCCCAGCCGGTGCGCGCGTCGGCATCGCTGATATGTCTCCAACGTATCTATAATTTTTTATTCTTGCATTCTATTATAGTATCAATCTTGGATGCTTTATATGCCATTATATATCATTTTTTGGGACTAAACTATTAACCTAGTGCCCAGTGGCAATTCTTGTTTTTTGCCAGTTTTTGCGTTTTCAGAAAATCATTATCAAACGGAGTCCAAATGAAGAAAAAACTTTGGATTAATTTTTACTGGACCAGAAGGGACCCTCAAAGCTTTGGCAGAAGACAAGAAGAACCACGAGGGAGCGACAAGCTCAGGAGGCGTGCCCCCAGGCTTGTGGGCCCCTCGTGGCACCTCTTGACCTAATTCCAGCGCTATAAATTCCAAAATATTCCCAATATACCAGAGAGACAGAAGAAAAAAACTTTCCGCCGTCGCAAGCCTCTGTTCTTCCGCGTCCCATCTGGAGGTCTTTTCCGGTACTGTATCGGAGGGGGAATCGATCACGGAGGGCTTCTTCATCAACCTTGCTGCCCTTCTAATGATGTGTCAGTAGTTTACCACAGACCTACGGGTCCATAGCTAGTAGCTAGATGGCTTCTTCTCTCTCTTTGATCTTCAATACCATGTTCTCCTCGATGTTCTTGGAGTTCTATCCGATGTAATCTTCTTTTGCGGTGTGTTTGTTGGGATCCGATGAATTGTGAGTTTATGATTAGATTATTTGTCATGGTGAAGTCACGGCAGATGCCATGAGATGGCTAAAAGTGGAGGGCTGCGAGAGGACGCCGGTGGGCTCTGGAAGCGAGGTTGGTACACGCATGCGGGAGACACAAGGCATACCCAGGTTCGGGGCCCTCCGGACAGGTGACACCCCTAGTCCTGCCAAAATGGGATGATATGCACAAGGGCTACAATGGTGCTCCTGGAGCTGTTTGGGCAGAGGAGGAAGACGGGGCTAGATCTCCATTCTACCTCTCCTGTGAGTGTGTGTGTGTGAGGTGATGCGAGATCTCTGTGTGCTGAATGTGAGCAACCCCCCTGCATGGAGGCCTCTTGGGGGGTCTTATAGCCCGACCCCCCAGGTTTACATGGGTAAATCTACACGCGGGCGGGACCCAGATGTCAACGTCTCGAGCCGGCAGTGTGGTCCGCCGGCTGTTGGGACCCGCCGGCTGCGGGGCTCGCCGGCTGCTCAGCACTATGGCCTGTCGCCTCGTGCATCATGGAGTGGTTGGCATCATGGAGCTACAGCGGCTCGCCTGCACGGACATCGGTCACCCTGGTCAGTGGGGTTGGTGGAACTGTAGCCATGCTCTTCTGGGTTCGCGGTGCTATAGCCACGCTCCCCCGTCATGGAGAGCCGTCTTGTCGTACGGAGCGATGGGACGGCCGCTGACCCGTCGCTAGCCGGCTAGCGGCCAGCCGGACCCGGCACGGAGCCGAGCCCAGCCGGCTAGTGCTGGGAAGCTGGCCTGACGGTCAGCCGGATTGGAGGGGCACGGGCTGCCCCAAAGTTTTTTCTAGAAGGGGCTCCGGATTTGATCGCTTACCCGGGGGTATCCCCCCGACAGTAGTCCCCGAAGCTGTTAAGGCTCGCCGGCTCTGAGCGGGGAGGCTTTGCAGCTTATCCCCCCCGAAGGAGAGCGGTTGTTCATGAAGGAATGCCGGCTTGACGCCGCGGACAGAGTTCGAACGGCTCGGCCGGCCAGGCCAGCCGGCATGGGGGATCGCGCCAGCCGCCTGACCAAACCCCACCACGCATGATGGGACATCGCAGTGGGCTGGGTCCCATTGGGCCGTGGCCTCGGCCCGTGCGCGGGATTGGCTGTGGCCACACATGACGGTTGGGTTTTCGGTGCAGTTATGGCATGGGAGTAATGCACCCGCACATTATGGGGGAGTGGGGAATGTGGGCGCAGACGATCCCACTCCCCCACGTCTACCATGGTCTTTAAATGGGAAGGGAGGGGAGAGGCTGAGGCATTCGCACTCTCGCCCCCGCCCGTTGCTTCGTCTCCACCTCTCCTGCTTCCTTCTCACGCACGCCCCCGCCGCACGCCGTCATCTGCTCGAGCCGCAGTTGCACCGCGCCATGACCTGCGAGCGGGCTTCTCTCCCTCTGCTTCGCCACCGTCTCTTCTTGCCGACCGCGCCCCTCCCACTCTCACCGATGGCGCCGCTGAAGGGCTCTTGGGAGGGGTCCGTGGTGACTGATGACAACATCGCATATCTCCGCCACACGCAGTGGCTGCCGCCGGTGGAGGAGGTGGAGGCGCGCGTACCTGGCGAGGAGACTGCGCCGGCACCACGGGACGGCGAGGTGGTGGTCTTCTACACCCACTTCCTCCGCGGGCTCGGCCTCCCCGCGAGCCGCTTCTTCCGGTGCTTCCGCACCTTCTTCGACCTCCAGCCACACCACTTAGGCCCGAACGCGATTTTGCAGCTCACGGCCTTTGTGCCGCTATGTGAAGGTTACGTCGGCCTGCTCCCGTACGTGGAGCTATGGTGCCGGATGTTCTACCTGAAGCAGCAGGGGGCGTCGGCCGGCGTCATGTCTGAGTGCGGGGCAGCCGTGCCGGTTACCCGGACGGCGGACCTCTTCCCGAAGCTGCAGCTCGAGGAGTCGAACAAGAAGCGGCAGAAGTCATTCTTCTACGTGAATGACCGCATCAACCTGCCCACCTTCGTCGATGCACTGCCGGCTGATAAGCTGAATTGGGGGCGTCTGCCACCGGATCAAAGAGATGACGGACCGCGAGGGGCTCGCCGCCATGGATCTCATCGCTGCCTTCGTGGGTCGCTGGGTGCTGCCGCTGCAGCGACGGCCGCACTGGGTTTGCGACATTAGTGGCCGGCGCGACCCTTGCCGGCTGTCGATGAAGGAGTTGACACTGGAGGAGGTGGCCCAGCGTGTCAATGTCATCTCCACTGCCGGGCTCAAGGTGAAGGAGTGGCGATTCGGCAAGGAGCCGTACAGCCGGGATGCCCTGGCGCCAGCGGTGAGTCCTTGGTGCCTATTCTTTGCGGCATCCGCACTCTTCAGGCGCCCAGAGGCCTTGGGCCGGCTGCAGCACTTCCTGAGCCAGCTGGTTTATGACGGCCCGAATCCCATGGTCCTGCAGCCGGATCGGGCCGACTCGGACCCAGAGGAGGAAGACAGCGGCGCGGAAGCCGGAGGCAGCAAGGAGCGCCTCGCGGACGAGGAAGTCGGCGGGTCTGGCCAAGCCGGTAAGTCCTTAATCCCGGATCCTTTGCGCGAGTGGCCGAACGATGACGAAGACGACGAGAGTGGTGCGAGCGATGCAGTGCCACAAACCACGGCGACAGGCGAAGGAGCCGCCCCCAGAGGACGGCAGCGGAGGGCGGCCGGGGAGCCGGTAGCCGCGAGCCAGCCTCACGGGAAGCAGTCGGTTGAGGAGCGGCCGGCAGCGTATCGCCCAGCCACGGCACAGCCGGGCGCCATGAAGAGGTCCGACAAGAAGGCGCACCGGGCGGCGCCGTCGGCAGGCCAGAAGCGGGCGGTTCCCACGGCCATAGGGTGAGTCTCCTCTTGTAACTCAGTTCTTGCCTTTTTCGTTGTTGTGCTGTTTTTTCTTCTTCCTTATCTTCTTCGTGCATCCGTCCAGGAACGCGCTCAAGCTGGCGGAGGTGGTCGCGGCAGTGGCGGCCATGGAGGAGGCCGACCGTCAGAGGTGCCATAGCGCCGCGGGAGAGCGCGAAGGGGAGGAGGCCACCGAGGAGGCGCTGGCGGCCCGCCAGTCCGGCACCGTGCTGGAGGATGCTGCGAGGGACACCCGGAGGGCGCTGGAGGATGCCGAGAAGGAGCTGGCCGAGGCCTTGGCGAGGGTGTGGACCGGCAGCACGGCCGAGGCCACGGCGAGGGTGAGGAGGACCGCCGAGGGGCCTGAATGGCTGGCCTAGCCAACGAGCTCGCTACCACCGTCACCGGTTGTGGAGCATCACTCCAAATCGGTGCATGACCCAGCCTGCCAGGTGAAGGCAGATGCCCGTGCTACCGCTGAGGCAGCCGGCCGCGGCGAGGCCGACGAGCACGAGCTGGACGCCGACCAGACGGCCGATCCGGTGGTGCCGCCGGCTGCCGACCTGGCCGACGGGGCCGAACGCAGAAACGGAGGAAGCCGCGAGCCGGAGGCCGTGCCAGGCGGAGGAGGAGCTCCGCCCCCGAGCGCGGAGGCCATGCCAGGGAGCTCTCGTGCCCTAGTGATCGCAGAGCCACGGGCCACGGGGCGCAGCCTCGAGCTGAGGCCGGCGGGCAGCGGAACCAGCGCCGGGTCCTCGGCCCAGCCCCAGTGGAACTGGGTGGTGAGTTCCAGCGAGGCGACGAGCGACGCCCCTCGGAGCGAGCTGGATGCGGCGGTGGTCTCCCTGTGGCTGTAGCTCGCCGACCACCACGGCCAGTGGCAAGGCTTCGCCCAGGCGGAGAACAACCGGCTGCTGTAGCTGGAGCGGACCTTCGCGGTGAGTTTGCTTATTCTTTGCGTTTTCTTGCAATTGCGTCTTGTTTCTTCTTTCCCTTTCTTGACCGGCTCGGTCACTTTCCAGTGGGGGCGCGTCAGTGCACCCACTGGGAGTAGCCCCCGAGGCCTGGGCCGGCTGCGCAGTAGGCGGGTCGGGCCTTCTTAGGAATTTTGTGCTAACTCTTTTCCTTGTAGTCCATCTACGACCAGCGGGTGGCGGTGTACACCAGCCTCCTGGGCCGGTTCCGCACGGCGAAGGCCCAGCTATCGGCCAAGGAGGAGGAGCTCCGCCAGGCCAAAGGTACTTCCCGCATGGTTCCAGTGGGGGCGCGCCAGCGCACCCACTGGGTGTAGCCCCCGAGATTCGGGCCGGTTGCACAGCAGCCGGGCCGAATCTCCTTGCTTCGCTTTTTTGCTTTCTCTTTTATTTCTTGTCCGGCTTCTGACCGGGACCCGGATCTGGATACCCAGCCCACTGCCGCCGCCATCGACCCAGCCGAGATGCAGGGGCTCTGGTGCCGTCTGGATGAGGCCGGCCAGCTCCGTGACCAGGCGGTCGTAGAGCGCAACCGGCTACAGGAGGAGGCAGCCCAGGCGGTCCGGGAGAGGGACGAGGCCGTAGCTGCCCACAAGGCCGAGCTGGACTGGCTCACCGAGGAGAACTGCCAGGCGGTGGAGCGGAAGGAGGAGGAGGCGAAGAAAGCCACCGAGGAGGTTTCCCAGCTCAAGGCAGCCCGCGATCCCAGTGCCAGCGCATTGGCGACGAGGGAGCGAGAGGTGCTCCAGGAGGTGCAGTACATCGATGAGCTCCTCACATGTAAGTGTTCTCACTTGTTTTTATCTTGGTTTCTTTCTGGTTTTGGCCCTTCAGCCTCTTGATCGATCTTCTTCTTTTCAATTCCAGGGGCCTTCCCTAAGACCCAGGCGCCGACCGAGGAGGCGGTGGGCGCTTATCGGCAGGAGCAGAGGGTGGCGGGAGCCACCGTTGATGAGTACACCACCTGGACAGTGGCAGAGATCACCGTCGCTACCAAGGCCCGCCTGGAGGTGGTGGAGCGCGACATGAACCGGCTCTTTAAAGTCAGTCTGTCGATGGTGGGAGCTCTCTAGCCGGCTGTGGTGGTGCCAACCACCGTCAGCGGGCTGGCTCGTTGGCTGGAAGCTGGCGCGGCGCGTCTTAGCGTGTGGAGGGCGTCCGCAGCCCGGGCCAGCGTGGAGATGGCGCTCGGGCTCGTGTTGTCCTGGTACCCGAACATCCGTTTGGACCAGCTGCGCGCGTGGAGGGCCAGGGCGGAGGCGGACTTGGAAGAGCGAGTGACGACAATTGCCGTGCAGGCTAGCGATATTGCGTCGTTTACCCTACATGACACGTTCGTGCCAGAGCGGGCGCCAGACAGCGCGGAGCTTCCCGCCGACGACTTTGGCCTGGCGCTCGAAGACCCGGAGGGCAACTCGGCCGAGACGGAAGACGAGGCAGATGACGATGCCGCTTTGGACGACACCGCCGCCACGGAGAATCCGGCACCGAGTGATGCCGACGAGGCCGCCGCTTAGGGCTTTTTCCTTTCCAATCTTTTGTTTTTTTGAACATGAAACTTTTGTTAGCCGGCAGGTCCACCCACTGGGGGTGTATGTTATGTAATGAATTCCTAGCTGTGGCCCTTTTGCTATGTATGTATGCATGCTTGTTCTTCTGTATGCTTTGCCTTTGCCGTCTGGCGGTTCGCTCTTTGTCGGAGTCTAGGATATGCGTCCAATAAACTTCTCCAAGAACTTAGGATTTGAACTCTGGTGGACTTTGCTTGGTGACCTACGACACGACGGCAACTACGGCGGGATCATGACGGGCTCACTGGCTCTCACCAGACACGAAGGGGACGTGTGAGCTACCCAGGTTCGGGCCACCGTGCGGTGTAATACCCTACTCCTACCTTTGTTGGATTGCTCTGTAATGGAGAGCTTGTGGCTCGAGGTACACGAGGTGTGGGGGAGAATGAATCGATCCCCTTACATGGAAGCGGCCTTGTCCCTTTTGTAGTGCCTTGGTCCTCTTCCTGAAAATATGAGCGGGAAAGGGTGGCCACAGGGCAGCAATTCAAAGGGGGACATGCACGCAGGTCTATCCTGACTAAAGGCGGTCTCCGCCTGATAAAGTAGTCTTCGTGACGTGCTGATGGGCTTGGCAATGAGCTCTGTATTGGCGCGCCAATCCGTCCTAATCTTCTATCACCAAAGAGGAAACACTTTGGGACTAGCTTTGGGGGAGGCAGATGCCACTGCTCCCTTATCACCAGAATGGAAGCTGGGCTCGGTCACGCCCCACTGTCCTTATCCTGACAGCGGGTCGTCACCCATGTGCTGGGCGCAGAGCCCCGCGGCTGACGCCGTACGATCTGCTCCATGAGAAGGCCTCGCGAGGGGAGCCTCACGAGGCAACCTGGTGCTTGGCGGCCTCGGCAGGGCCTGACCTGGCAGCGAGGGGCCTCGTGAGGCTCGCCCCTTGCGAGGCGGCTTCCTTCGGAGCGGCCGAGGTAGGGCCACCCTCGTGAGCCGGCCCAAGCGTTGTCCTCCGGGCCAGAGGCAAATGGGCCATGGTACCCTGGTTCCCACTGGACCGACAGTAGCCCCCAGGCCCGCGACGCGCACGTTCTGCCCGTTAGGGGCGAAACAAAGCAGGCCCCATTGAGCTGCCGGGCCTAGAGGTGATGCGTGGCGGCCTCTGCGGGGCGGGTCGCCCCCACTCCCCACGACGCCTCGGTAACCACTGTCCTGGCGATAAATCCTGCCCGCGTGGGGTGCAGGCACATCATTGCTCCCCTTCTCCATCTAGCCCTTCATCTCGCGCGAGCAGCTCCTCTGTTCCTTCTCCTCCAACTTCCAATCTCCACCACAATGGCCCCAGGCAAGAAACCCGCGATCGCCGAGGCCTCCTCCAGCAAGAGCTCCCCAGTGGTGGAGCTCGGTCCGGCTCTGCTGCCGGCCACCATCAACGAGAACGGGCTAGCCAAGGCCCGCCCCCTGTTGGCCTCCGCACACTTCGAGGGAGGCGTCACCAAGATCTGGCCGGGTTTGCACCCACGACGTAAACTCAGACCCACGGTGGTCCCCGTCTTCTTCCACTCGCTCTTCCCCGGGCTGGTGCCGCCCTTCTCCGACTTCCTCCTCGCCATCCTTGAGCACTACGAGATTTGTCTTCTCCATCTTCACCCCAACTCCATCCTCATCCTTGCTCTCTTCGCGTACCTCTACGAGGCCTTCCTGGGGGTGATGCCGTTCGTGGCGCTCTTCTGAACCTTTTACTGCCAGCGAGTTTTCTCCTCGGGAAACCACTGCTCTGGAGGTGCCTCCTTCCGCATCGAAGACAAGATGCGCAAGGTCTTCATTAATATGAAGGTCTTGAAGAAGGTGGAGAACTTCCGGTCGCGTTGGGTTTACGTTGATGCCCTGCAGGCCAGTCCTCCCCTGGCGGTCCCCACCGAGCTGGCCGAAAAGATCCCCCACTAGGAGCATAAGAAGCTCAGCGGTGCTGCCCTGCTGCCGATCCTGGCGAGGCTGGCGGAGCTGCATGATGCCGGGCTCACGGCGGGCATGATCGCCAAGGAATTCCTCCGCCACCGCATCGCGCCCTTGCAGAAGCGCTCGCACCCGGTGTGGGAGATCACCGGCGCCGAAGACCGGATCTGGCTGGCGCAGGAGTCCCTCTCGGCCGAAGCAGTGGCTGAAGCTTGGGAAGTTTTATTTCCAGGGGAGAGAGAGGAGATGCCTTATGAGGCGCGCCCGGTGCACCGTTGGTCCAACAAGGCTGAGCTGGTCGCGTCGATGCCCCAGTTCGACCAGTGGGGGTTGGTCTGGACGGATCTCGAGGAGCCCGAGGAGCTTCTCGAGGATTCTTCGGAGACAGTGTCCTACTCGGGCGACCACGAGGCCTCTGACTCTGGGAAGGAGAGTAGTGAGGAATCGTCTCAGCCACCCCCTCCATCTCTACCGGCGCGTCGTCGACTTCGGCTGGGCGAGGACGAGGGCAACGACGGGGACGCATTTCGTATCGTGCCGGCCAGGCCTGTGCCGGCGAGGGAGGGAGGAGACGGTGCCGCGGAGACCGACAAGCCCCTCGAGGAGAGGACGGAGGTGACCACCATGCCCGCCGACTCCGACGGGACTCATGCCGCACCCTCGGGCGGCCGTCCAGGCGCGCTGCGTGAAGGAGGCAGCAGCAGCAGCGGCACCGTCAAGGAGCGGAAGAAGAGGCGCTGGAACCCAAAGGATGAGTCAGTTCCTTCGCCCCTCCTATCGATCCCTGCTTCCTGGCTGCTGCGGCCCTGATGAGCTTTCGCCTGCCGAAGAGCCTCGAGCTGGCCGCCGAGGAGGAGGAGAAGGCCAAGAGGAGGAAGGCAGAGGTCGAGGGGTCCTCCCCTCCTCTGAAGACCGCCTCGCCTGCCGTGCCGGCACACCTGGCGGCAGATCCGGCGGGAGGCAGTGAGGAGGCCGAGCGGCGGCCTAAGAGCGGGGGCGAGGCCGCCGATGGCTAGGGGGCGCTCCCCCAGGGGCGCGCGGAGGCGACCCCCCGAAATGGGGCGAAGCCTCCCAGGCGTGCTACGGCTGTGCCTCCTGAGGCGGCCCCCGTTGCAGGTGTTGAGACGGCGGGAAAGGGGGACGAGGTGCTGGCCTCTTCTCTGCACACCATGCCCACTGCGGTGGAGCTCACCGTAGCCCTCGCGGGAACCATCCCCGGGCCCGAGCGCCCAGGCCTCGAGGCGTCCATGGCAACGCCAGAGCGCGGGGCTACGCCACCGGCACTGGGGGTGGCCATCCTGGGCCCTCCACGCCAGACGGTGATCGTGACCTCTGCTAGGGGCGATAGTGCGGGGCTGCCGAAGGGGCCCGAGATCATGCCTTCCCGTCCGACGATGCCCGCAGGTGACAAGGAGGCCCGGGCGAGTCACGCCTTGGTGCTGGGGGAGAGCAGCACTGCGTCCTGGGGTGGGGCCGTCAACCGCGTCAAGGTGGCCCTCGAGGCCCTCGAAGGCGAGCTCAGGAAGGAGGCGGAGCTCTGCGCGGAGGAGCGGCGGAGGCTGACGGAGGGGTGGAGCCAGCTCTGGGAGGCGGCGAAGCTCGACCGCCAGCAGGACGAGGAGGCGTAGGCGCAGCGCGAGCAGCTCGCCAAAGACGCCCAGGCGTCCCTCACGAAGGCCCTCAAAGATGCCCAGGAGGCCAAGCGGCGGCAGGAGGAGGCAGATGCTTACGAGAAGACACTCCAGGAGCAGGCTGCCTCGCGTGAGCGCCGGCTCAAGACGCGGGAGGAGGCCGCGGAGGCCCGCGATGGCCAGCACGCATCCCGTGAAGCTGAGCTCCCGAAGCGCGAGGAGGAGGTCCTGAGGTGCCGGAGGCAGTCACTACCCATGAGGCGAATGCCGAGGCCCGGGAACGCGAGCACACGGCACCCGCGTCCGCACAAGAGGCAGAGCGGGAGCGCCTACTGGCGAAGGAGCATGAGCTGGCGGCCACCCAGGTCACTCTCGACGAGCAGAGGAGCCTCGTGGCCAGGCGGGACGAGCTCCAGGCCGAGGTTGATGACCTCTAGAAGCAGCTGCTGGATACGGACGCCACCGTCGAGGAAGCGTGCCATGACTTGCTGACCCAGGCGACAACGCGACTCTTCAGCACCCTCCTCCGCCTCGATGATCGCTTCGACTTCGGGCGGGTGGTGACCCCTGTCCCGGCGGAGCTCAGCAAACCCCTCGAGGAGGCTGTGAGGGAGCGCGTGGCCGGCTTCGTTGGGCTGTATGCCTTCGAGCCTGAGGTCAATGGCGGCGGTGGCGAGCCACCTCGCGACGATGGCAGGAGCGGCAATGGCGGCGCCTCACGCGCCTAAATTCTCCTTGACCTGTTGCTGTAATTGGGTAGACGCGGCCCCGTGGGGGCGTGAAAATATTTGCATGGTACTTTTGCTTTAAGCACTTAATGATTTATGCGCTTTCGTTTTCCTCCTGAGGCCCTTATTTCCTTTTTACATTGCCTTCGTGCCATGTGTCGCTAGGACCCAGCCCCTGAGGTGGGCTACAACCGTCGCTGGTATACCCAGAGCGTGCGCTCGGCAAGGCCAGACGGTGTAGGGCTCTTAGGGCTGGTAGGAGTCCCTAAGGCACGATGCTTAGGGTCCCCCCCTTGACGCGCAAGTGGCTCGTGCCAAGGAAATTAGGATGCCACGAGAGAGAAACTAGAGGGAAAAGACCCGAGGGGTGCTTTAGACTTAGCTCCTTCAAGGCGTGTGGCTTGGGGCGAGTCCTTCGCAGGGCGCGACTCGTGAAGTGCGGTCCCTTGTGAGGCCTTCCGCCCATAGGGCGCCACTTGCGAGGCCTCCCGAGGGGGCTCCTGAGGCCTTCGGTATCCTGCACCAGAGAAACTGCCAATTTTTTGCGAGTAGTGCAGCAGGGCGCGCTTGCGAGGTCGCCTGTGGGTGCTATGCGAGGAGACAAGAGCACGAAGGACCTGGTGAGGTGACGTACACGAGAGTAGGCCCGCGTGCCAGAGCTCAGTCGCTTGGGTTTTTCAGTGGTGCTGGGACTGACCCGAGCACAAGCACCGTGCCCAGCCCCCGCTCGCGTGACAGGCACGGGTGAGACCATGAGCGCACGCCCCTACCGGGGCACCCTCAGCTACAAGCACATAGGGTTTTGGAGGAAATAAGCTTTACTGATGCATGAAGCAAGTTCATTACATAACAGAAAGATACACGCTGCCATGTTCAACACGGGTCAGCTTGAGGATGTGATGGCCGAGGGCCCCTCAGGTAAGTAGGCCGCCAGCGCGGAGCATGGGGCATGCGCCAGCGCTGAGCATGGGGCTTCCACGAGAGTGGGAAGGAGCTCTCACGTGCCAGAGGCAGCGTGGGTAGAGAGAGCCCCGGAGCATGTACAGCTCCATGTCGCTCGTATCCATGGGGCACAGATAGAACTTACGGTGATGGCGGGCGTTCCATGTGTTTGGTACCGGAACACCCGCCTCCGTCACGAGTGGGGCCGCGGTGGGCCGGTGGGCGGGTCTTAACCACCTCTGTGTTCCTTGCGATGTGGGACTCCAGGCTCATGCGCATCAGCCTCGCGAAGGTGGCTCCTGCACCCTCCAGGCCGAACGTCATACGCATGAGCCAGGGCGAGCCCACGGCGATGCGCGGAGGAGGGAAGGGGCCCGCGGGACGAGCCTGGTTGAGGGCGATGAAGTCGATGCACATGCGCGTGCTACTGCGCGGCTTGGCGACGGGGGTGAGGCTGGCGATCCACTTGGGATGGGGGGCTTCACAGGCGATTCCAGCATCCTGGGGCTTGTTACTTCCTGGGTGGTGACTTCTTGCTTCTCGGGCGCCTGACGCCATTCCTTCTGTTTGACGGGCCACGCGCTCCGGCACGTGGTTGAGTGGTGCTCGATCACCTCCCTCGGTAGGCCGGGCGCGCCTGATGCTGTCCAAGCTAGCGCATCAGGGCTTGCCCAGAGGAAGGTGACGACCGCGCCTTCCTAGTTGGGGGAGGGCCCGCCGCTGACGGCGAGGGAGGGGCCTGCTTCGCCCCCATCCAGCGACGCCTTCTTGGACTCGGCCCGCTCCTGAGAGAGCAGGGGCTTCTTCTTCAAGGGCATCTCCTCGGTAGGCCCAGGCACGTCCTCATCGGCTGGGTACGCGGTGGAGGCAGTCTTGTAGGCGTGCTCGAGGGTCTGCAGCGCATCCTTCTCGTCGCAGCGGACAGTGAGGGTACCGCTGCAGCCGGCCATTTTGACGAGGCCGTAAGCGTGGTGGGTCGCTGCCATGAACTTGGAGAGCGCCGGGTAGCCCAAGATGGCGTTGTAGGGCAGGCCAATGTGAGCCACATCAAAGACGATGAACTCTGTACGGTAGTTCTTGCAGGTGGCAAAGGTGATGGGAAGGCGCACTTGCCCTAGGGGGACAGTGGAGCCATCGGTGACGCCCGAGAAGGGCCTGGTGGGCATCAGGCGCTCGTAGGGCACTTGGAGCGTCTCGAAGGTCTCGATGGAGATCACGTTGAGGCCGGCGCCTCCGTCGATGAGGGTCTTGGTGACCGCGATGTTGCTGATGGTGGGGGTGCACAGCAGGGGGACGGCGCCCATGTCCTTCGTAGACTTGGGGTGGTCGCTGGCGTCGAAGGCGATGGGGAACTCAGACCACTTGAGGCGGCCGGCAGACTCGAGCGCCGGGAGGGCCACGTTCACCTCCCGAGAGAACTGCTTGAAGTAGTGGTTGGATGGAGGGTGACGGTGTCCGGGATTAGGGGGTGCCCTCGTACTTGATCAAGATGGACTCCGGAGGCTGTACACAGGAAGCGTGATCAAGGCTGTTTCTACCGAAGACTTGTCGTATACTCCAAGATCTCTCCTGCCACCTCTCTCCTAAGATACCGACTTTGTAACCCTAGATAGCCTCCCTGGCATGTATATAAGCCATAGGGTTTAGCCCGTAAGGGGGACATCAACGCAATATCGCTCACCTAGCCCTAGAAGTTAGACACACATTACGATCTCGAGGTAGATCAACTCTGTATTAGATACATCTCCATCAATATAAATAGAAGCAGGACCTAGGGTTTTACCTCCATCTAGAGGGCCCGAACCTGGGTAAACATCGTCTCCCTTGTCTCTGTTACCACCGATCCGAGATCCACAGCTCGGGACCCCCTACCCCGAGGTCTGCCGGTCTTTACACCGACACTGGTGCTTTCATTGAGAGTTCCGCTGCGTGATCACCAGAAGGATCGATGGCTCACCTGCAGATCAACTGCGCCAACGGCCATGGGGACGTTTATGCCCCCAGCCAGCTTTTTGACTGCGGCAGCATGGTATTTTGTGCCGACTCTACGGGTCACCTGACCTCTATCGAGAACTACGCCCCAGGTCGTATTGTGACCTTCGGTGGCCTCGAATACACTGCAGATTCCCGTGGTGAACTCATCCTATTGGGATGGACCCCCGGTCGGATCGAGAGCTCGGCCAGTTCTGGAGGCTCGACTCCGGAACCAAACTCTGTCGCAGCGCCTCTTGAGACCCCTGACGCTACCACTCCGACCAGTTTCTCCCCGATCGCCAGACCGGAGAAAGATCCGGCTCCCACTCCCGAGATTACGCCGGTGCTAGAACTTACTTCAACATAGAACCCAGAATTATGTTCCGATTCCCTTCGCACCGAAATTACATCTGGTTACACACCGGGCATACTTCGAGTCAGCCCTGCCTATGGCGCGTCAATGAATCCTGAAGAGTTATCTCACCTCGATGAGATGCTTGACCGCATCCGGAGCATGTCCATCTCGGACCGCAAGACTTCGGTTTACAATAAGATCGGACTTAAAGCCGACGATAGGGAAATTTACATCCCACCCACCACCCACCTAGTCGCCACGATCGATGATTTAACCGACGTATTGGACTATGGCGAGGCCTCAGACATGGAGGAAGATGCTGATGGCCCCATCGAGAACACCTTGCCCCCGGTAAATGTGGGCAGGTGGACCGCCACGTCCACCTACGATGTTTACATGGTGGACACCCCAAATCCCCTCCAAGACGTCGATGAAGGCGCCGAAGGGGCAATAATGGGGAACCCAGTGGTAATGACGTGACAGCCAATAACGGCGACGCGGAGTAAGGAATGGCACACCAGACCGACTTCTTAGGGACTCAGATCCCGATGACCTCTTCAAAGGGGCCGATGACAACTACATGCCGGAATCCGAGGAGGATGAGAGCCTCGGTACCGAGGACTACATCGTCCCCGAAGACCCTTTTGAACAGGAGCGCTTCCGGCGACACCTCGCTGCGACGGCCCGGAGCATAAAGCGCAAGCAGCAGCAGCAGCAGGCCAATACCGATGCACTAAATGAAAAGTGGATCGAAGTACGCTCTGCCGTGCAAGACATGGAGAACCGGCGCCATTGAGGGTGTCCCGGACTAGGGGGTACTCTGGCTGCCGGCCTATCTCTCGTAGGCCGGACTGGTGGGCCGCTCTTTACTCGATGGAAGGCCGGATTGTGGGTGACCCCGTGCATCAGAAGCAAACCTCCGAAGACTTGGCGTCTCCTTCAAGGAATAATTAGTGTAACCGGCATGTTTATCCCCTGATGGCAACCGACTATATGTAACCCTAGGTCTCTCTGGTGTCTATATAAGGCAGAGGGTTTAGACCGTAGAGGGGGAGAATCATCATATCAACTGCCTAGGGTTTAGCCCATCCGATCTCGAGGTAGATCAACTCTGTCACCTTCATACAATCACATCAATACAATCTAGCAGGACGTAGGGTTTTACCTCTTCGAGAGAGCCCGAACCTGGGTAAATCACTGTCTCCATGTTCCCTGTTACCCATTGATTCCTAGATCCACAGTTCGGACCCCCTACCCGAGATCTGCCGGTTTCTGTACCGACATTGGTGCTTTCATTGAGAGTTCCTCCGTGGGTCATCAAGGATCAATGGCTTGCCTAATCATTAGCAACAGCGGTAGCCGCAGGGACACTTTCGTTCCCGGCCAGCTCTTTGCATTCGGCAGCGTCATGCTACACGCCGATCCGGCCGGTCGCCTCGGCTGGGTCGACAGCTTTACCCCCGACCAGGAGGTCAGGTTCAGAAACTTAGAGTTCGTCGCCGACTCCCGAGGAGATCTTATCCTCACGGGGTTCTTAGCCTCGCCTGAAGGACCCGCAAATCCTGAAGCATCGACTTTGAGTATTGCCAATCCCACTACTGGGATGGCCGCCACTGCGGATCCAGCCTCGAGCCCGGATCTAATCTCCGCACTTGGCTGCCGAAGATCAGCCTTGACCGAACATGACTGCAGGGCAAATTCAGACGCCCCTGTCATGGCCATACTGCGGGTTGACCCCGTAAACTGCCAGAACTTGGAGCCAATGGATCTCTCATTATTAAACGGGATACTAGATCGAATCCAAGCCTTGGGAATCACCGATGGCCAGTCCTCGGTCTACGATCAGATCGGGCTTAAGACCGATGACAGGGAAATTCATGCCCCTCCGGCCGCCCACTTGGTCGCCACTATCGAAGGCTCGACCGAGGGCTCGCCCCTCCGCCAGGAACCAGAAGCGCATGGGGTGCAAGTTCCCGATCAGCAGGCCTCATCCTCCAGCTCGGCAGCCGAACTCCGCTCCGGAGAGGGTTTTGAGCCAAAGTCGGGTTCAGCACGCAACCTCGAGTCCGCGCACTCGCGCTCGGCCAACTATCCGGATCTAGAGCTCGGCGCGTTAGATTCCATGCCAATCCAGGACGCGGCGTCCAAAACCCCGAACTCACACCCCGCAGCGATCAAATTTCTTATCCCACCCACCCCCCACAGCGAGTACTATCCAAATAGCTCAGGATAGCCCGACATATGGGACCTAATGTTCGTAAAACAACAGCCTGGAGAGACAGTTCGGCACTTCTCGGCCAGATTCCTTATCGTCAATAACAAGATGATGGACGGCGGTAGCAAGGAAATTCTGGAGGTTTTCCGACAGAACTGCCGAGACGAAGGCGTCTTAAACGCCCTCGCCCGCCGCCACTCCAAAACTTCTCTGATTTATCGGACCTGGTGTCCAAATACTGCACCATGGACTATGCTTGGCAGACACAGCTTGAACAAACAGAGTCAATCCGCACAGAGGAACCAAACCTAGCTCGGGCAAAACGCGCACACCTTCGCCGGACAACTCAATACGAGCCATCCGAGAAAAGGATGAAACCCCTAACAAGATCCAGAACGGTCCTTGATGAACTACTGGACAAACAATGCCTCATACACTCCGTCCTCCTCAACACAAACCCAACCCACAGCCTTCGAGCTTGCTGGGTGGTCAGGCAAGTCGCCAAGAGCGGCGAAGTCATCCTCGGAGGCCCGTACTCAGATAAATGTCCAGCAACGCCCTTTGATGACGACGCTGAGATCCTAACAATCTACGAGACGTATTCCTCGAAGAATCAGCGGAAGAGAGCCCATCGAGAGCTCGCTCAAATTCACCATGTGGCCGCGACAAACTCATGGACAGACACACCCATCACTTTCAGTGAACAAGACCAGCCAAGGTCCCGCCCTACTCGAGCTGCTGCCGCCCTTGTCCTGGATCCCATAGTGGATGGATTTCAACTCCAAAAGGTGTTAATGGACGGCAGCAGTGGGCTAAACCTCATTTACGAGGACACCTTGGACAAAATGCAGTTTGACAGATCCCGCATCGAGCAAAGTTACTACACCTTTCGAGGGATCATCCCCGGAAAGGAGGCACGTTGTAGTGGCCGAGTTGCTCTTGATGTGGTCTTCGGCACCCCCGAGAACTACCGATCCGAAGAACTGCTTTTCCACATCGTGCCCTTCCGCGGTGGCTATCATGCCTTATTAGGGCGCGATGCTTTTGCATGATTCCATGCCATCACACACTACAGGTACATGAAGCTTAAAATGCCAGGGCCAAATGGCGTAATCACAATAATAAGTGATCCGGACAGAGCTCTTCGAGCCGAGAATAAAACAGCATCGCTCGCCCTCGAAGCGTTCTCCGAAGCCCTCGCAGCCGAAGAACTGACCGCGCTCCACTCAACGGTGGAAAAGGACAACGTAATCCTCGACAAAAGGCCCAAATCCACGTCCTTTAAATCAGCAGATGAAATCGTCAAATTCCAAGTACACCCAACAGATCCCAACAAGACGGCATCCATTGGAGCTCAGCTGGACCCCGCGGTCGATGAAGAATTGCGCAAATTTTTGTGTGCACACTGGGATATCTTCGCCTGGCACCCGTCAGACATGCCAGGGATCCTGCGTAGATTAGCCAAGCATAGCCTGAACATAATTAAAGGTTTCAAGCCAGTCAAACAGACTCTATGTCGGTTTTCCGAACCCAAGCGTCAAGCTATGGGCGAGGAACTGGCAAAGTTGCTCAAAGCCGGATTCATCCGAGACATCAAACTTCCCGAGTGGTTGGCCAATCTAGTCATGGTACCCAAGATGGATAAATCCTGGCGGTTGTGTGTCGATTTCAAGGATTTAAACAAGGCTTGCCCCAAGGATTCTTTTCCCTTGCCCCGCATAGACCAGATCATAGACGCCACCGCCGGGCATGACTCGCTGTGTTTTCTCGACGCTCACTCCGGATACCATCAAATTAAAATGAAGGAGTCCGACCAAGTGGCCACAGCATTCATTACTCCCTATGGACCATTCTGTTTCAACACAATGCCCTTCGGATTAAAGAACGCAGGGGCTACATACCAGCGCATGATTCAAACATGTCTGGAAAAACAAATCGGCAAAATGGTCGAGGCATATGTGGACGTCAAAACCAAACACGTCAGCCAGTTGGTGGATGATCTCCGGCAAACCTTCGATAGTTTTCGGACCTTCGATATACGGCCCAATCTGAAAAAGTGCATTTTCGGAGTGCCGGCCGGTAAGCTGCTCGGATTCATTGTTTCCCATAGAGGAATTGAGGCCAACCCTGCGAAAATATGGGCACTGTCCGAGTTGGCGATCCCCACTGAGCTAAAGCACGTCTAGAAACTGGCTGGCTGCGTTGCAGCCTTAAGCCGCTTCATCTCACGCCTCAGAGAAAAAGCCTTACCGCTCTATAAATTGCTCAAACGGACGAAGAACTTCGAGTGGACCAGCGAGGCGGCGGCAGCACTTGAAGAAATAAAAACTCTACTGGCTAGCAAGCTGATCTTGATAGCACCCAGTCCGGGCGAGCCAATGCTGCTATATATCTCGGCCACGAATCAGGTCGTCAGCGCGGTTCTCATCGTCGAACGAGAGACAGAGGGTCACAAGCTCCAGGTGCAGAAACCCGTGTACTATGTATCCGAAGTGCTCACCCCGTGTAAAACGAGGTACCCGCATTATCAGAAGATCGCCTATGCAGTTTTCATGGCATCCCGAAAGCTCTGCCACTATTTTCAAGAGTGCTCGGTCACGATGGCATCCGAAGTACTACTGAACGACATAATCAACAATTGAGATGCCACCGGCCGTATAGCCAAATGGGCTATAGAACTCCTTCCCTTCAAAATCATATATCGCCCGCGCCGAGCTATTAAATCTCAGGTTTTGGCTGATTTCATTCCGGAATGGACGGAAGCCGAACTCCCTAGGGAGTACAGTACATACTCGCATTGGACGATGTCCTTTGACGGCTCCAAAATGCTCGCCGGGCTGGGGGCTGGCGTGGTCCTCACATCCCCCACCGGCGATAATATTCGATACATACTCCAGATCATGTACACCGACTCCAACAACGCAGCCAAATACGAAGCTCTGTTGCATGGACTTTGGATTGCGGTGTCAATGGGCATACAGCGGCTCGAGGTACGGGGAGATTCTAATCTCGCCATCTCTCAAGTCAATAGCGAATTCGACGCAAAAGACCCAAAAATGACAGCATACCGCAACGCCGTCCTAAAAATCTCTGCCCGTTTTGAAGGACTGGAGTTTCACCATATACCTAGAGACAACAATCAAGCTGCCGATATCCTGCTCGAATGGGCGCCAAGCGCGACCGTGTCCCTGAGAACACCTTTTTGGAATGACTCTTCAAGCTGTCCGTGGTATGGCAGGAGGACGCCCAGGGCTCGGAAACCAGTACCTCAGGAGAGCTCGTTGAGGGTGTCCCGGACTAGGGGGTACTTGGGCTGCCGGCCTATCTCTCATAGGCCGGGCTGGTGGGCCGCCCTCTACACGTCGATGGCAGGCCGGATTGTGGACGACCCCGTGCATCAAAAGGAAACCTCCGAAGACTTGGCGTCTCCTCCAAGAAACAGTTGGCATAATCGGCATGTTTGTCCCCTGATGGTAACCGACCATGTGTAACCCTAGGACCTCCTGGTGTCTATATAAACCAGATGGCCTAGTCCGTAGAAGGAGCGATATCATTACCTAGGGTTTAGCCCAGTCGATCTCGAGGTAGATCAACTCTGTAAACTTCATACAATCACATCAATATAATCAACCAGGACGTAGGGTTTTACCACCTCAAGAGGGCCCGAACCTGGGTAAATCGCTGTCTCTACGTTCCCTGTTACCATCGACTCCTTGACCCATAGTTCGGACCCCCTACCCGAGATCTGCCGGTTTTGGTACCGACATTGGTGCTTTCATTGAGAGTCCCGTCGTGGGTCGCCAAGGATCGATGGCTCACCATCCCCGGACAGTTCTTCAGCAATGGAACCTGCAGCGGGGATATCATCGTCCTCGGACAGCTCTTCTCTTCAGCAACGGAGTTCACAGCGGGGACATCTTCGGCCCCGGCCAGCTCTTCGCGTTTGGCAGCATCGTATTGCACGCCGATCCGACCGGTCGCCTCAACCAGGTCGGCAGCTTCACCCCTGAGCAGGAAATCAGGTTCGGCGGCCTTGAGTACTTCGCCGATGCTCGAGGCGATCTTGTCTTCACTGGGTTCTCGGCCTTGCCCGAGGAACCCATCAACCCCGAGGCCTTGACTTCGGATTCCTTCCCCGCCCCCGTCCTCGGGACGGGCCTCGGTTCGGATCTGACCTTGAGATTGGATCCGACCCCGGAGCCGGAAAACCAAGGGTCGCCCTTGGCCGAACACACTGCCGTTATCGGCGCGCCGGAACCCAGCTCCGATGACTGCCCGAACATAGATCCGGTTGACCCCTCAATTTTAAGCGAGATGCTGGACCGGATCCAGATGATAAATATCGCGGACGGCCCATCCTCGGACCATGAGCAGGTCGGACAGGATGCCGGCCACGGGGAATTTTGCGTCCCACCCACCACCCACTTGGTAGCCACTGTCGAAGATTTAACCGACATGCTGGACTACGCCTCCGAGGAGGCTGACGACATGGACAAGGACAATGATGTCCCGCCCTACACGGATACCTTCCTTGCCACTGCAAATACCGGAAAGTGGACCGCCACCTCCACCTATGACGTTTACATGGTTGACACCCCCATGAAGGATGGTGACACAACCAAGAAGGGCGGCGACGACACCACCGAAGACCCGCCCAGACGCCGACGACGGCGAGCCAGAGGGCGGGGGAAGGGCAAGGAAAATCACACAGACACAAACGACACCGGAGATATTGAGACTCCGGATAATTTGGGGGAGCTCGGCGATAACACGCCCGAGCAACGACCTAACGCCCCTGAAGGGCACGAGGACCAGGGTGACCCCGAGGACCTCGATGATTCCGAGGACAGTAATTACCTCCCTCCATCCGAAGAGGAAGATAGCCTCGGACCCGAAGACTTTATCGTCCCAGAGGATCCCCTGGAACAAGAAAAATTCAAGCGGCAACTCATTGCCACTGCCCGAAGCTTGAAGATGAAACAACAACAGCTAAGGGCCGAACAGGATACACTCAACGACAGATGGACGATGGTCCTAGCCGCCGAAGAAGGCCTCGACGATCAACGTCAGGGCCAATATAAGAGTTACCCACGGCGGCGCCTCCTTCCAGAATTCGAGGATGAGGCCTTCGAGCCCGTACCTCCCAGACAAACTTACGCAGACCAGCCCAACCGGCCCCCTCGAGGACGAGATAGGCCGGCTTTGGAAACCGAGCTCCCACCCGCGCCCCCTCGAGGACGAGATAGAGCGGCTGGAGAAGCCGAATACCCACCCGCGCCCCCTCGAGGACGAGATAGAGCAGCCGGAGAAGCCGAACTTCCACCCGTGCCCCCTCGAGGACGGGATAGGGTGGCCAGGGAAACCGAATACCCACTCGTGCCCTCTCGCCGAGCTGGCAAAGACCCGGTTAAACCGGATGACCAAAACGATCTGCGCCACGACCTGAACGCACGCGGGCTCCAGTCGAGATCCATCTATGGATCCACAGGATACGCACCCGCTGGACAGGACGGGTACCAGGCCTGGCGCGATAGAAACGACAGAGCTCGGGAGCATCACCGTGCCCGGATGACAACCGATCTACGGCGCGATGTAGCCTGGGATAGGGGCGTCGCACACCCAATGTGTTTCACTGACGAGGTGATGCAGCATCAGTTCCCTGAGGGGATTAAATCCGTTAATATAGAATCCTATGATGGGACAACTGACCCAGCTGTGTGGATTGAGGATTTTCTTCTCCACATTCATATGGCTCGAGGAGATGATCTCCATGCTATCAAGTACTTACCGTTGAAACTCAAGGGACCGGCACGGCATTGGCTGAATAGCCTACCCGAAAACTCCATCGGTAGCTGGGAAGAGCTCGAGGATGCATTCCGAGCTAACTTTCAAGGCACCTACGTTCGGCCACCGGACGCCGATGACCTGAGCCACGTTATTCAGTAGTCCGACGAGTCAGCCCGGCAATTCTGGAACCGGTTTTTGACCAAAAAGAACCAAATCATGGACTGTCCGGACGCTGAAGCTATTGCGGCATTCAAACACAGTATTCGGGACGAGTGGCTCACCCGACAGCTCGGCCAGGATCAGCCGAGAACAATGTCGGCTCTTACCTCCCTAATGACCCGCTTTTGCGCGGGTGAGGATAGCTGGTTGGCTCATCGAAGCAACCACCCCGAAGACCCTGGCACTTCAGAGACCCGGGACGGAAACGGGAAACCCCGGCGTAATAGAAACAATAAGCGCCGGCACTCAAACAACAGTGGTGAAGCCGATGACACAGCGGTAAACGCCGGATTCAGCGGCTCGAAATCGGGACAGCGGAAAAAACCCTCTAAAGGGAACCGAGATGGCCCGTCTGCGCTGGATAGAATATTGGATAGACCCTGCTAGATTCACGGCACCCCTGACAAGCCAGCTAACCACACCAACCGTAACTATTGGGTAATTAAGCAGGCCGGCAAGGCCACAGCCAAAGAACAAGGCAAGGGCCCCCGGAGCGAGGACGACGACGAACCTCGAGGGCCGAATAATGGAGGCCAAAAACAGTTCCCTCCAGTGGTCAAAGCCGTGAACATGATCTATGTCACGCACATACCAAAGAAGGAGCGGAAATGCGCGCTTCGGGATGTCTACGCCTTAGAGCCGGTAGCCCCGAAATTCAACCCGTGGTCGGCTTGCCCGATCACTTTTGACCGTCGAGATCATCCGACCAGTATACGCCATGGAGGAATGGCGGCTCTGGTACTCGACCCCATCGTGGACGGATTTCACCTCACTAGGGTCCTGATGGACGGAGGTAGCAGTCTTAACCTGCTTTACGCAGATACAGTGAGGAAGATGGGGATCGACCCGTCAAGGATCAAACCCAGCAACACCACCTTTAAAGGTGTAATTCCTGGCGTCGAGGCACGCTGCTCGGGTTCCGTGACTTTGGAAGTAGTCTTCGGCTCACCCGATAACGTCCGCGCCAAGGACTTGATCTTTGATATTGTCCCTTTCCGCAGTGGTTATCATGCACTCCTCGGACGGACCGCCTTCACTCGCTTTAACGCCGTCCCGCACTATGTGTACCTGAATCTAAAGATGCCAGGACCAAGGGGCGTTATTACGATCAACGATAATACCGAGCGCTCGCTCCCAACAGAGGAACACACTGTGGCTCTAGCCGCCGAAGTCCAAGCCGCCGAAGAGGCGTCGCAAGCCCAGTCCACTGCCAAGACACTGGACGTACGCAAGCGCTCCCGAGCTGCAGCCTCGGTCCCGGCGCACTCCCATGCTCCCCCCAAATAGGGATACGCGCCCCACAGCACGTCCCACCTAGTCGCGAAATACGTACCTCGAGTGCACAATTTCACGCTCAAAATTCCATGGGCAGTTGTGCGGACACATCAAACAAAGGTCAAGAGCTCGGTTCGACCGACCAATGGCCAACAGATGTCTTCACATCGACATCAACAATGGGCACCATCTAGGGCCTGATCAGCGTCCAGCTGATATACCACGGCGATTTCTCAAAACCCTTTTTTCAAGGGCTGGCCCGCCAAAGATTACTACTTCCGCCGAATACACGGCGGATAGCTTCGCTTCCACAGAAGCTTCTGGAAGAGCAAAGGCGCAGACGTGCAGCAGGGCGTAGTAGGGATGTCAAACCACTCACGAAGGCCCTGTGTAAACCTTTACTCTCAATATATACATTTCTTTAAAAGTATCTATTAATGTTACTTCGGCAATCCGGATTGTACGGTTGGACGTCACACATTCAAAGGAAATAAAGACCACTTTATTATGGTATACTCGTGCAGTCATTCATGTTGCTTATTCCTTTCCGCCTTTTTTAGCCGAAGTAAACTATCACGATACATGCATATTAATCCGGCTCATAGACCGGGGGCTTGAACATACATCTCGCATTAAAATTTATCCCGGCACTTCTTTTTATGTGCTCGGCGTCACAGATATTGCATTATATGAATCAGTTCCGAATTGAGTCTTTGGTCAATAGTTGGGTTACCCGGCTCCTGTGTTTACCCTCTTACGTTCCGCACTGTTCGGCTAAGAGGGTAAAGGGAGAACCACTGCGATTGTACTTCTAGCTCGCATGGTTAAGTACCTCACTGGAGAAAGCCGAAAACTGATTGTCCCAATAAGCGAGAACTGGTCGGCGATCCGTTGACTAGCGTTAGCCTAAAATCGTTGGAGGTTAGTCCGTGTTATACGAAGGGTTCTCTGTGACAGAAACCATGTGATGATGGTGTCAACCGCGGCTCGTCCGAATATCACAAATACTGGGGGCTCGTTACCGGCCCCCACCATCAAGCTCCTCTGGCTAAGTGAAAGCACTAAAACCGCATAGTCTGATTGCCTGGTTTTCCGTACATACAACCGCCTCCGGGCACCGAGACGTCGGCTAAGGGTTTACGTATTACGAGAAAACACCCCATGCAATATTTGCAAGGGGGCTGAAGCGGACGACTGGTAACTTTCAGATTACAAACGGCCGCACACGAGTCAAAATTAACATAATCAGGCATCCTTGTTCATAGCCAAACAATTTGCATTTGCATTCGCATTAAAGTTTCAACTCCTTGGTTACAAGGAAACTACATCTACTCATAAATTACATCTTTTGGGCATTGGGCATCTACTTCCCGAGCACCGTCCATCACGGCGGGAAAGTACTGCCCGGGACGCCTATGCTCTTTCCCTGGCGGCGGAGGTCCGGTGGCCATCTCGGCGGGATTTAGCTTCGGCCAATATACCATTGTCTTGCCGAAGGCCATCCGAGCGCCCTCGATGCATGCGGAGCGCTTCCAGGCGTCGACCCGAGAAGGGGCACCGTACAGCCTCTGCACCATACCAAAGTAGCTACTCGGCAGCGGCTCCGACAGCCATAGTTTGACGCAGAGGTCCTTCATCACCGGCTCCGCCATCCGATGCAGCTCCATCAGCTGTTTCATCTGGTTGTTGAGGAGAGGAGGGTGTTCGGGCGCTTGAAATTACGCCCAGAAGAGCCTCTGCTCGGCCCAACCCTCCTGGCCGGCGAAGAACCTCACCGCATCCGCCGCACTCTTCGGGAGGTCCGCAAAGGCGCCTGTGGAACGCCATACCCGCGTGAGCAACGCGGACCTGTTACCTCTAAAGACACATTGTAGCAAGTACGGCTTACCGTCCGCGATCAGCCTGACTTGGCAGAGCTCTTCTTGATAGCCGCGCGCCTCTGTCCGCGCTTCCTTAGCCACCACTGCCAACAAGGTCAGCTCGGCGGCCTGCTTCTTATTCTTCTGCTCGAGGGCCTCACACCTTGTGACGGCATCCCCGAGCTCCTGCTGCACTTCCAGCACCCTGGCCTCGTGCTTTTCACTTGCGGTTCTCACCGCCGCCAGCTCGGCAGCCGCCTGTTCGGCTGCCGACTTTTGCGCCGCCGCATCCACCAGAGCTGTCCTCAGTGCGGCCTTGAGGCTTTCGACCTCTGTGGCGGCAGCTGCAGTACAATCGGTTATCTCCGTTACGATACTTTGAACACTGCTTACAAACCTACGGCTGTATTCACTATCACAGCTCGGACTTACCTTGCGCCTTGTCGAACCTCTTGTTCACCAGGCCCAGATCATCCTCGGAGCTCTTTAGCTTCCGATTCAGCTCGGCCAACTCTTCGGCGTTGGCGGCTGCGGCCGACGATGATGCCTGTGCATTATTCTACGCATGTTAGTATCCGAGATATCGATTATTGATCCTCCGACCAGCTTTGCTCAACCCGTCAGAGTCTAGGGGCTACTATGTATGAGGCTATACATTTACACAAATGAATTTTTCTAAGGAAAAAGCATTACTTCGCTCACCTTGAAGCTGGTAAGAAGGCCACTAAAGGCCTCCTTCAGGCCATTATCTACGGACCGAAGACTTTGCAACATTGCGGCCATGAGGACACGGTGCTCTTCGGCGATAGAGGAGCTGGTTAGAGCATCCTCCATCTCGTCCGGCCACCCGATCGACGCCCACTCTGGGGCGGGCGAGGGTTGTGGTGGCGCTCCGGTTCCTTCCTTCTCGAAGTCCGGGGCGCCGAACTCCGGACGCCTTGACGTCTCCGGAGTCGTCCTCGGAGAAAGCTCGGCTCGTCCGAGCTCCTCTTTGTTCACCAGTAGGGCCCTCCCCTTTTGGTCTTTGGTGACCGAGGCATTCACCTCGGCCGTGATAGTATCGCCTCCTCGCCCTGTATGTGGCACGGGAGGAGTCCTCCTCGACAGGACCTCCTCGGCATCCTTGACGATTGGGGAAGGCGAGGCGTGGGATCCAGAGCCGCTCTCCGCTAGCGCCGCCGGCAGAGAATCCCCCTCCGAAGCTCGGTCAGTGGGGAGATCGCGCAGCGTACTACAAAATTGCAAACGGAAACTTGATCAGTATCAAACCCAGTTCGGCTGAAGACGGTCAGGCGGTCGCTAGAGCGTGTACCTTTGAGCCTACAGCTTGGCCCTGGGAATTTTCTGAGGAACCTCTTCGGAGGCCTCAAAGTCCTCGGCAGAAGCCGAGCTATCGCCGAACAAGGCTACCTTGGCCTTGGACGGTCTTTTGGGAGCGGGTTGAGGAGGCTCTTCCTCGGCATCCTCGGACGCCGCCCTCTTCCCTGTTCGGGAGGAATCGTCCTCCTCCCCGTCCTCTCCCTACTTCTTCTCCTCCTCTTGCGCGGAGGGAGCATTGGTGTCCCCGGATCTAGCACCCGGGGGTCTTCGGGAGCGGAGGCCCTCTCTGGCCTCCCCCTGTTGGTTCTTCTTCTCCTTCCTTTCCGGCACCTCGTACAGCTCCACGGCCAACATGGCCGTCAGGAGGGGCGTCCTAGGTCCCTCTGGCAGCGGCGCCAGACTGTCGATCCGCTGGGCCTTCTTCAGCCAATTTTGCAGATGAAAAGTAGCAAAGCTGAGTACCTTGTCAAAAGGGAATAGTTTGGATAAAACATACAAAATTGCTCATACCTCTCGTGGGGGATTTGCGGCGTCAAGTCCGACGTCTTCCTCCTCGGCCGACCAGCCCTTCTGCGGCTTGAATAGCGCCCTCCACAGTTGGGCGTGGGAGGTGCGGAAGAAGCTGCGCACGGCTGGATCTCCGGGCTTATAGGCCTACATGGGGGAAGCCCTGTCCTGGAAAGGGAGAATTCGGCGACCGAGCATGATCTGGATCACGTTGACCAGCGCAACGCCCTTCTCTATCATTTTGGCAATCCGGCCCTGCAGCAGCACCACCTCCTTATTCAGCCACCAGTCGAGGCCCTTCTTGGTCCATGAGACCAGCCTTGTAGGGGGCCCGGGGCGGAAGGCCGGAATCGCCTCCCAATTTGCGCGCCTCGGCTCTGTGATATAGAACCACTCCTTTTGCCATACCTTGACGGTCTCGATGAAGGTACCGTCTGGCCATTCCACTCGGGGGAGTTTGCTGACCATAGCACCCCCACAGTCCGCCTATTGGCCGTCGACGATCTTCGGCTTGATATTGAAGACCTTCAGCTACAGGCCGAAGTGTGGCCGGATCCGGAGAAAGGCTTCACAAATGATGATGAAGGCCGAGATATGGAGAAAGGAATTCGGCGCGAGATCGTGGAAGTCAAGCCCGTAAAAGAACGTGAGACCCCTAACGAAGGGGTGAAGGGGAAAACCCAAACCTCGGAGGAAGTGGGGGATGAACACCACCCTTTCGCCCTGTCGCGACGTGGGGATGGCCTGGCCGGCCTCTGGAGCACGGTGGGCTATGTCGGCGGGGAGATATCCCGCGCCCTTCAACTCCATGATGGCGCTTTCGGCGACAATGGACGCCTCCCACTTGCCCTTGGACCCGGAACCCGCCATTGCTGAATTAGGCGGGTGGATGGAAAAGTTCTTAGGAGGGAGAGCAGATCTGGGCGTTGGAGCTTAAGAGATGGGGAAGGCAATGGCGAAAGGGGGAAACGAGAGCGTGCGAAAAGGAATAAAGGTTGCGCCCCTTTTATGGGCTGTAAAACTCACGGTCCTTTTACTGCGCCGCAGTCCTCGCCATTTCCCCGTGTAACCGTGCCATTATGCGCACGTGGCGTGAGGTGGATTATTGATCATATCCCTTGAAAACAGGACACGATCTCCATATCGATGGAACGTGCCAATGTAAACCGCCTCGAACCACGAATCGAGTTTGTCATAAACCAGCTTGCGGTCATGGCAAGGTGTGACCCTTCGGTAAAAGTTGTCAGATGAGAACACTGTTCACGCCGAAGCGGCTAGCCTTCGGGGCTAAGTTATTATTATACTTCATTACCGAGGTATAGTTCGGCGTATGTACGACCGGACAATGCTTGAGAATACAACTCAGCATAATACAGGCTGTTACTGGTGTTGCAGAGGAAAGCGAACTGGTCCACGAAGCCAATGGTGTTCGGCGGCTACCCCGGCTTCGAAGACTAGTTCGGGGGCTACTGAGGGTGTCCCGGACTAGGGGTTACTTGGCTGCCGGCCTATCTCTCGTAGGCCGGGCTGGTGGGCCGCCCTCTACACGTCGATGGAAGGCCGGATTGTGGACGACCCCGTGCATCAGAAGGAAACCTCCGAAGACTTGGCATCTCCTCCAAGAAACAGTTGGCATAATCGGCATGTTTGTCCCCTGATGGTAACCGACCATGTGTAACCCTAGGACCTCCTGGTGTCTATATAAACCAGAAGGCCTAGTCCGTAGAAGGAGAGATATCATTACCTAGGATTTAGCCCAGTCGATCTCGAGGTAGATCAACTCTGTAAACTTCATACAATCACATCAATATAAAGCAGGACGTAGGGTTTTACCTCCTCAAGAGGGCCCGAACCTGGGTAAATCGCTGTCTCTACGTTCCCTGTTACCATCGACTCCTTGACCCATAGTTCGGACCCCCTACCCGAGATCTACCGGTTTTGGTACCGACACTCGTCCCTCCGCCTATCGAACCAGATGAAGGAATTATCGGGGGCTCGGCCGTCGAAATGACGTCTTCGGCTCACGAAGTCATGGCGGTAATTGCGCCATGGACCGAGCCCTTCCTCGCCTACCTCCTCCGCCAAGAACAACCGGCTGACCAGACTGAGGAAAGGCGTATCATTCGACGATCTAAAGCCTATAAAGTCCAAGAGGGAGAACTATATAAGAAAAGCACTACTGGCGTCCTCCAAAGATGTATATCCGAAGAGGAGGGAAGGCAGCTCCTGGCCGAGATTCATGCTGGCATGGGCGGTCACCACGCGGCAGCTCGGGCCCTGGTCAGCAAGGCTTTCCGATCAGGGTTCTTCTGGCCCACTGCCCGAACAGATGCCCAAACATTGGTCCAGCATTGCGTTGGATGCCAGCTCTTTGCAAATCAGAGCCATATGCCCCCCACGGCCCTTCGAACGATACCGATTACTTGGCCTTTCGCGGTCTGGGGGATGGACATGGTCGGACCACTTAAAGGGGGGGACCAAGAAAAAGAAATATTTACTCATCATGGTAGACAAATTCACTAAATGGATTGAGGCAAAGCCGGTAACTTCAGCCAAATCCAAGCCGGTCAACGATTTTATATCCGGCATCGTACATCGTTACGGTGTCCCCCATAGCATAATAACGGACAATGGATCCAATTTTACCGCCCAGGAAGTCAAAGACTGGTGCGCTAATTTAGGCATTAAGCTCGACTATGCCTCGGTATATCACCCGCAGTCCAATGGACAGGTCGAGAGAGCTAATGGACTGATCTTGAGCGGCATCAAGCCCCATTTGGTCCGATCTTTAAAAAAATCCGACTGCCATTGGGTCGAGGAGCTTGACTCCGTATTGTGGGGCCTGCGCACCACTCCTAATTGATCCATGGGCTACACACCGTTCTTCATGGTGTATGGGGCAGAAGCCGTCCTCCCCAGCGATCTTATTCATGACGCACCTCGGGTGCGTATGTATGAAGAAAAGGAGGCCAAGCTGGATCAGCAAGATGACCTGGACGCCCTGGAGGGCGAGCGCGACATAGCACGTGCTCGTTCTACTTTTTATCAGTAGCAGGCCAGACGTTATCAGAGCAGAGAAGTAGGGGCAAAGGCCTACAACATTGGCGATCTAGTCCTGTGCCTCCCGGAGAAGCAGAAGCATAAGCTGTCGCCCAAATGGGAGGGGCCCTTCATAATCGATCAAGTACTCACGGGCGGAGCATATCGTCTCCGCGACCCAAAGGATGACCGCCTCGAACCAAACCCATGGAACGCAGCTCGGCTATGACGTTTCTATGGCTAACTCCGCGACCTTACATTGTTCAGTTTATCCCTCTCGGGTTTATATTTTTCTAGTAAATAGTCTTTCCCGGGTTGTGTTCGGATACGCAGAACTACGTTAAGTTTTTCTTTGGCAAAACATCTTTGAATGTACCACACGCTGTTACCTGGGGGCTTCTTTTACGGAGCCAATCATATTTTATTTATGCAACCATCCATTTTTACGTGTTTGCAACCTTCCTGTATCGTTCTAAAGCCAATATATGCATCAATTTGACTTATGATTTGGCCAAGCTGGGTTGCCTCGCTCCTGTGTTTACCCCCTACATTCCCAATTGTTCTGCTAGGGAGTAAAGGGAGCACCTCTGTGATTGTTACGTCCGGATTTCCCGGGTACGTACCTCAGACGGGTGAAGCCAAAAGCTAGCGTTCTTAAGAACACAATTGGTCGGCCACGGGGGAAGTGAAAATAATTGGTAACTATAGCCAAGATTCCGGGGTTATTTTCCAAAAGTAACCATCCCCGTCTTGTTCGGGTATTCGGTTATACGTCCATGACTAACGTGGTAACCCGAAGAAAGGAACCCATAGAGGAACTATTTTCGTCGGAAGATGTTTCTTACGTTAAACAGTAATATAACATAACTCCCTGAGCGCGTTTTTGTCTGTTTGCACCAAGTGGCCGGATTGCCTGGTTCTCCGAAGTGTATTCCGATGTTTTCGGATCACATAGTAGGAAACACTCCTCGGTCTCTGGTCGAGGAGACGGAAGCCGATGGCCTGTTAAGACAACATTTTAAGCACGGGTTGGAGACTTGATGTAAAGTATATAGATACATCGAATCAAAATATTAATCTTGGTCAAGACCATATATTATGGTCTCCAGAGCACAATCTGCTTGGGACAGCCGGGCTGCGGGTATAACCTGGTCATATACCAGATGCACGGGCACTTCCTGCCCGTCTGGCCCTACCGGCCCAACCCTAGCTAAACGCTCCAGTTCGAGCTTGGTGAAGCAAGTCTTGATCATCGCCCAAGCCTCTCGTGCTCCCTCTCGACAAGATGACATCTTCCATAACTCAAAGTGGCATCGAGCTCCTTTGAATCGATTCGCAAGTTCGGCCATACCTTCCGGGGCCACCTCGCCAGGCCACAGTGCCCGGAACATACTCTTCATGGCTTTTTGGGCCCACTCATGTATAGCGGAGAGCTCCTTCAACAGGACCCGTCCAAAAGAGCTCTGTCCTCCTCCTCGGGGCGTCCGGTAAGAAGAACTGCAATAAGACGAGAAAGTTGTTCACCTTACCGTCTAAGACATGCAGTCAATAACCTGACAAGCTATAACGCACTTACCGAACATGCCAACTTTCAGTTTCTGGCTCTCTTCCTGGGATAGGGCCAGCTGAGCTTTCAAGTTCTTGCTTTCTTGGGCCTATTGTTGATTTTCTGCTTTGAGCTTATCCCTCTCCTCATGACTTCGGGAAAGCACTCTGTTAGCACTCGTTTTTGGCAGATGGCCGGCTCAAGGCTTGATGACCCGCCCCAGGAGGTGATAACCCGGCATACCTGTGACCCAGTGAACAAACGACCAAGTGAGCGGTGATCCGGCATGGCAGTAACCCGGTAACGGCCGAGCAGGTGACCCGGCGTGGTGATAACTAGGCTAGCAAAAGCTGGGCAAAATGGTTACCTGGCATGATGGCGACTCAGCGGGGCAACGGCCAGGCAGGCAACTCAGTGAGCGAGTGACCCGGCAACAGAAATCGGCTCAAGGCCAAACCGGCTCATCATGGATGCAGCTTTACCATACCGGCGACTCTGACAAGGCGATGAGCCGCCACTAGCTTATTGAGCCGGCGTCATTCAAGGGCTGCTAATTATAATGTCATGTTCCAGTTCACAGGATCATCAAGGGCTGGCAAGACTAAGACTCGGCAGGCGATGCTGACCCAGCAGATATGAACCTATAGACGATATGGAGCCGGCGAGATCGAGACCGGGCAAGGCGGCTGACCAGCGAAGCAATGAGACGATTGCCTGGGGAAGCTCTGAGGAACAAGGCCAGGATTTAGCACGAAGCAAAGTGAACTGACGTCAACACAGGAGAGCAAAGGGCGACTCAGGAAGCCAAAGACACTGAAGGACAAAAGCCGGCCTTGAAAGCCGGCTCTATGAAACAGGAGAGGGAAAGCTAACTCTGCGAGAAGCCAGGAGTGGACACAGAAGACAAAGGCCAGCTCAACATGGACGAAGGCCAGCTCAACATGGCGACTCACGCTGTAAGCCGGCCGGCTCACACTTTTTGGTGACTCCCGCTATAAGCTGGCTCTACAGGGAGTCCGTGTCCAAGACAAAACCGGCGGATAGTTTACCTAGTTTAGAGCAAGAAACCGACTATGATTATAACTCGTAATTCGTGTAGAAGTCTATTACTTGCACGGGAAGTCCAGCTGCCTCATATATATTTGAGAGGTGATGGCTGATTAAAGTAAGCAATCGACACATATCAATACAATCTACTTTTTTACCCTCAAACCCTAGTTCCTGCTTCCGTTATTCGGCGACTTCGCGAGATTTCATCGAATATCGACAATCGAGTTAAGAGCGGTCAAATCCGGCTTAGCTCAGCCCATAGTCACCGGAACCTCAGACGGGGTCCCTCCCGAGGAACCGGGGCTTCGGGTCATCAAAAGCGCCGGCTTACTATCTTGCGTATCGCGCTGTAAGCAGGCCTCTTGCAGGGTGAGTTGCGGAGTATCTCCCCCGGCTCTGCGGGTACACGAGGACGTGTTCGTGTGCAACACACTTTTTGGCGACTCCGCTGGGGACGATTCGATCTAAAAATTCGACAGCAATGACCAATTCTAAGACCGACGCCGACGGCATCAACACTGACAACATCATCAAGCCGGCTTTTGAAGAATTGTCAGAAGAACAACGCCAAGGCTTGGCGGCCTGGAAGAAGAAGCGTGACGAGGAGTTCGAGTTGCTGCGACAGAAGCGGGATGAAGCAGATCGGGAGCTGTATCTGGCGAGTTTCAAGAAGGATCGGCAAGGAGTCATCTCGCCGATCAGAGAGCCGGAATACACACCTCTGAGCATCAAGATCGACCAACCCGCTGTAAGCAATAGCCTCTTTACTCCTGAGAAAGTAGCCGAAATTCAGTACCATGTTTCACTAGGCACAAATAATGTTTATGATCTGATGGTGGAAAATATTAAGGCTAGAGAGAACACGCCGCTAAGCCGGCCATCGGAAATACAGCCGATGAGCTAAAATAGAGACAACCGGCTTATGCCTATGCTGCCATGTCCGACTCCCATCCAAAGCATGCCTAATTCGGCTAGACAGCCGAATCAAGCAGGACGTTTTGGAGATGAGCCGGCGCCGGCTCAGAATCCGGCTCTCTGGGCACAAGCCGGCCCTATGACCAGCTCATCCCTTGTGCCGGCTCAATTGTCCAACTTGGACGATATCATGGTCAAGTTCAGGATTGAGTTGGACCAGATGGCTTATGACAGATTCGGGGTGATGCCAAAGCGTAGAACTTACACTAAACCCTATCCCGAATATTTTGACTTACAGCCTTATCCCCCTGGTTACCGAGTTCCAGAATTTTCTAAGTTCAACGGGGTGGATAATAAATCAACATGGGAACATATTAGTCAGTATTTGGCTCAACTAGGCGAAGCCAATCATGAGCATCATAAAGTTCGCCTGTTCTCATTGTCTTTAACCGGCACTGTTTTTTCATGGTTTTCTGCTTTAGCTCCTAACTCCATACATACGTGGTTTCACTTAGAGCAGAAGTTTCATGAGCACTTTTTTGCTGGAGAAATTGAGTTAAAATTGTCCCATCTTACATCGGTTAGGCAAAAGCATGACGAGTCAGTATCTGACTATGTCAAAAGGTTTAGGAACACAAGGAACCGATGTTATAGCTTGGTCATGACAGAGAGAGATATGGCCGACTTAGTACTTAATGGTTTACGATCCCACTTAAAAGAGAAATTAGAGGGGTATGAGTTCCTGAGTGTCGGCGAAGTGCAAGAGAAGGCTCTGATTCAGGAGAGCCGGGCCAACGAGACGAAAGATTCACATCGGATGAGCCGGAGCCGGCTTAACACCGTTGAAGGAAATGCCGGCTCAGACGAGGAAATCGATATTTAGGCTGCTGAGTTCATTTGGTCGGGTAAGGCCAAACCTTATGTGTGTGATGATCTAAAGCCGGTTCGTAAGAATCGGGTGGATGAGTTTAAATGCAGTTTCGACGTAGGCAAATGTGATAAAATATTTTATGCCTTGTTGAAAGATAAAATTATAAAAATCAGTCATGTCATACCACCGCCTGAAGAGATAAGGTGGCGGGCTTATTGCAAATATGATCATTCTTTCTCTCATACTACTAACGATTGTAATGTTTTTCGTCGACAGATCCAATCGGCCCTTAATGATGGACGATTGAGTTTTGCTAGCATGGCAATTGATCAACAGCCGTTCCCAATGAACGCGCTAGACTTGGAGGGAAAGAAAGTCCTCATTCGGCCAGAGGCGGCCGGGTCAGCTAACGAAGCTAACGTTGTTGTTGGTGAGCCCAGGAACACGCAAGCCGACAACATGGTGACGGGGAGGAAGGCGACGATAAGTCGGGAACCCGGCGGCAAGGAGGTTATTAAGATCACCATCAGCAATCCTACGCTCGAGGGGCAATAACAGGAACCACCCAGGTCACCGCAAAGATTCATTAAGCCAAAGAACCCGGAAGTCGGCCAATGGCGAGTCAACACAGCGAATGCCAAGTACAAGCGCGTCAGGCCGACTTTCGACATGTTGATGAGCAAGTACGTCAGAAAAGCCAGCTCAAGCACAAGCCGGCCTTATGGAAAGAGATCAAGGTCACCAGAAGATTTCGGTTGGCACGTTAAGCCGGCTGTAACACAGACACCGCCTTTGAGAGGTACCTTTGACAGGAGCCGGCTGGGGCCACCAAGCCGGCTCAAGGAATATCTGCCGAGCTCAGAGAAGGGAAAAATGTGGCGTGTCAAGCTGCAAGGTGCGAAAGCGGGTGAGCCATAAAACATGACAAGCCAAACATTTGGCGGCTTACTTGCCATTGGCAGCCAGATGTTGAAGATAAAAGAACCGGTTGTAGAGCCGGCAAAAGGTGGATCGATACTTATTATCGGGCCCAGCGGCGCGGCGAATGATCATGAAGCCGGCTCCAGTCAGGCTAAGCCGCGTGACCCGAAGTACACTCAGCCAAGGTGGTGCCCTGCCGGGTTAACCAAAACACAGAAAAGAAAACTACAAAGGTTAAGAAGTCAAGAGAAGGCTGGAGAAGAAGCCGAACGGCTCAGAGATGCAAATTTCAATAGGGAGCGTCCAATGATACGTTCTCAAGTCTGGGAGCCTAAGCCGGCAGGGCTGGTAACTCAAGCGCCCGGCATACCAATCTCTGCGTTGGAGAAAGGCAAAGAGCCGGTTGCAGTACCGGCTATTACTTATTCATCATGGGCTGATGAGGTTGAAGCCGCGGATCTGGCAAGGGATAAGCCAGCAACGGAAGAGCCGGCGATACTAGAGTTGGCCATGGATGAGATGTCGGGCGAGTCAGCGGATAACAAAGAACTTCCAAGCTATGCGAAAGAAGAGCCGATAGTTTCGGAAGAGCCGGGAATATCAGAGTCGGCCATGGATGAGCTGTGGGGCGAGTCAGCGGATAACGAAGGTCTTCTAAATTACGCGACAGATGAGCCGACAGTTTCAGGAGAGTCGGCAATGGATGAGTTGACAGGCGAGACAGCAGATGATGAAGAACTTCTAGACTATGAAGGAACGCCGACTCAAATGAGCATGGATATCAACATGGTATATTATCTGCCTGCTGAATTTCGCGCCGTTGATGAAGCCGGCTCAATAGCCCAGATTAACTTTGGACCCAAGAATGCCGTCTTCGAGAAGCCAGTGGAACCGGTTAAGCATCTCAGGCCTTTGTATATTAGAGGGCACATCAATGGGAAGCCGGTTACCAGAATGATGGTTGATGGCGGCGTTGTAGTCAATCTGATGCCGTATTCAGTCTTCCAAAAGCTGCAACTTGATGATGATGAATTGATGAAGACGAACATGGTACTTAATGGGTTCGAAGTCGGAGAAGGAGTGGAAGCTAAGGGGGTTATCAGTTTGGAACTCACAGTTGGGAGCAAGACCCTGGCTACTGCCTTCTTTGTTGCTGAGGTGCAAGGAAACTATAATGTGTTGTTAGGACGAGATTGGTTACATGCAAACCAGTGCGTTCCATCTACTCTGCACCAGCAGCTGATTCAGTGGGTCAACGATGAAGTGGAAGTCGTCCCTGCAGATAACTCGGCATGCATTGCATTAGCCGAGTCACTAGTTGACTGGCAACACTCCAGTGCTACATGTCTTTCGGGGTGTGATTTATCTGGGTTCGATTTCCTGAGTGGCACCAGGGACGGATTCGTGCCAGTATCTCTAAAGCCGGTTCACGAAAACAGGCTCAGACTCAAGTAAATGGATAACAGCGATGAGTGCCTCCAAAGCCGGCTTGACAAGTATCGGGCCAACAGGAACGATATGTTCGAGACTATTGAAGAGCCTGGCGACTTAGATAAGTTAGGGCAAGGTTTTACGTCGGCCGACCCACTTGAGGAGGTAGACATTGGAGACGGCACGGTACCGAGGCCGACGTTTGTAAGCCGGCATCTGGAAGCCGGCTATAAGCACGCGTTAGTCGCCCTGATCAAAGAATATGCAGACTGCTTCACGTGGGAATATCATGAGATGCCCGGGTTAAGCCGCCAGCTCGTTGAGCATCGGTTGCCCATCAAAGCCGGCTTTAGACCGTATAAGCAGCCGGCTCGAAAGTTCAATCCACAGATATATGGCCGGCTCAAGGAGGAAATCGGCCGGCTTATAAAAGCAAATTTCATCCGGCCCTGCAAGTATGCTGAGAGGATTTCAAACATTGTCCCAGTTGAAAAGAAGGGATCCGGAAAAATCAGGGTGTGCATAGACTTCAGAGATTTAAATCGAGCTACACCCAAAGACGAATATCCTATGCCAATAGCTGACATGCTCATCAATGATGCCTCAGGACACAGAATCATCAGTTTCTTGGACGGTAATGCGGGATACAACCAGATATTTATGGCCGAAGAAGACTCGGCTAAAACAGCATTTCGCTGCCCCGGCTTTGTTGGTTTATTCGAGTGGGTAGTAATGACCTTTGGGTTAAAAAACGCTGGTGCCACATACCAAAGAGCGATGAATTTAATATTTCATGACCTTCTTGGAGTCATAGTGGAAGTCTACATTGACGATGTGGTGGTTAAGTCGGACAGCGGGTTAGCTCACTTGGCCGACTTACGACTTACGTTCGAAAGAATGAGAAAATATGGACTCAAGATGAATCCGTTAAAGTACGCCTTTGGCGTGTCGGCTGGGAAGTTTTTGGGTTTCATCATACATGAGCATGGCATAGAGATTGACCCGCAGAAAGTTGAAGCTATCCAGAAGGTGCAAGTGCCGGCTTGCAAAAAGGACATGCAGAAGTTACTTGGCAAGGTAAATTATTTGAGAAGATTTATTGCTAACTTGTCTGGGAAAGTGGATGCGTTTACTCAGATTCTTCGGCTTAAGAGCGATGATGAGTTCACTTGGGGGGCAGAGCAGCAAGAGGCGTTTGAAAGGATAAAAGTGTGCTTATCAACTCCTCCGGTTCTGAGAGCGCCGGCACACGGGCGGCCATGCCGGCTCTATATTGCTCCTGAAGGGAGAGTGATTGGAGCCGCCTTAACCCAAGAAGCCGAAGGAAAAGAATATGTCATCACATATCTAAGCCGGCGTTTGCTGGATGCCGAGTCAAGGTCCAGTTTTGTAGAGAAATTGTGCTTATCTCTTTATTATGCCTACACCAAGCTGCGCCATTATCTTTTATCCAGTGAGTGCAAGGTTGTTGGTCAGACCGATGTTCTCAAGCACATGATTCAAAGGCTGATTCTCAGCGGGTGAATCGGCAAGTGGGCATATGGATTGATCGAGTATGATTTGGCCTATGAACCTCTCAAATCTATGAAAGGCCAGGTTGTAGCTGATTTAATTGTTGAGCATCGGATTGACCTGGAGCAGGGAGCCGGCTTAAACATTGTTTCAGCTGTGCCATGGAAGCTCTATTTTGACGGCTCAGTTTGCAAGAATGGGCAAGGAGCCGGCATTGCATATATTTCACCCCACGGTACTGTATTCGAGGCTTCCTGTTGGCTTGAGTATTTTTGCACTAACAATCAGGCCGAATATGAAGCACTTCTATTCGGACTCAAGCTTTTAGTCAATGCAGGGGTTTCTCATATCGAGGCATACGGTGATTCATTACTAATTGTTCAGCAAGTGGCAAAGGTGTTTCAGTGCAATGACGAATCGCTCAACATGTACCTTGACAAATGCCTGAATATCATAGCAGGTTTGGATTATTTTCCTATCTATCACGTGTCTAGGCAGGACAATTGGCTCGCCAACGAGTTGGCGCAATAGGCACCAGGCTATCATGTCGATAGGGGCATGTTCTTCATGGCAGAAAGGTCGATATTGGTTACGACTCAGAAGAAGCCGGCTCAAATAAGCCGGCTGATAGAGAAGACGCCGGCTCAGATAAGCCGGCTGACAGAGAAGAAGTCGGCTCGGTTAAGTCGGCTAACAAAGAAGACGCCGGCTCAGATAAGCCGGCTGACAAAGAAGGTGCCGGCTCAGGTAAACCGGCTGTTGAGGAAGGGACAACCCGGATTTCTGACTGGAGAACACCTATCATGGATTATCTAAAAAATCCAAGTCAGAAAACAGACAGAGCTGTTCGGCGACTTGCTCTCAAGTATACATTGAGCGATGACGACTTGTGCCGCCGAACGCCTGATGGTCTTCTGCTGAAATGCTTAGACGAGGATCAAGCTAGAGTCGCCATGGGAGAGGTACATGACGGCTTATGTGGGACACATCTGTCAGCTCACAAGATGAAGTGGATGCTCCGGCGAGCCGGATTTTATTGGCCGACGATGCTCAATGACTGCTTCAAATATTACAAGGGGTACGAGGCCTGCCAGAAGTTTGGGGATATCCAGCTGATATCGTGGCCTTTCCGGGGTTGGGCGCTTGATTTTATCGGCATGATTCACCCGGCTTCATCAAAAGGGCATCGGTTCATGTTGATTGCCACAGATTATTTCACCAAGTGGTCTGAAGCAGTACCTCTCAGGAACATGACTCACAAGGAGGTAATTCAATTTATTACTGAGCATATTATTCACAGATTCGGTATTCCGCAGACTCTCACTACAGATCAAGGGACTTCCTTCATGGCAAAGGAGGTTAAACAGTTTGCCGAATCACTTGGGATCAAGATGCTCAGCTCATGTCCATATTATGCTCAAGCCAACGGACAGGCCGAGTCTAGCAATAAGATCTTGATCAAGTGGATTAAGAAAAAAGTCAAGGACCACCCGAGGCGGTGGCATGAAGTGTTGTCTGAGGCATTGAGGGCTCACAGAATATCAAGGCATGAGGCTACCAAGGTGACTCCTTTTGAGTTAGTATATGGGCAGGAGGCCGTCTTACCAGTTGAGGTGAATCTAGCCGCCTTGAGATTTGCTAGACAGAATGATTTGTCGGCCGAGGACTACCACAGCTTGATGATGGACAACATAGACGACATAGCCGACAAACGAGTAGTGGCTTTAAGGGACATTGAGAAGGAAAAGTTGCGGGTAGCAAAAACATACAATAGGAAAGTCCGGCTTAAGGATTTCCAAGTTGGCAACTTGGTGTGGAAAGTTATACTACCAGCCGGCTCTAGAAACCGGAAATTCGGCAAATGGTCACCAAGTTGGGAAGGACCACTGCGAGTCGCCAGGATTGTACCTGGCAACTCTTATCTGTTGGAGACTTTGCAGGGCGACTTGCTACCTCGAGCTATCAATGGAAAATACTTGAAGAAATTCCACCCAAGTGTGTGGCAATCTGCCTGAGATCGTACTTATGGCCGATGTCAATACATTGCCCTTAGACCACATGGCTGATGAGCATGAGCATCGCCCTTAGTCAAGAGTTCTACACGGAATATTTTCTAGCACGCAAGCTCTGCTAGAAAATAGGGGGGCATATGTTAGCACTTGTTTTTGGCAGATGGCCGGCTCAAGGCTTGATGACCCGCCCCAGGAGGTGATAACCCGGCATACCTGTGACCCAGTGAACAAACGGCCAAGTGAACGGTGATCCGGCGTGGCGGTAACCCGGTAACGGCCGAGCAGGTGACCCGGCGCGGTGATAACTCGGCTAGCAAAAGCTGGGCAAAATGGTTACCTGGCATGATGGTGACTCAGCGGGGCAACGGCCAGGCAGGCGACTCAGTGAGCCCGTGACCCGGCAACAGAAATCGGCTCAAGGCCAAACCGGCTCATCATGGATGCAGCTTTACCATACCGGCGACTCTGACAAGGCGATGAGCCGCCACTAGCTTATTGAGCCGGCGTCATTCAAGGGCTGCTAATTATAATGTCATGTTCCAGTTCACAGGATCATCAAGGGCTGGCAAGACTAAGACTCGGCAGGCGATGATGACCCGGCAGATATGAACCTATAGACGATATGGAGCCGGTGAGATCGAGACCCGGCAAGGCGGCTGGCCAGCGAAGCAATGAGACGATTGCCTGGGGAAGCTCTGAGGAACAAGGCCAGGATTTAGCACGAAGCAAAGTGAACTGACGTCAACACAGGAGAGCAGAGGGCGACTCAGGAAGCCAAAGACACTGAAGGACGAAAGCCGGCCTTGAAAGCCGGCTCTATGAAACAGGAGAGGGAAAGCTAACTCTGCGCGAAGCCAGGAGTGGACACAGAAGACAAAGGCCGGCTCAACATGGACGAAGGCCGACTCAACATGGTGACTCACGCTGTAAGCCGGCCGGCTCACACTTTTTGGCGACTCACGCTGTAAGCCGGCTCTACAGGGAGTCCGTGTCCAAGACGAAACCGGCGGATAGTGTACCTAGTTTAGAGCTAGAAACCGACTTAGATTATAACTTGCACGGGAAGTCCAGCCGCCTCATATATATGTGAGAGGTGATGGCCGATTAAAGTAAGCAATCGACACATATCAATACAATCTGCTTTTTTACCCTCAAACCCTAGTTCCTGCTTCCGTTATTCGGCGACTTCGCGAGATTTCATCGAATATCGACAATCGAGTTAAGAGCGGTCAAATCCGGCTTAGCTCAGCCCATAGTCGCCGGAACCTCAGACGGGGTCCCTCCCGAGGAACCGGGGCTTCGGGTCATCAAAAGTGCCGGCTTACTGTCTTGCGTATCGCGCTGTAAGCAGGCCTCCTGCAGGGTGAGTTGCGGAGTATCTCCCCCGGCTCTGCGGGTACACGAGGACGTGTTCGTGTGCAACACACTCGGTAGCTAGCCTCTTGCTGTGACTCTGCATACCTTTAAGCTTCCCTGGCAGTATCCAGATCCTTCTGCAGCTGATTTATCGACATGGCTGCTATGGAATTATCTTTCATTAGCCGAGGTGTTCCATCAAATTTTCCTCACACAAATTTAAGTTCGGCACTTACCATGTGCCTCTCTGGTGAATTTCTTCACCCCCTCTAACTCGGCTTTCACAGATTCTAACTCTGTTTGCGCCAACTTGAGGTCCTCGGACAGCTTTTTGTTTTGCTCCCGAATAGTCTGCACAATAGCATGGCATTATAAACATCAGACCCTTAACTCGGCCGTTCCACCCAAATTAAGGCTCGGCGGCTACTGGGTTAGATACTAGTTGTCAAAACCAATACTATACCTGCACATTAGTAGACATGAGCTTCACTGCCCCTTCAAGTCCCGTTCGGGCAGCGCCGAGGTACGCGTCTACCGAACTAAGAGCATTAAACTCCTGATCGGAAAACGCGAAGTGCCGAAGCGACGCCTTACGCCGCCGATGATTCATCACACTTTCAACCTCGGAGTTAGTGACCAAGATGCCTCCTGAGTCCTCGAGATGTTGGTCCTCGGTAGGGACCCCCGGAGTAACTCCGGTTACAGCTGGCGACCTCGGGTTCGAGTCACCCCTCGGCACCTCTTCAACATCCTCAGCCGAGGGTGGTTCTACATATCGTCTACAGGACACCGTGAAGAAAATTATTGGCATACTCGGTGGATGTCGAAGATAGAGGCTATGACGGTACGGCGGATGTGCTACCTCTTCGGGCGGGGCACGGATGATGTAGCTCCCGTTGGGGCCGCCCGTCTGGTCACCCCACGACCACTTGTCGCTGGGGCCGCTGGTGCCGCTCTTGCGGCTGTCCGGCGCGTCGTACGGCAGCCCTTGGGAGTAGGTGTCAGTGTATTCGGAGCAGCAGCGGCTGAGTGTTTCTTTTGAGAAGAAGCCCGTTGGCCACTTACAGCGGAGGAGAGAAGCGCCCCGGGATGATCGGCCAAAAGGGCCACCTTAGAACCATCAAGACTCTCCTGGTAGAAGACCCCCTCCTTGAAATCAATTGATGTTTCAGGGTCATCATGGAACCCAGGATCATAGTCACGTGAGTGATCCTCCGGTTGAGGAGCAGGGCAGCTCACTGTCTCGATCCAGCGCCTCCAGTTCTGTTTGGACAGGATAGAAATCTGGTTAAGAAAAATTTGGGGTACCTTCCGAACTATAAAACGTGGTTGGACTCACCATTTCAATGGGTTTATAGCTCAAGAAGCCTTCCTTGGGCCTTAACCAAGCAAATTATTGCTCTTCTCCCTTGAAAGATCGGCCAGTATGGCTGCCATCGCCGCCTGGTCGGCAGGTCCCATCCGTGTGTACCGGGTTGCATCATCTTCCCCGTTGTAGCACCAAAGCGGGTGTATTCTCTGTTGAAGAGGTTGGACGCACCGAGCAATGGCTGCGGCCATCACGTCGATAACGGTTAGCCCGTTGAGGGCTAGCCACCTCACTTGAGTGGCCAGCCGAGTTACTTTGGCACTTTCCTCTTGGGAAGAACTCTTCGGGCGCCAGTTGAACCGCTTCTTCAGAGAGACCAATGAGAATTCGGGCAGCCCTCTCCGAACTATATCAAATAGGGGGACGTCTTCGATATAAAACCATTCCGAAGCCCACTCTTTGGCGTCTTTCTTCGGAGTCCCTACGGGGTATCCGGTTCCGGTAATGCGCCATACTTCGGCGCCGCCAACCTCGTAGATTGTCCCTCCTCGGGTACGGGGGACAAGGCAGAAGAACTTCCTCCACAACTCGAAGTAGGCCTCGCAGCCCAGGAACATCTCGCAAAGAGCGACGAAGCCCGATATATGAAGAATCGATCCTGGGGTAAGGTGGTGGATTTGGATCCCGTAAAACTCTAGTAGACCCCTCAAGAAAGGATGAATGGGGAAACCCAGGCCTCGCAAGAGGAAGGGCACGAAGCACACCCTTTCCTCCCCATGGGGGGAAGGAAAGTTCTCTGCGAAGGCCTCCCCATCTGCAGAAGTTAATCCAGGATGGGTGGATGCGAGATCTGAAGCAGGGAGATATCCCTGCGTCTCAAGCCTGCGTAATCGCATGCAGGATACGGAGCAGCTCACCCAATCACCTTGACGGGGGTTGTCGTGGTTTTGTCACGGCAGATGTCCGAAGACTTAGGTTCGAGGCCATCGCTAAAGAGGTGGATTCAAAGGGGTTGATCGAGACGAGGGACACAAGTTTACCCAGGTTCGGCCCCTCACCGTGGAGGTAAAAGCCTACGTCCTGCTTATATTGTATTGATTGGTGTATCGATTACAAGGGGGCGGTTTGCTTGCCCTAACTCTCGATTACTTGGTTTCTTAGCTCTAACCCGCCGCAGGGTCTCGCCCTTATATACATAGGTCGAGGCCCTGGGCTTACAAGAGTCCAGGTCGGGTCACACAACGTAACCGACCCTGGTTCTAACTTCCTAGTCTTACCGAGCAAGTCATCATCTGGCGGCTTACACCTTCGGGTCTTGAGTCGCCTCCGGGTCTTAGGCCTTCAACAGGCCTACCTGTGAACCGCCGTCTTCATGTCTTGTCTTCTTGGGCCCGCTTGGGCTCTTCGCTATGAGTCGCCAACTGGTGTCACACCGTGGGGTTATATCCCCAACATTAGGCCCTAGATTGATTTGAACCTGTTCATGTCAATTTACACTCTCTAGTTGGCGAGCCTTCTTTGGTTCTTCTGAGACTGCAACCTTGAATAGGCTTCCATAACCCGCCATATCCAACAGTAACGTCACAGAGGATCTTTGCATTAAACCGCCATTACGAAAATCGAGGTAGCCTCCTCGATCTTCGGGCCTCCTCGATCTTCGGGCCTGCCGTTTCACTGTCTCACTTCTCCTTATAAATAGGCACGGGGCTACCCTCTTTCTCTTTTACCCCATCGCTTCTCCTTCTTCTTCCTCTCAACGCTACTGCAACCACAGCAACTGAAAGCTCCGCCGCACCTGCCGCTCCCCCCAGCTGCACCGACGAGGCCGCTGCATCAACCTGAAACGAACCAGAGTCTTCGCGCGCTCGCCGCATCTTCAAGGTTACGAATCTGTCCTTTGTTACCACTGCATTAGGGTTTCCTCATCCATGGAGTTCTTCGTGTTCATCTCGGTTCATCCTTGTTCTTCGGGCTAGAAATGGTGTTTCAATCCAAAATGAAGCAGAAAACAATGCGGTTGCAAGTAGCTTTCCCCCTGTATCTTGTGTAGATCGATCTCTCTTCAGAATTAATGCATCTCTTTACTAGCTGTTCTGCTGCTGTCTGTTAGGTTTATCAATTATTTTTCTTTTTGCACCGTCCGTAGATCCAAAAACACTTCTGCAGATTTGTGAAATCTGTTTGTCCTGAACTTAGCAAAATTTTGGCCATCCTGGATCCACAGATAATTGACTCGCCCTTCACCCTTTGGGCGGCTTAGCACAGAATTTATAACTCGCCATAAAACACAGAAGTTGCTTCTTTCACTTAACCCGCCAATATGCTGTTGGCTCTTAATTTCAGGACTTAACCCGTCATCATGTCAAGAACAACGACGTCTTGCGATTGGGTCTGCTCTGGAGTCACTGAAGAGCTTCTGCTAAACTTCGTGACATCGGGCATGTTACCGGCTCAGGATGTTATTCAGTGGCGGGTTCCCGGGTCAGAGAGAAAACCTAAACCTTGGGAAGGAGAAGTAGTTGTATTCACTAATCACCTCCTCCGCGGCTTCAGCCCGCCCGGGTCTAAATTTTTCCAGGACGTTCTGCACTCTTTCAAGCTTCATCCTCGGGATATAGGCCCAAATTCTGTCACAAACATCTGCCAATTCCAAGTCTTATGTGAGGTATACCTGCAAGAAGAACCGTCAGTTGATATATTCCGTGATTACCATTACGTCAACCGCCAAACTGAGATGGCGGGTGGACCAAGCATGAAGCTCGGCGGCGTGTCTATCCAGAGGCGGAGAGATCTGCCTTATCCATCAGCTACCCTGCCAAGTCATCCTAAAGATTGGAACAAGACTTGGTTTTACTGTAAAGACACTTCTCCAGAGGGTGAAAATCCGCTGCCGGGTTACCATCCTACCCGGCTTCCCAACTCCGGATAAGTCCCAGACCGGCTATATGCCGCAGAGAGAGTAAAATATGCCGCTTCCTTTGCCAAGATCAGGGCCTTAATTGCAAACGGATTAACTGGTGTCGATTTGACCCGTTGCTGGGTCAGTTGGAAAATCTTGCCACTGAGCCGGTGTGACCGACTCATGTCTGAATTCACGGGCGAGCCCAATGACCCTCTCTGCTTCTCCGACGCCCCCTTGACAGAACAAGACGTCAACGCTACTGTTAAGGGTCTTCTCGGCGAAAAGCAAGAGACTTGTAACAAGATTGGGCTAAGACCTTTTTACTCCAATAACCCGGCTCCACTTGTAAGAAAACCTCCTTCACAAAAACTGGTCATCTTTGTCTTGCTCTTTATAACTTGCTCCTTTTAATCTCTTTGGCGGCTTATGCACAGGCCGACTCTGCCTTCTAGAAGAAGAAGCTCAATCCTCCTGTGAGGAAACCCAGGGCGGGTAAAACCCTTGCCCAGAGGAAGAAACCCGCCGCTCAGGAAATCCCTGAGCCTAATGATTCAGAGGTAAAGCTTGACTCCTTTTGGCTGTCTCTTTATCCAACTTACTGACAATAACTATTCACAGGACGAAACCGATACAAGCCATGCAGACGCTCCTGAGGTAACCAACATTTCCTCTGACTTAGAAAATTTTCCCCCAGAGAAGATATGGCGGGTCATCCGAAAAGTCCCATTTTCTCATCCTCTTGCTTATTTAGACTCCCATTTTCTTTTGAAAAAGCAACAGCACACCTCCAGGCGTCAGACCAGGAGTGCCGGTTCTGAAGAGCTTATGACCGGCTTACCCAACTCTCCGGCTCCTTGGAAACGGCCTGCGGAGGTACTCTTTTAACCAAGTATGATTTTCAATAGTCTTGCAATGCAACCTCTCTTTGTTCTTATCGTTGTAACTTTTTTCCAGGGCTCGCCCCCTTCGTCTAGTGAGTCAACTGCATCTAAGCTGCCTCCACTGAAGATCAACCCGGAGTATGTATTTTTGTACTTGCACTATACCTTTCTTCAATCTTGTCCTTTATTTGACAACCGTTTTGTGTTCCAGGGCTCAAGTAAAACGAAGGAGGCCCAGCGGGTCTAAAGCTGCTCCTACTGCCCAAGAGTCAGAGACTGCTAAGCCGGGTTCTCCTGCACCTCATGTTGAACCTACTGATGCTAGGCAAGATGCGCCTGCAGACGCTCCTCAGCCCTCTGAGCCGGCTGATGATGATATGGCGACTCCTGAGAGCCCTCCACTAGCTGTTCCTCAACCGCCCAGTCCTCCAACAGCCGCCGAGGACGTCCTCATTACTGGGACGGGTTATCAATCTCCCTCTCATGTATTGACGAGGCATGCTGGCAAGGTTAAAGCCAGCTCACCAGAAAAGTATGATTTTGAATTTCCTTCGTTGGAGAAAATGACTGCGGATGATCTTCACGCTGGTTACTTAAACCACCTCAACACAAGCCGCAATATGGAGCTAAAGCTTGTTGGACTGGTGAAGAAGAAATATGAGGTACTCCTCCTCTCCAGCTTTGCCTTATACCCTTATGTAGCCCCCAAGGGCCGGTTTAGTATTGCAAATAGTAGACCGGGTCTTACAATTCATGTCATACTTCAAATTGCGATACCTGTAGCCCCCAAGTATCCGGTTAATATGAATATTAAGCCGGTACTGAGTTGAAGAGTTCATCCAAGTGTAGCCCCCAAGTCCGGGTCATTATAGAGATGATGAGCCGGAATTATGTTGTAACCTTGGAAAGCGCCGTGTGTAGCCCCCAAGTGGCGGCTTAACTTTGACGAAGATGAACCGGATCTTCATTATAAACTGGGAGAAAAAACAGACATTAGACCCCAAGTGTCAAGTATATTGCTTGCAATCTGCTTGAGACATGTAATATAATAGCTTCATCAATCTATGAATCTCATCCTGATGACTTAAAACTTCCTGAACTGTTTTGTTGTATAATGCAGGAAGCCTTAGAAGCCGCCGAGTCAAATCTTGCCTCGCAACAAACCGCCAGGTCTGAGGCGGACCAGAAATGGCGAGTTGCTATAATGGAACTAGAGAAAACCCGGGCTGACCTCGCTGCTTACAAGAAAACAGCTGAATCTGAAAAAGCCGCTCTGACCAAACGCGCCGATGATGCTGATGGCCGGCTTAAGGTTGCGTCAGAGGAACTGCAGACTCTCAAGCGCCACATCTCCAGAATGACTTATGCGATCTTCGGTAAGTACTGAACACTTGAAAGTTCCCTTGTCTTATTGGAAAACTGCGCGGGCGGCTTACAGTGCTTAACTACCTTGCAGGTGAACGAAGCCGCCAATTGTCGTCTGATAGCTTGGTCAAGCTGAAAGCAGTATATTCCTTAGCAGAGCAGCTGTACTGCGGGACCCTTTGCACCATCAAGGCGATGCTGACTGAGAAGAGCATCCCAACACATATGAAGGGGGTGATAGAACTCCTATCAACCCTGCCTAAGCAGGTCGAAGAGCTGAAACGGTCAGCCGCCAGGAAAGGAGCAATGGCCGCTCTAAGCCGATCTCTGGCCTTTGCCCCTAAACTAACTACGGAAGACATGATGGACGGGTTTCCATCCAAGAAGGATGACGGCTCAGACTTCACGGAAGCCGATTACGCCAAGTGTATGAAAGACTCCCGGGTGCTTGCATCAACTCTTGTCAATGAAATGGACCTGTCCACATACCAGGCGGCTTATGATGTAGAAAACAAACGAGTGCATGACCCAACCTTTGAAGCCAGGAATCTAGCTCCCGCACGTCGTAAGCAGCTCTTTGCTCCTGATCTTGACCCGTCTCCCCTCTTCAACCAGGCTCAGTTTGAGGCCTTAACACGCTGCAACTGGGATGTGAACAATCTTCGGATCGAGGAGATCGAAGAGCCGGCAAGGGATGACCCGCCAGCGAGCTGAATAGTTGCGCCAGAAGCTGATAATCCGGCTTGTCTGAGCCGCCAAACTTGAGTTGTATAAAAACTTTTAAGTCCGTTGTGCCTTGTACTTCCTGGGGAGTTTTGTAATAGTTGTAGGGAAAACTTAAATGATTGAGCCGTGCCATGGTGCACGTATAATCCTTTGCACAGCTTGCTGCAATGATGTGTTTCTTGTGTTCTGCTTATGTTCTCATCATATTTGACGGCGACTTGTCTTTAGGATATAAATCCTAAAAAAACAAACAAAACAGAATGTCCTGTATTGTTGTAAGGGCGGCTTGAAAAAGCACAACCCGGAGATGTTAACATCTTTCATGGTCTTGCTTCTTTTCTCATAATCTTTCTCTGACCCGGTTTGGCAAACCGGAACCCCAATATGGGAAAAAACTATCAAAAGAGGGGGTAAGTATTTAACTCGCTGCACCCCAATTTTGTAGAAGGTCATCAAAAGAGGGGGTAAGTGTTCAACTCGCTGCACCCCAATTTTGGAAAAAGTCATCAAAAGAGGGGGTAAATGTTCAACTCGCTGCACCCCAATTTTGGAAAAAGTCATCAAAAGAGGGGGTAAGTGTTCAACTCACTGCACCCCAATTTTGGAAAAAGTCATCAAAAGAGGGGGTAAGTTCTCAACTTGTTGCACCCCAAATTTGGAAAAAATCGTCAAAGAGGGGGTAAGTATTTAACTCGCTGCACCCCAATTTGACCTTGTTGACGGAATCAACTTTTGGGTTCACAACCCGGCTTACAGTGGTTGAAACGCCGATCAAGAGGGGGTAAGTACACAACTCGCTGCACCCCAATTGACCTTGTCATTGATATCGACTTGTGCACAATCTGAGATACACAAAAACGGCAGAGGCCCCGGCTTATGGGGATGCCAACTTTATTATATATATATATAGATGATATATACAATGATGTCGTACAACGGTGGGAGTCAGTGACTCAAGTATAGTAAGGCCGCAGATGAGCGATATTCCACGGCCGGCGGGTCTCCTGCCCAGAAGTACTTGAGTCGTCTCGTACGTCGATGAGGTAATATGACCCATTGTTGAGGTTCTTGCTAACCACAAAAAGGCCCTTCCCATGGAGGAGATAGCTTATGTGCATCCGTCTGGTCTTGAATCAAACGCAGCACCAAGTCGCCTTCTTGAAACGTCCTGGTCTTAACTCTGCAGCTGTGATAGCGACGCAGGTCTTGTTGATAAATCGCCGATCGAGCCGCCGCCAGATCACGCTCTTCCTCCAAAGCACCTAACACGTCCTGACGCGCTATCTCATTATCCTTCTCAACATAAGCCGCCACCTGCGGCGAGTCATGACGTATATCACTTGGTAATACAGCCTCTGCGCCATAAACCATGAAGAAGGGCGTATAGCCTGTCGATCTGTTAGGAGTAGTTCTGATGCTCCATAGAACTGATGGCAACTCTTCCACCCAACAACCCGGCGTCCGCTGTAAAGGAACCATAAGCCGGGGCTTGATACCTCTCAAGATCTCCTGGTTAGCACGCTCTGTCTGACCATTGGATTGTGGATGAGCAACCGCAGAGACGTCAAGCCGGATGTGCTCACTTTCATAGAACGTCTGCATAGCCCCCTTGGATAGGTTTGTGCCATTGTCTGTGATGATACTATGAGGATAACCAAATCGGTAGATCAACTTTTTGAGGAATTGAACCGCTGTAGCCGCATCACACTTGCCGACCGGCTCAGCTTCCACCCACTTGGTAAACTTATCCACCGCCACCAAAAGGTGTGTCTTCTTGTCTTTAGATCTCTTGAAGGGCCCGACCATATCAAGCCCGCAGACCGCAAACGGCCAGGTAATTGGGATCATGCGCAGCTCCTGAGCCGGTACGTGAGCACGGCGCCCAAACTTCTGACATCCATCGCACTTAAGAACCAAGTCTTCTGCGTCCTTATGAGCCGTCAGCCAGAAGAAACCAAGACGGAAAGCCTTGGACACCAAAGATTTTGAGCCGGCATGATGACCACAGTCGCCGGCGTGAATTTCATTCAAGATTTCCTTGCCCTCTTCCAGAGAAACACAACGCTGAAAGACGCCGGTGACGCTGCGTTTATGTAACTCGCTATTGAGAATAGTCATGGACTTAGATCGCCTGATGATTTGTCTTGCCAAGGTCTCATCCTCAGGTAACTCGCTGCGCGTCAAGTATGCCAAATAAGGCAACGTCCAGTCAGGAATAGCATGTAGAGCCGCCACCAATTGCCCCTCCGGGTCAGGTATAGTCAGGTCCTCCTCTGAAGGCAGCTTGACAGACGGGTGATGTAACACGTCCAAGAAAACGTTAGGCGGCACCGGCTTACGCTGAGAGCCGAGTCTTGCCAGTGCATCAGCCGCCTCGTTCTTGCGACGGTCAATATGATCCACCTGATAGCCTTTGAAGTGACCAGCAATTTCATCCACCGTCTGACGATAAGCCGCCATCCATGGGTCTTTGGAATCCCAGGTGCCTGAAACTTGCTGAGCCACGAGGTCTGAGTCGCCGAGACATCTAACCCGGCTCAGGTTCATTTCTTTCGCCACACGGAGGCCATGAAGTAAGGCCTCTTATTCAGCTGCATTGTTAGTACAAGTAAACATTAATCTGAGCACATAACAGAACTTGTCACCTTTAGGGGAAGTTAAAACAACTCCAGCCCCCGAGCCTTCTAGCTGTCTGGATCCATCAAAGTGAATTGTCCAATATGTGTTATCCGGCTTCTCCTTGGGAGTCTGGCACTCTGTCCAGTCGTTAATAAAATCCACCAAGGCCTGAGACTTGACAGCCGTGCGAGGCACATATTTCAAATTGAGAGGCCCAAGCTCCAACGCCCACTAAGCAATTCTACCAGTGGCTTCCCTGTTTTGAATTATGTCTCCCAACGGGGCAGAACTAACCACGGTGATTGGGTGTCCCAGGAAGTAATGCTTCAGCTTACGATTCGCCATGAACACCCCATATACCAGCTTCTGCCAATGCGGGTACCTCTGCTTGGACTCTATCAATACTTCACTAATGTAGTAAACCGGCCTCTGAACCGGATATTCTTTCCCTGCCTCCTTACGCTCCACAACAATCGCGGCGCTGACTGCTCTGTTGTTAGCCGCCACGTAGAGGAGCAAAGGTTCCTTCTCAACTGGAGCAGCCAAGACTGGTGGCTCAGTTAGCTGCTTCTTGAGTGCTTTGAACGCCTCACCTGCCTCCTTACTCCAGACAAAATTGTCTATTTTCTTCATCATCTGATACAGAGGAATAGCCTTCTCACCCAGGCGGCTTATGAACCGGCTTAACGCAGCGATTCGACCCGCCAAGCGCTGAACATCATTGATGCATGCCGGCTCTGACAGGGAAGTAATAGCCTTTATCTTGTCTGGATTAGCTTCAATGCCTCGCTCAGAGACTAGAAACCCCAAGAGCTTACCCGCCGGAACTCCAAAGACACACTTAGCCGGGTTAAGCATCATCCTGTAAACCCGTAAATTATCAAATGTTTCCTTCAGGTCGTCGAGCAGAGTCTCCTTCTTCCTGGACTTGACCACAATATCATCCACGTAGGCATGAACATTGCGCCCAATCTGATTATGAAGACAGTTCTGCACACAACGCTGGTAAGTCGCCTGGGCACTCTTGAGCCCGAAAGGCATAGACACATAGCAGAAAGCACCAAAAGGCGTAATGAAAGCCGTCTTCTCTTGGTATTTAACCGCCATCTTGATCTGATGATACCCTGAATAAGCATCCAGGAAGCACAGACTCTCACAACCCGTCGTTGCGTCAATGATTTGATCAATGCGAGGGAGAGCAAAGGGATCAATCGGGCATGCTTTGTTAAGATCCGTGTAATCCACGCACATACGCCATGTCCCGTTCTTCTTGAGTACGAACACTGGGTTAGCAAGCCACTCCGGGTGAAACACTTCAACAATGAACCCTGTCGCCAAGAGCCGGGCCACCTCTTCCCTAATAGCTTTACGTCTCTCTTCATTGAACCGCCGGAGGAACTGTTTAACCGGCTTAAACTTAGGATCCACATTAAGATGGTGCTCACCGAATTCTCTCGGTACACCCGGCATGTCAGAAGGCTTCCATGCAAAGATGTCCCGATTCTCACGGATGAATTCGATGAGCGCGCTTTCCTATTTGGGGTCCATATTGGCCCCAATAGTGAACTGCTGTGATGATTTGCCCGGCGTAAAGTCCACCAGTTTGGTATCTTCTGCCACAAACTTGAGGGGCGGCTCAGATTCCGTGTTGGGTTTTTTCAGAGAGCTCATATCTGCCGGGTCAACATTTTCCTTATAAAAATTGAGTTCCACTTCAGCACAACTTGACTCTGCGTAAGCTGCATCGCCTTCCTCACACTCCATAGCCACCTTCCGATCACCATGCACGGTAATCGTTCCTTTCAAACCGGGCATCTTGAGCTGTAAGTATACATAGCAGGGCCTAGCCATAAACTTTGCATAAGCTGGCCGTCCAAACAAAGCGTGGTAGGGGCTCTTGATTTTGACTACCTCAAACCACAGAGATTCCACCCTGTAGTTGTGTTCATCTCCAAAAGCTACTTCCAAAGAGATCTTACCGACTGGATAAGCCGACTTTCCGGGTACCACACCATGAAAGACTGTTGAAGAAGGCTTAAGATCCTTGTCAAGTAAATTCATCCAGCGGAAAGTGTCATAGTACAGGATGTTGATGCTGCTACCGCCATCCATAAGCACCTTAGTGAACACATATCCTCCCACTTGGGGGGCAACTACCAAAGCCAGCTGCCCCGGATTATCAACACGTGGCGGGTGATCCTTCCTGCTCCAAGTTATATCATACTTAGACCACTTTAAGTACTATGGGAGAGCCGGCATAACTGCGTTAGCTGCCCGTTTGCGCACCTTCCGATCTCGCTTGTCGAGGCTGGTTGTAAAAACATGGTACTAACCCCTGTTGAGCTGTTTCGGATTACTCTGATACCCTGACTGGTTATTCTGCTGCTGGCCTCCTCCGCCAGACTGTTGATTATGACCCCCATGATTGCCTTGACCCTGGTAACCGGACCCTGAGCCGGCAGCTCCAAAGCCGGCTCCTGAGCCGCCCGGCCCTGAGCCGCCTGATGGACCATTACCGTTATTACGATGCTGATGAAGGCTGTAATTCCGGAACTGTCGCATAATACTGCAATCCCTCCCTGTATGGTTTGCCGGCTTATCGGGCTGGCTGTGCTCTGGACAAGGTTTGTTGAGTATCTCTTCCAGGTTGAAAGGAGCTTTACCCTTGTTAAAGGGCTGCCTAAAGTTCCCATTGCCCTTTGCACGGTTGTTCCTAGTGTTGGTGTTCGCCACTAGTTCTGACCCGCCGTCCGGGTGTTTCCGCTTTCCCAGGTTGCTATTTCCAGCCGCGCCTGGCTGTTGACTCTTGCCGTTGTTACCTTTCTTCCCCTGACCTGATTTCTCATCATCAGAGCCTGGGTCTTTCGTATTGTCAGAATCTGCGTACTTGGTGAGAGCCGCCATGAGCTCCCCCATGTCTTGGCATGAGCGTTTGAGCCGGCCAAGCTTCTGCTTCAAACGCGTGAAGTGGCAATTCTTCTCCAGAATCAAAACCACTTGAGCCGCCGTAATCTGCTCTGAAGAGGGGATGATGGTGGAGACCCGCCGGACCAAGTGATGAGCCGACTCATCCTCACGCTGCACACAATGGTCCAAATCCACAATTGTCATGGGCTGCTTGCATGTTCCTTGAAATTTTTTGATGAATTTTGCCCTTAACTCGACCCAGGAATTAATGGTGTTGGGTGGCAAACCCTTCAACCATGTGCGAGCCGGCCCTTCCAGCATCATGATGAAATACTTGGCGCATACTGCATCACTGACGTCTAACATCTCCATTGCCAGCTCATAGCTCTCAACCCAAGCCTCTGGAGGTAAGTCTGCAGTATAATTGGGCACCTTACGAGGACCCTTGAAATCCTTTGGCAGACGTTCATTACGCAAGGCTGGCACTAAACATGGCACTCCCATAGCCCTGGAAGTCACCCCTGCTCCTCCTAAGACGGAAGGTGCAACTGTGGGTTCCTGAGAAGCCGCCGCTGCCTGAGCCGCCTCTTCTTGCCGTGCTCTTGCCCGATCCACCAGTGCATGAGCATCCAAAGCCGCCCGATCAACTTGCGGCGGGTTCCGATGTCGTTCATTGCTAGAAACCGCCGGCGACACATAACGCCGGCTGTAGCTGCGGCTGGGGATGGGGGTTGAGTGCACGCGACTCCGGCTATAATTGTATTTTTCCTGCTGAGCCATCGCCGTTCACAGGTATCCGATGGCATTCCGCACCTCCTATGCGTAGGGAGCCTCATCGGGGATTGGGATTGTATCAAGCCTGGTTGCCACTGCCACCATGTTCTCCGCCGGGTTAGAATAATGACCGGCGGCGTTGGATAAAGTGGCGGCGGGTCTTGGTTCCATCGGGGCTGGTCTGGCTGCTGATGCTGAACCGCCGCCCGGCTTCCAGGTATTTCCGCCGTCCGGGTTACGGCCAAAGGCATGCTCCGTCCCGTTCCTGGCGTGTTAAAGAGATTCCTAGCTTCATACTGCTCCGGCAAGCGGGATTGATGCCTCATCCGCTGAACCGCCGCTGCCGACTGCTGCTCTAACTCGAGGCGAAAAGCGTCCGCCTTAAGGCGCTCCACCTCAGCATCCATCTGAGCCTTCAGCTCATTGATTTCCTGTTGGACTCTGGCCATCTGATTCTTCAACCTGGTGATCTCTGCATTATGGGCCGCCTGGTTCTCAACAGTGACCTCAGTTTCCATCAGGGCTGTAAGCTCGTTCATCAGATCCAGGAGAACCTGAGCCGGGGGCCTGCCGGACCCGGACCCGGTCGCACCGGCGGCTGTGCTGCTCGGGGCTGCCACTGAACCCGCCATAAAAACGGCAGCGCGGCTTGGCGGCTCATCATCCTTCGGCTCATGGTACTTTGACTCGGGGTAAGGCTCGTCGTAGCCCCCAAGCCCTCTATTATGAAGCTGATAGATCGATTCCCTCTCTCCACTCGAGGATCCCTCCTCGGAGTGGACGAGAGTTCCTTCCTGTGACATAGAACCTTCAAGTTCCATGCCCTGAGTGAAGCCGACGAAGACATGCTTCCGGCCCGGGTCAACACGGGCGGGTTGCTTGCACCGGGACGGCTCGATGATGTCGGTGCAGATGTCCGGCCCGGGTTCAGATCCGCCGATCTTGCCGATGAAGATGTGGATTCCGCCGAAGGGGACCCGGAAACCATACTCGATCGAGTCGGCCTCAGGACCCCAGCCGGCGTCATCGATGTAGAGTCTCCCACGGCGACTCTTGGTCATCTCGCCAATGACGTACCCCTCGCTCCCAGAGAGAGAACCCTTTGAGAACTCAACACCACCGAGCGCTAGCCCCACGGTGGGCGCCAACTGTCGTGGTTTGTCATGGCAGATGTCCGAAGACTTAGGTTCGAGGCCATCGCTAAACAGGTGGACTCAAAGGGGTTGATCGAGACGAGGGACACGAGTTTACCCAGGTTCGGCCCCTCACAGTGGAGGTAAAAGCCTACGTCCTGCTTATATTGTATTGATTGGTGTATCGATTACAAGGGGGCGGCTTGCTTGCCCTAACTCTCGATTACTTGGTTTCTTAGCTCTAACCCGCCGTAGGGTCTCGCCCTTATATACATAGGTCGAGGCCCTGGGCTTACAAGAGTCCAGGTCGGGTCACACAACGTAACCGACCCTGGTTCTAACTTCCTAGTCTTACCGAGCAAGTCATCATCTGGCGGCTTACACCTTCGGGTCTTGAGTCGCCTCCGGGTCTTGGGCCTTCAACAGGCCTGCCTGTGAACCGCCGTCTTCATGTCTTGTTTTCTTGGGCCCGCTTGGGCTCTTCGCTATGAGTCACCAACTGGTGTAACCCGGCCCCTCCTGGGCGGGTCACACCGCGGGGTTATATCCCCAACAGGGGCCGTGAGGGCGTGAGGAAGAGCCTGGGACGCTCGCCATTGTTTGCTGGTTGCGACCTCGCAGGGATGTGAGGAAGAATGGCTGGGGCTAGGGTGCGTTAGCCACCACGCCCTTAGCCTATTAAAAGGGCACTGTCTCCCCTCCCAAAGAGGGGCATTTTTGTAAAAACCCATCGGGCCACTCGCATTCCTTCGATGCACAGGAATCAAGGGTCGTCATTTAATTCTAGGCCGAGAGAAGCGGTATGGTGGGCCCCACAAGGCCCCACCCATTAGAGGATTCTTCGGCAACCGAGCTATTGGTGGCCGAACTATTGTTAAATCAAATACAGGTAATGGAAGGAACTCACCAACCAAGCCGAAGACCCTTGGAGCATGAAGCTGCTGAAGACTGTCAACCTCGGCATTGGAGTCTAGTTCGGGGGCTACTGAGGGTGTCCCGGACTAGGGGATACTCGGGTTGCCAGCCTATCTCTCGTAGGCCGGACTGGTGGGCCGCTCTTTACTCGATGGAAGGCCGGATTGTGGGCGACCCCGTGCATCAAAAGGAAACCTCTGAAGACTTGGCGTCTCCTTCAAGGAATAATTAGTGTAACCGCCATGTTTATCCCCTGATGGCAACCGACTATATGTAACCCTAGGTCTCTCTGGTGTCTATATAAGCCAGAGGGTTTAGACCGTAGAGGGGGAGAATCATCATATCAACTGCCTAGGGTTTAGCCCATCCGAACTCGAGGTAGATCAACTTTGTAACCTTCATACAATCACATCAATACAATCTAGCAGGACGTAGGGTTTTACCTCTTCGAGAGGGCCCAAACTTGGGTAAATCGCTGTCTCCACGTTCCCTGTTACCCATTGATTCCTAGATCCACAGTTCGGCCCCCTACCCGAGATCTGCCGGTTTCAGTACCGACAACCATAGTGTGCCAAAATCATACCCACGTAGGCGTCTCTTACCAGAGTTCGACGAGGAGCTCGCTGACAACCTTGACCGGCCCCCTAGAGGCCGGGACAGGCCAAGACGAGAGGACCTCAGTGAACATCCACCTCCACACCATTACGGCAAGGACCCCGTGGATTACCTAGATCCTCACAACGCTAGACGTCGCATGGAGGAAAACAAGGCTCCCCCTCGGTCCATCTATGGATCAAGGGGACGTGCGCCTGCAGGGCTCGACGGCTACGATGCCTGGGTGGACAGGAACGGCTGTGCCCGAGATCAAGCCTACTCACGGCTTTCTCCCGACCTCCGATGAGATGCTCCTCGGTCCCGAGGTCCAGATCACCCAATCTGCTTCACAGACAGGGTGATGGAACATCAATTCCCGGAAGGATTTAAGCCCGTCAATATAGAGTCATACGATGGCACCACGGACCCAGCAGTCTGGATTGAAGCTAAAAGGGCCGGCGAGGCATTGGCTTAACAGCCTCCCTCCTCACTCTATCGGCAGGTGGGAGGCCCTAGAAGACACTTTTCGAGAAAACTTCTAGAGCACATATGTCCGACCTCCGGACGCTGATGTCCTCAGCCGTGTCACCCAGCAGCCAGGCGTATCAGCCCGGAAATTCTGGAACAGGTTCCTCACCAAGAAGAACCAGATCATAGACTGCTCCGAGGCCGAGGCCATCGCCGCCTTTGAAAACAATATCCGAGAAGAATGGTTGGCTCGCCAACTCGGCCAAGATAAGCCGAGGACCATGGTGGCCCTGACCTCACTAATGACTCGCTTTTGTGCGGGAGAGGATAGCTGGCTTGCCCGCAGTACTCATAACGGCAAGGCAGGCACCTCGGAAACTCGTGACGCCAATGGAAAACCTAGGCGTAATAAAAATAAGCGCAGGTATAAAAATGGTGGAAGCGACACTGAAGACTCCGCGGTCAACGCAGGGTTCACTGGACCTAAATCTGGGCAGAAAAGAATACCCTTTAAAGGGAACAAAGACGGACCTAGCCAGCTTGATAGGCTCCTGGACCACCCATGTGGGATTCACGGTACTCAGGAAAAACCAGCAACCCACACTAATAGGAATTCCTGGGTCTTTAAACAAGCCGGCAAGAGAGCAGCAGAGGGTCAGAGTAAAACCCAACACCGCAGCGAAGATGAGGATGAACCTCGGCGGCCCAATAATGGAGGCCAAAAGAAATTACCTGACGAGGTAACAGAGGTCAATATGATCTATGTCACCCACATCCCTAAAAGGGAGAGGAAGCGTGTGCTTCGGGATGTATACACGCTGGAGCCCGTCGCCCCGAAGTATAACCCATGGTCGGCTTACCCGATCATGTTTGACAAGCATGATCATCCAACCAGCATCAGGCATGGCGGATCAGCGGCACTCATCCTGGACCCTATTGTTGATGGTTATCATCTAACATGCGTCCTGATGGATGGTGGAAGCAGCCTCAACCTCATCTATGAGGACACAATTCGGAAGATGGGCATCGACTCATCTCGGATCAAGCCGAGCTCCACCACCTTTAAAGGTGTCATCCCGGGCGTCGAAGCCCGCTGTACCAGAACGGTCACCCTAGAGGTAGTCTTCGGCTCACCCGAAAACTTCAGAAGCGAGGAGTTAATCTTCAATATCGTGCCCTTCCGAAGTGGATACCACGCGCTCTTAGGGCGCACAGCCTTCGCGCGTTTCAATGCAGTCCCACATTATGCCTACCTCAAGCTCAAAATGCCGGGACCTAACGACGTTATCATAGTCAACGGTAACACCGAACGTTCACTCCGGACAGAGGAACAGACCGCGGCTTTCGTAACCGAGGTTCAAGCGACCGAGGAGGCTGCCCGCAGCGATAAACGTGCCGCCCGCTCTTTGAAGCGCGCCCGGGCTGCACAAATTGACCTCAGCCGGGTACCCACGCACCTAAAATAGGGATGCAGGCTCCTTGCGCGCCCTCTCTGGAGTGGGCACTACGTCCCCAGAGTGCATAATTTCGCACTAAAGATTCCCTGGGACGTCGAGGAGCCAGAACACTTACCCAAACGTCGGCACGGTTCAACCAAGCAAAGACGTGGCTTCGAGCCCCTGCACGGGCAAGTACCTGTAAAAGAAATAGCCAAACATAATAACGTCCATGTGGTTTTAACCGTAGAGCGACTTCGACAATGCCTCCTCTAAAGGAGCTCGGTCAATCAAACACTTGCAGTGTATAAAGGACCGGAAGGGCATCAACCTTCACAAATTCTTCACCACCAATGGTGAACATCTGGTCAATAGTTTGGAAACGCAGACATGCGGTAGGTAGCGGCCCGGATTCTTTAAAATCCATTAGCAATTATCCACCCTGTTTCTTCCTCTTTCTTCTTTATCATTTACATTGTACTCTTTCAATTACTCTCGCCGCAGCTGGGCATGTACACGATTGATATTATGAAATAAAGAAATTGTGCCCCTTCAAGGTCTCTATCGTATTTCTTTATTAGCATAGCCCATGTGGGACGAAGAAGTTCTCTAAAAAAGATGCAATTGTATAACAAGTCCGAAGTATTCGGCATCTCGGATTTTGGCCTTACATGCATCAGTTTTGAACCAAGATTTTGGTCAATAGTTGGGTTGCCCGGCTCCAACATATCCCCTTACGTTTCCAATGAATTCGGCTAAGGGTGTAACGGGAGAACCACTGCGATTGCACTGCCAGGTCAATTGGCATGGCGCCTCAGTGGAGAAAGCCGAAAACTGATTATATAGGTATGCATAAACTGGTCTGCCATCCGAACACCGCGTCAAGCGATGTGACGATAGAGATCACCCATGTTAAATGAAGGGCTTTCATTCTTAGCCGAAGTGTGCTCTGGCCTAGACCTCGGCCGACCGGGCCGAACACTTCCCACCCAGTCAAACTCCTATGACTAAGTGAAAGATATCAAGCCACTATAGTTCGATTACCTAGTTCCTATGAGGCACCGACCGCCTCCGGGTACCGAGACGTCGGCTAAGGGTCTAGTGTGCCTTAAGGAACACCCTTTGTATGACCTACACTGGGGCTGAAGACGACGACTGACCACTCTCATTTTAAACAGTCATATCTGTCGGAAGTCGGGCTCCGGGGACCCAAAGGTTCGAACATTGGGGTGAGCTCGTTCTACTACTTCGTCTCCTACCACGGCTAAGCAGCGGCGAGGCTACGGCGAGAGCGCGCTAGCGAGGGACGGAGCGAGGACTCAGTGGTTTACCTAGATTCGGGCCACCTTGCGGTGTAAGACGCTACTCCTGCTTGATTGGTATTGCTCTGGTGGGAGAGAGAGAGTACAAGGTTGAGGATGATGAGAACTAGGGCTCTCCGGGTCTGATCGGGTTCTCCGTCCATACACTGGCTACTCTGCCCTTTATATCAGCCTTGGTCCTCTTCCCCCTGGAAACTTAGGCAGGAAGGGTTGCCACGCTTGGCGATTTTGAAAGGGGACAGGCGCTCAGGCTATCCTGACTAAAGGTGGACTTCACCTACCAAAGCATGATCCAAGACGCGCCGGTGGGCTCGGTCATGACCTCCGCCCTGCGCACCCGTCGTCTTGGTCTTCCTTCGCCGATCGGGCAACCTTTGGGGTCGCTTTGGAGAGTAGATAGCTGGCCCTGCTCCCTTAACACAAAAGATGAAACCATCTTCATCCGCGCCTGCTGGCGCGACCTCTGTCGCCGCGCACGTCACCCATGTGATGGGCCCCAGGCCGTGCGGCACGCCGAACAGCCTTTGTCTCGAGCGCCTGCGGGAGCGGGCCTCGGGAGGCCACCTCGGAATGCCGCCTAGCGAGAGGACCTCGGGAAGCCGCCTCGTGAGAGGACCTCGCGAGGCCGTTGATGGTGGTGCTGCGCCTTGCTCGCCACTTCCTGAGGAGGGGCCCTCAGGAGGCCAGGGCCTCATGAGGGGTCTTGGTGAGATGCTCGGTGGTGACGGCCCACTGGGCCCACGCCAAGCGTTGCGCCCTTGGCCAAAGGCAGACGGGCCTGGATACCCCAGGTTCCATGGGCCCGACAGTAGCCCCCGGGCCCGCGGCGCACATGTTCCCGCCTACTGAGGAGCGAAATGGCGCGGGCCCTAACCGCTTGCGGCCAGGCGCGATGCATGGCACACGATGCAACGGGGGACACCCCCACTTCCCCACGACGCTTCGATAACTGCCGCGCTGACATAAATCCTAGCGCGGGTGACGCGAGGCCATCATTGCCTTCCTTCATACTGGCTGTTGCTCCAACTCCCAACGCCGGAGAAGGCGGAGCGACGGGAGGAGCTCCGCGTCGAGCATCAAGAGGGGGAGAGGAAAGATGGGGTCCTCCACCCATCTTCTCCTTCCTCCAGCTTCCTCTGTCTCCTTGCTAGAGTCGCCACAGAAATGGTGAGGGGGAGAGGGCGTGGCCGTGCTTCCGCTGCCGCATCCCAGGTTCCGCCTCGGGGCACGGGTGTTCTCCGACGGCTGCCGGCGCCGGGCCCAGCAGTCGCGGAAGGGGCGCTGCTCGTGGGCGCGGAGGGCGCGGCGCGCGAGGCCGAGGTGGCCGCGACGGAACGGCCGCGCTTCCGCCCCAGGCGGGGAGCCACTCGGCGGAGGCGGCACATGAGTTTATTGTGAACATGCACCGCAGCCCCTGCACCTGGCTCTGGCTCCCGGACTCCTTCGCAGCGGCAATGGAGGACCGCGTGCCCTTGGGCCTGTGGGTGCAGGCCGACGACTGCTGCAACGGCCCCTCCTGGGTGGCGATGGAGCTCACCCCCTCGGGCTTCATGTTCCTGAGGCAGGGGTGGAAGTCGTTCGCCCTCGCCCATGGCCTGAAATGGGGGCACGTGCTCCAATTTAAGTACGACGGGGCCGCCACGCTCTTCGTGAAGATCTTCGGGCTCTCTGGTAGCAGCCTGGAGTGCTGCGCGGAGAGAGAAGATGGCAGCTACAGCGGCTCCTCCAGCAAGGACGACTCCTCTAGCGGTGCTGCCCCCTCCGGCGGGGGCGGAAGCAACGATGACTCCCCCCACATCAAGAGCGAGGATGAGGACTCCGACTAGTCGCGTGCGGCGACGACTCTGGAACCCCTGGTGGCGGGCACTGCATGCTTGGTGACGGAGCCGCACCTGCCGGAGGTGCCTTCTTGGGAACGCACGTGGCGCACTGCGCTGGAGTCTTGGGGGAGACGACGCCTCGCCTAGGCCCTTTCTTTCTTCTACTTTTTTGCATTGAACCGATGTAGCCCCGCGGGGTCGTGAGAACAGTATCTTCTATGCTTAGTGCTTTTGTGATTCGGGATGTATGCGTTCCCTCACGAGTTCCTCTCGTGAGGCTGGTTTTTTTCTTTGTTCGCCTCAGCGCTCTACGTCGTCGGGACCCAGCCCCCGAGCAGGCCTCAGCCGTCGCTGGTATGTCCGGTCGCGATGCCGGGACAAGGCCAGGAGGTGAGGGGCACCGTGAGCTAGTGAGGGCTCCTGAGGCGCGATGTTCAGGGAGCCCCCATTTGGCATGCAAGCGGCTTACGCAGAAGAAAAAACGCTAGCACCCAGCGGGATCGCGAGGGGAGAGAGCTTGAGTGACGGTAAGGGCGTCTCGCGAGGTAGTCAGACTTAGCTTTTGGCAGAGCGGTGTCGGGTGAGCCACAGCTCATGAGGGGCTCACGCAGCTCGCAAGGCGTGCTCACGAGGCTCGGCGTTCGAAGTGTCTTCGCTTCGCGAGGCCGGCTCACGAGAGGCCGCCCGCGAGGTCCTCACGCAGCCCGCCTCCTGAGGGACTGCATGCCGAAATATTTCACAATGGGGGGAGCGGCACACGCTCTCTAACTCGCCCGTGGCCGTTGCGTGAGGAGGTAAGGCACCAAGGACCTTGGTGAGGTGACGTGCACGGGAGCAGGCCCACGAGCCAGAGCTCAGTCCCTTGGATTTGGCGGCACTGCAGGGACGGACCCGAGCACAGGCGTCGTGCCTAGCCCCCGCTCACGGGATCGGCCAGGGGAGGGGTCACGAGCGTTTGGCGCTCTCCGGTCGACACCGAACTAAACAGGCGATTAAGCAGGTAACATGACTCATTAAGGTAGAATTAGCAAAATTCATTACGCAACCTAAAGGATAGGGTTCCGGGAGCGAAGCTCGGGAGGCGCGACGAGAGGGAGTGAGGACGCGCCGGGCGTGCCTGGCGGAACCGCGCTGTAGTGACGTCAGACCGCTTGGCGAGGCGCGCCAAGGGAGTCCGCACCTCTGGGGCCAGGGGGCTCGTGAGGCGCTGGGGGCTCGCGAGGAGCAGGAGGCTCACGAGGCCCCGGTACGAAGGGCGCCAGCCTCTGGAAAGAGGCACCAGCGTTCCTCAGCCCAAAGGGCATGCGCATGCCGCCGAAGGCGGGGCCAACGCCCTGGCCAACTCGCAGCAGCTGGAAGGGGTCATGTGGGCAGCACTTGTTGAGGCTGGTGAAGTCAACGCACATGCGCCCTTTGCCATCGTTCTTGGGGACGACGACTGGATTGGCGTGCCATTCGGGATGGCGCACCTCACGAATGACTCCTGCTTCTTGGAGCCTCTGAACTTCCTTGACGATGAAATGTTACTTCTCTGGCGCCTGGCGCCGTGCTTTCTGCTTGACTGGGCGTGCATTGGGGCACACCGCTAAGTGGTGCTCGATCACCTCCCTCGGCACACCGGACAAGTCAGATGATTTCCAGGCAAAAACATCTGAGTTTGCCCGAAGGAAGGTGACGAGCGCGCTTTCCTATCCAGGAGGGAGGCCGGTGCCGATGGTGAAGGCAGGGCCGGAACCGCTGCCATCCACCGACACCTTCTTCGTCTCGACGCGATCTTGAGAGAACAGCTGCTTCTTCTTCGCTGGCGCGGCCTCGGAAGGCTCGGCCACGTCCTCGTCAGTCGGGTGCGCGACAGCGGCAGCCTTGTAGGAACGCTCGAGGGTGCTGGCCACATCCTTCTCATCGCAGGCGATGGTGATGATGCCGCTGCAGCCTGGCATCTTGAGGACGTTGTAGGCGTGATGGGTGGCCGCCATGAACTTGGTGAGAGCTGGGTAACCCACGATGGCGTTGTAAGGGAGGCCGATGTGCGCCACGTCGAAGTCGATGAGCTCTGTGTGGTAGTTCTTGCGGGTGCCGAAGGTGACGGGGAGGCGCACTTGCCCCAGCGGGATGGTGGAGCCATCAATCACTCCGGAAAAGGGCCTGGTCGGCATCAGCTGGTCGTAGGGCACCTGGAGCGTCTCGAAGGTCCAGATGGAGATCACGTTGAGGCCGGCACCCCCATCAATGAGCGTCTTGGTGACCGCGACATTGCTGATGGTGGGGGTGCACAGCATGGGGAGCGCGCCTGCGGAGGCCGTGGACATGGGGTGGTCCTTGGAGTCGAAGGTGATGGCATACTGCGACCACTTAAGGGGCCGCGAAGCCTTTGGCCTCGGGAGGGCGGCATACACCTCGCGAGAGAGTTGCTTGAAGTGGCGGATGGACGCGGGGGCTTGGGAGCCGCCAAGGATGCAGGCGACCGCGCGAGGCTCCTGGTAGCCCCCAGCGCCCTCGTCAGGCTGGTTGGCATCGTTCCTCCGGGGTGGCGGCGGTAGCGGTAGGAGAGCGGCGTTGGCCTGAGGATTCACCTCACGAGGCTGGTCGCACCAGGCGGCCTCACGAGGCTGGTCGCGCCAGCCCTGGCGGTAGTTGCTGTTGCGGCCGTCCCAACGGTTGCCGCTGCGGCCACCTCCGTGGCCGGTTCCGCGGCCATTGCGGTCGTCCCGGCGGTTCTGGCGCTCGTCACGGAGCAGCTTGAGCTCCTGACAGTCTTCGGTGCTATGGGAGCGGACGTTGTGAAAAGCGCAGAGTGGCCGGTTGTCCTTCCTGGACTCGTCGTGGTCGCGGCCGCGCTTCTGCTCGGGCTCTGCCGCAAGCACAGCAGGGCCCTTGCGCTTGACGTCCTTGCTCTTGGCCTTGGCGGCGTCGAGCACCGCGTCGGGGTCATTGTGGACGAAGAGGCGGCCTTCTTCAGCCTTGGCGCACTTGTCGGCGAGGTCGAGCAGCTCGAGCACGGAGTCGAGCTCACCGTTGATGGCGAGCTTCTCGCGCATCTTGACATCCGTGACGCCGGTAGAGAACGCAGAGATGACGGCCGCGTCGGAGGCGCGCGGGATCTTGTTGCGCACCTGACTAAAGCGCTGGATGTACTAGCGGAGGGTCTCGTCTGGCCGCTGCCGAACACGCTGCAGGTCATTGATGGTGAGGGAGCGGTCCTGTGTGCCCTTGAAGTTGGCGACGAACTGGCTGCAGAGCTCGGCCCACGACGAGATGGAAGCCTCGGGGAGGTTCATGAGCCAGGAGCGCGGACCGTCCTTGAGGGCCATGGGGAACCAGTTCACCATGACCTTGTCGTCGCCATTCGCTGCCTCGACGCTCAGCGCGTAGAGCTGGAGGAACTCCGTGGGGTTGGGGGTGCCGTCGTAGCGCGGAGGTAGCTCAGGCTTGAACTTCGCGGGCCAGACCACGCGACGCAGCTCGCGGGTGAAGGCACGGCAGCCCACGCCGCTCGAGGGGACGCCGCCAGCGAGGGCAGCGCGGTTTTGACGCCCGGCCGCTGCAACGTCTTGAACGGCCTGGTCCTGGCGCTGGCGCTGCCGCTCGAGGAGCACTCGCGTGTCGGGGGGCGCGCGTCGGGGGGCGCACGGCGGATGATCTGCAGCTGGCCTCGTCCCGGTCTGGCGAGGACGTGCCACGGGACGGCTCGCGAGCCCGCGCGCTGTGCTGGGGCCCGTCGCGCTCGTCGCGTAGAGGAGGCGGCGGGGGAGCGCCGTGTGCCAGGTCCCCAGCACGAGACGGCGGAGGGAGGAGCGAGTGAGAAGGCGTCGGAGCGTCCCCGGCGATGTTGACGAGCTCGGTGATGCAACCGAGCCAGGCGTCGTAGGCGGTGTCAGCCGGACGGTAGCGGAGCAGCTCACGCACCATGAGCAACGCGGCCTGTGGGTTCGGCGGCCCACGGTGGGCGAGGAAGGAGGCCGTGGCGGTGTGGCCGTTCGCCTGCACGGAGGGGTGCAGGGAGGAGTCCTGCAGCTCGCGGGCAGCGGGGTCGGTGGCGGCAGCAGCCTCGGCTTCGGGACGGCGGCGATTGCCGCGGGCCACTGGCTCTGTCTGAGCCACGTGGCCAGCCCTGCGCTCGGCGCGCTCGCGACATGCGTCGGCCATGGGGTTGGTGGAGCTGAGGGCGGAGCAGAAGAACAGTAGCGCACCCCTACCTGGCGTGCCAAATGTCGGAAGTCGGGCTTCGGGGACCCAAAGGTTCGAACACTCGGGTGAGCTCGTTCTACTACTTCGTCTCCTACCACGGCTAAGCGGCGGCGAGGCTATGGCGAGAGCGCGCTAGTGAGGGACGGAGCGAGGACTCAGCGGTTTACCCAGGTTCGGGCCACCTTGCGGTGTAAGACCCTACTCCTGCTTGATTGGTATTGCTCTGGTGGGAGAGAGAGAGAGAGAGTACAAGGTTGAGGATGATGAGAACTAGGGCTCTCCGGGTCTGATCGGGTTCTCCGCCCCTACACTGGCTGCTCTGCCCTTTATATCAGCCTTGGTCCTCTTCCCCTTGGAAACTTAGGCGGGAAGGGTTGCCACACTTGCGATTTTGAAAGGGGACAGACGCTCAAGCTATCCTGACTAAAGGTGGTCTTCGCCTGCCAAAGCCTGATCCATGACGCGCCGGTGGGCTCGGTGATGACCTTCGCCCTGTGCGCTCGTCGTCTTGGTCTTCCTTCGCCGATCGGGCAACCTTTGTGGTCGCTTTGGAGAGTACATAGCTGGCCCTACTCCCTTAACACAAAAGAGGAAACCATCTTCATCCGCGCCTACTGGCGCGACCTCTGTCGCCACTCGTTGCCGCGTGTGTCACCCACGTGATGGGCCCCAGGCCACGCGGCACGCCGAACAGCCTTCGTCTCATGCGCCTGCGGGAGGGGGCCTCGGGAGGCCACCTCGGAATGCCGCCTCGCGAGAGGACCTCGGGAAGCCGCCTCGTGACAGGACCTCGCGAGGCCGTTGATGGTGGTGTTGAGCCTTGCTTGCCACTTCCTGAGGAGGGGCCCTCAGGAGGCCAGGGCCTCATGAGGGGTCTTGGTAAGATGCTCGGTGGTGACGGCCCGCTGGGCCCACGCCAAGCATTGCGCCCTTGGCCAAAGGCAGACGGGCCTGGATACCCCGGGTTCCATGGGCCCGACAATATCAAAGGAAAAATTAATTATGAAACAACACACGTGCAATTTCAAGCAATTTTCATTCAACCAAAAGATAAAGTTTTACATCGTACACTCCGGCATTCCAAAGTATCATCTAAAAATACATAGTGTCTTTGGGACATATGCCTTCTATGGTCCGAGCTCCCGCCTACACCTCGGCGAAGAACTGCTCGGTGGTCCGCGGCTTGTCGGCAGGAGGGCCCACGGCACATGTCTCCACATCAACCTTGCAGAAGTGCGTCTTCACGCAAGCGTACGCCCTCCGCGCCCCTTCAAAGCACGCGGACCTCTTCCAGCGATCCACGCAAGGAACGGCGTCTCGGAGACGGGCCGTAAGGCCGAAGAGGCTTTTCGGCATGGCTTCGGCAGGCCACAGGGCGATGCAGAGGTCCTGGAGCACCGGTGTCGTCATGCGAAACAGCTCCACCAGCTGCTTCCCTCGATGATTCAGCAGTCGCGCGGACGGCGACCCCGAAAACTGCCCCCAGAAGGCCTTCTCCGCCTCGTGGCCCGCCAGCTGGCCGAAGTACGCCACCGCATCCACCGCGCTCTGCGGGAGATCCGCAAAGACCTCTGCGGAACGCCATAACTGGGTGAGCTCGACACACCCTTTGCTGCCAAACGAACACTGTAGCAAAAATATCTTACCCGAGGCAATTTGCTCCACTTGCTGGAGCACCTCGTGGTCAGCTCGGGCCCTGGTCTTGAGCTCGGAGTGGGCAAGTTGAAGCTTCTCGAGCTCCTCCTTTGTGCGTTGCCCCTCCTCCTGAAGCTTGTCGCGTGCTTCGAACACGCCCTTCAGGGTCTCCTCAACCTCCAGCACTCGTGCTTGGTGTTTCTCCCCGGTTGCCTTCTCGATGGAACGGGCCTTCTCGGCCGCGGTGGCAGCAGCCTCCTGCTGCCGCACCTCCTTCCGAGCCCTTTCGAGCTCGGCCTTGAGCATCTCCTGCTCAGCTAACGCTGCTGTTGTCAAAATAGTTCGGCCTTAGTTGTTTTCTTTAACAAAACATGTCACACCTCCTTCGTCTAAAGTATGGGGCAAGTTTAAATTTGCTTACCTTGAGACTGCTCGAGTTTCTGGTTTGCCAGGATGAGCTCTTCCTGGGACCTCTCGAGTTTCTGGTTCATCTCTGCGATCTCCTTGGAGACGGAGTATGGAACCGAGGTCGAAACCTGGCACAAAAAAAGAAGATCCTTATTGCAAAGGGAAATGTTAAACCACTAAAAGGCTCCAGGACGGCTGCCTCAAGCAGCGCGCCAGGGGCTACTTAATGGGCTCCTACTTAATCAAAAGACCCCAATGCCGGTTTCTTGAAACCGACTTCGGGCTCGGGGGCTACTCACTCACTAAGCCGTTTAGCAGGTGTTGACACACGAACGCGTCACGCGTACCCTCGACGCCGGGGGTGATGCACCGCAGCTCACGTCGAAGGAGGCCTGCCGGAAGCGCGATACGCAAGACAATCCGGCAGGCGCTTTTGTAGACCCGACGCACCGCTTCTCCGGGATGGAACCCGTCAGGAGTCATGGATGGACGATGGGCTGCCCTAGGTCGGTTCGCCCGCCCCTAGAACCTCGAGGATCGCCGCACTTCAATACGAAGAACGAACGAAGAACGAGAAGAAAGATACAAGGGAGAGGGATAAAAGTAGGGTAAATGTAGTAGATTGATTTGTTCGATTGTGTGTTGTTTCAATCGGCCATCACCTCTTCTATTTAAGAGGGGGTTGGACTTCCCGTACAAGACACGGACCCAGATTTCCTTCCAAAGGGTCAAAAAACGCAGCCAAACTCGGACTTTTTCGATCTGCCCGAGTCTGTGCGGCTATAGGCAAGCGGTAGTACAGTTCTGGGCACGGTAGTACCGTTCTGGGCGGTAGTACCGCTCTAGTACCGCTTAGGGTCTCGGGATGCCAGAAACTTTTTCGCAAGCGGTAGTAGACGCGGTAGTAGGAGCGGTAGTACCGCTTATTGGAGCGGTAGTACCGCTCTCTGCTTTATCAGCAATCTTGTAACGGCCGTAACTTTTGCATACGAACTCGGATTGAGACGATTTTTATATCAAAATCGACCGATTCGACGAGACAAAGACAATCCGTGTAGAAACTTTTCTCATATAAGGCCATCTTGATGGCGTAATCAGCCGAATAGTGTTCTGCATACACTTCAAACACAACTTCGGCCTTAGAGATGAGATCGGATGGCTATGGCCCAAATATCAAAGTTTCTCCTTTCGATGATACGGAACTTTCTCACCATGAGCACTTTTACATTTGAGGCCTTCTTAATTATGTTTTTGACCATGCCAAAATCTGGTGTCAACACATGCCCCCTTGTTTTTCGGCAAAACTTGTGTGCCGAAAAATAATTTGCATAGATATTGCTCTAAGGACGATGTCAACACTCCATCGGCCATTTATATGTGCTTAGGGCGATAATCATATATCGGCCATGTTTGCTCTTAGGGCGATAATCATATATCGGCCATGTTTGTTCTTAGGATGATAAGTATACATCTTGAAGTCGATTGCCACCATCCCGAACCGGCGTAGATTCAAAATCCTCCATCTCATCTTCATCTCCCAATGTGTATATTGGACTTAAAATTTCCTCAATCAAAGGGGATGTTTCAGGTGGCGTGGACGATGTAATAAGGGCTGCATCATCCTTTTTTGGTGGCGTAGGTGCTGTTGTAGCTAGTGTAGAGGCATCTGCGTTTCCTTTTTGTTTAGGCCTCCACACTTGTTTTGTGGGCGCCACGGGCCGAATTTTATTGAACAATTCGTCCTTTTGCTCTTCTACTTCATGTGCCGCCTTCTCGCGGCTCCTCATGCGTTGTAATCTCCTTTTTTGTGTCTTGGACAGACCGGGAGGACACCACTTAGGTTAAATATACTTGGGATCCCTAGATTCTGCTTCGCTTGGAGAATTTTTTGTTGGCCGATTAGCACCATGGCTTGAACGGCCTTGTGTAGGATAATAAAGCTTTTTGTGAGCAGGCCTTCTAGGTGTTGTCCACCCCATATGAAAAGCATAAGGAGCCATTGGGGGCTGCCCCCATCCTCCATTGAAGTCTCCCATGTAATATGGCGCATAGGGGGGTGGTAGCATCCATGGTGCCAGTGCCCATGACCCATATGGCCTTGCATAGTGTCGCGACTCTTGCTTCGGAGGTGATCTTGAATGCTTTGAATATGATGGCCGATTAGAGCTAGAACCGGCCGCTTGACTTGCATATTTGGATAGCAACATATCAAAAGTTGGCTTGATTCGCTTGCTCTTAGCTTCACTCTTTTTACACTTGCCAACTTCTGAATTCTTGGGCTTGATAAATTCAACATGAGTATCCTCTTGTACTTGCGGTTGCCCCCCGAGTGCAGGATTTTTTATGGTGATCTTGATTACCTCTCCACCATCGGATTGCTTCTCAAGCACGACTTGCCTCCCCAAGATCTTGTCGCCATCTTTGTTCTTCCTGGGCTCACCAATGACAATATTATCTTTATTAGCTGATTCGGCTATGTTAGGCCGAATTAACATTTTCTTCCCCTCCAAAGTCATGGTATTCATTGGGAAGGGCTGTCTATCAACTTGCATCTCAGAAAAACTCAATCGTCCGTCATTAATGGCCGATTGTATCTGTCTCCGAAAAACATTGCAATCATTAGTAGCATGAGAAAATGAATTATGATCTTTGCAATAAGCACGCCGTTTCAGCTCCTCAAACGGCGGTATGGTGTGTGATATTCTAATCATATTTTCTTGCAAGAGAGCATCAAATATTCTATCACACTTGGATATATCAAAAGTAAATTACATCTCCTCATCACGATTCTTACGAATCGGCTTAAGAGCATTGCATGCATAGGGTTTGGCCTTTGAGGACCAAACAAATTCAGTGGTACAGACATCAACCTCATCGTCCGAATATTCATCATTATAATCAAGCATATGCATTCTAGGACGATCAGTTGTTGACCTATGAATCTCTTTACTTCGGCTTTCTTGAGCCAAAGCTTTCTGCAAGACTTGGTTAATATTTAAAAACTCATAACTTTCTAGCCTCTCCTTAATGTTAGTTTTCAAACCATTAAGGACAAGATCCGCCAAGTCTCTTTCGGTTATCACTAAGCTATAGCATCGGTTTGTTATATCTCTAAATCTTTTAACATAATCGGTGACCGATTCATCATGCTTTTGCCTAACCGATGTAAGATGCGATAACTTAAGCTCATTGTCGCCACTATAAAAATGATCATGAAACTTTTGCTCTAGTTGCGACCATAAGAGAATTGAGCCAGGTGGCAAAGCAGCAAACCATGAAAATGTGGTGCCAGTTAAAGATAAGGGAAATAACCGCACTTTCAATTCTTCTATGGAACCTGCTTCACCCAACTGTGCTAGATACTGACTCACATGCTCCCAAGTTGTTTTTGTGCCCTCTCCACTAAATTTGACAAAATCAGGAACCTTATAACCTGGAGGGTACAAAACTGCGTCGAAGTGTTCAGGATAAGGCTTTTGATACACACGACTCTTTACTTTCGGCTCGTTTCCGAAAGTTTCTTGAAACATCTTATGCAAATCCTCCCTTAATTTGGCTAAAATTGGATCCGAGGTAGATGAAGATGCTTGTGGAAATGACATAGGAGCAACTTGGGAACTAGCTAGTGATGCAACTTGTGGAGTAGGCGCCGAAACATAATTCGGCGGAAGACCAAACATGCTTGTATTCATAGGTGATGTGACAAAGTAATTCGGCGTAGACGCCGAATTGGGCACACTCATAATAGGATTAGGGTATGCAGGTGCGGCCACAAGTTGATTGGTTTGGCTAGGATAAAAATTCATCGGCAAATTGTAATGTTGTTGTATGGGAGGTGCCGATGAAATAGGTAAAGTTGGATTAGGTTTTTCTGGGCTAATGGATACACCAACATTACCACTAGATGACGGCGGCATATTTTTCTGAGCATTGGTATTTGCCACGAAAGAATTGTATGCCATCACATTACCCTTACTAACAAGACTTTCAATCACAGCCAGTTGCTCAGGAGAAAAAACTTTGCTCACAGTGATTTCATCTTGTTCATCAATGGGAGGAGGTAACCTGATTTCTCCAATCGGAGTGATGTTGCCTTGGCGGTCCTTCTTGAAACTTGAAAGAAACGCCTCCAAATCCTCCTCCCCGCGCTTCTTCTTGAGCGCCTCAAAAGCCTCTTCACGCTGTTTCTCGAGCGCTTCGTAGGCCTGGCGATGTTCCTCCGATAGCTCATCAAGACCGGGCTTAATGATGTTATCGGCGCTAACTTCTGAGGGCTGGGGAAGATTTGACATGGTTGATGATGATTCTTGATCTTTCGTCCCTAGCGGAGTCGCCAAAAAGTGTGTTGACACACGAACGCGTCACGCATACCCTCGACGCCGGGGGTGATGCACCGCAGCTCACGTCGAAAGAGGCCTACCGGAAGCGCGATACGCAAGACAATCCGGCAGGCGCTTTTGTAGACCCGACGCACCGCTTCTCCGGGATGGAACCCGTCAGGAGTCACGGATGGACGATGGGCTGCCCTAGGTCGGTTCGCCCACCCCTAGAGCCTCGAGGATCGCCGCACTTCAATACGAAGAACGAACGAAGAACGAGAAGAAAGATACAAGGGAGAGGGATAAAAGTAGGGTAAAAGTAGTAGATTGATTTGTTCGATTGTGTGTTGTTTCAATCGGCCATCACCTCTTCTATTTAAGAGGGGGTTGGACTTCCCGTACAAGACACGGACCCAGATTTCCTTCCAAAGGGTCAAAAAACACAGCCAAACTCGGACTTTTTCGATCTGCCCGAGTCTGTGCGGCTATAGGCAAGCGGTAGTACCGTTCTGGGCACGGTAGTACCGTTCTGGGCGGTAGTACCGCTCTAGTACCGCTTAGGGTCTCGGGATGCCAGAAACTTTTTCGCAAGCGGTAGTAGACGCGGTAGTAGGAGCGGTAGTACCGCTCAAGCGGTAGTACCGCTTATTGGAGCGGTAGTACCGTTCTCTGCTGTATCAGCAATCTTGTAACGGCCGTAACTTTTGCATACGAACTCGGATTGAGACGATTTTTATATCAAAATCGACCGATTCGACGAGACAAAGACAATACGTGTAGAGACTTTTCTCATATAAGGCCGTCTTGGGGGCGTAATCAGCCGAATAGTGTTCTGCATACACTTCAAACACAACTTCGGCCTTAGAGATGAGATCGGATGGCTATGGCCCAAATATCAAAGTTTCTCCTTTCGATGATACAGAACTTTCTCACCATGAGCACTTTTCCATTTGAGGCCTTCTTAATTATGTTTTTGACCATGCCAAAATCTGGTGTCAACAGCAGGCTGTATTCTTATGTCCTTGGACAAATTCATAACTCATAAATGCTCAAATAAACAAATTAGACTGGCAGAAAGCATACCTCAAAACCTGCTATAAGGTTCTTGAAAACCTCATGCAGGCCGGCCCCTGCAGACCGGTAACCCTGTAGCACTGCACCTATTAAGGCCCGGTGCTCTTCCTTGATGGAGGAGCCCTTCCGGGCGTCCTCCATCTCTTCGGTCCACCCCGCACCAGCCCGACCTTGGGCAGTTGGCTGGGGAGGAGGGAGGACCTCAGATACATCTATCCGGGTAGCCTCCACCTGGGCCGGCGGGGCCGAGGTAGACGTCAGTTGGGCCGATGACTGGCCCAGCCCTTCTTCGATGATCGCGGGGCGCTTCTCCCCCAGGTCTTGTTGGGCCTAGGTGTCGACCTCGGCCATGATGGCCACCTCGTCGACCCCCGTCGTGTTGACGTCGGGGGTCCCAGGTGGATGTTGCCTCCCCTAGCCCGTCATGCATCGGGGGAGGATCAGCGGGCTCCAGAGTCCTGCTGGCGGACGGCAAGCCACTTGAGGAACCACTGGGGATTACCCTCGGTGGGCCGCATAAGATAAGATGCCTTTGTAAGTTTCCCCTTGCCTAGAAATGACTTGTCATATTAACAGGTGGGATGCAAAGACGATGGCTTATCCTCGAGGCACCGGCTTCTTCCTTCCCCCAGTGAGGAGGTCTTCTTCTGAGTCGCCGGAGAGCTCGGCCCTCTCCGATGACTTGTTGGCAGCCCCGGACGAGGTTCGCCTCGGCCTCTTTGGGCCCTTAGGTGGCATGCCCATGTCGGTGTCTTCTAACACCGACCTCTTCCCCTTCGGGGGGGGGGGGCGACTCCTCCTCACCCTCCGCGGCGTCCCCGTCTTGGGCGGCGGAGGTGTGGGTCTCTTCGGACCAGGTGACCGAAGTCCCCTGAGTCCGGGCATTAGACCTCCCCTTCTGGGACTTCGTCCCTTTGGGGGCCACCATATGCGGCTCCTCGGTCAAAAGCGCCGAGAGCAAGGGAATTGGGGCTGCTCTGGCAGTGGGGCCGGGCATCGTACTCCTTGTACCCAGGCCAACCAGTTCTGCAAAACATCAAACACGACGATTCAAGTAAAAACTTTACTCCTCAGTACAATGAGTAAAGAACAATGATTGGGGGGCGGAACCACTCACCGGGGGGGCCTCATAGCCGTGTTCGAGGCCGCGGTCCTCCCCTTCCTTGGGGATCTTGTCCTTGGCCAGCTTCATGAGCCTCGTCCACATGGCGGCGAAGGTGGAGTGGAAGAAGGAGGTGATGGTGTCCATGTCCTCAGGCTTTTGTTCCCACATCGGGGTAGCCCAAAGTTGGAGAGGGAGTATACGGCGGTTGAGCATGACATTGATGACGTCGGCTAGCTCAACCTTCCCTGTGGTGGACCACCACAAGATCCTATCGATCAGAGTCTCCACCTCTTCTGGCTTCCCCCAGGCGATGCCCTTTTCCTTCCAGGACTTGAGCTTCTTGGGAGGCCCAGCTGAGAAGGCCGGGACCACGGTTTGACCAGGGGCGAGCAGCTCGGTGATATAAAACCACTCTCTCTACCACTCCTTCACTGTTTCGATGAAGGTGCCCTTGAACCAGGTGCCTCCCTGGTTTTTGCTGATCATGGCCCCTCCGCACTCCGCGAGATCCGAGCCGCTTGACTTCGGTTTAACCCCGAAGAGCTTCAGCCATAAGCCGAAGTGCGGCTCAGAGCAGAGGAATGTCTCGCAGACCGTGATGAAGGCAGCGAGGTGGAGAACGGAGTTGGGGGCCAGGTGGTGGAAATCCAACCCGTAGTAGTACATTACCCCACACACAAAGGGGTGCAGCGGGAACCCCAGGCCTCGGATGAGGTGGGGCATGAAGACCACCCGCTCCCTGACGTTGGGAGCGGGCACCAGCTGGCCAGCCGCTGGAGCATGGGCGGCGATGGCGGGGGTCAGATACCCCGCGTTGCACAGCCCTGAGATGGTCGTGGCCATCACAATGGAGCCGCCCCAGTGCCCCTTGAGGGTGTTGGCCATGGCTGGTTGTGGGAGTTGGGCTCGTGAAAGGGAAAGGCGGGCTTGTTGGATCTGGGCGCTGGAGCTAGACGAAGCAGTAGTGGGGGGAGAATGGGAGCGTGGGCGATTGCGTTATCCTCCTTTTTGCTCTTATAAGCCTATGAAAGGCAAAGAATCCCCCTTGCTGCGCCAATAAATTTGCTGTTGCCTTCAGAAATATCATTGAAGCATATGGGGTGAAACAAAATCTTGATGATATCCCTAAGAAAGCGGGCACGATCTCTGCCTCGAGGGGACGTGCCAGTAAAAAGGCTGCCTCGAATCACGAGTTGAGGGGAAGGCAGTAACTGCTCAGCCCGTCGTGGGGCAAGCCTCTTCGACAAAGTTGTCAGGCCAGATTGGACCGTTCATACCCGATCGACAGGCCTTCGAGGCTAAGATATCTGTCCTCTTCGGACAGGGTACGAGCTCGGATGAACCTCGGACATCCTTGTCCTACTATAATGAATGAAGTATGAAGGGGAACTCGTCTGTCAAGCCAAGGACTCCGGATCCGATGTGATGTTTTCTGAAAATCGCCCTCGGCATAGAAGACCAATTCGGGGGCTACTGACGGTGTCCGAGATTAGGGGGTGCTAACCTAGCTGGCCCGTCTCCTCGGTTGGGCCGATGGGCCCTCGTACGTGATCAAGATGGACTCCGGAGGCTGTACACAGGAAGCGTGATCAAGGCTGTTTCTACCAAAGACTTGTCGTATACTCCAAGATCTCTCCTGCCACCTCTCTCCTAAGATACCGACTTTGTAACCCTAGATACCTTCCCTGGTGTGTATATAACTCATAGGGTTTAGCCCGTAAGGGGGACATCAACGCAATATCACTCACCTAGCCCTAGAAGTTAGACACACATTACGATCTCGAGGTAGATCAACTCTGTATTTGATACATCTCCATCAATATAAACAGAAGCAGGACGTAGGATTTTACCTCCATCGAGAGGGCCCGAACCTGGGTAAACATCGTCTCCCTTGTCTCTGTTACCACCGATCCGAGATCCACAGCTCGGGACCCCCTACCCCAAGGTCTGCCAGTTTTTACATCGATAGAGGGGCCTGGGCCCTGCCGAGGATGCAGGCCACCCTGCGGGGCTCTTGGTAGCCCCCAGCATTCTCAGCGGGAGGGGAGTCGTTGGCACGCATTGGGGCAGCGTTGGCTTGAGGGTCAGCCTGCCGTGCTGGTTCTGCCAGCCCTGATAGTTGTTGTCGCCGGCACCGCTGTTGTGGTTGTCGCCCCAGCGGCCAGCTCCGCTACCGCCGCCGCGGCCCTTGCCGCGCTCCTTGCGGCTACTGTGGCACTCGGTGCGGCCCTCGTGAACCAGCTTGAGCTCGTGGCAGTCCTCTATGCTATGGGAGTTCATCTTGTGGTAGGCGTAGAAAGGACGGTTGTCCTTCTTGGCCTCGCCATGGTCGTGGCCGCGCTTGTAGTCCGGCTCCGCCGCGAGCACGGCAGGGCCCTTACGCTTGGTGTCCTTGCCCTTGGGTTTCGCCGCGTCAGGCTCAGCATCGATGTTGTTGTGGAGGAAGGGGCGTCCCTCCTCAGCCTTGGCGCAACGGTCGGCGAGGACGAACAACTCTGCTGCGGAGTCAAGCTCGTCCCTGACCGAGAGCTTCTCATGCATCTTCACGTCTGTGACACCATTGGTGAAGGCGGAGATGATCACGGCGTCAGAGGCCTTCGGGATCTTGTGGTGCACCTGGCTGAAGCGCTGGATGAACTTGCGAAGGGGCTCACCAGGGCGCTGGCGCATGTTCCGCAGGTCGTTGAGCGTGAGGGAACGGTCACTTGTGCCCTTGAAGTTGGCGATGAACTGCTTGCACATGTCCTCCCACGAAGAGATGGATGCCTCGGGGAGGTTCATGAGCCATGAGCGCGCAGCATCCTTGAGGGCCATGGGGAACCAGTTTGCCATGACCCGGTCGTCCCCCTCATGGCCTGGATGCTGATGGTGTAGAGCAGGAGGAACTCCATGGGGTTAGCACTGCCGTCATAGCGCTGAGGGAGCTCTGGCTCCCAAGTGACACCTAACCAATCTAGGAGACACCACTCTCCAAAAGGTAATAGACGGTGTGTTGTTGATGAACTCCTTGCTCTTGTGCTTCAAATGATAGTCTTCCCAACACTCAAACAAGTCCTCACAGATTTGGCTATGGTGGAGGAAGGATTTGAGTGGAAAGCAACTTGGGAAAGGCTAGAAATCAAGGTTCAAATGGTTGGCTTGGAATGTCTTGATCTCAACACATGAGTAGGTGGTTCTCTCTCAGAAAATGTATGGTGGAAGTGTAGGCACGTTTTGATGGCTCTCCTTACTGAGAAGGAAGTGGTGGAGGGGTATATATAGCCTCCACACAAAATCCAACCGGTACACACTTTTGACCCAACTCGGTGGCACCGATTCAGAAGTCTCGGTGGCACCGAACTGTGTAAAAGATATGAACGTTAGGAATCTCGGTGGGACCGACTGGAACAACTTGGATGGACCGAAGTGCAATGGCTAGGGCAAACCTCGTCTCGGTGGCACCGATTGCATAAACTCGGTAGGACCGAAGTGAAGCAATAAGGCAACAGAGAGTAGGCAAGCCATCTCGGTGACAACGATTTGCAAATCTCGGTGGGACCGAAGTAAGTGCAAACAATTACAGAGAGTTGGCAAGGCCATCTTGGTGAGACCGAGATCCATATCGGTAGATCCGATTTGTTAGGGTTTTGACAGTGGCTAAGTCCAGATGAACTCGGTGGCTCCGGATAGGAAATTTAGGTGGGGCCGAGTTGGAATGTAGGTTTTGGACATATTTGGATAGAGAAGGTGGTTGAGGGTTTTGGAACACTGTCACTAAGCACTTGAGGCTTGGCCGGCAAGGAGGCTGCTACTGTCTGTGCATAAGTCAGGGTATAAAATACCCGTGTTTTATACACCGATAGGAGCCCCTGGGCCTGGGCCATACGCGCGTCTGAAGCTTCGTTGGGCTAGGCCCAAACAATGCATAGACACGCGGTGGGAAACTGCCGTTGTAATTTTTCGTCATGATGGTTATCCTGACGCACGTCCAATCCTCGCATTAAATGTGGGTCATGGGAACTTGGACTATTGCGGTTATATCATAGTAGTGCGCCTGTAAAAAATCATGGCTGGGGTGAACAGTGAAGAGCCAGCCCCTCCTCGCGCCTTCCCCATAAAAAGGCAACCGCGAGGGGGCGCCGCTCATTCACCCCTGTTTTCCCCTGCCTCATCTTCCTCCTCACGCCAGAACCACTTCCACCGTCGCCACCGCTGCTTCACATCTCCAATCGACCACCTCCTTCCTCTCCCATTCCTAATGGCGCCCAAGAGAGCTGACGCGGCGGGGAAGAAGCCCGCCAAACCGCTCGATCCCAAGGCGGAGGGGAAGAAGAAGGCGATGGAAGAGCTAGAGAGGTGGCGAAGGGAAAATGCGATCATCTCGCCGTGCTCACTGGACGCCAACGAGCTGATAAGGAGGTACGCGTATATGTGGGGAAGGGACACCAAGGATCACAAGGCGTCGGTGGTGCTTCCCGAAGGTGACAACGACCCCGCAGATTCTTATCCGTTCTTATGCGCATACTTCTACTGCGGTTTGGTCCCTCCCTATTCAGATTTCTTCAGTGCCATGATGTTTAGTTACGGGTTCAGATTGCTGGATTTCACCCCGAATGCGATGACTTGCATGGCGGTTTTTGCTCATATGTGCGAGAACTTCATCGGAGTTGCCCCCAATGTGGACCTGTTCCGCCACTTCTTCAGTCCCCGGATCGAAGACAAGTCACTATCCGGCAGCGTGGCTTGGATTCCTAGGGCAAAAACCAAGGGCGAGTACCTTGCCGGGCAGTTCCGCCTCAAGTGGGAGGAATGTAGGGCGGAGTGGTGCTGCATCCAGGAAAAAGATTTTCCCCAGTTCTGCATACCGCGCACAGTGAAAGTTGAGCGCGGCAAGAATTGGAGCCATATGGGTGCTACCGACGCTAAGCTTCGTCCGACGTTGAACAGGATCGCCCGCCTTAAGGCCGCCAAGCTGACCGTAGAGATGGTTGGTGCCGATTTCCTCCGGCGACGCATAGCGCCACTGCAGAAGAGGGAGAGACTCGCTTGGGAGTACCAGAATGCCGCCGACGTCATGAGGCTGTACCCTGGGACCGGCAACAACTTGTCGGTTATGGAGCACGCATGTGTCTGCGAGCAGTTGTTCCGGAAAACCGGCGTATTCCACTTGTCGGACCAGGTCGTCCCACTGCATATCAACTCCGCCAAGGACTCCATCTTGGCGGTGATGCCGGATTGCGACGCCTACGGAGTAAAGGTGGACTGGCATCTGCCCAGTTTGGAGCACGAGATGGATTGGGCCTCCAACCTGACGGAGAAAGCTTCCCGGAAGGAAACGGACCTCATCCGGGCTACCACTGTGGAAGAATTGGCGTATATCGCCAGCAAGGCCACAGAGATCGCAAGGATCAATGCGGCAAGCAGGTCTGGCGCCGCGGCAACTGAGGACAAAGATGAGGGGCATTCCGACGAAGAAGCTGACGAAGAGCATCAAGAAGAGCCTGCTGTGGACGAGACGGCCGAAGCTGAAGTTGCCGGGACCGAGGCTGCCGGGGCCGAGGCTGCCGGAAAGCTCGAAGAAGAAGAAGGTCCTCGAGCCCCGAAGAGGAGGCGCTGTCTTCGGAGGGCGGTCAGTCAAGAGTAGGTGCGTGCCCCTTCGCCGAGAGCTCGCCCTACAGTGAAGAAGACGACCACGAAGACCGGCCGCTAAGAAGAGGTACGCCGGCAATCTACCCGGCGTCCCCGAACTCAGTCTGCATCTCCCCGGCAAGAGGTTGCCGAGGAAATCGAATCCTTTCAGCCGACGGGTTCGCCTCCCCCGCCACTCAAGAGGGCAAGGGAGTCGCCCCCGCCAGTGATGTACGACTTCGACGTCCTTAGCGAGTCCGAGGAGTAAGTGATTTAGCTTATCTCCGGTAAGCTTCGATTCCATCCAGTTGTTGTTCTAACTTAATTTCTTCTGCCTTGACAGGGACCCGGAACCGCTCGTGCACCGGTCGAAGTGGGCCAGGCCCGCAACAGCTCAGGATCCCGCGGCGAGTGCCGAGCAGGGGGTTGTGATGGCCGAAACGACTGTCATCAGCCCCTAGCCCAGCCCCCGGGGTGAGGATGTGGAGCAGATCCTGACCACCGGCACCGGTACTGAACTTCCTCCGCCCGAGCTCGACAAGGAGGTGGGGGAGTCCTGCCAAGAAGAAGATCACTAGGAGGTGGACCCCGTTATGGTCCCCCCGTCAACCAGCGTTCCGGAGAGCGCCTCTCCGACAAGGGTCTCCACCGATGAGCCTGCCCGCACGGAGGTCATCCCGACAAGCGGGTCTGGAGACGACCGTTGTGGCACCCCGGCTCAGAGGACCGGTTTACCCAGTGTTTCCAGCCCAGAGATCATGTCTTCTGGAAACACACAACAACTTGGAACAACTGAACTGGTCTTTATTAATATAACTCGAGTACAAGCTCATAATTTACATTGATAGCGAGGCCAGAAGCACTGCACGTGCTATGACAATATCTACATTATTTATGGAACATAACAGGGCCTCGATACTACTGGGTGATTCTACAGTGTAGCGGAACATAGCGCGGAAACTCAATCCACAGGGACACTGCTGGGACACGGCCTAGTTAGCGTAGCATGAACCATCGGAACCTCCGTCCTCGGCTTCTCCTGCATCTGGCATGATACACCAGGTGAGTACTTGGAATGTACTCGCAAGCTCACGGCAGCCAAAACAATGCAGCAAGCAATAGCATGGCAATGATTATATTAAATGCTTAGGTGGCTTACTTACGGTTACCAAATACCAACTTACTCACTTCTGGGGTGTCCCACAACCCCTGAAATACTCATGATCCGTAGAGTACTTCCGAACATAAGACAAGTTCTTCCATCATTATTATCATTATTGCGGTTGACCATTCAGTGGCCTAGTACGGACTATCCCATACCGTGGACGCGACTATTCGAATAGATTCATACACTCTGCAGAGGTTGCGCACTTTACCCACACCATGAAGCTCCTGGTCCCGTACCTCGGTACACTTCCCTCTCGGGTGGACCGGTGCTGCTCCAACGAAACCTGCCTGACCCGTGACTCCTCTATCGTACCGCCGACAATCATACCCTCCCAGGGTCATGTCCTGGGTGGCCCCTGTGTCACCCCGTGACACCTGCCACCGTCGTGGCCAAACTAAACAGTCCCAAACGGGGACACCGGCAAAACAACTCAACTGGGCTCACAGGATTATCGTCGTCTACCTGATCAGGGCAGCACGCACGCATAACCCTCCCTCTTTGGTGGTACCGATGAAAGAGCACAAAGCCAGACCAAGTCAAGGCCATCCCATACCGGCAAATGTGGTTGCGCGGATAAGTCCGGATAGGTGGCACTTGATCAACCAGTTAGGTTTAGTGTTGTCAAGTATTTAACAAGCATGGATATTAATCATGAGTAACTTAACATGGCAGTAGCTAGGCATTAAAATAAATGACTATGAATTATCACATATTAAAATTAATGCATATAATTCAATTAAATAACCAACACTATTGCAGTGGTTCATGAAGTGGATGACATGGCTTGCCTTGCTCTGTTGGGTTGTCCACAAACTCCTGGGCTTCAAATTCAAAAGGATTTCCCTCTGAAAATATTTTTAAAAAGGCAAAAGAAAATGTCACATACTACTGTTCTGTTCACCAGAAATTCTGTGAGCATGAGAAAAAAACCAAATTTTACCAGAAAATAGAGGAGCTCAAGACAAACCCAATGCAAAAAAGAATCAATTGATTTGGACTTATGGATAAAAAGTTATGGATGGTCAAAGTTTCTGGTCAAAACTGGAATAAAAACAGAAATTAGAAAAAAAAATAGCAGAGGGCCACGTCGAAGGCGTATTTTGCCAGGGCGCCTCCGCTTACCGCTTCAGCGCGCGAGGCGGGTCGCTGACGAGCGGGCCCCGCTGTTAGATTTAAATAGGGAGAGAGGGAACAGAGAGAAGCGGGGCTCCGGCGATGGTCGCCGGCGACATAGACGGCGGCGAGGTCCGGCAACTACGGGGATGGAAAGAGCGCACGGAGACGAACACGCACGTACCAGCAGCGTGATGGGAGATGGCCGGACGTCATCGTCCCCTTCCTCTCCAGAGGCCGCGGCGCTCGGGTGTCGTCAGAGATGGCGATTCCGGCAGGATTTCGGTCGGGCAAGAGCTTGGGCGGGGTCAGTGGAGTGAGCTGAGCTCGATGGTGGAGTCGGTTGAGACCAGTGTGGAGCGAAACGGCGAGGGGTGGAGCTCGAGTGGCGGCAGATCTCCGGCGAATGGCGTGGCCAGAGGGCCTCTCGGCCTTGGCTCGATGCTTGGGAGCCCGATTGGGTGGTGGTGAGTGGCGATGAGGAGCTAGGGAGGGCTGGGCATGGCCTTATATAGGCGGAGTCGAGCTCTCTGGAAGCGGCGGGGCTCGGGCCACGTCGCCGGCGCCAGGACGCCACGCTGGCTGGCTCGACGCGGGCGACGGGATAGGAGAGGGCAGAGGAGTTAAGGCGGACGGTGGCGGCTAGCGGGGGAAGAAGACGAGCGGCAGAGCCACTGTGCCCGCACGGGCGGCACAGTGCCCGAGTGCGGTGGTGGCCGCCAGGGACGTTTCCAGCGAGGAGAAGGATCGGGAGTGAGGTACGTGGACGGCAGCAACGATGTCGGCACCTCTGGACACGAAATGGCAGCGCGAGATCACTGGAACGACCTCGACAGACACCGGCGAGATGCAGAGCACGCGTACTGGCATGCCAGTACCATGCTCACCACGGGTATTGGTGTCTGCAAGCCACGCAAGTCCAGCGCACCATGTCCAGCACCTTCTCCCTTGATCACTTAGTCCCCCTCTGCCCTTGGTTTGGCTAGGTTCACTCTGGTACGAAGTGTATCTTCAGCTACAGTTTCTGACAGAAACTTTGGGAGGGATCTGGAGGAGAGGTGAGCTAGAGATGGAGCCAGTAGAGATGTCTGGAGTGATCTACTATGGAAGGACTATAGACTGACCAAATTTGAGGAAATTTCATCAAGGTTTGAGGGTAGTTCATGTACAACTGATGTACTGAACAAGAAACCTAGATGAGATGGTAGCACTCATCTGGTTGATCTGCTAGAGCTGAAAATTGGTGTGGGAGTGTTATTTGGTGGATAGATGTTGTCATAAAAATTTCAGCTTAATTGGATACGTCTAGATGGTACTTCCTTCATAGAGGTTCAAAATGAGCAGAAACTGGACAGAATATTGCTGCTGAAAATTTGTACTGGACAAGATGATATTTTTGGATATTGTGGCAAGATAGGTTCCCTAATATCTCAGGGAATTATTTGAGAGTTTTCTGAGTTGGGAAAATATGGGTTGCTTCACAAATGGCCAGTGCTGTCCAGAAGATAAATGGAGTTTTCTGGACAAATCTTTGTACTGGACCATGCGATCTTTTTGAAGAATGTGGGAGTAGATGATGACAAGAAGGTGTGGTATTAATTTGGGATTTTTCTGAGTATCAGAACTATAGGTTGCTTCATAACCCATAGTGATGACAGATTTTCCCAAAGGAAGGAAATGAATATTTGAGAAAGATTGAGAATTGGAAATTGATCCAGAAGTTGTGTGACAAGATTTTGGCAAGATGCTAAGGGCTTTGGATCACTGAGAGACATTCATAAGTCCAGAGTCAACTAAAAAAAATTCAAAAACCCTCCAAATTGCAAATAAAGCCTGAAAGATTTTGAAAAGAAAAAGTTGCCAAAACCCAGGGTGTCACAACCGTGCGCCGGCAACACAAGCTGCCGGGGGAGGAGACACCCCTCATCAGCAGACGCCAACGGGTAATCCTCTTGTCTTTAGGCGTCTTTCATGGAACATTTCTTCTTCCTCTTTTCTTTTTGTCTTCTTGAACTTGGCTCATGATTTCAAATTCTATCTCACCCTTGCTTCCGCCTCGATCCACAGCTCAAACCTTCCCCGACGAAGGCGAAGTCCTTGTGGAGGTGGCCAACATTGCAAAGGATGCCGTCGAGGAAGCCGCCAAGATCGCCGCTGAAGAGGGCCCTGCGCAGGCTGCCGAGGAGACCGGGACACTTCCTGATGAGTCTGGGAGGCCCACCGGCAGCACGCCCGATCCCGCCAGGATGGATGCGAAGAAGACGCCCGCCAATGTTGACGCGCCGACTCCCGGCAACCAACTTGTGGTGCCAATGTTGCAAGCTCCGTCGAGCAACTTGGCGTTGATCGCTTCTCAGCACGGGTCTGGAGCCCCCAGTTCCTCTGGCACCGTGGGGCCAAGCTTTGATGAAGAGATAGCTCGGATCTTGCTTCCCTTAGTCCGAAGAACTGACGAATCCACTGACGCGGCCGACAACGCCGAAGATCTTGCCTTCATGGAAATCATGGCCGTCGGTTTCAAAGGTGTCCAGGAACGGTACAGCCGGAGGTGGGACAAGGTGCACGAGGAGCGCAAAGCTGCGGATTTGGTTGACTGGAAGCTAAGAGAGAAGGCGGATGAGCTGCGCATGTGGTACAGTCAGCAGGCCCACAATCTCAATGTTGCCACCGAAAGAGCCACAGCCCATGACGGCAAGCTGACAGAGCGCGAAACGCTGCTCAATGCCAAAGAGAAGGATCTTGCCGCACGGGAAGAAGCCCTTGCCGCCACTCTTCGCGGCAAGGATGAAGACATCGAAGCTCTCCTCAAGCAGTGGACCCAAGATCTGGAGGACGGGCACAAGAAATCCATTGAAGCCCAGGCTTTGGAGAACGCCGCCAAGCTCAAGGAGGCTGCCGACAAGGCTGCTGCTGCCAACTCTGCCAAGGCAGAACTAGAATCCCAGGTGGCCAAACTGAAGGAGGATCTTGTCGACAGCGGCAAAGAAATCAAGGCTCTCAAGGATGAAGCGCTGAAGGCAGCCCGCACTCTAGGGGACTTGCAAACGCAACTATCGTCCAAGAACCAAGACCTTGACGCCGCCGCCAAGACGATCGGAGATCTGAAATCCCAACTGGCCATCATGGTGACGGCTTCCGCCAAGGAGAGGGAGAGGGTCTTGACGGAGAAGCTGGAGAAGGAAGAGGCCTCGAAGAAGGAGGCCGAGAACAACTACGCCCAACTGCACGAGAACCTCTCCCTCTGGACCGGCAGGCTTGTTAATGCTGCCGAGCGCATCAGCCTCCAAATTGCAGAGATGGATATGAAGAGCTGGGGTTTCACCATCAACGACAAGGAGGCCACCAGCGTCAGACTGACCAAGTTCTTCAAGGGTCTTATTGACGCCTTGAAGACGTATCACGAGGACAGGTCTGCTTCCTTCGCCGATGAATCCCGAAAATTTGCATGCGAGGTCGTGTACAGGGTGTTGCTCAAGATCGCTCATCGCAATCCCGGCCTTGATCTCTCCGGGGTCTTTAAGAGGTTGCCGAATAGCACAGACGTCACTGCTACCGACAAGATCGCTGCCCCTCTTGCCGACAAGGTTCTCCAAATCCCCACGGTTCAGGGCAATCATCGAGACTGAGCTTGTCGCTATATCCACCGTTGCGCTGTCATGTACAAGATACATTTGATCTTTTGTTAGCCCTGCACTATTTCTGTGATGCAATTATGACTTGTATCAATGGACGAATGTATGTTGTCCCCCTTGTTTTATTTTGCTTTTGTATGATTGTGCTCCCTACGCTTACTCGGAAGCTTGCTGATAGGCACACTTGCCACGAGCGCTTTGAGGAACGGGTCCTTAGCAGCCTGCTGGAAATGCCGCTGTCGGCAAGGCTACTTGCCAGGACAGAGCACAGCTGCTAGGCTTGCCGAGCGGACTCGAGGCAAGTTAGAGCGCGGACCGATTGCGACAAGGTTCCTTCGCGTGCAGGTTTCTCATACAAAGCGCAGAATTGTTCATGGGAAATCGCAAATGTAATTGAGGAAAAATTTCAAAGTTTTGCAACTTAGCTTTTCCTTGTGTCCTTTCTCTTGTTGCACAAAATGATCACTTGAACGTCATTAAAATGGTACCCCATCTCCACCCCCCCCCCTCGGGAAACTTGCGCGCGAGGGATTCCCTTGTCCTTTTAAGAAAAAGAAAGAAGAGAAAAGAGCGGTTTGGGAACCTTGACGGTTCATTAGCCATTTCATACAAACTAAAGTGTAAACACAACACCATATGCATTCATATAAATGAATATGTATGAAGAGTCGTGAAACACTTAGCTTTATTATGCACAGGTTCTGCGCCTGGCTTTGTACAAAGGGTTACATGTCTTGCCGACAAGGCTTGTACAAAAGGGGTTGCCGGGAGCGCCTGGTAACCGCACCTCATGGGTAGAACTTGCGAAGATGCTCAATATTCCATGAGTTTTGCACTGGGGTGCCATCCTCGGTCTCCAGACGGACAGTGCTGGGCCTAGTGACTCGTACTACCCGATAAGGGCCTTCCCACTTCGGCGTCAGCTTGTTTGATCTCTTGGTGGACTGAACGCACCGAAGAACAAGGTCGCCTTCCTCAAGGCTTCAGGCATGCACTTTGCGGCTATGGTAGCGGCGCAAGGCTTGCTGGTAGCGTGCAGCTCGCACAGCCGCCCGAAGATGATCTTCCTCAAGGAGCAATGCGTCGTCTTGCCACAGCTGCTCTTGCTCAGCTTCATCGTAAGCGAGCACTCAAGGTGACCCGTATATGAGTTCCGTGGGGAGCACCGCTTCTGCACCATAGATTAGTGAGAAGGGTGTTCGGCCGGTAGCTCGATTTGGTGTCGTCCTGAGTGACCAAAGAACTGCAGCCAATTCATCAATCCAGCACTTTCCACACTTGCGCAGCCTGTCGAAAGTTCTTGTCTTGAGGCCACGCAACACTTCAGCATTCATCCTTTCCGCTTGGCCGTTGCTTCTCGGGTGAGCGACAGATGCAAAACAGATTTTGCTGCCAAGGTCTTGGATATACTGCATGAAGGTGCGGCTCGTGAATTGCGTGCCGTTGTCGGTGATGATTCTGTTAGGAATCCCGAAACGGCAAACTAATCCTTTGAAGAACTTGACGGCTGATTGCGCTGTCACCTTTCTCATTGGCTCAACTTCATGCCACTTTGTGAACTTGCCGATGGCGACGTACAAGAACTCAAAGCCCCCGGCAGCACAGGGGAAGGGGCCCAAGATATCGAGCCCCCAGACCGAAAAGGGCCAGGAGAGAGGGATTGTTTGGAGAGCTTGAGCTGGCTGATGTATATTTTTCAAGTGGAACTGGCATGCTTCATACTTGGTTACTAGCTCAGTTGCATCCTGGAGGGCAGTGGGCCAATAGAAGCCTTGCCGGAACGCTTTGCCAGCAAGTGCCCTTGACCCTACGTGAGAGCCACATATGCCTCCATGTATCTCCGCCCAACAGCTTTAGTCCATCTTCCCGGCAAATGTACTTTAATTTCACACCGTTTGGTCGTTTTCTGTACAGGATGTTATCCACAAACTGATACATACTTAACTGATGGGCTACTTTCTCAGCTTCTTCTTGCTCATCAGGAAGTTCTCCGGTTTGAAGGAAACGAACTATTTGTTGTGCCCATGGCGGAGCCTGCGGCTCGACGACAAGGACTACAGGCATCTCTTCGGCCGTGGGAGCGATTGCTTCTGCGGCAAAAACGTGAGGTTCTGCGCTGAGCCGCTGCTCACCACCAACCGTGTCATTGTTCCCGGCAACATCCTTGCCAACGGCTTTCGGGAGCTCCATCGGAAAGTACTTGCCGGTATTCAACTTTCTTCTTTTACTAGCCTGTGTCGATGGAGTGACTGTGGGTTGATTCAAATGGAGCACAAAAGTTCCCGGTTCCACGGGAAGCTTTTGCGCGGCACACTTTGACAGGCTATCAGCAATGCTATTTTCCGCACGAGGAATGTGCTCTGTTTGCAACCCGTCAAAGTGTTCTTCCAATTTCCTCACGTCTTTCACATATGCTTCCATCAATGGGCTCTGGTAATCTTTGTTCACTTGCTTCACAACAAGCTACGAGTCGCCACGGATGATCAATTTTTTCATTCCAAGGTCCACTGCAATCCTAAGACCGGAAAGGAGTCCTTCGTACTTGGCAGTGTTGTTTGTAGCTTGCTCCCTGGGAAAGTGCATTTGGACCACGTATTTGAGGTGCTCTCCGGTGGGTGCGACAAGCAGCACGCCGGCACCGGCGCCTTGCAGCGAGAAGGTACCATCAAAGTACATGATCCATTCTTTTGCTGTTTCTTTGCCGGGAAGAGTTGTCTCTTGAGTTTCTTCGTCTTGCGTTGGCGTCCATTCGGCAATGAACTCCGCCAAGGCTCTGCTTTGGATGGTTAAAGTGCTCTCAAACTTAAGTGCAAAGCTTGACAATTCCAACGCCCACTCCACTATCCTGCCAGTTGCCCCTGGATTTCTCAAGATGCGTTGTAACGGGAAGCGAGTGACGACAGTAATCTCGTGTGCTTGGAAGTAGTGGCGCAGCTTTCTCGAGGCCATAAGAAGGCCGAAAAGCAATTTTTGCAATCCAGAATATCTTGACCTAGCCCCCTGCAGAAGGGAACTAACAAAATAAATGGGTCATTGCACCACCCTTTTCTTCGGCACCACTTGCTGATCATCTTCGTCTGCTTGTGTTGCATTTGTCTTGTCAGCGTCAGACCTTGCCAGAGAAGATTCCGATTTATCGCTGGATGGGCTTGCCACGGTTACTTCCTCATCATCAATTTCCCTCTGCGACTCTAGTGCAGCACTAGCCACTTGGTTCGTTGCCGCTACGTATAGCAGCAATGGTTCCTGTGGTCTAGGCGCAACTAGTGTTGCCGCGGAGGAGAGGTATCTTTTCAAGTCCTACAGCGCGGCCTCGCTTCCGGAGTCCATTTCATTGGACCTGCCTTTTTCAAAATCTTGAAAAACGGCAATGCGTGCTTAGCAGATCTTGAAATGAACCTACTCAAGGCAGCAACACAACCGGCAAGATGTCGTACATCCTTGATGCTTTTTGGTGCTTGAATCTGCTCAATTGCTTCGATCTTGTCGGGATTTGCTTCAATTCCTCGTTGAGATACAAAGAACCCGAGGAGCTTGCCGGACGGGACGCCAAACACACACTTCTCGGGGTTGAGCTTCAAGTTGATTTTGCGCAAGTTTGCAAATGTCTCTTCTAAATCTTGAATGAGGGTTGACTTGTCCTTGGTTTTGACCACTATATCATCCATGTATGCTTCCACATTCCTGTGCAGCTGGGGCTCAAAACCAATCTGGACTGCCCTTGCAAATGTTGAACCGGCACTCTTTAATCTGAAAGGCATACGCATGAAGCAGTACGTGCCACATGGAGTAATGAATGTGGTTTTCTCCTCATCCTCCTTGGCCATGAATATCTGATGGTATCCAGAGTATGCATCAAGGAAGGAGAGCAAATCACAGCCGGAAGTAGCGTCTACAATTTGATCAATGCACGGCAAAGGGAAAGGATCCTTCGGGCATGCTTTGTTGATATCCGTGTAATCGATACAAAGTCTCCACTTTCCGTTTGCTTTATGCACCACAACCAGATTTGCCAACTAGGTGGGATGTAGCACTCCTCTGACCAGGCCTGCCGCTTTGAGTTTCTTGATTTCTTCGGCAATGAATTGTTGCCACTCCAAAGCTTGCTTCCAGACCTTTTACTTGACGGGCCGAGCGTGGGGACAAATGGCAAGGTGGTGCTCAATTACCTCCCTAGGAACACCGGGGATGTCTTACGGTCGCCATGCGAACACATCGTCGTTCTCCCGTAGGAAGACAACGAGCGCGCTTTCCTATTTGCTGTCAAGGGTGGCACTGATGGTGAAGGTACCGTCTGTGCCATCCTCCCTTGCCGGTACCTTCTTGGTTGCCGGTGCAGTAGCTTTGGATTTCTTACCGGTAGAGCACTTCGGCAAGTCTTCAACAGGCGCGCAGCACTCCGAAGAGGTGCGCTTCCCGGAATCCTTGCTAGAGGTCTTGCCGGAATTCTTCTTTTCCTTCTTCTTGGCGGGAGCTGGTGCCTTGGCGGCCTTTGCTGCAACCGCATCTCTGTACATCTTGTCGACGCAAATGACTGCATCTTTCTTGTCGGAATTGATGGAAATGACACCCATCGGTCCTAGCATCTTCAATGTGTTGTAAGCATAGCGAGATGCTGCCATGAATTTCGCCAAGGCTGGGCGGCCAAGAATTCCATTATACGGCAAGGGGATTTTGACGACATCAAACACAATCTTCTCTGTCCTGTAATTCAGTTCCCCGCCAAGCATTACCGGCAATGTGATCTTTCCCTTGGGTTGGCTTCTTCCCGGGTTTACTCCTTGAAAAGTGTCTGTCTTTTCGAGCTCCTCGTCGGGAATCTGCAGCCTCTTGATGACTTCCGGTGAGATCAAATTCAGACCGGCCCCACCATCAACTAACATCTTTGTCACTTGGAGGTTGCGAATTGTTGGCGAGACCAACAATGGAAAACACCAGACCACGGTTAAGCGATCAGGGTGATCCTCATCATCAAAGATGATAGGCGTGTGTGACCTTTTGAGTGGTTTTTGAGAGCCCATTGCTGGTTCTGCCGCGTTAACCTCACGTGCCCACTACTTAAGTTGGCGGTGAGAGGAGTGCAAAGATGCTCCTCCGTCAACGCACATGGCCTCAGTTGCCTTCTGGAATTCTTGTTCACTGGATTCTCTATCGTCCTCTTCTTCCTCACTTCCATCATCTTCCTCTTTCTTTTCACGGCCTCTAGCAGGCTTTTCTTTCTGCTGCTTGGCCTTGCCGCGACGGCCTCCTCGACCATGGCGGCCCCTTTTGCCGGATCCACCGGCACCATCCTGACCCTTCTCTTTGTCACGCTTTTCGTATTCGGCCTTCTACTTCTCCACAAGGTGCTCGACTTGTCGGCACTCTTGGAGATCATGGCCCTTGGTGCGGTGAATCTTGCAGTATGGCCCATCAGATTTGCCGGCTTTCTGATTTGCCGCCGCCTCCTGGCAAGCAGCGCATACAGCAGCCTCCTTGCTAGGCTTTTCAGTCTTGGCTTTCTTGGCGGACTCAGAGTTGCCGAAACCTTCGACGGCCATTACAGTTTTGCATTTGCGCTTCCTGTTGTGCTTTTGGCCCTTCTTCCTCGGGGTGGCGGCATCATCATCCTCGGAATCTACCTCAGCGCCAGCGTCCTCCCCGGGAAGCCTTCTCCCTTCTTCAGCGCGAGCACACTTATCCGCCAACGTGTACAGCTCGTTGACGGTCTTGGGCAGCTTGACGTTCATTTTCTCCCGCATTCTCCGATTGCGCACATTCGTGTGAAAAGTGGCAATGACGGCTGCGGGGTGGACATCTGGGATGTTGCGGTGCACGTGGCTGAATCTCTGGATGTACTTGCGCAAAGTTTCACCATCTCTTTGCGGGATCACCTGCAGGTCGCTGGGCTGTCCAGGGGCCTTGTGGCCTCCGGTGAAGGCACCAACAAACTCGTTGCAGAGATCTGACCATGAAGAAATGGAGTTCTCCAGTAAGTTCATCAGCCAAGATCTCACGTTGGGCTTCAGTACCAATGGAAAGTAGTTGGCGAGGATTTTCTCATTCCTTCCCCCGGCAGCTTGTACGGCAATCGTATAGATGCCCAAGAATTCTGCCGGGTTTAGCTTGCCGTCATACTTTTTCGGCACTTCTAGTTTGAAGGCCCGAACGGACGGCCATCGGACTTGCCGCAGCTCACGAGTGAAGGCAAGACACCCAACCTCGTAAGGTAGGTATCCACCAACACCTGGCGCAGGCTCATCAACGATGGGGCCGTTACGCGCGTTGGATTGACGGCGCGCCTCCCGGCGCCGTTCGATGGTGGTGCGAGCATCTTCTGCCCGCCTGTCTCGTAGCACTTGCCGCTGATCTTGCCGCGCTCGCGGATCTGAAGACGCCATTGACATCTCGTCGGGTCCAAAAGACTGCTGGGCTTGTTGCGGCTGTTGGCGTTGCTGCTGCTGAGGCGGTTGCCGCGGTGGCGATTGCAACGTTAGCGTAGTGCCGTCAACGCGGCCACCAGTTGGAGATGCCGGCACTGCTTGTGGACACCGTGAGGGCTCTGCTTGCTGTGATTTACTGGCTTCGGCAAATCCAATCAAGCTTTGGATGGTGGCTCTCCACTCATCCATCTTCTCTGCCGCCGGAGGGAAGTTTAGCAACATCTGGGCTCGCGCCATTGCTTCTGCCACTATGGCTGGCATGGCCGGAAGAGAAGAGCGCGACGTCGCTATACTTCTGGCAGAGCTAGTAGGAGCGCCATCGTGGTCTTGTTGTCACGGCACATGGTCAGCAGCTGATCGCCGTGGCGGAGGCGGTGCCTGAGGATCTGGAATCTAATCCACAGGAGTCTTGCCGTGAGGTCGCCGCTACCCGGAGTAGTTGGCACCGCTCAGAGCTGTATCGCGCCCATTGTGTGAGGGGCGCGGCGTCTGTCCTGAAGCAGCATCCTTGGACGTCGCTGCAGCGGGATCTCAGCTCGCGCCGGCCCGGGCATTGCTGCTCCGGTGGCTGCGTTCGTCTGCGCCGTGGGGAGGAGGAGGAGGAGGAGGGCGTCCATCCACTCCGCCCACGCCGTCGCGGCTCCGTTTGCCAGAGGACCGAGGAGGTCGACTGCCTCCAGCGTGCTCGTCCCTTGCACCGACCGCAGTATCCGCACCGCCCGCATTGGTCGCGCCGCCTGCGCCGCCTGCGGATGCGTGCGGGGTGGCCATCATCGTGATGCCCTTCTTCTTGGGCGCCATCGACGACGAGGAGGACGACGAAGGAGTGGGTGAAGACGATGAAGAAGATGCGCAATCCACTGATCAAGGTTCGCACAAGCGCTCCTCCCCTACCTGGCGCGCCAAAGATGTCGTGGTGGTACGACCATCTATGGGGCCATGCAGCCCCTGGTGGTTCGGCAGGGGAGGTCGACGTGCACAAAGAGCATGAACAATGGAAGGCGCAAGGGATTTACCCAGGTTCAGGCCATTGAGAAGCGTAAAACCCTACTCCTGCTTTTGGTGTATTAATGGTGTGGAAGCACAGTACAAGGAGCGCTTCTCCCGGCAAGGTGCGGAGAGAGCAGCTACACGAGGGCATGCTTGTGTTTGAAAAGGCGGTCCGAATCCCTCTAACTGTTGCCTTGGTCCTCCTTTTATAGCTCAAGGGGTTACCACAGTGGCAAAACAGTAATTACATAATGATTAGATAGCAAACAGTGCTATCATACCTAACTCTGTCAGTTTAGGACAAAAGCACTAAATGCGCCGTTAGGTGTCATGTGGAGAGGTAGTCCCGGCAAGGTTTCTGCACCGCTTGCCCAGCTACCTTTTATTATTCTGACATGCCTCCTAGACGGGTGTCATTAGAGGCAAACCATGTCCCAGCGTGCTCACACGTGCCCGACAAGCTTCGCCAACCAGCCTGCGTGGTCGACACCTCACCCATTAGCGTACACCTGTGCGGTGAGGTGGAGCGCTGGAGGAATGGCATAAGCTTGCCGGCACGGAGCTTGCCGGGTCTTCTCCTTGCCGGTTCATCCTTGCCGGCAAGGGATATCTTCTTCTTTGGTACTAGTCGAGTGCTTGTTGGTGCTATATCTTGAGCTTCTCTCCAATGGCTTCTGCAACTAGGTCCAGAATCTCGGTCTTGGCGGTTCCTGGCGAGGCTTGGCCGGCAAGAAGGCCGCTACTGTCTGTGCATAAGTTAGGGTATAAAATACCCGTGTTTTATACATCGACAAGAAGTATGACATTAATTCAGATCTTTACAGACTGTTTTTTTAGACAGATTCTGTTTTTGTTGCATAGTTTGCTTATTTTGATGAATGTATGGATCGTACCGGGGGGTATGAGTCATGGAGAAGTTGGAGTACAGTAGCATTATGCCAATATTAAATATGAATCAATTTACAACAGCACCTAAAGTTTAAGATTTATTTGTTATACTAACGGATCTCACGAGATTTTCTGTTGAGTTTTGTGTGCTGAAGTTTTCAAGTTTTGGGTGAGACTACGTTGGATAAAGGAAGAAGGAGTCGCAAGAGCCTAAGCTTGGGGATGCCCAAGGCACCCCAAGGTAATATTCAAGGAATACTCAAGCTTCTAAGCTTGGGGATGCCCCGGATGGCATCCCCTCTTTCGTCTACAATCTATCGGTATATCACTTGGAGCTATATTTTTATTCATCACGTGATATGTGTTTTACTTGGAGCGTCTTGTGCTATAGTTTGTTTGATTTTGTTTGATTTTTAGTTTCTCACAATCATCTTTGCTGAACACACCTTTTTGAGAGGGACACACATTATTCGTGATTTGTTAGAATACTCTATGTGCTTCACTTATATCTTTTGAGCTAGGCAGTTGCTCTAGTGCTTCACTTATATCTTTTAGAGCACGGCGGTGGTTATATTTTAAAGAAATAGTTGCACTCTCATGCTTCACTTATATCTTTTTGAGACTCTAATAAATAGCAATGGTAATATGCACGGGCTATGAATTTGGTCCTAATATGATAGGTATTCAAGAGGGATATAATAAAAACTTTCATGTAGATCACTGAATATGATCAGTTTGATTCCTTACAATAGTTTTGCGATATTAAGATGGTAATATGTGGGAGGTGCTAGTAGATAATTGTGGTTTAGTAAGAATATTGGTGTTAAGGTTTGTGATTTCCGAAGAATGCATGTATGGTCTGTCGTTATGCTAGGAAGTTGGAGCATGATTTATTATTGATTGTCTACCTTATGAGTGGCGGTCGGGGACAAGCGATGGTCTTTTCCTACCAATCTATCCCCCTAGGGGCATGCGTAGTAGTACTTTGCTTCGAGGGCTAATAAACTTTCGCAATAAGTATGTGAGTTCTTTATGACTAATGTGAGTCCATGGATTATACACACTCTCACCTTTCTGCAATTTGCTAGCCTCTTCGGTACCGTGCATTGCCCTTTCTCACATCGAGAGTCGGTGCAAACTTCGCCGGTGCATCCAAACCCCGTGATATGATACGCTCTATCACACATAAGCCTCCTTATATCTTCCTCAAAACAGCCACCATACCTACCTATCATGGCATTTCCATAGCCATTCCGAGATATATTGCCATGCAACTTCCACCGTTCCGTTTTTATGACACACATCATCATTGTCATATTGCTTTGCATGATCATATAGCTGACATAGTATTTGTGGCTCAGCCACCGTTCATCATTTTTATACTTGTTACTCTAGTATCATTGCACATCCTGGTACACTGGCAGAGGCATTCATATAGAGTCATATTTTTGTTCTAGATTCCGATGATGGGCTTTCTCAAATTTCCAAGGTCTTCATGAGCAAGCAAGTTGGATGGACACCCAATTAGATTTCATGTTGAGCTTTCATACACTTATAGCTCTTAGTGCATCCGTTGCATGGCAATCCCTACTCCTTGCATTGACATCAATTGATGGGAATCTCCATAGCCCGTTGATTAGCCGCGTCGATGTGAGACTATCTTCTTATTTTTGACTTCCCCTTATTAATCTCTACCACCACATTCTATTCCACCCATAGTGCTATATCCATGGCTTGCGCTCATGTATTGTGTGGCGGTTGAAAAAGCTGAAGCGCGTTAAAAAGTATGAACCAATTGCTCGGCTTGTCATCGGGGTAGCGCATGATAAATACTTTGTGTTAAGAAGATGGAGCATGACAGGATTATGTGATTTTGTAGGGATAACTTTCTTTAGCATTTTTATTTTGAAAGGCATGATTGTTTGTTAGTATGCCTGAGTATTGATGTCTTTATATCAAATTATAGACTATTTCTTTGAATCATTCGCATCTTATTATTCATACTATAAGAGAGATTACATTATGAAAGGTAGCATTCCACATCAAAAATTCTGTTTTTATCATTTACCTACTCGAGGACGAGCAGGAATTAAGCTTGGGGATGCTTGATATGTCTCCAACGTATCTATAATTTTTTATTGTTCCATGCTATTATAGTATCTATCTTGGATGTTTTATATGCAATTATATGCCACTATATATCATTTTTTGGGACTAACCTATTAACCTAGTGCCAAGTGTAGTTGCTGTTTTTTGCCTGTTTTTGTCTTTTCAGAAAATCATTATCAAACAGAGTCCAAACGAAGAAAAAAAAATTGGATTAATTTTTTCTGGACCAGAAGGGACCCTTGAAGCTTCGGGAGAAGACCAGAAGAGCCATGAGGGAGCGACAAGCTCGGGAGGCGCTCCCCAAGGGGTGGGCGCACCCCCTAGGTTTGTGGGCCCCTCGTGGCACCTCTTGACCTAATTCCAGCAGTACAAATTCCAAAATATTCCCAATATACCAGAGAGACAGAAGAAAAAACCTTTCCGCCGCCGCAAGCCTCTGTTCTTCTGAGATCCCATCTGGAGGTCTTTTCCAGTACTCTGCCGGAGGGGGGATCGATCACGGAGGGCTTCTTCATCAACATTGCTGCCCTTCCGATGATGTGTGAGTAGTTTACCATAGACCTACGGGTCCATAGCTAGTAGCTAGATGGCTTCTTCTCTCTCTTTGATCTTCAATACCATGTTCTCCTCGATGTTCTTGGAGTTCTATCCGATGTAATCTTATTTTGCGGTGTGTTTGTTGGGATCCGATGAATTGTGAGTTTATGATCAGATTATTAATGAGAAATATTTGAGTCTTCTCTGAACTCTTTTATGGATGATTGTCATAGCTTTGTATTTCTCTCCGATCTATCCATTTGGTTTGGTCAACTAGATTGATTTATCTTGCAATGGGAGAGGTGCTTTGTCATGGGTTCAATCTTGCGGTGCTCAATCCCAGTGACAGAAAGGGACATAACACGTAGTTGTATTGTTGCCATTAAGGATAAAAAGATGGGTTTTAATCATATTGCTTGAGTTTACTTTGTCTACATCATGTCATCTTGCTTAAGGTGTTACTCTGTTTTATACTTAATACCCTCGATGCATGCTGGATAGCAGTCGATGGGTGGAGTAATCACTAGTGCAGCGACCTGCTATACAAATGGTATTTACCCCCTTTTAGCGATGAAGTTTTAAACCGTCGCCTTGCCTATGTGTGCGATAGGGTGTCCTTTCCGCACGATCCAGAAACCGTCCGCGATAGGGCCTCTGGTCACACACGTGGGGCAAAAAGAGCTCGTGTGCGATCGGGTGAGCCATCGCAGACAATTATACTGGCCCAATCATTTCCGTTCATATGTACATCCCACACAGTGAATCCAAGACAAACGTTTCTGTTCGTATATACTGTGACACCCTGATTTTGGCAACTTTTTCTTTTAAAATTTTCCTGGTTTTATTTGCCGTTTGTTGGTCTTTGGAACCAAACCATTTGACTTTGGACTTGAGGATTCCTTGGATTTCTCTTTAAGTGGTCCAACAACCTCAACATCTTGCCAAAATCTTGTCTTATACCCTCTGATCAAAACCCTAATTTCTATTCTCTCAAAATATTTCATTTATCCCAATGGATATGCTCATGCTCACTATGGGTTGTGAAGCAACCAATTGATCTGTTGATCAGAAAATTCCTAGATTAATACCACATCTTCTTGAGATCATATACTCCCACAATCTTCAAAAATATTGCATTGGCCAGTACAAAATTTTGTCCAGAATATTCCTTTTATCTTCTGGACATAATTGACCCTTTGTGAAGCGACACCTATTTCTATGCCTCAGCAAACTCCCAAATAAATCCCTGGGATACTAGGAGTCATATCTTGCCATAATATCCAAAAATAACTCCTAGTCCAGTACAAATTTCCAGCAAAAATATTCTGCCAAGTTTCTGCTCATTTCAAACCCGTGTGAAGGAAGTACCAGCTAGAGGTACCCATTTGAGCTGAAATATTTGTGGCATCTTGTCTTCACCAAATAACCTCCCAACACCAAATTTCAGCTTCAGGAGCCAACCCATTTGAGTGCAACAACCTCATCAAGTTTCTGGACCAGCAAAGTGGTTTACACATGAACCATGTTTAAAACTTGGAGAAAGTTGCTCAAAACTTGCCAGCAGATAGTACTTCCAACATACATCATCCCAGACAAGTCTCTTGGCCCCATCTCCAACTCATCCATGCTCTGGATCCCTCTCAAGTTTCTATTCAGAAACTACACTTGATGCTACCACTCGATTCAGAGTGTATCTAGCCGAACCAGAGGCACAGCGAGGCTGGGTGATCCAGGGTCGATGCACTGGACAAGGTGTGCCAGGCAATATGGCCTCCAGGTGCCAGCTCCCGTGGTGAGCACGGCACTGGCATGCCTGTGCACGCGCTCTGCATGCCGAGCACGTCGAACGCGACTACTCCAGCCGTCCCGTGTCGCCGTACCGTGTCCCCGTGTGCCGACTACCTCTCCGCCATCCACCTAAGCTGCTCCAGAGCCTTCCCCTCACAGGCCGCCACCGAGCACTGCACTATTGCGCCCGTGCGGCCATAGTGAGGTGAGCTGGCTGGCCTCTTCCCCGCCCGCCATTGCCTTGCCCATTAACTCGCCTGACCTCACCCGTCACCTCGCCCCACCTCGCGACGGCCAGCTCGCCGTCCTTCCCGCGCCAGCTCATCCACGGTGGCTTGCGGCGCGGCCACCCTCCGCCCACCTATAAAAGGCGGCGCCCGGCCTCTCCGCACCTCACCACTCCACCTCTCCCTCTCTCAATCGCCACTAGAGCGCTCCGTCGGGAGCCGGGAGCTCGTCTTCCTCCACTCCGGCCGAAGCTCCGCCGCCCGAACCCTGATCCACTCCAGCTCGCCCCACTCCACCCCAGCCATTCCCGACCACCTCCCTGAGCTCAGTGCATCCAACTGACCCGCCTAGAACTCCTGCCCAGTCGAAACGGTGTCGGAATCGCCGTCTCCGACGACGACCGAGAGCAACCGCCATCGGAGAGGAAGGGGGCGACACCGTTAGGCCACCTCTGGAGACGCTGCGGGTACAGGGAGGACCGCCGTCGTGCGCTCATTCCATCCCCGCAGTCGCCTGACCTCGCCGCAGCCACTATCGCCGGCTATCACCGTCGGTGAGCCGCCCTCTGTCTGCTCCCTCCTTTCCCTTTTAAATCTGACCGCCCGGCCCCACCTGTCAGCGGCTCAGGCCCGCGCCTGAAGCGGTATAAGTGGAAGTGTATTTCCACTTTACGCTTTCGACGTGGCCCGCTGGAGGTTTTTCTGTTTTTAGTTTAAATTCAATTTTTAATTAGATTTGACCAAAAACTTTGACCAGCCATTACTTTTAGACCACAAGTCCAAATCAAGTGATTCTTTTTGCTATGGTTTTGTATTGAGCCCCTCTATTTTCTGACCAAGTTTGGTATTTTTCCAATGTTCACAGAATTTTTGGCAAACAAAAAGGCTTTATGTGACATATTCTTTTGCCATTTAAAAATACTTTCAGAGGGAAATTGTTGTGGATTTGAAGACCAGGAGTTTGCTGATACTCCACTTGAGCAAGGCAAGCCACATCATCCATTGCATAAGGCATAGCAATAGTATTGGCTTATAGTGAATTATATTGCATTTAATTTAATTTAAATATTCTAAGCTCCATATGGTTGATTTTTGCACAAATTCAACATAGTTAAATGTGACCAGCAACTTTATATGTTAAATTCACTTTGATGGTTGATCAAGTGGCACCAACCCGGACTTACCCGTGCAGCCACATCTACCAGAATGGGACGGCCTTGACTTGGTCCGACCACGTGCTCTTTTACCGGTACCACCAAAGAGGGGAGGTTATGCGTGCATGCTGTCCTGATCAGGTAGGCGACGATAACCTTGTGAGCCCAGGTTGAGTTATTTGCCGGCGTCCCTGTTTGGGACAGTTTAGTTGGCCACGATGGTGGCAGGTGTCCGGAGTGACACAGGGGCCACCCAGGGCATGACTCGGACGGGGGATGATTGTCAGTGGTACGATAGAGGAGTTACGGGTTAGACAAGTTTCGTTGGACGAATGTCCATGGTGTGGGTAACGAGCGCAACCTCTGTAGAGTGTAAGAATCTATTCGAATAGCCGTGTCCACGGTATTGGACACAGTCCGCACTAGGTCACACTGTGTGGTCAACCGTAATAATAATAATGATGGAAGAATTGGCCTCATGCTCAGAGGTGACCGATGGGTCACGAGTGCTCCGGGTGTCATGGAGTGAAACCGGAAGAGAGTAAGTTGATAACCAGCATTAGTAAGTGAGCATATTAAAGCATTTAACAAAATCTTTGCAATGCTATTGTTTGCTGCACTGTTTTGGTTGCTGTGAGCTTGCGAGTACATTCCAAGTACTCACCTGGCGTATCATGCCAGATGCAGGAGAAGCCAGTGATGGAGATCCCGATGGTTCATGCTACACTAACTAGGTCGTGTCCCAGCAGTGTCCCTTTGGGATGGAGTTTCCCACGCGATGTTCTGCTACGCTGTAGTCTTTCCACTAGTACTGAGGCCCCTGGATGTTTCATAAATAATGTAGATATTGTCATAGCACGAGTTGTGCTTCTGGCCTCGCATGTAATATCCAAGCTTGTACTTGTATAATATCAATAAAAGATCAGTTCTGTTCTGTTCCAAGTTGTTGTGTGTTTCCATAAGACTTGATCTCTGGGTTGGGAATACAGGGTAAGCCGGTCCTCTGAGCCGGGGTGCCACATATACATCCCATACAGTGAATCCCAAACAAACGTTTCCGTTCGTATATACAAAGCACACAGTTTTCTGCATCACATCGTCTGTTATAGTGTTGCCATTGCAGACGATAGTAATAATTTTATTGTTTGTGTTATTGAATGCATCACGCACACTGTCTAGAACAAACTGTGTGGCATAGGCTGTCCATCACACACACTTTTTATGTGGAAAACATTTGTGCAAGGTGGCCTAACGCAAACAGTTGTCTAGAGGAAGTTGTGTGTGATTGTTCATTGATCCAACACGTTTACTTCCTAGAAACTATGTGGGTTGTCTGATATCATCGCCCACGGTGTTGTCTCAATAACCGTTTGCACTAGAAAAATCCAATCAGCGGGCTAATTGGCCTATTGATGACCCACAACTATAGGGGATCAATCGTAGTCCTTTCGATAAGTAAGAGTGTCGAACCCAACGAGGAGCAGAAGGAAATGACAAGCAGTTTTTAGCAAGGTATTCTCTGCAAGCACTAAAATTATCGGTAATAGGTAGTTTGATAGCAAGGTAATTTTGTAACAAGTAACAAGTAGTAACGGTAACAAATGTGTAGCAAGGTGGCCCAGTCCTTTTTGTAGCAAAGGAAAAGCTGGAACAAACTCGTATAATAAGCAAAGCGTTCTCGAGGACACATGGGAATTTCATCTAGTCACTTTCATCATGTTTGTTTGATTCGCGTTTGCTACTTTGATAATTTGATATGTGGGTGGACCGGTGCTTGGGTGCTGTTCTTACTTGAACAAGCCTCCCACTTATGACTACCCCCTCTCGCAAGCATCCGCAACTACGAAAGAAGAATTAAGATAAATCTAACCATAGCATGAAACATATGGATCCAAATCAGCCCCTTACGGAATAGCGCATAAAGTAGGGTTTAAGCTTCTGTCACTCTAGCAACCCATCATCTAATTACTACTCCACAATGCCTTCCCTTAGGCCCAAAGATGGTAAAGTGTCATGTAATCGACATTCACATGACACCACTAAAGGAAGCAACAGCATACATATCATCAAAATATCGAACGAATAGCAAATTCACATGATTACTTATGACAAGACTTCTCCCATGTCCTCAAGAACAAAAGTAACTACTCACAAATCATATTCATGTTCAAGATCAGAGGGGTATTGAATATCATTAAGGATCTGAACATATAATCTTCCACCAAATAAACCAACTTGCATCAACTATGATATGTAATCAACACTACTAGAACCCACAGGTACCAATCTGAGGTTTTGAGGCAAAGATTGAATACAAGAGATGAACTAGGGTTTGAGATGAGATGGTGCTGGTGAAGATGTTGGTGAAGATTGGTCCTCCCATTGTCGGTACTGAAACCGGCAGATCTCGGGTAGGGGGTCCGAACTGTGGATCTAGGAACCAATGGGTAACAGGGAACGTGGAGACAGCGATTTACCCAGGTTCGGGCCCTCTCGAAGAGGTAAAACCCTACGTCCTGCTAGATTGTATTGATGTGATTGTATGAAGGTTACAGAGTTGATCTACCTCGAGATTGGATGGGCTAAACCCTAGGCAGTTGATATGATGATCTCTACGGACTAGACCTTCTGGTTTATATAGACACCAAAAGGTCCTAGGGTTACACATGGTCGGTTACCATCAGGGGATAGGCATGCCAGTCACACCTCAAATTCCTTGGAGGAGACGCCAAGTCTTTGGAGGATTCCTTCTGATGCACGGGGTCGCCCACAATCCGGCCTTCCATCAGGTAAAGAGCGGCCCACCAGTCCGGCCTACAAGAGATAGGCCGGCAGCCCGAGTACCCCCTATTCCGGGACACCCTCAGTAGCCCCCGAACTAGTGTTCGAAGCCGAGGTAGATGCCGAACACCATCGGCTTTGTGGACCAGTTCCCTTCCTTCCGTGATACCGGTGACCTGCCTGCATCTCCTCTGAGTTGAGTCCTCAAGTGTTGCCTAGGCGCACATGCCCCAAAATATGCTTCGGTCGCCGAGGTGTACCGATAACTTAGCCCCGAAGGCGTCACTTCGGTGTGAACAGTACCCCCTGTGACAACTTTTTACCGAAGGGTCACAACGTGCCATGACTTCGAGTTGTTTTATGAAAAACTCGATCCGCGGTTCGAGGTTGTTTTTTCATTGGCATGTCCCATCGATATGGAGATCGTGCCCTGTTTTTAAGGGATATGATCGATAATCTGCCCCGCCCCACGCGCGCATAATGGCACGGTTACATGGGGAAATGGCGAGGACTGCGGCGCAATAAAGGGACCGTAAGTTTTACAGTCCATAAAAGGGGAACGGCCTTCGTTTCCTTCGCACGCTCTCATCTCTGCCTTCGCCACTGCCTTCCCCATTCTTTGAGCTCCAGTGCCCAGATCCACTCTTCTTTCCAGGAACCTCTCTGGCCACCCGTTTCAATCTAGCAATGGCGGGCTCCGGGTCCAAATGCAAGTGGGAGGCGTTCGTCGTCACTGAGAGCGCCATCCTGGAGCTGAAGGGCACGGGCTATCTCCCCGTCAACATCGCCCACCATGCCCCAGAGGCCGGCCAGGTCGTCCCCACACCGCGGCAGGGTGAGAGGGTGGTATTCCTGCCCCACTTCATTCGAGGTTTGGGCTTTCCCCTCCACCCCTGCGCCAGGGGCCTCATGTTCTTCTACGGACTTGATTTCCATGACCTCGCGCCGAACTCCTTCCTCCACATCTCGGCCTTCATCATCATCTGCGAGGCCTTTCTTCGGATCCGGCCACACTTCGTCTTGTGGCTGAAGATCTTCAATATCAAGCCGAATATCATCGATGGCCAGCAGGCGGACTGCGGCGGTGCGATGGTCAGCAAGCTCCCCCGAGTGGAGTGGCCAGAGGGCACCTTCATTGAGACCATCAAGATCTGGCAAAAGGAATGGTTCTACATCACCGAGCCAAGGAGCGCGGATTGGGGGGCGATTCCGGCCTTCCGATCCGGACCCCCTACGAGGCTGGTCTCATGGACCAAGAAAGGCCTCGACTGGGGGGTGAACAAGGAGGTGGCGCTGCTGCAGAGCCGGATCGCCAAGATGATAGAGCAGGGCGTCGAGCTGCCCAACGTGATCCAGATCATGCTCGGCCGCCGAATCCTCCCATTCCAGGATAGGGCTTCCCCCATGTGGGCCTACAAGACCGAAGACCCGGCCACCGTGCGCAGCTTCTTCCGCACCTCCCATGCTCAACTATGGAGGGCGTTGTTCAAGCCGCAGAAGGACTGGCCGGTCAAGGAGGAAGACATCGGCCTCGACACCGCAAACCCCCCATGGGAGGTATGACTAATTGTGTTCTTATATCCGAACTGTTCCCTTTTGATAAGGTACTTAGCTTTTTTCACTTCCCATCCGTAGAGCTAGCTGAAGAAGGCCGAGCGGATCAGCAGTCCGGCGCCACTGCCAGAGGGGCCCAGGACACCCCTGCTGACGGCCATGTTGGCCGTGGAGCCATACGAGGCGCCGGAGAGGAAGGCGAAGAAGAAGGACAAGAAGAGGGAGGCCAGAGAGGGCCTCCGTTCCCGAGGACACCCGGATACTAGATCCGGGGACACCCATGCTCCCTCCGCACAAGAGGAGGAGAAGCAGCAGGGAGGAGAAGAGGAGGAAGATGATTCCTCCCAAACAGGGAAAAGGGTGGCGTCCAAAGACGTCGAGGAGGAGCCGCCTCAACCCGCCCCCAAAAGACCGTGCAGGGCCAAGGTGGCCTTGTCCGGCAATAGCTCGGCTTCTGCCGAGGACTCCGAGGCCTCCGAAGAGGTTCCTCAGAGGATCCCTAGGGCCAAGCCGCAGGCTCAAAGGTACGCATTCTGATATCCGCTCGAGTGTCTTTGGCCAAACTGGATTTCATATTGATCGCCTTTTCACTTATAACATCGCAGCCCGCTGTGCGACCTCCCCACCGACCAAGTCTCGGAGGGGAACTCTCCACCGGCTACGCTGGCGGAGAGCAGGACCAAATCGCGCGCCTCACCTCCCCCAATCGTCGAGGAGGCCGAGGAGGTCCTGTCAAGGAGGACCCCTCCTGTGCCGCACACAGGAGGAGGGGGCGACGTCATCATGGCCATGGCGAACACCTCGGCCGCCAAAGACCAGGAGGGGAGGGCCCCTCTGGTTAACGAAGAGGGGGAGCCCGGACAATCTGAGCTCTCTTCGAGGGCGGATCCGGAGTCATCAAGGCGTCCAGAGTCGGGCACTCCGGTCTTCGAGAGGGAAGAAGCCGAAGTGCCCCCGCCACCCCCGTCCGCCCTAGAGCGGGCGTCGACTAGGTGGCCAGATGAGATGGAGGATGCTTTCGCCAGCTCCTCTATCGCTGAAGAGCACTGTGCCCTTATGGGCGCGGTGTTGCAAAGTCTTCATTCCATGGACAACGGACTGAAGGAGGCCTTCAGTGGCCGTCTCACAGGCTTCAAGGTGAGCAAAGTAATGTTTTCCCTTAAAGAATTTATTTTGTATAAATGTATAGCCTCATACACAGTAGCCCCCGAGACTCTGACTGGCTTGATCAAAGCCGGTTAGAGGATCAAAGATCAATATCTTGGATACTAATAAGCGTAGAGTGATGCGCAGGCGTCGTCTTCGGCAGCAGCCGCCAACGCCGAGGATTTGGCCGAGCTGAATCGGAAGCTCAAAAGCTCCAAGGACGACCTCAGCCTGGTGAACAAGAGGTTCGATGAGGCGCAAGGCAAGTCCAAACTGCAGTATTTACTACAGCCCTTGCATTTTTGTTAAGTAAGGTTTAAAGTAGCCTAAACGGAATTAGTGGATGTGACTACAGCTGCCGCCACGGAGGTCGAGAACCTCAAGGCCGCGCTGAGGACGGCTCAGCTAGAAGCGGCGGAGCAGAGGTCGGCAGCCAAACAAGCAGCTGCCGAACTGACTACGGTGAAAACCGCTAGTCAGAAGCACGAAGCCAGAGTGGCTGAAGTGCAACAAGAGCTCGCGGATGCCGTCACAAAGTTTGAGGCCCACAAGCAGAAGAATAAAGAGCAGGCCGCCGAGCTAACCTCACTGGGGTCGGTGGCCAAGGAAGCGCGGACAGAGGTGCGCGGCTACCAGGAAGAACTCCGCCAAGTGAAGCTTATTGCGGATGGTAAGCCATATTTGCTACAAAGTGTCTTTGGTGGTAACAGGTTCGCTTTGCTCACGCGTGTGTGGCGTTCCGCAGGCGCCTTTGTGGACCACCCAAGGAGTGCGGCTGATGCGGCTAGGTTCTTTGCCGCCCAGGAGGGTCGGGCCGAACAGAGGCTGTTTTGGGCGCAATTTCAAGCGCCCGAACACCCTCCCCTCCTTAACAACCAGATGAAGCAGCTGATGGAGCTACATTGGATGGCAGAGCCCGTGATGAAGGACCTCTTGTGGCACCCCGGCTCAGAGAGACCGGAACACCCCGTATTCCAGCCCAGAGATCAAGTCTTCTGGAATACGGCACTGCTTGGCATAGAACAAATCAGCTCTTTATTACAAGTAACACGGGTACAAAGGTTCTGAAGGCATGAAGGTTACAGGGGCATGGCGACACTTCGCCTGCTAAGGTAGCTCTATGCTAGCAGCGGAACAACTCATAGCGGAATAACTTCTAGCAGCGGAACGGCGACAACGGTGATGAACTCCACTCCGCAGGGACTCTGGCTGGGACGTATCCTAGAGCGTAACCTCGGGATCCTCGACAAACAAGCAATCACGGCATGACCTGCAAGCTGGCATGACACGCCAGGTGAGTACTTTGAATGTACTCGCAAGCTCACAGCAACCAAAGCAATCAAGACAAACAACAGCATGGCATTTACAGGTTAATTATCAATGATGAACATGATACTACTAGAACAACATGAACATGGCAACAACATGAGCATGGCAACAACATGAGCATGACATGTATATATAATTCATGATAGGAACATGATGATACTAGCACTAGCATGCAAGGGGGTCGACTTTTAAGGTCTCATGGACCAACTTACTCTGCTCGGAGGTTATCTCGTAACCGCCATGAATATCAAACTTTCTTACCGGCGTGATCATCACAAGATCACCTCATGATCAACCACCACCATGAATACCATCGTGATCCTCTCATGATCACATAAAGATCAACCAACTTCTTTTCTCATTGAACCGGGGTTATTATTATTCAGATTATTATTTCTGTTGACCCATAGTGTGACCTACTACGAACTGTGTCCATGACCGAGGACGTGGCTATAGATAGATTATACACTCTGCAGAGGTTAGTACACTGTACCCACACTACGGAACTCATGGCCTCGTGCTCCCATTCGGGTGGACCAACGACGTTCCGACAAAACCAGTCTATTGCATGACACTCTCCCGGCCACTCCGACACACTCCCCTTTGGGCTATGTCCTGGGTGACCCCGATGTCAACATGTGACAACTGCCACCTCTGTGGCTGCCACCGCCATGGCCAAATAAAAACATTGTCCCAAACAGGGACCTCGGTACCATCAAAACTCGGGTCCTCAAGGCTATGGTAGCCTACCTGATCAGGGTAGCGCGCACCCATAACCTTCCCTCGTAGGAGCCACCGGCGAGAGGCATTACAATAGACTGCATTAGGGCCTCCCCATCCAGGCAAGTGTGGTTGCACTGGTGAGCTCGATTCGGTGGCACCATGACTCAGCCAATAGATTTGTTCAAGTTCGATTAATGTCCGGTTTAACTTGAATGGTGATGAGCTGAGTCATAATAAATGCATAATGAAATGGCAATGCAGATGAGCATGATACCAGTGTAACCATGGATGGGTAACATAACCATTTAATACCATAATATCAACAATGATAATCCATTTAATCTACGGGATGCAAATGAGCATGGCATAATGACGATGACGAATATCACAAGTATTTTCATATCAATCCATAATGATTCATATGAGCATGTCATTATCACTAGCAGCTGAAATGATTACAAGAATAAAACATGATAAGAATATCCTTAGCAATTAATCATATCACTTACTAGATGAAAATGGACAGGGCATAAGCATAGACATGGATTCACAAGCATATTCGAAGCATTCATAAAATAATTAAATGCGCAAACAATTATTAAATATTCAAGTGGAAACCATGGCTACTGCAATGCCATCATGCAAGTGGCTGTTGTGGCTTGCCTGGGGATGGAGGAATCATCGGGGAGAGGTGCGATGAACTCGCGGAAAGAATCGCCGAAAAAGATTCCCTCTCGGTGGAGCTATTTTAAGGGCAAGGGAAAAATGGTCATTTTGACAGTGTGACAACCTCATGAAAATGATACCATCGGAACGGGCTCGACGAACTGAGATCGTGGGCTTTGGAATCACCTGAATCGAAGTTACGGTTGCCGAGTTACGGCCGTTCGTTCGTTAGGCAGAAACTTAAATAAAAATATTCATTTCTGGCCTTAACGGGCGAACATCCGCTATTTAATAGTTTCGGCCGGCGGCTGAAAAAGAGAAAGCGCATTTCTCAGATTACGCTTTTCAACAGAGAAAGCGTACTTTAGTTCAAAGAAACCAGAGAGTACGTCTTCGGAGTTGGAAGACGTATTCCGCAGAATACGCCTCCACTTAAGTGGGTCAACGGGCCCGGCTGTTCAGCGTGGAGAGGCGTACAGGCGGGGCCCACAGGCAGGCCTGGAGACATCGTCTTCCCTGCGTCCTCGCACGCCTGGCCGAGGCGGGGATCGGCGCCGGCGAGCGTCTGGGCTGCTCAGGCCACCTCTGGCCGAGCTCCGGCCACCGGCGTGCTCAGCGCAGCGAGGCCCATCCGCCTGAGCGCGTTGCCCTCGCCGGAGAGCAACAGGGCCAGCGGGGCCTTGGCCGAGGCGGAGGGCGGCCACGGCGGCTTCGGGCTCGGCGCCACGGGACCCTAGGGAAGGAGAGGAAGGGCGGAGGAGCTCCGGAGGGGTCTTGGCGTTCCTCTGGAAGATAGAAGAAGGAGGGAGGGGCTCGGCACCGCGCCAATTTAGGCGGAGGAGGGCGGCAGCCATGGCGGCCAAGGGAGGCACAAAGAGCTCCTCGAGCTCAGGAAAATGGTTAGTCGGGGCTAGAGGAGGAGGGCGAGGCTGCCGATGACCTCGGAGGAGGTCAGGGCTTCTTAAATAGCCGGGGCGGAGGTGGTGTCGCCCCTGGATGTCACCGCGGCCGGGCGGCGCGTGCTCTGGGGTGGTCGGTGGCTGCTAGCGGGGCGTCGCGGCGTTGCCGACCTGACGAGGGTCAGAGGGAAGAGACGTCTCGAGGAGAAGAGGCAGAGGCAAAATGACGATGGCCGCAGATGCACAGTGCATGCATGCCCGTCGATTTGGCTTGGTCAGGTGAACTATTAGCGGGGGAGGGGCGTCCGGGGAGGAGAGGGGAGCGGGGGAGGTTCTGCGGCGAGACGAGGTGTCGCGAGGACGGCGTTTGGGCGGCGGCAGAGCGGGTCCGGGCGCCAGAGCGCGCTGTTGGCCTGCAGCGCACGCGCTCTGTACTTGGCACCGCGTGCAATGGCAACAGGAGGGCTCAAGTGCCTGGCTAATGGTGTCTAGCGCATTGTCCTTCCTGAATGGGCCCTACCAGAAGTGATAGCTCGACCAAAGGCACTGTCGATTGATGGGAATGATCAGGGAAAGATTGTTGTTGCAAACTTAGGCATGATGTTGTGGTCAAATGGAATGATATAAGAGATAACCAGGATGTCACAGAGGCTTAGGGTTGGAAGGACTATGATCCTGTGAATTTTGAGGGGATTTGGACCAGAATTTAACATAGTTGCTTTACAACCACCAAATCCGGTCCAGAAACTGAATCATGAAGTAGCACTCACATGGATGCTTGGATTGTGCTGAAATATGGTGTAGAATTATTATTTGGGCATATGAAGGTGCCATAAAAATTTCATCCCATTTGGATAAGTATAAATGGTACTTCCTTCACAATGACCCATACTGGACAGAAACTTGGGGGAATTTTGTGGAGCAAATGGCTTGGCAAAATAATGTGAGTTTTTGCATGCTCACATTATATAGGGATATTTAGGTCCTGGATTAATTTCAGAATTTTTGAAGCAATATAAAATATGGTTGCTTCACAAACTGAAATTGTGACCAGAAACCAAGATTTGAAGTTGTGCTCACATAGATTGTTGGATGGGTATGAAATTTGGTGGAGAGTCATGATTTGATCACATACATGATCTACAAAAATTTCAACTCATTTGGATAAGCCTAGCTAGTACTTCCTTCACAAAGCTTCCCTCTGGACAGAAACTTAGGAAATTTGCTGAGGAAGATTTACTAGGAAAATGAAGTTGAATTTTGGCATGTGGCACTTATTTGGATATGATAGAGTTCCCAAAAATTTTGAGGGCAATCAAGAAAATATAAATAGCACTTCCTTTACAAAGTGCAAATTTGGACAGAATGGAAAATGAATATTCCTGAATTATTTTTGAACTAGGCAAGGATGGATTTAGGCACATTTGTGGAATATATGATCCAAAGAATTTATGAGAATTTTGGGGGAATTTTGTGGAAGAAAGAAATATAGGTTGCTTCACAACCTAGGGCAAACAGGGTTATTCCTTTAATAGAAAAAGGAATATCCCCAAGAAATAAATATTGGGGTTGGGCTAAGATGGAAATGACATGGCCTTGGGATAGATTTGAGAATGACAAGCCACTAGGAAGTGGCAGGAGAGAAGATTTTCCCAGGTTTCAAGACCACATAGCCACGGAAAAAAGAAACTCCAAATAAAAATTCGAAGAAATCCAAAAGAAAAAGAAAGGGCCAAAAAATCGGGGTGTTACAAACCTACCCCCCTTACGATAAATCTCGTCCTCGAGATTTGGTTGCTCAGGGAACAAGTATGAATATTCTGACTTAAGGAAACCGTTTCCAACTCGGGTATCCTTTTCCTTTATAAATTGTTCCCACTGTATTGCATCTGACGGACTGCCTTGCTCTGGGGTGGTTTGCTTCACCATACCCCACATTCTGACAGGTCTTCCTTCATATGTTCATCCTTGCTCTGACTTCCATTCTTTTATGCCTGCTGGCTTGCCTGATATTATCATGAATGGGATTTCCATAAGTCCGGGAGTGACTTCCATTCGACGTGACATTCTTCTATCCAGCACTGATAGTAGTCAATGGAGTTGTGTACAAATTTCCTCGGTGGGCATGAAACCTTTATTCCTTGCATCGGATTACTAGGTGCATATCCTCCGGGTTCAAAACAATGCTGAGAATCATAACCGTTCTCTTGGCGGAATCTGACTGCCTGTAGGTAATTCTAAATCTTGCTGACTTCTTTGTCTCAGATCCGTATCGACAATTCAACTGTCACCTTGATATGAGGTCCGTACGAACAGAGTAGACCCCTTGGGTGTGTGTTCCTGGATTGCCGGTCTTGCTCCTTCATTATTGTTCTCTTTTTCTGGATCTTTTGTTGAAAGAGCTTGACCATAAATATCTTTAATTCTTCGTGGGACCATAGGTGCTGTCAGGTGCAATATTCCGGTAGTCATTCCTTATCCTTATCCTTTGATCGGGCAACAGCGCTTAACTGGCCAGTTCATCCTCTCTCAAGCTCTAACTATGGGGCAATGATCATCCGAACCTTTGCATGAAATCGGCAAATAAATCAGTAGCCACCAGAACGGTCTTTACAACTCAGATCTAGGACATTACTGAAATAACTCAACCATGGCTCACGACGGCTGAAAAGCGGCTCAGAGCATGAAGCAGTGTTGATAAGAAGAATGTAGCAGTTCCCTAAGGCGGCCGAAGAACAGCTCAGAGCATAGGGTCGCTGCTACCAAAAGAAACTCAACAGCTGCCCGAGATGGCCGAAAAGCAGCTCAGAACACGGGCCAGTTGTTGAAAAGAGAAATATAAAGTCGGTATCCACCCTGGACGGCCAAAAGCAGCTCAGAACACAGGCGTGGTGCCATTACCAGGAAAAAGGTAAGCAAGGGTTCATCAGGATCATATGCCAGGTTCACAGTTACTTGTATAGAGCTCACTGTTGTGGTCAATCATGCATGACGGTGACAGGGGTTAATGATATCACTTTGTCGGGTGTGAGGAAGCTGGCCTTGATATCCACTGTCAAGATTGTTGTTCCAACATTGTCTTACTTCCTAGCTTGTCAGACATTGCATCCCACTGAGGTGTATACTGGCTTTCTTCCTCTTGCTGTGGTTGTCGGATTCTCACCGTGCTTGTATCATCGTGCGAGTGACTTGCATGACCTTGGCAGCATGCTCACAATATATATATGGAAGCATGTGTATCTGAGCATTTGATTCCTGAGGCAGACACTTGTGTCCTGAGTAGCTCGTGTTTCTGACCAAACTGTTGCGGCTGTGATTCTTGGGATGCATTGCCATATGCTGCCAACTCACTTTGTAATATCTTGTACCAATGCAGATGACGGTTTGTAGTGCCGTACTGACGATGACTGAATAGCTTGTGTTGGAAGCTACCGAGAGTAGCGTGCTGAGGAAGGCTGAATAGCTTATGCTCGAAGCTTTTGCCGGGATAGCGTGCTGAAGAAGACTGGGTATCGTTCCTCAGAAGCTTCTCCTCCTCGTTGCTTGCTGAGGAAGATTCGGTGCCTTATGCCTGAAGCTGTCTGCGGTGGCTTACCGAAGAAGACTGAGTACCTTACATGGGAAGCTATCCACATATCGTACCGAGGAAGACTGCGGAACCTTGCGTCATAAGCTTCTCTGGTAGCTTGCGGAGAAAGACTGGGTGCTTACATCAGAAGCTCCTCTCCGTGATATGTAGACTGAATGCCATATATATGTATACCCTTGATATTCCTTTGACTGGAAATGTACTTTTGTCTTGCACACCAATTGTCTTCCAGCTGGTTCATTATGATTGTGATGGTTGCACACTGATGTAAACTTGATGCTAAAATTCATTCCAGAATATCATTTGTATTCAAACTAGATATTCTTAATATAATGCAGTCGGCTGAGAGTTTCATAATGTTTTGCTGAGCTTCCAAATATTTGAACTCCTCACTGATTCTTCGAGTCCGGTGTCGGTTGAAGGAAACTTTCATAAGGGGAAATAAGGTAACACCGAGGACCCAAAGAAAGAAGCAAAAGAAACGACTAAAACAAAAGCACACACATCATTAAGATTACATACAAGCAACATCACACTTCACAGCTATTCACCTCACTATGCATGCCTACTTAAGCACACAATTCTCGAGGGAACTCCGGTACTACGAGCAAATATGCTGTGGCGGTGTGCACGAAAGTGGATCAGCGTGTGGAGAGATTGGTGTGAACAAAGCTACACCAAATGCTGGCTCAGCACCGGTTGCATCCGGACGGACTTAGGGATGAGGACGGACTCGGTGATCATGTAGCGTGACACGGATGTCATGATCACATCATCATCAAGCGTACGGAAGGGAACCGTACTCGTCCAGGGAATGATTGATAGAGTAGGATAGCGGTGGAAAGTAGGGTTTGCTGACATTGCCCTTTTTCTAGTAACAAAGACCAGTGAGGGTTGCCAAACGGCGGGTTGGATGGCAAGATCCGGGGTAGAAACATGTCTACCACCGAAATGATAGGTGGCTGAAGAGAAAATATTGGTGCGATACCTGTGCATCAATCCTGCAAGTGATCGACACCACTAGGTACCTTGGCATCACTCCGCTAGGACAGAGATGACACCAAACACCAACGAGCAAGTAAGCAAAACTAGAGGGTGCGGGTAGTGGATCGAAAACGATGCCACCTACACTCACAAGATCAGCCGTTAGTGACAATATAATAAGTCTATATGCATGCTATGCAGCAAACAAATGCAACAACCAAATGCAACAACCCGACTAAACTCTAAACTATCGGTTTCTAACGCTCACGCAGACTAGGGCGTCCTACAGCCAAACCTGCTCTGATACCAATCGCTGTGGCACCCCGGCTTAGAGAGACTGGAACACCCCGTATTCCAGCCCAGAGATCAAGTCTTCTGGAATACGGCACTGCTTGGCATAGAACAAATCAGCTCTTTATTACAAGTAACACGGGTACAAAGGTTCTGAAGGCATGAAGGTTACAGGGGCATGGCGACACTTCGCCTGCTAAGGTAGCTCTATGCTAGCAGCGGAACAACTCGTAGCGGAATAACTTCAAGCAGCAGAACGGCGACAACGGTGATGAACTCCACTTCACAGGGACTCTGGCTAGGACGTATCCTAGAGTGCAATCTCGGGATCCTCGACAAACAAGCAATCACGGCATGACCTGCAAGCTGGCATGACACACCAGGTGAGTACTTTGAATGTACTCGCAAGCTCATAGCAACCAAAGCAATCAAGACAAACAACAGCATGGCATTTACAGGTTAATTATCAATGATGAACATGATACTACTAGAACAACATGAACATGGCAACAACATGAGCATGGCAACAACATGAGCATGACATGTACATATAATTCATGATAGGAACATGATGATACTAGCACTAGCATGCAAGGGGGTTGACTTTTAAGGTCTCATGGACCAACTTACTCTGCTCGGAGGTTATCTCGTAACCGCCATGAATATCAAACTTTCTTACCGGCGTGATCATCACAAGATCACCTCATGATCAACCACCACCATGACTACCATCGTGATCCTCTCATGATCACATAAAGATCAACCAACTTCTTTTCTCATCGAACAGGGGTTATTATTATTCAGATTATTATTTCTGTTGACCCATAGTGTGACCTACTACAAACTGTGTCCATGACCGAGGACGCAGCTATCGATAGATTATACACTCTGCAGAGGTTAGTACACTGTACCCACACTACGGAACTCATGGCCTCGTGCTCCCATTCGGGTGGACCAACGACGTTCCGACAAAACCAGTCTATTGCATGACACTCTCCCGGCCACTCCGACACACTCCCCTTTGGGCTATGTCCTGGGTGACCCCGATGTCAACATGTGACATCTGCCACCTCTGTGGCTGCCACCGTCGTGGCCAAACAAAAACATCATCCCAAACCGGGACCTCGGTACCATCAAAACTCGGGTCCTCAAGGCTATGGTAGCCTACCTGATCAGGGTAGCGCGCACCCATAACATTCCCTCGTAGGAGCCACCGGCGAGAGGCATGACAATAGACCGCATTAGGGCATCCCCATCCAGGCAAGTGTGGTTGCACTGGTGAGCTCGATTCGGTGGCACCATGACTCAGCCAACAGATTTGTTCAAGTTCGATTAATGTCCGGTTTAACTTGACTGGTGTTGAGCTGAGTCATAATAAAATACATAATGAAATGACAATGCAGATGAGCATGATATCAGTGTAACCATGGATGGGTAACATAACCATTTAATACCATAATATCAACAATGATAATCCATTTAATCTACGGGATGCAAATGAGCATGGCATAATGACGATGACGAATATCACAAGTATTTTCATATCAATCCATAATGATTCATATGAGCATGTCATTATCACTAGCAGCTGAAATGATTACAAGAATAAAACATGATAAGAATATCCTTAGCAATTAATCATATCACTTATTAGATGAAAATGGACAGGGCATAAGAATAGACATGGATTCACAAGCATATTCGAAGCATTCATAAAATAATTAAATGCGCAAACAATTATTAAATATTCAAGTGGAAACCATGGCTACTGCAATGCCATCATGCAAGTGGCTATTGTGGCTTGCTTGGGGATGGAGGAATCATCGGGGAGAGGTGCGATGAACTCGCGGAAAGAATCGCGGAAAAAGTTTCCCTCTCGGCGGAGCTGTTTTAAGGGAAAGGGAAAAATGGTCATTTTCACAGTGTGACAACCTCATGAAAATGATACCATCAGAACGGGCTCGACAAACTGAGATCGTGGGCTTTGGAATCTTCTGAATCGGAGTTACGGTTGCCGAGTTACGGCCGTTCGTTCGTTAGGCAGAAATTTAAATAAAAATATTCATTTCTGACCTTAACGGGCGAACATCCGCTATTTAATAGTTTTGGCCGGCGGCTGAAAAAGAGAAAGCGCATTTCTCAGATTACGCTTTTCAACAGAGAAAGCGTACTTTAGTTCAAAGAAACCAGAGGGTACGTCTTCGGAGTTGGAAGACGTATTCCGCAGAATTCGCCTCCAGTTAAGTGGGTTAACGGGCCCGGCTGGTAAGCGTGGAGAGGCTTACAGGTGGGGCCCACAGGCAGGCCTGGAGACGTCGCCTTCCCTGCGTCCTCGCACGCCTGGCCGAGGCGGGGATCGGCGCCGGCGAGCGTCTGGGCGGCTCAGGCCACCTCTGGCCGAGCTCCGTCCACCGGCGTGCTCAGCGCAGCGAGGCCCATCCGCCTGAGTGTGTTGCCCTCGCCGGAAAAAAGAAACTCCAAATAAAAATTTGAAGAAATCCAAAAGAAAAAGAAAGGGCCAAAAATCGGGGTGTTACACCTCTGCATCAAGCTGTGGCCTTCAGAGCCGCTGCCGAGCAGCTATTTTGGGTTGGTGCAGAGGCTGTACAACGCCGTGCCCCGAATTGATGCTTGGAAGCGCTCCGCGTGCATTGAAGGAGCTCGGATGGCCTTCAGCAAGACCATGGTGGACTGGCCGAAGATCAAGCCAGCCGAGATGGCCACCGGACCTCCACCCCCTGGGAAGGAGCATAGGCGCCCCGAGCAATATTTTCCCATCATGATGGATGGTGCTCCGGCAATAGAGGCCCAGTGCTCGAAAGATGTAATTTATGAGTAGATTTATTTTCCTTGTAGCCGAGGGGTTGAAACTTTTGTTTTATTGTAATGCAAGATGTTGGCTGTGAATATAGTGCCAGCTTATGTTAATTTTGACTCCTGTGCGGCCGTTTTTAAACTGAAAGTTACCAGTCGTCAGCTTCAGCCCCCTTGCAGATACTGCATGGGGTGTTTTCTCGTAATACTTGAACCCTTAGCCGATGTCTCGGTGCCCGGAGGCGGTTGTATGTATGGAAAACCAGGCAATCAGACTATGCGGTTTTAGTGCTTTCACTTAGCCATAGGAGCATGACTGCGGGGGCTGATGACTAGCCCCCAGTGTTTGTGATATCCGGATGAGCCGTGGTTGATACCATCATCACGTGGTTCCTGTAACAGAGAACCCTTCGTTTAACACGGGCTAACCTCCAATGATTTTTGGTTTGACACGAGTCATCGGATCGCCGACCAGTTCTCGCTTATTGTGACAGTCAGTTTTCGGCTTTCTCCACTGAGGTACTTAACTAGGCTAGCTAGAAGTACAATCATAGTGGTTCTCCCTTTACCCTCTTAGCCGAACAGTGCGGAACGTAAGAGGGTAAACACAGGAGCCGGGCAACCCAACTATTGACCAAAGACACAATTCGGAACTGATTCATATAGTGCAATATCCATGACGCCGAGCACATAAAATAAAAGTAGGTACCGGAATAAGGTTTGAGGCAAGATTAATGTTCGAGCCCCCGGTCTATTAGCCGGTTACTAAAAAAGGGACGTATCGTAATAGTTTACTTTGGCCTAAAAAAGCGGAAAGGAATATGCAACACGAATGACTGCACAGTTACCAGAGAAAAATTGGTCTTTATTTCCTTTGAATTTGTGACGTCCAACCGTACAATCCGGATTGCCGAAGTAACTTTGATAGATACTTTTGAAGAAATAAGTACATTAGAGTAAAGGTTTACACAGGGCCTTCATGAGTGGTTTGATGTCCCTACTACGCCCTGCTGCACGTCTGCGCCTTTGCTCTTTAAGAAACTTCCGTGTGAGCGAAGCTGTCGATTGTATGTTCGACGGAAGTAGTAATGTTCGGCAGATGAGCCCTTGGGGAAGGGTTTTGAGAAGTCGCCGTGGTATATCAGTTTGACGCTGATCAGGCCCTAGATGTTGCCCGTTGTCGATGTTGTCCGAAGACCTCTGTTGGCCATTGCTCGGTCGAATCGAGCTATTGGCCTTTGTTTCATGTGCCCCCACAACTGTCCATGGAATTTTGAGCCCGAAATTGTGCACTCGAGGTACGTATTTCGCGACTAGGTGGGCCGTGCTGTGGGGCGCGTACCCCTATTTGGGGTGAGCATGGGAGTGCTCCAGGACCGAGGCTGTAGCTCGGGTGCGCTTGCATGCGTCTAGTGTCTTGGCAGTAGACTGGGCTTGCGACGCTTCTACGGCGGCTTGGACTTCGGCGGCTAGAGCCGCCATGTGTTCTTCTGTTCAGAGCAAGCGCTCGGTATTACCGTTGATGGTAATAACGCCCTTTGGTCCTGGCATCTTGAGCTTCAGGTATGCATAGTGCGGGACGGCGTTGAAGCGGGCGAACGCAGTCCGGCCGAGGACTGTGTGGTAACCGCTGCGGAAGTTATCGGGCAGCGTGCCTCGACACCTGGGATTACACCTTTAAAGGTGGTGTTGCTTGGTTTGATCCTTGACGGGTCGATCCCCATTTTCCTCACTGTGTCTGAGTAAATCAGGTTGAGGCTGCTACCTCCGTCCATAAGGACTCTGGTGAGGTGAAATCTGTCCACGATGGGGTCGAGCACCAGAGCTGCCGTTCCTCCATGGCGTATACTGGTCGGGTGGTCTCGACGGCCGAAAGTGAACGGGCAAGCCGACCAAAGGTTGAATTTCGGGGCTACCAGCTCTAAGGCGTAGACATCCCGAAGTGCGTGTTTCTGTTCCTTCTTCGGTATATGCATGACGTAGATCATGTTCACGGTTTTAACCTCTGAAGGGAACTGCTTTTGGCCTTCGTTATTCGGCCCGCGAGGTTCGTCGTCATCCTCACTGTGGGGGCCCTTGCCCTGTTCTTTGGCTGTGACCTTGCCGGCCTGTTTGATTACCCAACAGTTATGGTTGGTATGGTTGGCGGGCTTATCTGGGGTGCCGTGAATCTGGCAGGGCCTATCAAATATTCTATCCAGCGCAGACGGGTCGTCCTGGTTCCCTTTAGAGGGTTTTTTCCACGGTCCCGATTTTGAGCCGCTGAATCCGGCGTTTACTGCTGCGTCATCGGCTTCACCGCCGTTGTTTGAGTGCCGGCGCTTATTGTTCTTATTGCGCCGGGGTTTCCCGTTCCCGTCCCGAGCCTCTGAAGTGTCGGGGTCTTCGGGGTGGTTGCTTCGACGAGCTAACCAGCTATCCTCACCCGCGCAAAAGCGGGTCATTAGGGAGGTAAGGGCAGACATTGTTCTCGGCTTGTCCTGGCCGAGCTGGCGGGTGAGCCACTCGTCCCGAATACTGTGTTTGAATGCCGCAATCGCTTCGGCATCCCGACAGTCGACGATCTGGTTCTTCTTGGTCAAGAACCGGTTCCAGAATTGCCGGGCTGACTCCCCGGGCTGCTGAATGACATGGCTTAGGTCATCGGCGTCCGATGGCCGAACATAGGTGCCTTGAAAGTTACCTCGGAATGCATCCACGAGCTCTTCCCAGCTCCCGATGGAGTTTTCGGGTAGGCTGTTCAGCCAATGCCTTGCTGGTCCCTTGAGTTTCAACGGTAAGTACTTAATGGCGTGGAGATCATCTCCTCGGGCTATATGAATGTGAAGAAGAAAATCTTCAATCCACACGGCTGGGTCAGTTGTCCCATCGTAGGATTCTATATTGGCGGGTTTGAACCCCTCAGGGAACTGATGCTGCATCACCTCATCAGTGAAACACATTGGGTGTGCGGCGCCCCTGGCCCGGGCCACATCACGCCAGAGATCGGTTGTCATCCGGGCACGGTGCTGCTCCCGAGCTCTGTCGTTCCTATCGTGCCAGGCTTGGTATCCATCCCGTCCAGCGGGCGCGTATCCTGTGGATCCATATATGGATCTTGACTGGATCCCTCTGGAGTTCAGGTCATGGCGCAGATCGTATTGGTCGTTCGGTTGAACCGGGTCTTTGCCTGCTCGGCGAGGAGGCGCGGGTGGGTATTCGTCTTCCCCGGCCGCCCTATCCCGTCCTCGAGGGGGCGCGAGTGGGAGTTCGGTTTCCATAGCCAGCCTATCCCATCCTCGAGGGGGCGGTCGGGCTGGCTTGCGTAAGTTTGTCTGGGAGGCATGGGCTCAAGGGCCTCATCCTCAAATTCTGGGAGTAGGCGCTGCCGTGGGTAACTCTTGTATTGACCCTGACGTTGATCGTCAAGGCCATCTTCGGCAGCTAAGACCATCGTCCATCTGTCGTTGAGCGCATCATGTTCGGCTTTTAGCTGTTGTTGTTCCCTCTTCAAGCTTCGGGCAGTGGCGATGAGTTTCCGCTTGAGTTTATCTTGCTCCAGGGGATCCTCTGGGATGATAAAGTCTTCGGGTCTGAGGCTATCCTCCTCTTCGGACGGAGGGAGGTAATTACTGTCCTCGGAATCCTCGAGGTCCTTGGGGTCACCCTGGTCCTCGTGCCCTTCAGGGGCGTCAGGACGCTGCTCGGGGGTGTTGTCGCCGAGCTCGCCCAAGTTGTCTGGAGTCTTGTTATCTCCGGTGCCGTTCGTGTCTGTGTGATTTTCCTTGCCCATTCCTCGCCCTCTGGCTCACCGTCGTCGGCGTCTGGGCGGTTCTTCGGCAGGATCGTCGCTGTCCTTCTTGGTCGTGTTGCTATCCTTCATGGGGGTGTCGACCATGTAAACGTCATAGGTGGAGGTGGCGGTCCACTTTCCAGTGTTCGAAGTGGCAAGGGAGGGAGCCGTAAGAGGCGGGATGTCGATATCCTCATCCATGTCGTCAGCCTCCTCGGAGCCGTAGTCCAACATGTCGGTTAGATCTTCGACAGTGGCTACCAAGTGGTGGTGGGAGGGACGCAAAATTCCCCGCGGTTGGCCTCCTGTCCGACCTGCTCCTGGTCCGAGGACGGGCCATCCGCGATATTCATCTTCTGGATCCGATCTAACATCTCGCTTAAAAACGAGAGGTCCACCGGATTCACGTCTGGGCGGCCATCAGAGTTGAGCTCCGGCACGCCAATACTGGGAGTGTGTTCGGCCAAGGGTGACACTTGGTTTTCTGGCGCCGGGGCTGGATCCGAACCCAAGGCCAGATCCAAACTGAGGCCTGGCCCGGGGACAGGGACGGGGAGAGAATCCGAGGTCAAGGCCTCGGGATTGTTAGGCTCTTCGGGTAAAGCCGAGAACCCAGTAAAGACCAGATCGCCACGGGAGTCGGCGACGTAATCCAGGTTGCCGAACCTGATTTCCTGCTTGGGGACAAAGCCAGTGACCCAGCGGCGGAGCCCTCAATGAAAGCACCAATGTTGGTACTGAAACCGGCAGATCTCGGGTAGGGGGTCCGAACTATGGATTTAGGAACCAATGGGTAACAGGGAACGTGGAGACAGCGATTTACCCAGGTTCGGGCCCTCTCGAAGAGGTAAAACTCTACATCCTGCTAGATTGTATTGATGTGATTGTATGAAGGTTACAGAGTTGATCTACCTCGAGATCGGATGGGCTAAACCCTAGGCAGTTGATATGATGATCTCTACGGACTAGACCTTCTAGTTTATATAGACACCAGAAGGTCCTAGGGTTACACATGGTCGGTTACCATCAGGGGATAGGCATGCCGGTCACGCCAATTATTCCTTGGAGGAGACGCCAAGTCTTCGAAGGTTTCCTTCTGATGCACGGGGTCGCCCACAATCCGGCCTTCCATTGAGTAAAGAGCGGCCCACCAGTCCGGCCTACGAGAGATAGGCCGGCAGCCCGAGTACCCCCTAGTCCGGGACACCCTCACCCATGATGAGAGGATCGTTGGTGATGTCGATGGCTTCGATTTCGCCCTCCCAAAGAGAAGTATCCCCGGCGGAATCGCTCTGCCAGAGAGCAAAAGTGCTCCTGCCCAGGTTCCGCCTCGAGACGGCGGCGCTTCGTCCAGAAAGTCTTCTCTATAAATTTTTTAGGTCAAATGAGCCTATATAGCAGAAGGAGGGGGGCAGACGCCAGCCATGGGCCCCACAAGGCATCAGGGCGCGCCAGTGGGGCCGCGCCCTTTTGCCTTGTGGGCAACTGGTGGGTCCCCTCTAATATTTCTTTTCTCCAGTATTTTTAATATATTCAATAAAAAATCTCCGTGAAATTTCAGGTCAATTTGAGCTCTGTAGAAAAGGTATCTCTACTGTAGCTATTTTAGGTCCAGAATTCCAGTTGCCGGTATTCTCCCTCTTCATGTAAATCTTGCAAATTAAGAGAGAAAAGGCATAAGAATTGCATCATAAAGTGAAATAGTGACTAAATACATTATAAATATCAGTAGGAAATCATGATGCAAATTGGACGTATCAACTCCCCCAAGCTTAGACCTCGCTTGTCCTCAAGCGAAAGCCGAAATCAATAATCGTGACCACATGTTTAGAGAGAGAGAAGAGTCGATAAAAATAAAATACGGACATGAAGGCATCATGATCTTCATCATAACAGCAATATATGATCATAAAACTTCTCATGTAAAAGTAACAATTCATTCACAAGTTAAAGTATGAACCATAAACCGTATTGAAAACTAACAAACTATGATCTCAGTCACTGAAGCGGTTGCAATTCGTCATATTATCCGAAAGAGTCTATGTAAGAGCTTTGTTTAGAAAGTGCACATACTCAACTACCATTTAGTCGTCAATGATTGCTGACACTCACGGCGTACTTATGGAGCAAAAGTTTCAGTCAGACACATAGAAAGATAGGGGCTTATAATTTCGCCTCCCAACTCATTTACCTCAAGGGTAATGTCAACAATAATAACTCATGATCACCTACATTCCACTGGATATATGTCGGGGTTCAACCCCCGGGTAGGCGATCGAACCCGGAGCCCCTTTTAGAAAAAACTTTGGAGCAGCCTGTGCCCCTCCAATCCGGCTGACCGTCCGGCCGGCTTCCCAACGCTGGCCGGCTGGGCTCGGCCCCATGCCGGGTCTAGCTGGCCGCTAGCCGGCTAGCGATGGGTCAGCGGCCGTCCTATCACTCCGTATGACAAGACGGCTCTCCATGATGGGAGAGCGTGGCTACAGCGCCGCAAACCCAGAAGAGCATGGCTACAGTTCCGCCAACCCCGCTGACCAGGACGACCGATGTCAGCGCAGGCGAGCCGCTGTAGCCCCATGACGCCAACCACTCCGTGACGCACGAGGTGATGGGCCACAGTGCTGAGTAGCTGGTGGGGCCCGTAGCCGGCGGGTCCCAGCAGCCGGCGGGCCCCACTGCCGGCTCCAGACGCCGACATCCGGGTCCCGCCCGCGTGTAGATTTACCCATGTAACCCTGGGGGGTCGGGCAATAAGACCCCCAAGGAGGCCTCCATGCAGGGGGGTCGCTCACATTCAGCACACACAGAGCTCGCATCGCCTCACACACACACACACACACTCATAGGAGAGGTAGAATGGAGGTCTAGCCCCTTCTTCCTCCTCCGCCCAAACAGCTCCAGGAGCACCATTGTAGCCCTTATGCATATCATCCCATTTCGGCAGGACTAGGGGTGTCACCTCTCCGGAGGGCCCCGAACCTGGGTATGCCTTGTGTCTCCCGCATGCGTGTACCAACCTCGCTTCCAGAGCCCACCGGCGTCCTCTCGCAGCCCTCCACTTTTAGCCATCTCATGGCATCTGCCGTGATTTCACCACGACAGTTGGCGCCCACCGTGGGGCTGCTCGCGGCGTCGGCCGGAGTCAAGTTCCGGAAGAGGCCCTTCACCAGCTCAGGCGAGCGCATTGCGCACGGCTTGGTCCGCGAGCCCTGCGAGGCCAACCCGGCCGGCTGCGATGCAGTGCTAGGCACGGACGCAGCCTACCCCGCAGGCTGCTCCATCATCCCCTTCGGCGCGCTGCGCGTCTTCGTCGTGCTCATCCCCGATGAGTACCCTAGCGAGGTACACAGCTTCACCGACTCACCCATCCCCGTCAGCTGCACCATCTCCAGCAACATTGCAGATCTCTGCAGCCGTGCGGAGGTGCTGAACATCGGTGCTAGCTCCGGCTCCTCGCGCAGCAAGGAGAAGGCTGACGTGGCCGCTGCAGCCGCAGCTGCGGCACAGGCCCGCCGTGTCGACCCGCTTCGCGAGACGATCCGGACCCTGCAGGCCCCCATCACGCCCGACGCCAACCCGGCGGCCTCGGTAGCTCAGCTCGACAAGAACCGTCAGCAACTGCTGGATGAGGCCACGGCACTCGCGGCAACGGGGCGCTTGCTGGAGTCCGCCCAGCGGGAATATGACAGCATTCACGGCTTGACGCCGGCCGCCGCTGAGCCCAGCCGGGTTGCGGAGGTGCGATTCCGCGGAGGTGCCATTGGCCCTGCGCTGGGCACAGGCCAGCCCATCTACGACACCCCCATCAAGAACATGCACGCGGTGCAGGCGGCCATGGCGGATCTTGAGTTCCTGGAGGGTCAGGAGCTACTGCAGCACTAGCAGCACGTCCGCAACCTCATCACCGCGGCAAACGAGCAGCAGAAGCGCTTCGATCCGGCCCAGCCCGCCGCCTCCGCCTCGGGAAACACCGCAGACCTGGAGAGGGTCCTTCGAGACACGCAGCGGGCGTCTTCCCCTGCCGCTAGCGAAAGCCGCTCTGGCCGGCACCGGGCAAGCCGGAGCTGGCACAACCGCGCCACGACGGCTGCGATGGCATGGCCGACGAGACGGCCGGTAACGACCGGGTCCGGCAGCCGGAGCTTCCTCCCCAGCCGCCTCGCCGGCCCCAGCCGGCTTCTGCCGGCACAGTGCCGCGTGGCCCAATCGCGAGCCGGCTGGGTCTCCACGAGCCCTACGACGAAAATGATGCCCGCCATCGCATCGACCGGCTGGTGCGGTCCACGACCCTCGAGGAGGAGAGTTCCGTTGGCCCCGCCTGTTTCGGGCCACGCATCCGCGAGGAGCCCTTTCCCAACGGGTTCATGCTGGCCCACGACACCCCCAAGTATAGCGGCATCACCAAGCCAGAAGACTGGCTAACTGACTACACCACGGCCGTCGGCATAGCCGGCGGCAACAGGCGCGTGGTGGTCCGCTATGTCCCCCTCATGCTGCTCGGCTCGGCCCGGACATGGCTTAACAGCCTGAGGGCTGGCAGCGTCAACTCCTAGTTGGACTTCGAGGATGCTTTCGTACGAAACTTCACCAGCACATACAAGCGTCTGGGTCGGCCTCGCCAGCGCTCCATGTGCGTTCAAGGCCCGGGCGAGCCTCTCCGCGACTTCCTCACGCGGAGGACCAAGCTGTGCATTTCGTGCGAAGGGGTTCACGAAGTGCAGGCCGTCCAGTACTTCGTCGATGGGTGTCGAGACGGCACCCTGCTCAAGCACTGGCTGATGTGTGACGAGCCGGACACCTTGGCGGAGCTCATGGTGCTGGTGGACAAGTACGCCATGGCCGACTCCGCAATGTGTGTAAAGATCACGGTCGACGCAGACGGCAAGCCGGTACCGGTCTAGCTGGCCACCCCGAAGCCGGCTGGTGACACCAACCAGCGCCGGCAAGACAACAACAACAACAACAAGCGGAAGGGCGAGCAGCCGGCTCCCCGCTACAACAACCAGCAAGTGGCCGCCATGGCGGAGGAGCAGCCGGCCGAGCAAGGCGGCGGCAAGCGCCAGCGCACTGGCATGATGGCCTAGCAGCCCAAGCTCTCTTTCGAGTAGATGCTCGACGCTCCTTGCAACCACCACAGCGGCGCGAATCCATCCACGCACATGCTCCGGAACTGCAGCATCACCCAGCGCCTGATGCGTGGCGACCTCCCGCCACCACCACCCGGCCCCGGCCCGCAGCTTCCGTCGCCACCCCCGCCACCTCCGGCAGTCGGCGCCCTCGTCAACAACGTCTACCCTCAGCAGGACGCGACCTACATCGTCTTCACCAGCGAGGGCGATGACAAGCACAGCAAGTGCAAGTACCAGCACGAGGTGAACGCTGTCGTCCCCCCGGTCCCCCAGTACATGCTGCCGGCTCCCGACTCGACGCATTGGCGCATGCACTTTGACGGCTCAAAGATGGTCTCCGGCTTGGGAGCCGGCATCATGCTCTCCTCCCCCAAGGGCGACCGGCTGCGCTACGCTCTCCAAATCCACTTCGCCGCCTCCAACAACATCGCCGAGTACGAAGCCCTTGTCCACGGCCTCCGCCTGGCCAAAGAGATCGGCATCCGGCGCATCCTCTGCTACGGCGACTCCGACCTGGTGGTCCAGCAGGTCTCTGGCAAATGGGACGCCAGGGACTCCAACATGGCCAGCTACCACAACCTGGTCCAACAGATGACCGGCGGCTTCGACAGCTGCGAGTTCCTCCACGTCCCCAGAAACGAGAAGGAAGCAGCAGACACCCTAGCCAAGCTTGGCTCCAGCCGGCAAGCCATCCCAGCCAGTGTCTCCCTCAAGCACCTGCGCAATCCCTCCATCAAGCCGTCTCCGGACTCGGAGTCCATCTTCAACCCGGCCGACCCAACAGTCCCTGCGTCCGGCTCGGGGACCGAAGGCTCCGGCTCAGGGACTGTCGGCTCCAACCCGGGGACTGCCATTCCGGTCCCGGGGGCTGCCGTCTCTGACCAAAGCCCGGGGGCTGCCGGCTTTGGCTCGGGGACTACCGTCCCAGTTCGGGGGTTGCCGGTCCCAGCCCGCCGCCTCCCAACCCGGCCGAACCTGCGCAAGTGGCCATCTTCACGGTGGTGGAGGCACCATCTTGGGCCCAACCGATCCTCACTTTCCTGGTGAGCGGCGAACTCCCGGCGAACGAGGTCGAGGCTCAGCAAGTGCAACGCCGGGCCTCCGCCTACAGCATCATCAACAACGAGCTTGTCAAGCGCAGCACCACCGGCGTCTTCCAGCGCTGCGTCGAGACGGACAGGGGCCTCGAGATCTTGTGTGACATCCACCAGGGCGAGTGCGGGCATCACGCCGCCTCCCGGTCCCTGGTGGCCAAAGCCTTCCGCCACAGCTTCTACTGGCCGACTGCTCTGAAGGAAATAGAGGAGCTGGTCCTCAAGTGCAACGGCTGCCAACACTTCCAGGCTCAGAGCCACCAGCCGATCGCGGCTCTCCAGACCATCCCCATCGCGTGGCCCTTTGCTGTCTGGGGCCTCGACATGGTGGGGCCCTTCAAGACCGCTCGAGGCGGCATGACGCACCTGCTGGTGGCCATCAACAAGTTCACTAAGTGGATCAAGGCAAGGCCGATCAAGAAGCTCGACAGTCCCACAGCCGTCAACTTCATCAAAGACATCGCTGCCCGCTATGGCGTCCCAAACAGCATCATCACCGATAATGGCACCAACTTCGCCAAAGGCGCGCTGGCTCGTCACTGCTCCGTCTCCGGCATCCCGCTTGACCTGGACTCCGTCGCGCATCCTCAGTCCAACGGCTAGGCGGAGCGGGCAAACGGCCTCATCTTAGCCGGCATCAAGCCGTGACTCGTCGAGCCACTTGTGCGATCACCCGGCAGCTAGATCGACGAGCTGCCGGCCGTCCTATGGGGTCTTCAAACCACGCCCAACCGGTCGACCAGCTGGACCCCCTTCTTCCTCATCTACGGGGCCGAGGCGGTCATCCCCATGGACCTGGAGTTTGACTCGCCACGGGTCACCCTATACACGGAGGTGGAAGCCAAAGCAGCACGCGAAGACGGCATCGACCTGCTCGAGGAGGCGCGCCTGCTGGCCCTCCGTCGGTCGGCCATCTACCAGTAAAACCTACGCCACTACCACAGCAAGAAGATCAAGCCCCTCGCTTTCCGCAAGGGCGACCTTGTACTCCGGTTGATCCAGCGAACAGCCGGCCAGCACAAGCTATCCTCCCCATGGGAGGGCCCTTTAATCGTCAGCAAGGCCCTGCGCAACAATGCGTACTACCTCATCAACGCGCAAAAGAAAAACAAGCGCAAGAGAGACGCCTCCGGCGAAGAGACAGAATGCCCCTGGAACGCAGAGCTCCTCCGTCCATTTTACAGTTGAACGATGTATGTATGTATCGCTACTCCTTTTGGAAGTTAATGAAAGCAGCAGGTCCCTCGAACAACACTCGGGGGCTCCTGGCTGTCACAGTCCGGCTCCTGGCTGTCTGGCTGGCAAAAGCCAAAGGCCGAAAGCATCCTCACGTGAAAAACTGCTAAGGACGAACGACCGGCTCGGCCAACCTGGCTCTTTCTCTCTCTCTTTCGATCATCGCCGCATAGACCAGCTGCGCTCCAGCCGGCTTCACCGCCTGTAGCCAGCAGGCCCAGTGGGTGTTTCACTTGCGCTCAAAATCCTAAAACCTAAGTACTGTTCGCTCTCTTTCGAGTTCGGCTCCCCGTCCTAGCTACAAACCGGCTCCCGGTTGTTCGGCTGGCGCGGAGCAGGTTGAGAAGGGAAGAGAACAGGAAAACGGCCTGGAAACAAGCAAGAGCGAACCGCCAGACGGCAAAGGCAAAGCATACATAAGAACAAGCATGCGTATATACATAGCAAAAGGGCCACGGCCAGGAATTCATTACATAACATACACCCCTAGTGGGTGGACCTGCCGGCTAACAAAAGTTTCAAGTTCAAAAAAAACAAAAGACGAGAAAGGAAAAAGCCCTAAGCGGCGGCCTCGTCGGCATCACTCGGTGCCGGATTCTCCATGGCGGCGGTGTCATCCAAGGCGGCATCATTGTCTGCCCCGGCTTCCGTCTCGTCCGAGCTGCCCTCTGGGTCTTCGAGTGCCAGGCCAAAGTCGTCGGTGGGAAGCTCCGCGCCATCTAGCGCCCGCACCGGCATGAACGCGACATGCGGGGTAAACGACGCAATATCGCTGGCCCGCACGGCGATTGCCGTCGCTCGCTCTGCCAAGTCCGCCTCCGCCCCGGCCCTCCGCGCGCGTAGCTAGTCCAAATGGATGCTCGGGTACCAGGACAGCACGAGCCCGAGCGCCATCTCCGTGCCGGCCCGGGCTGCGGAGGCTCTCCACGCGCTAAGACGCGCCGCACCGGCTTCCAGCCAACGCGCCAGCCGGCTGACGGTGGTTGGCACCACCGCAGCCAGCCACAGAGCTCCTACGATCGACAGACCGGCTTCAAAGAGCCGGTTCATGTTGCGCTCCACCAGCTCCAGGTGGGCCTTGGCGACGACGGTGATCTCCGCCACTATCCAGGCGGCGTACTCATCAACGACGGCTCCCGCCGCCCTCTGCTCCTGTCGATGAGCACCCACCGCCTCCTCGGCCGGCGCCTGGGTCTCAGGGAAGACCCCTGGAAGAGAAAAGAAGAAGATCGATCAAGAGGCCGAAGGGCCGAAACCAGAAAGAAACCAAGATAAAAACAAGTGAGAACACTTACGTGTGAGGAGCTCGTCGATGTATTGCACCTCCTGCAGCACCTCTCGCTCCCTCGCCGCCAACGCGCTGGCGCAGCGATCGCGGGCCGCCTTGAGCTGGGTGACGTCCTCGGCGGCTTTCTTCGCCTCCTCCCCCTTCCGCTCCACCGCCTGGCGGTGCTCCTCGGCGAGCCGGTCCAACTCGGCCTTGTGGGCGGCTGCGGCCTCGTCCTGGTCACAGAGCTGGCCGGCCTCGTCCAGCCGGCGTTGGAGCCCCTGCATCTCGGCCGGATCGACGGCGGTGGCTGCGTAGCTAGATCTGGGTCCCGGTCAGAAGCCGGACAAGAAATAAAAGAGAAAGCAAAAAAGCGAAGCAAGGAGATTCGACCCAGCTGTTGTGCAACCGGCCCGAATCTCGGGGGCTACACCCAGTGGGTGCGCTGGCGCGCCCCCACTGGAAGCATGCGGGAAGTACCTTTGGCCTGGCGGAGCTCCTCCTCCTTGGCCGCCAGCTGGGCCTTCGCCGTGCGGAACCGGCCCAGGAGGCTGCTGTACACCGCCACCCGCTAGTCGTAGATGGACTGCAAGGAAAAGAGTTAGCACAAAATGCCTGAGAAGGCCCGACCCGCCTGCTGCGCAGCCGGCCCGAGCCTCGGGGGCTACACCCAGTGGGTGCGTTGACGCACCCCACTGGAAAGCGACCGAGCCGGTCAAGAAAGGGAAAGAAGAAACAGGACGCAATCGCAAGAAAACGCGAAGAATAAGCAAACTCACCGCGAAGGTCCGCTCCAGCTGCAGCAGCGGGTTGTTCTCCGCCTGGGTGAAGCCTTGCCACTGGCCGCAGTGGTCGGTGAGCTGCAGCCGCAGGGAGTCCACCGCCACATCCACGTCGCTCCGAGGGGCACCGCTCGTCTCCTCGCTGGAACTCGCCGCCCAGTTCCGCTGCGGCTGGGCCGAGGGCCCGGCGCTGGTTCCGCTGCCCGCCGGCCTCAGCTCGAGGCTGCGCCCAGCGGCCCGTGGCTCCACGGTCACCAGGGCAGGAGAGCTCCCTGGCATGGCCTCCGTGCTCGGGGGCGGAGCTCCTCCTCCGCCTGGCGTGGCCTCCGGCTCACGGCTTCCTCCGTCTCCGTGTTCGGCCCCGTCGGCCGGGTCGGCAGCCGGCGACACCACCGGATTGGCCGTCTGGTCAGCGTCCGGCTCGTGCTCGTCGGTCTCGCCGCGGCCGGCTGCCTCGGCGGCAGCACGGGCATCCGCCTCTGCCCGGCAGGCTGGGTCGTGCACCGATTTGGAGTGATGCTCCGCAACCGGCGACAGTTGTGGCGAGCTCGTCGGCCAGGCCAGCCATTCAGGCCCCTCGGCGGTCCTCCTCGCCCTCGCCGCGGCCTCGGCCGCGATGCCGGTCCACACCCTCGCCGAGGCCTCGGCTAGCTCCTTCTCGACCTCCTCCTGCGCCCTCCAGGCGTCCCTCATGGCATCCTTCAGCGCGGCGCCGGACTGTCGGGCCGCAAGCCCCTCCTCGGTGGCCTCCTCCACCTCGCGCTCTCCCGAGCCGTTCCGGCTCCTCTGACGGTTGGCCTCCTCTGCGGCCGCCGCTGCCGCAGCCGCCTCCGCCAGCTTGAGCGCGTTCCTGGACGGATGCGCGAAGAAGATAAGGAAGAAGGAAAAATAGCACAGCAACGAAAAAGGCAAGAACTGAGTTACAAGAGGAGACTCACCCTATGGCCATGGGAACTGCCCGCTTTGGGCCCGCCGACGGCGCCGCCCGGCGCGCCTTCTTGACGGACCTCTTCATGGCGCCCGGTTGCGCCGTGGCCAGGCGCTTCGTGGCCGGCCACTCCTCAACCGGCTGCTTCCCGTGCGGCCGGCTCGTGGCCGCCCTCCGATGCCGTCCTCCGGGGGTGGCTCCTTCGCCCGTCGCCGCGGTTTGTGGCACTGCATCGCGTGCACCACTCTCATCGTCTTCGTCGTCATCCGGCCACTCTCGCAAAGGATCCAGGATTAAGGACTTACCGGCTTGGCCAGACCCACCGGCTTCCGTGTCCACGAGGCGCTCCTCGCCGCCTCTGACTTCCGCACCGCCGTCTTCCTCCTCCGGGTCCGAGTCGGCCCGATCCGTCTGCAGGACCATGGGGTTCGGGCCATCATAAACCAGCTAGCTCGGGAAGTGCTGCAGCCGGCCCAAGGCATCAGGGCGCATGAAGAGGGCGGACGCTGCAAAGAACAGGGACCAAGGACTCACCGCTGGCGCCGGGGCATCCCGGCTGTACGGCTCCTTACCGAATCGCCACTCCTTTACCTTGAGCCCGACGGTGGAGATGTCGTTGACACGCTGGGCCACCTCCTCCAGCGTCAACTCCTTCGTCGACAGCTGACAAGGGTCGCACCGGCCACTCATGTCGCAGACCCGGTGCGGCCGTCGCTGCAGCAGCAGCACCTGGCGACCCATGAAGGCCGCAATGAGATCCACGGCGGCGAGCCACTCGCGGTCTGTCATCTCCTTGATCCGGCGGCAGACGCCCACAATCTCCGCGGACGGGTTCCTTGGGTTATGCCCCCAATTCAGCTACTCAGCCGGCGGCGCATTGACGAAGGCGGGAAGGTTGATGCGGTCATCGGCCGGGTCGACGTTCTTCACATAGAAGAATGACTTCTGCCACTTCTTATTCGACTCCTCGAGCGGCAGCTTCGGGAAGGGGCCCGCCGTCCGGGTAACCAGCACGGTCGCCCCGCACTCAGACATGACGCTGGCCGATGCCCCCTGCTGCTTCAGGTAGAACATCCGGCACCACAGCTCCACCTACGGGAGCAGGCCGACGTAACCTTCACACAGCGTCACGAAGGCCGCTAGCTGCAAAATCGCATTCGGGCCTAAGTGGTGCGGCTAGAGGCCGAAAAAGGTGAGGAAGCGCCGAAAGAAGCGGCTGGCGGGGAGGCCGAGCCCGCGGAGAAAGTGGGTGTAGAAGACCACCACCTCGCCGTCCCGCGGTGCCGGCACAGTCTCCTCGCCGAGCGCGTGCGCCTCCACCTCTTCCGCCGGCGGCAGCCGCCGCGTGCGGTGGAGATACGCGATGTCATCATCAGTCACCATGGACCCCTCCCAAGAGCCCTTTGATGGCACCATCGGCGAGAGCGAGAGGGCCGCGGTCGGCAAGAAGAGACGGTGGCGAAGCAGAGGGAGAGAAGCCCACTCGCAGGTCGCGGCATGGCGCAACTGCGGCTCGAGCAGACGACGGCGTGCGGCGGGGGCGTGCGTGAGAAGGAAGCAGGAGAGGTGGAGACGAAGCAACGGGCGGGGGCGAGAGTGCGAATACCTCGGCCTCTCCCCCTCCCTTCCCATTTAAAGACCAAGGCAGACGTGGGGGAGTGGGATCGTCTGCGCCCACGTTCACCGCTCCCCCGCAATGTGCGGGCGCATTACTCCCGTGCCATAACTGCACCGAAAACCCAAGAATCGCGTGTGGCCGCAGCGGATCCCGCGCACGGGCCGAGGCCACGGCCCGGTGGGACCCAGCCCACTACGACGTCCCGTCGCACGCGTGGCCTGGCAGGCCTCGCCCGCCGCTGGGCTGCACGTGGCGGGGTTTGGTCAGGCGGCTGGCGCGATCCCCCATGCTCGTTCAAACTCCGTCCGTGGCATCAAGCCGACATTCCTTCATCAACAACCACTATCCTTCAGGGGGAGAAGCTGCAAAGCCTCGCCTACTCGGAGCCGGCGAACCTTTACAGCTTCGGGGACTACTGTCGGCGGGATAACCCCCGGGTAGGCGATCGAACTCGGAGCCCCTTTTAGAAAAAACTTCGGGGCAGCCTGTGCCCCTCCAATCCGGCTGAACGTCCGGCCGGCTTCCCAATGCTGGCCGGCTGGGCTTGGCCCCGTGCCGGGTCCGGCTGGCTGCTAGCCGGCTAGCGACGGGTCAGCGGCCGTCCCATCACTCCATACGACAAGACGGCTCTCCATGACGGGAGAGCGTGGCTACAGCGTCGTGAACACAGAAGAGCATGGCTACAGTTCCGCCAACCCCGATGACAAGGGCGATCGATGTCAGTGTAGGCGAGCCGCTGTAGCCCCATGATGCCAACCACTCCGTGACGCACGAGGCGACGGGCCACAGTGCTGAGTAGCTGGCGGGGCCCGCAGCCGGCGGGTCCCAGCAGCCAGCGGCCCCACTGCCGGCTCCAGACGCCGACATCCGGGTCCCGCCCGCGTGTAGATTTACCCATGTAACCCTGGGGGTCAGGCTATGCTACTTGTGAGCTGCGTTGGTAATTCCCTGAAGAGGAAGGGAGATGCAGTACAGTAGAGATAAGTATTTCCCTCAGTTATGAAACCAAGGTTATCAATCCAGTAGGAGAATCACGCAACACCTCGTTAGCAGCACCTGCACACAAAACAATAAATCCTTGCACCCAATGCAAACAACGGGTTGTCAATCCCTCGGAGGTTAATTGCAAGATTAAATTGTATGTGATAGATAGATAGATTGAAACAAAAATACAAAATAAAATAAATAAGATAAAATTGCAGCAAGTATTTTTAGGGTTTTAGTAAATGATAGAAGTAGACCCGGGGGCCATAGTTTTCACGAGAGGCTTCTCTCATAGAAATAGCATACGGTGGGTGAACAAATTACTGTTGGGCAATTGATAGAAAAGCAAATAATCATGACGATATCCAAGGCAATGATCATGTATATAGGCATCACGTCCGACACAAGTAGACCGACTCCTGCCTGCATCTACTACTATTACTCCACACATCGACCGCTATCCAGCAGGCATCTAGTGTATTAAGTCCATAAAGAATGGAGTAACGCCTTAAGCAAGATGACATGATGTAGACAAAGTAATCTCACGCATGAATAAACCCCATCTTTTTACCCTTAATAGCAACAATACATATGTGTCACGTCCCTTTCTGTCAATGGGATTGAGCACTGCAAGATCGAACCCATTACAAAGCACATCTTCCCATGGCAAGATAAATCAATCTTGTTGGCCAAACCAAATCAATAGATCGGAGAAGAAATACGAAGCTATAATAATCATGCATAAAAGAGTTCAGAGAAGACTCAAATAATATTCATGGATAATCTGATCATAAACTCACAATTCATAGGATCCCAACAAACACACCGCAAAAAGTGATTACATTGGATAGAACTCCAAGAACATCGAGGAGAACATTGTATTGAAGATCAAAAAGAGAGAAGAAGCCATCTAGCTACTAACTATGGACCCGAAGGTCTGTGGTAAACTACTCACGCATCATCGGAAGGGCAGCAAGGTTGATGTAGAGCCCCTCCGTGATCGATTCCCCCTCTGGCGGAGTACCGAAAAAGGCCTCCAGATGGGATCTCTCGAGAACAGAAGCTTGCGGCGGCGGAAAAAGTATTTCGTGGACTCCCTGGTTGGTTTCCCGATTTTTGGGAATTTACAATGGTGGAATTAGGTCAAAATAGTCAGAAGTGGGCCCACAAGGCACCAGGGCGTGCCTGCCCCCCCCCCAGGCGCGCCCTGGTGGCTCGTAGCCACCTCCAGGGTCTTCTGGCCTCCTCCCGAAGCTTCTAGTGTTTATCTTGTCCAAAAAACATCTCCAAAAACATTCATTGCATTTGGACTTCGTTTGGTACTGATATTCTGTAAAACCAAAAACAGGCAGAAAACAGCAATTGGCACTGGGCACTAAGTTATTAGGTTAGTCCCAAAAAATGATATATAATTGATGTAAATGTATATAAAAACATCCAAGATTGATAATATAACAGCATGGAACAATCAAAAATTATAGATATGTTGGAGACGTATCAGGCTATAAGACCCCCAGGAGGCCTCCATGCAGGGGGTCGCTCACATTCAGCACACAGAGAGCTCGCATCGCCTCACACACACACACTCACAAGAGAGGTAGAATGGAGGTCTAGCCCCTTCTTCCTCCTCCGCCCAAACAGCTCCAGGAGCACCATTGTAGCCCTTGTGCATATCATCCCATTTCGGCAGGACTAGGGGTGTCACCTCTCCGAAGGGCCCCGAGCCTGGGTACGCCTTGTGTCTCCCGCATGCGTGTACCAACCTCGCTTCCAGAGCCCACTGGCGTCCTCTTGCAGCCCTCCACTTTTAGCCATCTCATGGCATCTGCCGTGATTTCACCACGACAATATATAAGCTTGGATCTATCCCCACCACATGATGCTTGCCAAGAGAGAAAATAAAAACGGAATAGAGGAAAACACCATCTACTATCAGCTATGGGATAAATTATACCTGCCTCCAGAAGCTTTAATATTTCAGTTCTTACCACATCTTTCATTCTAGGATTTAACCTTCTTTGATGGTCAACAACGGGTTTAGCATCTGGCTCCATATGAATTTTATGCTGACATAGAGTGGGGTTGATACCCTTAAGATCATCAAGAGTATATCCAATAGCGACACAGTGCTTCCGCAGAGTTTTAAGTAATCTCCTTTCTTCATGCTCTGAAAGGTTAGCACTAATAATAACAAGATATATCTTCTTTTCATCAAGATAAGCATATTTAAGTGTATCAGGTAATTGATTTAATTCAAATACATGATCACTCTTGGGTGGAAGAGGATCTCCCAATGTTTCAACAGGCAAATTATGTTTAAGTATAGGTGCTTGTTCAAAGAATAGCTCATCTATTTCATTTCTTTCATTCATATGCATATCATTCTCATGATCAAGCAAATATTGTTCTAAAGGATCAGTAGGAGGTATAGCAATAGAAGCAAGACCAATAATTTCATCTTTATTAGGTAATTCTTTATCATGAGGTTGTCTACTAAACTTAGAGAAATTAAATTCATGAGATATATCACCAAACTTAACTCTAACCTTCTCTTTAATGCAATCAATCTCAGCATTAATGGTATTCAAGAAAGGTCTACCAAATATAATGGGACAAAAATTATCTTGTTGAGAACCAAGTACTAAGAAATCAGTAGGGTATTTGATCTTACCACACAAGACTTCAACATCTCTAACAATCCCAAGTGGTGCAATAGTATCTCTGTTTGCAAGCTTAATAGTAACATCAATATCTTCAATCTCAACAGGTGCGATATCATTCATTACTTCTTGATATAAATAAAATGGAATAGCACTCACGCTAGCACTCATGTCACATAAACCATGATAGCAATGATCTCCGATCTTAACAGAAACAACAGGCATGCCAACTACGGGTTTGTTCTTATCTAGTATGTCTCGTTCATTTCTAACAGGTTTAGAATTTCTAGCAGCCTCATCGCAGAAGTAAATAACATGCCCATCAATATTATCAACCAAAACATCTTTAACCATTGCAATATTAGATTCCACTTTGATTTGTTCAGAAGGTCTAGGTGTTCTTATATTACTTTTATTAACCACAGTTGAAGCTTTAGCACGTTCCTTAATCCTAACAGGGAAAGGAGGTTTCTCAATATAAGCAGTGGGCACAACTGGATCAACATTGTAAACAATTGTTTCTTCTTTCACCATTATGGGTTCTTCTTTTAATTCAATAGGTGGATGATATTTAAACCACTTCTCCTTAGGGAGATCAACATGAGCAGCAAAAGATTCACACCTATCTCAGAGTCAAGTCCATATTTAGTACTAAACTTATGAAAAGCATCAGTTTCCATAAAAGATTTAACACAATCAAACTTAAGATTTATACCTGACATTTTACCTTTGTCGATTTCCCAATCTTCAGAGTTGTGCCTAATTCTTTCCAGAAGATCCCATTTAAATTCAATAGTTCTCTTCATAAAGGAACCAGTAGAAGAAGTATCGAGCATGGATTGATCATTGCGAGAAAGCAGAGCATAAAAGTTTTGAATAATTATTTCTCTTCAGAGCTCATGATTGGGGCATATGTGCAACATATACTTAAGCATCCCCCAAGCTTGAGCGATAATTTCTCCTTCACGAGGCCCAAAATTATATATATAATTTCGATCACGGTGAACCAAATGCATAGGATAAAATTTCGGGTGAAATTCCAGCTTCAACCGGTTCCAATCCCGTGTTCCAGTATCATCACATAGCCTATACCATGTCAATGCCTTTCCCTCCAAAGATAAAGGGAATACCTTCTTCTTAACTCCATCTCCGGATAGACCTGCAAGCTTAAACAATCCACAAATTTCATCCACATATATCAAGTGCAAATCAGGATGCACCGTTCCATCTCCTGCCTAAGGATTAGCTAGCAGTTTCTCTATCATACCCGAAGGAATTTCATAGTAAATATTTTTAGTAGGTTCAGTAGGTTGAGGAGCAATTCTTAATGCTTCCGGTCGAGATGAAGATACCCCGAACAAACCCCTTAAAGGATTACTTTCCATAGTGACAAGTGACAATAAATTTCAACACATAATATAAATGTTTCCTTACCAAATTCCACTCACCAAAGGCGTTTCACTCCCCGGAAACGGCGTCAGAAAAGAGTCTTAATGACCCACAAGTATAGGGGATCAATCATAGTCCTTTCGATAAGTAAGAGTGTCGAACCCAACGAGGAGCAGAAGGAAATGACAAGCGGTTTTCAGCAAGATATTCTCTGCAAGCACTAAAATTATCCGTAACAGGTAGTTTGATAGCAAGGTAATTTCGTAACAAGTAACAAGTAGTAATGATAACAAATGTGCAGCAAGGTGTCCCAATCCTTTTTGTAGCAAAGGACAAGCCGGAACAAACTTGTATAATAAGCAAAGCGTTCTCGAGGACACATGGGAATTTCATCTAATCACTTTCATCATGTTTGTTTGATTCGCGTTCGCTACTTTGATAATTTGATATGTGGGTGGACCGGTGCTTGGGTGCTATTCTTACTTGAACAATCCTCCCACTTATGATTACCCCCTCTCGCAAGCATCCGCAACTACGAAACAAGAATTAAGATAAATCTAACCATAGCATGAAACATATGGATCCAAATCAGCCCCTTACGGAATAGCGCATAAACTAGGGTTTAAGCTTCTGTCACTCTAGCAACCCATCATCTAATTACTACTCCACAATGCCTTCCCTTAGGCCCAAAGATGGTGAAGTTTCATGTTGTCGACGTTCACACGACACCACTAAAGGAAGCAACAACATACATATCATCAAAATATCGAACGAATACCAAATTCACATGATAACTTATGACAAGCACTACTGCAGGAATGTCTAGCAGTGGCGGGTGGGAAAAGGCCAGTAGTGGTGGGCAAGGCTCCCAGGGGTGCCCGCCACCGACCTCCCGCCACTGCTATGAGCACATCAGTGGCGGGCGGGCGCTCGCCACTGGTAGAGCCTCATCAGTGGCGAGTGGTGGAGTTTGCTCGCCAGTAGTAGAATATTTGTAGTGGCGGGCTGTGTTTACGTGCCCGCCACTACTTATTCTTGTTGCAATGGCGAGCTTACTGGAGCGCCCGCCACTGAAAGCTTAGGCATGCTAAATAAAAAATTTGCAGCCACGGCAACAATTGTGCTGACATGACTGCGTTTTGCAAAAAAACAATTTAAGAAATTCAATATAAACAGCACGCATTTTAAGATTATGCATGAATGTTCACACTACATAATGAGTAGTTTAGTAATTCACCAGTACTTGATTAGCATATGGGTTTTGCTAGGATCGATGCATGAAGAGTTCAACATTATATACATTACCGTTTAAAGGATCTACTTTGACGGTAACATCTACAGTGTTGCTCATAGAATAAAAACATCAGATGAACTATATGTGCCCTAGATAGACTCTTAACAAAATGAGTCAAAGGACTCAAAGAGCAAACCTGATAAATCAGATAGACGAGGTATTAAACATCCGTCCGTCTGATTCATCTAGCTAGCTTGTTAAGTCTTATGCATGAATGTTGACACTACATAATGAGTAGTTTAGTAATTCACCAGTACTTGATTAGCATATGGGTTTTGCTAGGATCGATGCATGGAAGAGTTCAACATTATATACATTACCATTCAAAGGATCTACTTTGACGGTAACATCTATAGTGTTGCTCATAGAATAAAAACATCAGACGAACTAGATGTGCCCTAGACAGACTCTTAACAAAATGAGTCAAAGGACTCAAAGAGCAAACCTGATAAATCAGATAGACGAGGTATTAAACATACGTCTGTCTGATTCATCTAGCTAGCTTGTTAAGTCTTTTGCCTCATTGTACTATTATTGCAGAAGAAGAGTAACTAACGCTCCGAAGATATGGATGTGAACACGAATCATCTTCAGAGGGATGACACGCGATTCTCAACCCTATCCCAGAAGGCTCAGTAATTCACTAGTACTACTCGATTAGCATATGGGTTTTGCTAGGATGCATGGAAGAATTCATCATTATATACATTACCGTTCAAAGGATGTACTTTGATGGTAACATCTATAGTGTTGCTCATAAAATAAGAACATCAGATGAAGGTTGTGTACCATTTTAACAAAATGAGCCAAAGGACTCAAAAAACTAACATGATGAATCAGATGGACAAGGTATTAAACACTCACCTGATTCACTACTTATGACAGAACAACTAGCCCTATCTTTCGAAAACACCAAGCAAAGATTTTCCTCCCACACAAACATTGTTCCCATGCAACAGCCGCAAGTTCATATTGTGCCTTTGCCTTCTCATTTGCAGGGAGCATCTTGTATTATATATCCTACCCAAGTGCCTTGTATATTACTGATTTAAAACCAGTAATTCACATAACACTTTGACGGAAGTTATAATACAAGAAACGCCCTACAAATTAGAAGCAAGGGCACAATACAAACTTGCCATTGTAACATGGAAACAAGGTTTGTGTGCCAGCAAAATCTTTGTTCGATGTGTACGCAAGATAGAGTCAGTTGCCTTGCCGCAAATAATGGATCCCATGAGCAATCAATATCCCGTCCGTCTGATTCATCTAACTAGTTTTTAAAGTTTTCTAACTCATTTTATTAGAACGATACTTAGTCCTCACCAAATGCCGTTATTCCTTGAACTCTTCTCTGAGAAGAACACTAACGATCTGAAAATGCAAGTTCAGAAGGAAATATGTGCAGAAATTACCGTACAATATTGGTAGTCTTATTTAAGTAGTTGCACTTGAGGATCCCAATGAGCTCATTCTCGTCATTCATTTGTTGTGTTCATAGATGTAAGATTAAAAATCAACAGAATAATATTCATGCAATCTCACATTAACAACACTGAGATCACACATTACCAACACTAAAAATGCAGACTCATATGTAAACAAATTAAACATGCTTATTTACCACATAAAGGCATACGGAACTAAGTTCACACAAATCATATAGATAACATAACAAGATGAAATTAAGTTCAGCTCCGTCATAACAACATGAAACTAAGTCCATCATCTCTCCAATAATCTTCTTAATCTCGACTAGGGCGGTATTCGCAGCTTTCATGGGCGCAGGTATCCTCCGATGCGGTACTACGGTGATTGTGGGACATCGTACCACAGATAGATCTTGTTGCCGCCCGGATGACCCTCCTCAAATTCATGAAGGAAAGTAAGAATGACCTCCCAGCTTGCATCCGTAATTCTGTGGCAATGTTCATCCAATTTTGACCATGGAAATACATTCTCCCTCCCGCGTTGGTGAGAGTGAGGGTTAAGGGAATGCCATTCTTAAGTAGCGCCATGTCGAACTGAATCGTCCACTCCGCATCCATTGCCAGGTTGGCCACACACATGAAATCCTCCCTTCCCCAACAAGGGATGCGCTGAGTACGATAAAAAGAAAACATAAATTTGACAATTGTGGGTGTCATGTGAAGGTCGTCCTGAAGGTTGACACATATCTCACTGCAATTAAATGGAACTTACCGCCCACTCCATAAAGTCGTCCTGAAGGTCGACACATATCTCACTGCAAGTTAGGTGAACTTTGTAACATGCGCCTAGCCTCCTGTCACCAAATAAGGGGCATCCTTCGTTCATTGACTAAGTTCATGTTATGAAATAATTATATAAGTTAAAGGATGGACAGAAAAATTGGGCATGACTTATGCTAAAAAATGAAACATTGAGTGTCTGAAATCTCACGAAACAGAAATTAATCAACTTTTCACGATATTTTCTACACTCTTTTGAAGCCCTGTATTGTTGGAGAAATCCAATTAAATGTTCACGCTTCGTGCATGAGATGATTATATTTGCGAATAAAAAACATTCATGTATCATCATCCAAAATTAACTCCTACAGTGACAATAGAATTGGTACGAGGGATTTACCTCTGAACTGCTTGAGCGGGAGGCGGAGGAGGGATTTGTAGCAGCCTCGGAGGTGGAGGAGTCCGCTGCCAGCGGCGGTGTCTTGCCACGGCTGCTGGCGGAGGAAGCCATTGCGTGTAGGTGGCGGCGACGGAGGAGAGGCCCGGTGACTAGGGGCGGTGGTGGAGGAGTCCCGACGACGAGGGGGCCGCGGCAGAAGAGGGCCCCGGCAAAGAAGGGTCCGACCTAGGGTTCGGCCGGGCCGCAGCGGCGAGAGGCCGGGGGGCGCAGCAGAGGAGGCGTGCGACAATGAGGGCGCGCGCGCGGATGCAGCATAGGAGAACGGCCGTGGCGGCGAGCGTGGCACGGGGGCGGAGGAGGGGCGCGGTGGCGACGAGGCACGGGGTTTGGGGGCGAGAGCGGCGGACAGATTTGAAATTGCGTTTTCGGGGCAAGGGTGGTTTTGGTAGGAGATGGCCGGCGAAAACTGCAACGATTGTAGTGGAGGGGTCTACCTGTGGCGGGCATGCTTATTTACCCGCCACCGCAATATGCTGTCAATAGTTGTGCAGAAATAGTGGCGGGCAAAAGAAAATGCCCGCCACTGTCAGGGCATGTAGCTGTGGTGGGCACTAGGGAATGCCCGCCACAGATGAGTTATGCGGAAAAAAAGCATACGAAGAGACCTTACGTGTGGGGAGTCAGGGCACGTAGCTGTGGCGGGCACTGGGGAATGCCCGCCACAGATGAGTTATGCGGAAAAAACATATGAAGAGACCTTACGTGTGGCGGGCGGCGAAAACTGCCCGCCACTACTTCTGCACAACTTGTGGCGGGCTATCTTTAGTACCCACCACAGCTAACTTTTCAAAGTAGCTATGGCGGGTGACCCGTCCCACCCGCCACTAATTTTTGATCACCTATAAGCCCTTTCCTAGTAGTGAAGACTTCTCCCATGTACTCAAGAACAAAAGTAACTACTCACAAATCATATTCTTGTTCAAGATCAGAGGGGTATTGAATATCATTAAGGATCTAAACATATAATCTTCCACCAAATAAACCAATTAGCATCAACTACGAGATGTAATCAACACTACTAGCAACCCACAGGTACCAATCTAAGGTTTTGAGGCAAAGATTGAATGCAAGAGATGAACTAGGGTTTGAGATGAGATGGTGCTAGTGAAGATGCTGATGAAGATTGGTCCTCCCACGATGAGAGGATCACTGGTGATGTTGATGGCTTCGATTTCCACCTCCCGGAGGGAACTATCCCCGGCGGAATCGTTCCGCCGGAGAGCAAAAGTGCTCATGCCCAGGTTCCGCCTTGAGATGGCAGTGCTTCGTCCCGAAAGTCTTCTCTATAATTTTTTTAGGGCAAATGAGCCAATATGGCAGAAGGAGGGGGCCAGACGCCAGCCAGGGGCCCCACAAGGCATCAGGGCACGCCCTGGGGGGCCGCGCCCTGTTGCCTTGTGGGCAACTGGTGTGTCCCCTCTGATATTTCTTTTCTCCAGTATTTTTTATATACTCAATAAAAAATCTCCATGAAATTTCAGGTCAATTGGAGCTCTGTAGAATAGGTATCTCTGTTGTAGCTATTTCAGGTCCAGAATTCCAGCTACCAGTATTCTCCCTCTTCATGTAAATCTTGCAAATTAAGAGAGAAAAGGCATAAGAATTGCATCATAAAGTGGAATAATGACTAAATGGATTATAAATAACAGTAGGAAATTGATACGTCTCCAACATATCTATAATTTATGAAGTATTCAAGCCATGTTTACAACAATTTTATATGGTTTTGGAATGATTTGAATGGAACTAACCCGGACTGACGATATTTTCAGCAGAACTACCATGGTGTTGTTTTTTGTGCAGAAATAAAAGTTCTCGGAATTGGCTGAAAATTTACGGTGATTTTTTATGGACCAAAAGAGACCCCCGAAGCTTCGTGGAAGGACCAGAAGAGCCATGACGAAGCGACAAGCCTGCTAGGCACGCCCTCCCCCCAAGGCCACGCCTAGCGAGCTTGTCGCTCCCTCGTGGGCCCCCTTGACGTTAAACCAACGCCAAAAATTCCTATAAATATAGAAAACCCCAGAAAGAAACCTAGAACTTCCACGCCACTGCCACAAGCCTCTGTACCGAAGAAAACTCATCCAGAGCCATGTTCCAGCACTCTGCCGAAGGGGGAAATCATCGCCAGAGGCCATCTTCATCATCCCGACAGTCTCCATGATGAGGAGGGAGTAGTTCACCCTCGGGGCTGAGGGTATGTACCAGTAGCTATGTGTTTGATCTCTCTCTCTCTCTCGTGTTCTTGATTTGGCATGATCTTGATGTATCGCGAGCTTTGTTAATATAGTTGGATCATATGGTGTTTCTTCCCTCTCTATCTTCTTGTGATGAATTGAGTCTTTCCCTTTGAGGTTTCATTATTGTCGGATTGAATACTTTGGATTTGAGAACACTTGATGTATGTCTTGCATGTGGATACCCGTGGTGACAATGGGGTATTCTATTGAGTCACTTGATGTATGTTTTGGTAATCAACTTGCGGATTCCCGTGACCTTGGGGTAATCTAGGCATATGGGTTGGTACACGTTTTCATCTTCCTTTCTTTGATAGAAACTTTGGGGTGCTCTTTGAAGTTCTTTGTGTGGATTGAATATTATGAATCTGAAGTTGTTTGATGCATATCGAATAATCAACTCACGGATACTTGTGGTGACATTGGAGTACCTAGGTGACATTAGAGTTGGTTGATGCATATCATATGGTGTTATTTTAGTACGAACTCTAGGGCTATTTGTGACACTTATAGGGATGGCTCAATAGATTGATCGGAAAGAATAACTTTGAGGTGGTTTCGTACCCTACAACAATTTCTTTCTTATGTTCTTCACTTATAGGAACTTTGGAGTGATTCTTTGTCGCACGTTGAGGGATTGTTATATGATTCAATTATGTTAGCACTGTTGAGAGATTGCACTAGTGAAAGTATGAACCCTAGGACTTGATTCTAAGCATTGCAATACCGTTTGTGCTCACTTTTGTTACTTGCTACCTTGCTGTTTTTATTATTTCAGATTACAAAAACCTATATCTACAATCCATACTACACTTGTATCACCATCTCTTCACCGAACTAGTGCACCTATACAGTTTACCATTGTATTAGGTGTGTTGGGGACACAAGAGATTCTTTGTATTTGATTGCAGGGTTGTTTCAGAGAGACCATCTTCATCCTATGCCTCCCACGGATTGATAAACCTTAGGTCATCCACTTGAGGGAAATTTGCTACTGTCCTACAAAACTCTGCGCTTGGAGGCCCAACAGAGTCTACAAGAATAAAAGTTGCGTAGTAGACATCAGAAATCATGATGCAAATTGGACGTATCACCTATTATTATTAGGGCCAATTCCATTTTTCCCCCTAACTTTGTCCCGAGCTCATCTTTACCCTTAAAAAAAATAGTGCTCAACTATACCCCTCTTCCATTTGATGGCATTATGGAAATACCCCTCCATGTCGTTTCCGTCCAGTCAAAGGCCTTTGACCGTCTCTGAACCATTTTCTAGACATTTTTACCCTCAATCTGTCTGTCACTTAAGGGTGGGACTTGCAACTTGTTTAGAAAAAGCAATCGGATCCCTGCAATTTTTAAAACAAAAGCAATCTGGTCCCTGTATCATTTTTAGAAAAAGCAATCGGGTCCTTGTAATTTTTTGGAAAAAATCAATCGGGTCCTTGTGGCCATGGCGGCGCCAGCCATGGTGGTGGTTGGCCGTGCTGCTGTTGCTTGTGGCCATTGCTGCTTGCCGCGCAGCTACTTGCACCGCTAGTTGTCACTGCTACTTGCGCCGCCCGCTACCGCTGCTGCTTGCTGTCGCCCCGCCATTGTAGCTTGCGCCGCCGCGGCACTGCTACTTGCCGCCGCTACTACCTGCTGCTGCTGCTTGCCCCGCTGGCCCCTGCTGCTTGCGCCGCCGTCGGACTGCTGCTGCTTGCCCCGCTAGCCACTGCTGCTTCCGCCGCCGCCGGACTGTTGCTACTTGCCCCGCTGGCCGCTGCTGCTTGCGCTGCCGTGGAACTGCTGCTTGTCGTCGTGCTGCTGCTGCTTGCGCGGCCGTCGCACTGCTGCTTGCCGCCACTGCTTGCCGCTGCTGCTGCCTGCTGCTCTAGCGCCACCTGCTGCCGTCGCTGCTTGCGTCGTCGCCGAGCTGCTGCTTGCGAGAGAGCTCACTTGAGGGGACGGGAAAGAGAGCTCGTCGGAGAGATTGAGAGGAGAGAGAGAGAGTTTTATTTTTTGTTGGGTCCCATGTGCAAGTGGTAGAGATGAGAGAGTTTTTTTCTTTTTTACTTTCTTCGGTTGGGTCCCACCTGTAGGTGACTTAGGAAGCAAGGGGTACAAATGTCCAGGAACAGATCATTGACGGTCAAAGGTCGTTGACCAGACGGAAATGGTACGGAAGGGTATTTCCATAATGGCACCTAACGGAAGAGGGTTATAGTTGAGCACTGTTTTTATTTAGGGGTAAAGATGAGGTCGGGAAAAAATTAGGGGGAAAAATGTAAATGTCCCTTATTATTAATCCATTTAGTAATCAAATTTATGTTTCATAATAAACACACAATATATTTCATTTTCGTATTACAGAAGTAGGATTTCATAATTGAAATACATCAGAGTACAACATCATATAGCTTCAGCACTCACTCAAACCATATAGGCATATAGCTAGCTACCCCATTACACAACAGCACCAAGTTTCACATGCAACATCTAAAACCTTTGGAAATTAGCATCATAGACGGTAGATAGACAGATGAATCTCATCTGGAAAACTGCTGAAGCGGAAGGCGAATATTGAGCCTTCAATGATGTTGAAGGTCCTTGCAACTTTAGGCCAGTGCCTGTGGATGATTGACAGCCCATCCTTTGCCCTCTTGAGGAAGACTTCAATATTGTACCATGGGTGTTGTATGAACACCACTAGTACAGCGAGCTGCTATACAAACGGATTTTACCCCCTTTCAGCGACGAAGTTTTAAACTGTCGCCTTGCCTATTGATACGTCTCCAACGTATCTATAATTTTTCATTGTTCCATGCTGTTATAATATCAATCTTGGATGTTTTTATAATCATTTACAGCAATTTTATATCATTTTTGGAGACTAACCTATTAACCTAGTGCCCAGTGCCAGTTGTTGTTTTCTGCCCTGTTTTTGTTTTACAGAAAATCAATACCAAACGAAGTCCAAATGCAACCAAACTTTTTGGAGATTTTTTCTTGGACCAGAAGAATACTAGAAGCTTCGGGAGGAGGCCAAAAGCCCTCTGTGGGGCCCATGAGCCACCAGGGCGCGCCCCAGGGGGGGTGGCGCACCCTGGTGCCTTGTGGGGCCCACAGAGCTCCGTTTGACCTAATTCCAGCACTATAAATTTCAGAAAAATCAGAAACCCTCAGGAGAGTCCACGAAATACTTTTTATGCCACCGCAAGCTTCTGTTCCAGAGAGATCCCATCTGAGGTCTTCTCCGGTAATCTGCCGGAGAGGGAATCGATCACGGAGGGGCTCTACATCAACCTTGCAGTCTCTCCGATGATGCGTGAGTAGTTTACCACAGACCTTCGGGTCCATAGTTAGTAGCTAGATGGCTTCTCTCTTTTTGATCTTCAATACAATGTTCTCCTTGATGTTCTTGGAGATCTATCTGATGTAATCTCTTTTTGCGGTGTGTTTGTTGGGATCTGATGAATTGTGAGTTTATGATCAGATTATCCATGAAATTATTTGAGTCTTTGCTGCACTCTTTTATGCATGATTATTATAGCCTCGTATTTCTTCTCGGATCTATTGATTTGGTTTGGCCAACTAAGTTCATTTATCTTGCCATGGGAAGAGGTGCTTTGTAGTGGGTTCGATCTTGCGGTGCTCAATCCCAGTGACAGAAAGGGACATGACACGTATGTATCGTTGCTACTAAGGGTAACAAGATGGGATCTATTCATTGGTTTAGTAATTCGTGAGTTTGTCTTGTCTACATCATGTCATCGTTCTTAAGGCATTACTCCGTTCTTATGGACTTAATACACTAGATGCATGCTGGATAGCGGTCGATGTGTGGAGTAATAGTAGTAGATGCAGGCACGAGTCGGTCTACTAATCTTGGACGTGATGCCTATATACATGATCATTGCCTTGGATATCGTCATGATTATTTGCTTTTCTATCAATTGCCCAACAGTAATTTGTCTACCCACCGTATGCTATTTTCTCGAGAGAAGCCTCTAGTGAAATCTATGGCCCCCGGGTCTATCAATCTCATATTACTAAAACCCTAAAAATATTGCTGCCATCTCTTTTTATTTATTTTATTTTGTATTTTTGTTTCAATCTATCAATCTATCAAATACAATTTAATCTTGCAATCTTACCGCCAAGGGATTGACAACCCCTTGTTTGCGTTGGGTGCAAGGATTTGTTGTTTGTGTGCAGGTACTGCTTACTAGGTGTTGTGTGATTCTCCTACTGGTTCGATAACCTTGGTTTCATAACTGAGGAAAATACTTATCTCTACTGTGCTGCATCATCCCTTCCTCTACGGGGAAATACCAACGCAAGCTACAAGTAGCACCTATGTGTGCGATAGGGGGGTCCATTCCACACGACCCAGAAACCGTCCGCGATAGGGACTCTGGTCACACACGCGGGGCAAAAAGAGCTCCTGTGTGATCGGGTGAGCCATCACAGACAATTATACTTTCCCAATCGTTTCCGTTCATATGTACATCCCACACAGTGAATACAAGATAAACGTTTCCGTTCGTATATACATCCCACACTGTGAATCCCAGACAAATGTTTCCGTTCGTATATACAAAGCACATAGTTTTTCGCATCACATCGTTTGTGATAGTGTTGCCATTGTAGACGATAGTAATAATTTTATCGTTTGTGTTATTGAATGCATCACGCACGGTGTCTAGAAGAAACTGTGTGGCATAGGCTGTCCATCACACACACATATATTTCATTTTCGTATTACGGAACCAGGATTTCATAATTGAAATACATCAGAGTACAACATCATATAGCTTCAACACTCACTCACACCATATAGGCATATAGCTAGCTACCCCATTACACAACAGCACCAAGTTTCACATGCAACATCTAAAACCTTTGGAAATTAGCATCATAGACGGTAGATAGACAAATGAATCTCATCTGGAAAACTGCTGAAGCGGAAGGCGAATATTGAGCCTTCAATGATGTTGAATGTCCTTGCAACTTTAGGCCAGTGCCTGTGGATGATTGACCGCCCATCCTTCGTCCTCTTGAGGAAGACTTCAATATTGTACCATGGGTGTTGTATGAGCACCTTCCTCGCCTCTTGACCATATAGGTGGTTTGAGAGGTAATCATCGGCGAACTGCTTTGGAAAGGCCTGAAAACAAAGATATGCATAAATATCTTCTCTGTATTTTGAAATGGTGCAAAGGAATAAAAAACAAGGTACTCCCTCCGGTCCTTTTTACTCCCTGCATTAGATTTGTATCAAGTCAAACTTTGTAAAGTTTCACCAAATTTATTTTAAAAAATATCAACATCCACGATACGATACCAAATATGTAAACTATAAAATTGTATTTCACAAAGCATCTATAAATAATGATTTTGCAGTTTGAATGTTGATGTTTTTTTCTATAACTTTGGTCAAAGTAGAGATACTTTGACTTCGGACAAAACTTATATGCAGACTAAAAAGGACCGGAGGGAGTATAAGAGTTAGTACCATCCTGTAGTTCACTGATGTCTTCTTCGTTGTGCAGACAAAGATCTTGTTATTTTTCGTCGCTAGTTTCTTTATCCTCACAATCTTTCTGAGTTTCTTGACTTGACTGATATTCATGGACATCTCATTTCCCCATATGCAAAATGGGTCGAACAGTGGGTCAAAACCTCTGACAGCAGGACCTACATGTGCAAGATCAAATTGTTAAAAACCTAAATACTAGAATGGTTCCTGCAATTGCACAATAATGTGCTATTAGACAAAGGACCATGCATGTGCGAACCTCGATGGTAAACCTCAATGCCTCCCATTGTTTCCCTGCAACACATATAAGGTAGCTATTGATCAGGCTAAGTGAGGGTTGGCATACTATCAGTAAAATATGTTGATGCAAAATAAAAACATTGCAGATTCAGCAGATTAATTCGAGCCACATGGAAAAGCCATTTATCCAAACCAAGCATGCTTAAGAACTAGGAAATATAGCAATTGTATATGTTCCTCATGTATTTAGTACAACCGAATTCGATTTATTTCTCACATGCATAACAATAAAAAACTGTACCCATGACAATTGAACATCGCATTGCAGAATTGAACCAAACAGTTAACTAAGCACCACAACAAATGAACCAAACAGTTAACTGAGCACCACATTGCACAAGAGAACATACTACAAGATCAGACAGTTAACCAAACCTAGTATGCTTAACAACTTGGAAATATAGCAATTGTATTTGTATCTCATGTATTTTGTACAGCCAAATTCGATTATTTTTCACATGCAAGAGAATACAAAATTGCACCCACAAGAATTGAGCATCACCTTGCAGAATTGAACTAAACAGTTAACTGAACATGACAAAAACATAACCAAATAGTTAACTCAGCACCACATTGCACAATATATAGAACATATATACTAGAGGATCAGATTGCATAGTAAGAGTACATAGGACAATTCACTAGAATTTGTAAAGGAAAGGCAGGAGCAGCACATGCAATAGGTAAACCGAACATGCTTAACCGGCGTAGCTAGCTAGCTGAACATAGGTCCTTGTAGTGAGCTAAAAAGATAAGCTACTCCTCATCGTCGGAAATATCGATGACGATGGGCTCCTTAGACTTGGAAGAGGGCGAGGCCTCCAGATTGTGGGTGCCCTCCTCGTAGTGGTGAGTCGCCTGATCCGCTCTGGGCACCAACCTGCTAGCTCTGGAGTTGAGGTAAGCATGGGCACGCTGAGAAAACACCTCGTAGTCTTCATCGAAGGCACCGACGGTGGCCTCGAGAAAACGCCACGAACTGTCGTTTAAAGAAGCCAAACGCGTGGAGGCGTCCGCACGCGAGGCGTCGACGGTGGCCTCGACGGCGAGGTTCTCCTCCAAGATCAGGGGGTCAGCACGCATGGCAGCCATCGCGACCTCATCCACGCGTGCGGCCGTGATTTGCTTCTCCGCTGCCAGATGCTCCTGGAGCTCCTGGCTATACTGCGTGCACCATGGCTTAAGGCGGCGCTTATTTGGAGGATGGGTCAGTGATTTGGGTGGAAGGTGTCGCACCGGCGGTCGGGGCATGTGGGATGCAGAAGGAGGTGGAGGATTGTGGTCGGGGCCACTGCTCCATCTTCTCATCCCCTCCCGAAGCTTCCAGGGTCTCTTATGTCCAGAAAAAATCTCCAAAAAGTTTCGTGGCATTTGGACTTCGTTTGGTACTGATATTCTGAAAAACCAAAAACAGGCAAAAAACAGCAACTGGCACTGGGCACTAAGTTAATAGGTTAGTCCTAAAAAATGATATATAATTGCTTGTAAGTGTATATAAAACATCCAAGATTGATACTATAATTTCATGGAACAATCAAAAATTATAGATACGTTGGAGACGTATCAAGCATCCCCAACCTTAATTCCTGCTCGTCCTCGAGTAGGTAAATGATAAAAACAGAATTTTTGATGTGAAATGCTACCTATCATATTCATCATATACTCTTTTCTTTTGTGGCATGGACATTTGGACTTGAATGATTCAAAGCAATAGTATATAGTTTGACATGAAGACATAAACACTCAAGCATACTAACAAGCAACCATGTCCTTCAAAATATCAACGCTAAAGAAAGTTATCCCTAGCCCATTATGCTCAATCATTGATCCATTCATGAAACACACTCAACATTAGCTACACCCAATGCACAAGTATGACAATAGTGCTCTCTAGTTGGTGCTTTGTAAGAGAAGACGGAGACTCAAAATAAAAATAAAAATTGCATAAAAGTAAATAGAGAGGCCCTTCGCAGAGGGAAGCAGAGATTTGCAGAGGTGCCAGAGCTCAAGGCTTAAATTAGAGAGATAAAATTATTTTGAGAGGCATGCTTTTCCTGTCAACGAAAACGACCGAGAATTCCCAATATCTTCCATGCTAGACACATTATAGGCGGTTCCCAAATAGAAAATAAAGTTTATTTCTTTTCCACCATTCTTTCACAATCCATGGCTAGCCGTATCCACGGGTGCCTTCCTGATACGTCTCCAACGTATCTATAATTTTTGATTGTTCCATGCTATTATAGTATCAATCTTGGATGTTTTTATATACATTTACGGCAATTATATATCATTTTTTGGGACTAACCTATTAACTTAGTGCCCAGTGCCAGTTGCTGTTTTTTGCCTGTTTTTGGTTTTCCAGAATATCAGTACCAAACGAAGTCCAAATGACACAAAACTTTTTGGAGATTTTTTCTGGACATAAGAGACACTAGAAGCTTCAGGAGGGGACGAGAAGATGAAGAAGTGGTCCATGAGGCACCAAGGCGCGCCACAGGGGGGGCGCGCCCTAGTACCTCGTAGGGCCCACACAGCTCCGTTTGACCTAATTCCACCTCTATAAATTCTCTAAAATTGGGAAACCAACAGAGGAGTCCACGAAATACTTTTTCCACAACCGCAAGTTCCTGTTCTCAAGAGATCCCATCTGGAGGCCTTTTCCGGCACTCCGCCGGAGGGGGAATCGATCACGGAGGGGCTCTACATCATCCTTGCTGCCCTTCTGATGATGCGTGAGTAGTTTACCACAGACCTTCGGGTCCATAGTTAGTAGCTAGATGGCTTCTTCTCTCTTTTTGATCTTCAATACAATGTTCTCCTCGATGTTCTTGGAGTTCTATCCAATGTAATCACTTTTTGCGGTGTGTTTGTTGGGATCCGATGAATTGTGAGTTTATGATCATATTATTCATGAATATTATTTGAGTCTTCTCTGAACTCTTTTATGCATGATTATTATAGCTTTGTATTTCTCTCTGATCTATTGATTTGGTTTGGCCAACTAGATTGATTTATCTTGCAATGGGAGAGGTGCTTTGTAATGGGTTCGATCTTGCGGTGCTCAATCCCAGTGACAGAAAAGGACATGACACGTATGTATCATTGCTATTAAGGGTAAAAAGATGGGTTTTATTCATGCGTGAGTTTACTTTGTCTACATCATGTCATCTTGCTTAAGGCGTTACTCCGTTCTTTATGGACTTAATACACTAGATGCATGCTGGATAGCGGTCGATGTGTGGAGTAATAGTAGTAGATGCAGGCAGGAGTCGGTCTACTTGTCTCGGACATGAAGACTATATACATGATCATTGCCTTGGATATCGTCATGATTATTTGCTTTTCTATCAATTGCCCAACAATAATTTGTTCACCCACCGTATGCTATTTTCAAGAGAGAAGCCTCTAGTGAAAACTATGGCCCCCGGGTCTATCTTAATTATATATTGAAAATCCTAAAAATACCTTGCTGCACTTTTACTTTATTTATTTTATTTTGTATTTTTGCTCGATCTATTTATCTATCACCATACAATTTAATCTTGCAATTGACCGCCAAGGGATTGACAACCCCTTGTTCGCGTTGGGTGCGAGGATTTATTGTTTTGTATGCAGGTACAGCTAACGAGTTGTTGCATGATTCTCCTACTGGATTGCTAACCTTGGTTTCATAACTAAGGGAAATACTTATCTCTACTGTACTGCATCATCCCCTCCTCTTCGGGGAAATCCCAACGTAGCTCACAAGTAGCAGGAAGAATTTCTGGCGCCGTTGCCAGGGAGACATCATCAACATCTATCAAGTACCTACGCATAAAACTTACATCTCCTTGCATTTATTTTATTTTCCTTTGCCTCTCGTTTTCATCTCCCCCACTTCTAAAAAGTTTTTACAAAAATACAAAAATATTTTCCGTTTGCTTGATTGCTTGCTCGCTTTACCATTATGGCTAGTTCTTCGCTCGTTACTATTACCCCTGAAAATGAAGTGCTTAATTTTAAACAAAAGGGAGGAGAGAATTTAAAAGACGCTTGGTATAGGATTTGTGATGCTCATAATAGATCAACTCGTAAGCAATCCACCACCAATCTTCTTCGCAATTTTTATGTGGGCATTACTACTTGGTATAGATTTGTACTTAATACTATTACCGGAGGAAATTTCTTGATGTGTCCCTCTATGGACGCTTTCAATGCTATGGGAAATTTAGTGGGATCACCACCTATCACTGTTAATGAAACAACTCTGACTTTGGAACATGTTATGCAAAGATTAGAGGCTATTGAAAATAAAATACCTACTATTGAACATCCTGAGAATTTAGATAAAAAAATTCATAATCATATCACCCAATTTGGTTCTAAGGTAGGAATCACATTGAAAACCTTAAAGGAAAAGGAACCAATAATTAATGAAAGAATAGAACAAAGCCCCGCTAGAATCAATAAGTTAGAAGAAGTTATTAATAATTTGGGCTCGGCTTTCTCCTCCGTTAAGAATATTGATAGAACTCCTCCCAATAAAAATTGCAAGTTTATGTATGTTCCTAAAACCAATGGTGCTATTTCTAGTAAGGGAAATGAGGATCTTAAAATGATTAGCGTGCACCCCAGTTTCATTGATATAATTAAGGAACCTATTCACAAAAGTAAAATTCTTGATTTTGTGCCTAGAAGTGTGATGATGAGAAATACCTATGTTAAATCTACTAGAAAAAATGGATGTGTGATTGAGGAGTTGGAAACTAAGGATGACAATACTTGAAACTATGTATTATGTCTAGCTAGGGGCATAAAACAATAGCGCTTGTTGGGAGGCAACCCAATGAATAAAATAAATTTTTACTTTTTGTTTCTGTTCTTGTGTGTTTGCACAATTATGCTACTGTTATGATTGTTTTTTTTATGTTTTAATTAGTGTTTGTGCCAAGTAATGCCTTTGGGATGAATTGGAAGATAGTATAATTGATGCTGTTTGGAAAACAGAAAGTTTTGCATCCAGTGCTGGAATTTTCGTTCTGTACTGGAGCGTCAGAAAAATATGAAATTTTTACACAGTATTGGTATATGAATTTCCCACGTTGTCCTAATTTTTCAGAATTTATGGAGTTAGACAGATTCTGTTTTTGTTGCATAGTTTGCTTATTTTGATGAATCTATGGATCGTATCGGGGGGGGGGGGGGTATGAGTCATGGAGAAGTTGGAGTACAGTAGCATTATGCCAATATTAAATATGAATCAATTTACTACAGTACTTAGAGTTAAGGATTTGTTTGTTATACTAACGGATCTCACAAAGGTTTTGTTGAGTTTTGTGTGACTGAAGTTTTCAAGTTTTGGGTCAGATCACGATAGATGAAGGAATAAGGAGTGGCAAGAGCCTAAGATTGGGGATGCCCAAGGCACCCCAAGATAATATTCAAGGAAGACTCAAGCGTCTAAGCTTGGGGATGCCCCGGAAGGCATCCCCTCTTTCTTCTACCAACTATCGGTAATATTACTTGAAGCTATATTTTTATTCATCACATGATATGTGTTTTACTAGGAGCATCGTGCATTATATGAGTCTTTGCTTTATTTGCTTTTTAGTTTGTCATAATCATCTTTGCTGGACACACCTATTTGAGAGAGCCACATGTTAATCATGATTTGTTAGAATACTCTATGTGTTTCACTTAAACCTTTTCAGCTAGGCAGTTGCTCTAGTGCTTCACTTAAATATTTTTGAGCAAGGTGGTGGCTATATTTTGAAGAAATATTTGATCTCTCATTCTTCACTTATATTATTTTGAGAGTTGATAAGATTAAAATTTTGAAGAAATATTTGCACTCTCATGCTTCACTAATATTATTCCGAGAGTTGATAAGATTAAAATTTTGAAGAAATATTTGCACTCTCATGCTTCACTTATATCTTTTTGAAAGTTGATAATAGTAATGGTAATTTGCACAATATATGAATTTGGTCCCAAAGTAATGAATATTCAAGAGGGATATAATAAAAACTTTCATGAAAGATCATTGGATATGATAAGTTTGATTCCTTGCAATAGTTTTGTGATATGGAGATGATAATATGTGAGTCATGTTAGTGAGTAGTTGTGATTTAGTAAGAATATTGATGTTAAGGTTTGTGATTCCCTATGCATGCACATTAAGTCAATAGTTATGCAACGAAATTATATCCTACTTATGGTGCATTATTCGGTGTTAGTTATGTTCAATGCATGTTTATGACCGTTTTCGCTTTTTGGTTGGTTGCTTCTCAATCTATTTGCTAGCCTTCATTTGTATTAAACGGGAATACTGCTTATGCATCCAAACTCCTTAAACCCAAGTTGTGCCAAATGAGTCCACCATACCTACCTATATGCGGTATTTCCATGCCGTTCCAAGTAAATTTGCATGTGCCAACTCTAATTTTTCAAAATAATTTTCCGTTTTGTGTGCCCGTTCCACTCATGAAGCGGCAGGGGGTGGCCAATATTTTCCATGCTAGGTGTGTTATTCTCATGACGAATGTTTATTCACTTGTCATTGCACGAGAGAGTGGCAGGTAATAGGGATGCCCAGTCACAAAATGAAAAAAAAAATATGATGATAATAATAAATTCTTTGAAAAGTGTTGGTATGGAGGGCACCCGTGGATATGGCTAGCCATGGATTGTGAGAGAATGGTGGAAAGGAAATAAACATTATTTTCTGTTTGGGAACCGCCTATAATGTGTCTAGCATGGAAGATATTGGGAATTCTCAGTCATTTTTGTTGACAGGAAAAGCATGCCTCTCAAAATAATTTTATCTCTCTAATTTAAGGCTTGATCTCTGGCACATTTGCAAATCTCGGCTTCCCTCTACGAAGGGCATATCTATATACTTTTATGCAATTTTTATTTTTATTTTGAGTCTCCATCTTCTCTTACAAAGCACCAACTAGAGTATATGATGAATATGATAGGTAGCATTCCACATCAAAAATGCTGTTTTTATCATTTACCTACTCGAGGACGAGCAGGAATTAAGCTTGGGGATGCTTGATACGTCTCCAACGTAGCTATAATTTTTTATTGTTCCATGCTATTATAGTATAAATCTTGGATGTTTTTATATACATTTACAGCAATTATATATCATTTTTTGGGACTAACCTATTAACTTAGTGCCCAGTGCCAGTTGCTGTTTTTTGCCTGTTTTTGGTTTTCCAGAATATCAGTACCAAACGAAGTCCAAATGCCATGAAACTTTTTGGAGATTTTTTTCTGGACATAAGAGACACTAGAAGCTTTGGGAGGGGACGAGAAGATGAAGCAGTGGCCCATGAGGCACCATGGCGCGCCCCCTCGTGGGGCCCACACAGCTCCGTTTGACCTAATTCCACCTCTATAAATTCTCTAAAATCGGGAAACCAACAGAGGAGTCCACGAAATACTTTTTCCGCCGCCGCAAGTTCCTGCTCTCGACAGATCCCATCTGGAGGCCTTTTCCGGCACTCCGTCGGAGGGGGAATCGATCACGGAGGGGCTCTACATCATCCTTGCTGCCCTTCCTATGATGCGTGAGTAGTTTACCACAGACCTTCGGGTCCATAGTTAGTAGCTAGATGGCTTCTTCTCTCTTTTTGATCTTCAATACAATGTTCTCCTCGATGTTCTTGGAGTTCTATCCGACGTAATCACTTTTTGCGGTGTGTTTGTTGGGATCTGATGAATTGTGAGTTTATGATCAGATTATCCATGAATATTATTTGAGTTTTCTCTGAACTATTTTATGCATGATTATTATAGCTTCATATTTCTATCCGATCTATTGATTTGGTTTGGTCAACTAGACTGATTTATCTTGCAATGGGAGAGGTGCTTTGTAATGGGTTCGATCTTGCGGTGCTCAATCCCAGTGACAGAAAAGGACATGATACATATGTATCGTTGCTATTAAGGGTAAAAAGATGGGGTTTATTCATGCATGAGTTTACTTTGTCTACATCATGTCATCTTGCTTAAGGCGTTACTCCGTTCTTTATGGACTTAATACACTAGATGCATGCTGGATAGCGGTCGATGTGTGGAGTAATAGTAGTAGATGCAGGCAGGAGTCGGTCTACTTGTCTCAGACATGATGCCTATATACATGATCATTGCCTTGGATATCGTCATGATTATTTGCTTTTCTATCAATTGCCCAACAGTAATTTGTTCACCCACCGTATGCTATTTTCAAGAGAGAAGCCTCTAGTGAAAACTATGGCCCCGGGTCTATCTTAATTATATATTGAAAATCCTAAAAAATACCTTGCTGCACTTTTAATTTATTTATTTTATTTTGAATTTTTGCTCGATCTATTTATCTATCACCATACAATTTAATCTTGCAATTGACCGACAAGGGATTGACAACCCCTTGTTCGCGTTGGGTGCGAGGATTCGTTGTTTTGTGTGCAGGTATTGCTAACGAGTTGTTGCATGATTCTCCTACTGGATTGATAACCTTGGTTTCATAACTGAGAGAAATACTTATCTCTACTGTACTGCATCATCCCCTCCTCTTCGGGGAAATCCCAACGCAGCTCACAAGTAGCACTTCCATACCAACACTTTCCAAGGAATTTATTATTATCATCATATTATTTATTTTTTCATTTCGGGACTGGGCATCCCTATTACCTTGCCACTTTCTCGTGCAATGACAAGTGAATAAACACTCATCGTGAGAATAACACACCTAGCAGGGAAAATATTGGCCACCCCCTGCCGCTTCATGAGCGTTACGGGCACACAAAACGGAAAATTATTTTGAAAAATTAGAGTTGGCACATGCAAATTTACCTGGAACAGCATGGAAATACCGCACATAGGTAGGTATGGTGGACTCATTTGGCACAACTTTGGGTTTAAGGAGTTGGATGCACAAGCAGAATTCCCGCTTAATACAAATGAAGGCTAGCAAATAGATTGACAAGCGACCAACCAAAAAGCGAAAACGGTCATAAACATGCATTGAACATAACTAACACTGAATAATGCACCATAAGTAGGATATAATTTCGTTGCATAACTATTGACTTTATGTGCATGCATAGGGAATCACAAACCTTGACACCAATATTCTTACTAAACCACAATTACTCACTAACATGACTCACATATTATCATCTCCATATCGCAAAACTATTGCAAGGAATCAAACTTATCATATCCAATGATCTATTTGAAAGTTTTTATTATATCCCTCTTGAATATTCATCACTTTGGGACCAAGTTCATATCTTGTGCAAATTACCATTACTATTATCAACTCTCAAAAAGGTATAAGTGAAGCATGAGAGTGCAAATATTTCTTCAAATTTAATCACTGTCGTGCTCAAAAAGATATAAGTGAAGCACTAGAGCAACTGCCTAGCTCAAAAGATTTAAGTGAAGCACATAGAGTATTTTAACAAATCATGATAAACATATGGCTCTCTCAAATAAGTGTGTCCAGCAAAGATGATTGTGACAAACTAAAAAGAAAACAAAACAAAGACTCATATAATACACGACACTCCAAGCAAAACTCATGATATGTGACGAATAAAAATATAGTTCCGAGTAAAATTACCGATGGTTGGCAGAAGAAAGAGGGGATGCCTTCTGAGGCATCCCCAAGCTTAGTTGCTTGGGAGTCCTTGAATATTACCTTGGGGTGCCTCGAGCATCCCCAAGCTTAGGCTCTTGCCACTCCTTATTCCATCATCCATCGTGATCTCACCCAAAACTTGAAAACTTCAATCACACAAAACTCAACAAAACCTTTGTGAGATCCGTTAGTATGGAAAACAAATCTTTATGACTCATACCCCCTGATACGATCCATAGATTCATCAAAATAAGAAAACTATGCAACAAAAACAGAATCTTTCTAAAAAAGAACAGTCTGTAAAGATCTATTTAAAATCCATAATTCTGTAACTCCAAAAATTCTGAAAATTTAGGAAAACGTGTGAAATTAATATACCAATACTGTGTAAAAATTTCAGATTTTTCTGACGCTCCAGTACAGAATGAAAATTCTAGCACTGGACGCAAAAGTTTCTGTTTTCCAAACAGCATCAATTATACTATCTTCCAAATCATCCCAAAGGCATTACTTGGCACAAACACTAATTAAAACATAAAAACACAATCATAACAGTAGCATAATTGTGTGCACACAATAAAACAGAAAAATAAACACAAAAATTAAGATAACTATGGGGTTGCCTCCCAACTAGCGCTATTGTTTTATGCCCCTAGCTAGGCATAATGCATAGTTTCAAGTGTGGTCATCTTTGGTTTTAGTTCCATAGGTGGACCTCATGATTGATTCATATGGTGGCTTAATTCTAGTTCTAGGGAAGTATTCCATACCCTTCTTTAATGGAAACTGAAATTTTATATTCCCTTCTTTCATGTCAATAACGGCACTATGGTTCGTACGAACGGTCTACCAAGTATTATGGGGCAAGACGGATTGCAATCAATGTCAAGTACAATAAAATCAACGAGCACATAGTTCCTATTTGCAAGAATAAGAACATCATTAATTCTACCCAAGGGCTTTTTAATAGTAGAATCCGCCAAGTGCAAATTAAGAGAACATTCATCCATATTGGTAAAACCTAGCACATCACATAGAAATTTTGGAATTGTGGAAACACTAGCACCCAAATCACATAAAGCATTGCACTCATAATTTTTAATTCTAAATTTAATGGTAGGTTCCCACTCATCATATAATTTTCTAGGAATTGAAATTTCTAGTTCTAGCTTTTCTTCTAACGCTTTCATCATCGCTTCTAAAATGTGTTTAGTAAAAGCTTTATTTTGTTCATAAGCGTTGGGTGAATTTAGCATGGATTGTAACAAAGAAATGCATTCAATCAAAGAACAACTATCATAATAAAAGTCTTTGTAATCCAAGAGAGTGGGCACATCACTAGTTAAAGTTTTTACCTCTCCAAACCCATTTTTATCAATTTTTTCATCAAGATTTTCACCCTCCGAATTATGGAGACGCCTTCTAGCTAAAGTTGACTCTTCTTCAGTCCCCTTTTCATCAAGTTTTATATTGCTAAACAAGGAATCAATATATGAAACACCAATCATTTTAATATCCTCATAATTACTACGATAGAAACCGGGAGGAATAGCTTTTTCTAAAAATTCTCGTTTAGCTTTTAGCATAGCGGTTCTTTTCTTACTCTCATCCATGGAGACATATAAAGCTTTAATTGATTAATTAATATCAATTTTGGGTGGCAAAATTTTAGTCTTAAGATTTTCCACATCATGAATAATTCTATCAATGCTCCTAGACATAGCATCAAGTTTACTCAATTTTTCTTCTATCATAGTGTTGAAAAAATTCTGAGCATTAATAAATTCTTTAATATTACTTTCAAGATCAGAGGGCATCCTATTATTATTATTATAAGAATTACCATAAGGATTGAAATAATTATTAGTGGAATTTCTAGGAAACGGTCTAGGATTGAAATTACCCCTATAAGCATTGTTGTTGAAATTATTTCTAGAGACAAAATTCACATCAATAGCATCATTATTTTGCTCAATCAAAGTAGACAATGGCACATCATTTGGATCAATATGAGCATTCTTACTAACAACCAATTTCAATAGAGCATCTATCTTATCACTCAAAGTATTAATTTCTTTGACAGAATTTACCTTCTTACCAGTTGAAGTTCGTTCAGTGTGCCATTGAGAATAATTTGCCATAATATTATCAAGAAGTTTTGTAGCTTCTCCCAATGTAATTTCCATAAAAGTCCCACCTGCGGCAGAGTCTAGCAAATTTCTAGAGACAAAGTTTTGTCCCGCATAAAAAATTTGTATGATCATCCACAAATTTAAACCATGAGTAGGGCAATTTCTTATCATTAATTTCATCCTTTCCCAAGATTGGGCAAAATGTTCATGATCAAGTTGCTTGAAATTCATAATTTGATTTCTAAGGGAAATAATTTTCACGGGAGCAAAATACTTGGTAATAAAAGCATCTTTACACCTATCCCAAGAATCGATACTATTTCGTGGCAAAGATGAAAACCAAATTTTTGCACAATCCCGCAATGAGAATGGGAATAATTTTAATTTCACAATATCATTATCCACATCTTTTTTCTTTTGCATATCACACAATTCTACGAAAGTGTTAAGATGGGATGCAGCATCTTTATTAGGACTACCAGAAAATTGTTCTTTCATAACAAGATTTAACAAAGCGGCATTAATATCACAAGTCTCCGCACTAGCGGCGAGAGGAGCAATCGGAGTACAAATAAAATCATTATTATTAGTATTAGAAAAACCACATAATTTTGTATTTTCTAGAGACATCGTGGCTACGCAAACAAGATAACAAGCAAGCAAAGAAGCAAACAAGAAAAAGGCAAACGGAAAATATTTTTGTATTTTTGTAAAAACTTTTTAGAAGCGGAGGAGATGAAAATGAGAGGCAAAGGCAAATAAAATAAATGCAACGAGATGAAAGTTTATGCGTAGGTACTTGATAGATGTTGATGATGTCTCCCCGGCAACGGCGCCAGAAATTTTTCCTACTACTTGTGAGCTGCGTTGGGATTTCCCCGAAGAGGAGGGGATGATGCAGTACAGTAGAGATAAGTATTTCCCTCAGTTATGAAACCAAGGTTATCAATCCAGTAGGAGAATCACACAACAACTCGTTAGCAACACCTGCACACAAAATAATAAATCCTCGCACCCAACGCGAACAAGGGGTTGTCAATCCCTTGGCGGTTATTTGCAAGATTAAATTGTACGGTGATAGATAGATAGATCGAAAAAATACAAAATAAAATAAATAAAGTAAAATTGCAGCAAGGTATTTTTAGGATTTTTATTATATGATAAAGGTAGACCCGGGGGCCATAGTTTTCACTAGAGGCTTCTCTCTTGAAAATAGCATACGGTGGGTAAACAAATTGTTGTTGGGCAATTGATAGAAAAGCAAATAATCAGGACGATATCCAAGGCAATGATCATGTATATAGGCATCACGTCCGAGACAAGTAGACCGAAACAATTCTGCATCTACTACTATTACTCCACACATCGACCACTATCCAGCATGCATCTAGAGTACTAAGTTCGTAAAGAACGGAGTAACGCCTTAAGCAAGATGACATGATGTAGACAAAGTAAACTCACGCATGAATAAACCCCATCTTTTTATCCTTAATAGCAATGATACAATACGTGTCATGTCCCCTACTATCACTGGGATTGAGCACCGCAAGATCGAACCCATTACAAAGCACCTCTCCCATTGCAAGATAAATCAATCTAGTTGGCCAAACCAAATCAATAGATCGGAGAGAAATACGAATCTATAACAATCATGCATAAAAGAGTTCAGAGAAAACTCAAATAATATTCATGGATAATCTAATCATAAACTCACAATTCATCGGATCCCAACACACACATCGCAAAAAGTGATTACATCGGAAAGAACTCCAAGAACACCGAGGAGAACATTGTATTGAAGATCAAATAGAGAGAAGAAGCCATCTAGCTACTAACTATGGACCCGTAGGTCTGTGGTAAACTACTCACGCATCATCGGAAGGGCAGCAAGGTTGATGGAGAGCCCCTCCGTGATCGAATCCCCCTCCGACAGAGTGCCGGAAAAGGCCTCCAGATGGGATCTCTCGAGAACAGGAACTTGCGGCGGCGGAAAAAGTATTTCGTGGACTCCTCCGTTGGTCTCCCGATTTTAGAGAATTTATAGAGGCAGAGTTAGGTCAAACGGAGCCATGTGGGATCCACGAGCCACCAGGGCGCGCCCTGCCCCCCTGGGCGCGCCCTGGTGCCTCGTGGGCCACTGCTCCATCTTCTCGTCCCCTCCCGAAGCTTCCAGGGTCTTTGATGACCCACAAGTATAGGGAATCGATCGTAGTCCTTTCAATAAGTAAGAGTGTCGAACGCAACGAGGAGCAGAAGGAAATGACAAGCGGTTTTCAGCAAGGTATTTTCTGCAAGCACTGAAATTATCGGTAACGAGTAGTTTGATAGCAAGATAATTTGTAACAAGTGACAAGTAGCAATAGTAACAAAGAGTGCAGCAAGGTGGCCCAATCCTTTTTGTAGCAAAGGACAAGCCGGAACAATCTCTTATAGTAAGCAAAGCGTTCTCGAGGACACATGGGAATTTCATCTAGTCACTTTCATCATGTTGGTTTGATTCGCGTTCGCTACTTTGATAATTCGATATGTGGGTGGATCGGTGCTTGGGTGCTGTTCTTACTTGAACAAGCCCCCCACTTATGATTACCCCCTCTCGCAAGCATCCGCAACTACGAAAGAAGAATTAGGATAACTCTAACCATATCATTAAACATATGGATCCAAATCAGCCCCTTACGGAATAGCGCATAAACTAGGGTTTAAGCTTCTGTCACTCTAGCAACCCATCATCTAATTACTACTCCACAATGCATTCCCTTAGGTCCAAAGATGGTGAAGTGTCATGTAGTCGACGTTCACATGACACCACTAAGAGAATCAACAACATACATATCATCAAAATATCGAACGAATACCAAATTCACATGATTACTTATGACAAGACTTCTCCCATGTCCTCAAGAACAAAAGTAACTACTCACAAATCATAATCATGTCCAAGATCAGAGAGGTATTGAATAGCATAATAGATCTGAACATATAATCTTCCACCAAATAAACCAACTAGCATCAACTACAAGATGTAATCAACACTACTAGCAACCCACGGGTACCAATCTGAGGTTTTGAGACAAAAATTGAATACAAGAGATGAACTAGGGTTTGAGATGAGATGGTGCTGGTGAAGATGATGATGAAGATTAGTCCTCCCACGATGAGAGGATCGCTGGTGATGTCGATGGCGACGATTTCCCCCTCCCGGAGGGAAGTATCCCTGGCAGAATCTCTCCGTCGGAGAGCAAAAGTGCTCCTGCCCAAGTTCCGCCTCGAGACGGCGGCGCACCGTCCCAAAAGTCTTCTCTATATTTTTTTTCTAGGGCAAATGGACTTATATACCGGAAAATGGGGGCCAGAGGCTGGCCAGGGGCCCCACGAGCCACCAGGGTGCGCCTGGGTGGTGGCGCACCCTGGTGTCTCGTGGGCTCCTGGGTGGCCCCCTCTGGTATTTCTTTCTTCCAGTATTTTTTATTTATTCCAAAATAAATCTCCGTAAAATTTCAGCTCATTTGGAGATGTGCGGAATAGGTATCTCTGACATAGCTTTTTCAGGTCCAGAATTCCAGCAGCCGGCAATCTCCCTCCTTGTGTAAATCTTGCATATTAAGAGCGAAAAGGCATTAGAATTGCTCCACAAAGTGTTATATTGATTAAAAACACTATAAATAATAGTAGCAAACCTTGATGCAAAATGGACGTATCAGTCTCTTATGTCCAGAAAAAAAATTCCAAAAAGTTTCGTGGCATTTGGACTTCGTTTGGTACTGATATTCTGAAAAACCAAAAACAGGCAAAAAAACAGAAACTGGCACTGGGCACTAAGTTAATAGGTTAGTCCCAAAAAATGATATATAATTGCTTGTAAGCGTATATAAAACATCCAAGATTGATACTATAATAGCATGGAACAATCAAAAATTATAGATACTTTGGAGACCCTGTAAGTGTCATCAGACACAGTCCCTTATTCAGCATTGTGTATGATATCTGAACATCACAAACGATTCATATGGCTTACCCCATGTGTGATGAGTTTGAACATGCAAATTTTGGTTCGAATTTCCCTGGTTACAGTGGTCATCCACGTCATTGCATAATTTGGGTACACAAAAGAGCCTACAGCACACCCACACTTCTTAATCGAGCAAGTTCAGCAATTAAACAGAGCTAGCTGACCTAAACATTACTCTAACAAAAGACCGGCGCTCTAAACAAAGACTACTACTCCGCCTGGCGCTCTTCGATCTCTGCCGCCTCCTCCATGTCCAGCTCACGCCCGACGATCTCCTGGGGAAGGGACTCCATGGCATCCATCGCACCATACTCGGCAAGCATCACGCCATCCGCGTCCGCCATCTCTTTGGAAAAGGCCGCCACGAGCTGGGCGTGGGCGGCCACGGTTTGGGCTTGGACGGGGTCCATCGCGGCAAGGTATGCCGCGAACGAACGGACGGCTGCTCGAACGCTCTCGGCGATTGCCAACTCTTCGGCCATGGGTTGCCCACCGTTGTCGGAGAAGATTCATGCGATTTGTGCGGTGACCGCCAGGAGCTGGGCGTGGCCGGCCTCAACATGGGCGCGGGCGGCCTCCATCAGGGCTAAGGCGGCCGCCGCGGAACAGACAGCTATTGTCCCGCTCTCGCCATTTGCTATCCCCGTCGCAGATGTTGCTGCCACCGTCTGAGCTGCTGTAGTGGCCATTTTCGCTACATAGCTGCCCAGTCACAGATTGCGGCCGCGCTCACGCAGGTTGCGAGCATGCTCATGGAGCTGCGGCCGCGCTCTCACCGGAGTGGGCCACCGAAGTTGCCCTCATGACGCGGGTACACGTCCCCATCTTTGACCGGCGACGATTGAACAGTGAAATGATATTTGGGGAGCTAGTTTGCTTGACGCACCGGATGTGGACTGTAGCCGACGAACCTTCTCGCATAAGCCATATATGACGGTGCACCAAGATATTTTGTACTGCATCTCACACGGTTGGTGATAATAAACTGTGTGTGATCTACTTGATTTTTCATCTTGATTTGAAATACGGAATGGGGTCACAGCGGCAAAAGACGATGTTTGAATTGCTAGAACATTTGTCTGCAGTGAACATAAAACTATACGAGTGCCGTGTTAAAATTTGGAATTATTCGAGGTTCGTTTGGAAATTTTTATACATTAACTGAGTTTTCTAGGCATTTTATGTGCATAATTCAAATTTGAACTACAGGCACATGCTCTGGTGCACCAAAATGAGTTGAAAAATCATATATGTGTCCTTGGGTGCATGCTTAGGTCCCATGCAAGAAATGGGAATGAATTTCAAACACCTCGGCATCGTGGCTCCACCGCAAATGTTGAGATACTTGGTTTTGAAATTCTAGTAAATCCAAAACTCGTCTGAAAATTCATGAAACTTGGCATGCTATCTGGAATGGCACCAACATGCTGTGGTAAAAAAATTGTTCCATTTGGGGCAGGTTTTAGTCTAAGCTTCTCACAAACCAGAGCTTCCCACAAGAAGCCTCATGGTTCCGATAGGGAACATGTCACCTTTGTGGACGAAACGACATTCGTTGCCTCTTCTTGCTGCTACTTGTGAGCTGCGTTGGGATTTCCCTAAAGAGGAGTGGATGATGCAGTACAGTAGAGATAAGTATTTCCCTCAGTTATGAAACCAAGGTTATCAATCCAGTAGGAGAATCACGCAACAACTCATTAGCAGTACCTGCACACAAAACAACAAATCCTCGCACCCAAGGCGAACAAGGGGTTGTCAATCCCTTGGCGGTTAATTGCAAGACTAAATTGTATGGTGATAGATAAATAGATCGAACAAAATTACAAAATAAAATAAATAAAGTAAAAGGGCAGCAAGGTATTTTTAGGATTTTCAATATATAATTAAGATAGACCCGGGGGCCATAGTTTTCACTAGAGGCTTCTCTCTTGAAAATAGCATACGGTGGATGAACAAATTACCGTTGGGCAATTGATAGAAAAGCAAATAATCATGATGATATCCAAGGCAATGATCATGTATATAGGCATCACGTCCGAGACAAGTGGACCGACTCCTGCCTGCATCTACTACTATTACTCCACACATCGACCGCTATCCAGCATGCATCTAGTGTATTAAGTCCATGAAGAACGGAGTAACGCCTTAAGCAAGATGACATGATGTAGACAAAGTAAACTCACGCATGAATAAGCCCCATCTTTTTACCCTTAATAGCAACGATACATACGTGTCATGTCCCCTTCTGTCACTGGGATTGAGCACCACAAGATCGAACCCATTACAAAGCACCTCTCCCATTGCAAGATAAATCAATCTAGTTGGCCAAACCAAATCAATAGATCGAAGAGAAATACGAAGCTATAATAATCATGCATAAAAGAGTTCAGAGAAAACTCAAATAATATTCATGGATAATCTGATCATAAACTCACAATTCATCGGATCCCAACAAACACACCGCAAAAAGTGATTACATCGAATAGAACTCCAAGAACATCGAGGAGAACATTGTATTGAAGATCAAATAGAGAGAAGAAGCCATCTAACTACTAACTATGGACCCGAAGGTCTGTGGTAAACTACTCAAGCATCATCGGAAGGGCAGCAAGGATGATGTAGAGCCCCTTCGTGATCGATTCCCCCTCCGGTGGAGTACCGGAAAAGGCCTCCAGATGGGATCTCTCGAGAACAGGAACTTGCGGCGGCGTAAAAAGTATTTCGTGTACTCCTCTGTTGGTTTCCCGATTTTAGAGAATTTATAGAGGTGGAATTAGGTCAAACGGAGCAGAGGTGGGCCCATGAGGAACCAGGGCACGCCACCCTCCTGGGGCGCGCCCTGGTGGCTCGTGGCCACCTCCTCTGGCTTCTGGACCTCTCCCGAAGCTTCTAGTGTCTCTTATGTCCAGAAAAAAATCTCCAAAAAGTTTCATGGCATTTGGACTTCGTTTGGTACTGATATTCTGGAAAACCAAAAACAGGCAAAAAATAGCAACTGGCACTGGGCACTAAGTTAATAGGTTAGTCCCAAAAAATGATATATAATTGATGTACATGTATATAAAAGCATCCAAGATTGATACTATAATAGCATGGAACAATCAAAAATTATAGATACGGTGGAGACGTATCAAGCATCCCCAAGCTTAATTCATGCTCGTCCTCGAGTAGGTAAATGATAAAAACAGAATTTTTGATGTGGAATTCTACCTATCATATTCATCATATACTCTTTTCTTTGTAGCATGGACATTTGGACTTGAATGATTCAAAGCAATAGTCTATAGTTTGACATGAAGATATAAATACTCAAGCATACTAACAAGCAACCATGTCTTTCAAAATATCAACGCTAAAGAAAGTTATCCCTAGCCCATTATGCTCAATCATTGATCCGTTCATGAAACACACTCAATATTAGCTACACACAATGCACAAGTATGACAATAGTGCTCTCTAGTTGGTGCTTTGTAAGAGAAGATGGAGACTCAAAATAAAAATAAAAATTGCATAAAAGTAAATAGATAGGCCCTTCGCAGAGGGAAGCAGAGATTTGCAAATGTGCCAGAGCTCAAAGCTTAAATTAGAGAGATAAAATTATTTTGAGAGGCATTCTTTTCCTGTCAACGAAAACGACCGACACTTCCCAATATCTTCCATGCTAGACACGTTATAGGCGGTTCCCAAACAGAAAATAAAGTTTATTTCCTTTCCGCCATTCTTTCACAATCCATGGATAGCCGTATCCACGGGTGCCCTCCATACCAACACTTTCCAAGGAATTTATTATTATCATCATAAAAAAATCATTTCGGGACTGGGCATCCCTATTACCTGCCACTCTCTCGTGCAATGACAAGTGAATAAACACTCATCGTGAGAATAACTCACCTAGCATGGAAAATATTGGCCACCCCCTGCCGCTTCATGAGTGGTACGGGCACACAAAACGGAAAATTATTTTGAAAAATTAGAGTTGGCACATGCAAATTTACTTGGAACGGTATGGAAATACCGCTTATAGGTAGGTATGGTGGACTCATTTGGCACAACTTGGGTTTAAGGAGTTTGGATGCACAAGCAGCATTCCCGCTTAGTACAAATGAAGGCTAGCAAATAGATTGAGAAGCGACCAACCAAAAAGAGAAAACGGTCATAAACTTGCATTGAACATAACTAACACCAAATAATGCACCATAAGTAGGATATAATTTCATTGCATAACTATTGACATTATGTGCATGCATAGGGAATCACAAACCTTAACACCAATATTCTTACTAAATCATAATTACTCACTAATATGACTCACATATTATCATCTCCATATCGCAAAACTATTGCAAGGAATCAAACTTATCATATCCAATGATCTTTCATGAAAGTTTTTATTATATCCCTCTTGAATATTCATCACTTTGGGACCAAATTCATATCTTGTGCAAATAACCATTACTATTATCAACTCTCAGAAAGATATAAGTGAAGCATGAGAGTGCAAACATTTCTTCAAAATTTTATCTTATCAACTCTCAAAATAATATAAGTGAAGCATGAGAGTTTAAATATTTCTTCAAAATTTTATCTTATCAACTCTCAAAATAATATAAGTGAAGCAAGAGATTTCAAATATTTCTTCAAAATATAGCCACCGCTGTGCTCAAAAAGATTTAAGTGAAGCACTAGAGCAACTGCCTAGCTCAAAAGGTTTAAGTGAAGCACATAGAGTATTCTAACAAATCATGATTAACGTGTGGCTCTCTCAAATAGGTGTGTCCAGCAAAGATGATTGTGACAAACTAAAAAACAAAGCAAAGCAAAGACTCATATAATACACGACGCTCCAAGTAAAACACATATCATGTGATGAATAAAAATATAGCTCCAAGTAATATTACCGATAGTTGGTAGAAGAAAGAGGGGATGCCTTCCGGGGCATCCCCAAGTTTAGACGCTTGAGTCTTCCTTGAATATTACCTTGGGTGCCTTGGGCATCGCCAAGCTTAGGCTCTTGCCACTCCTTATTCCTTCATCTATCGTGTTCTCACCCAAAACTTGAAAACTTCAATCACACAAAACTCAACAAAACCTTCGTGAGATCCGTTAGTATAACAAACAAATCCTTAACTCTAAGTACTGTACCAAATTGATTCATATTTAATATTGGCATATTGCTACTGTACTCCAACTTCTCCATGACTCATACCCCCCGATACGATCCATAGATTCATCAAAATAAGCAAACTATGCAACAAAAACAGAATCTGTCTAAAACAGAACAGTCTGTAAAGATCTATTTAAAATCTATACTTCTATAACTCCAAAAATTCTAAAAAATTAGGACAACGTGGGAAATTCATATACCAATACTATGTAAAAAAATTAGCCTTTTCTGATGCTCCAGTACAGATCTAAAATTCCAGCACTGGACGCAAAACTTTCTGTTTTCCAAACAGCATCAATTATACTATCTTCCAAATCATCCCAATGGCATTACTTGGCACAAACACTAATTAAAACATAAAAACACAATCATAACAGTAGCATAATTGTGCAAACACACAAGAACAGAAACTAAAAGTAAAAAATTTATTTTATTCATTGGGTTGCCTCCCAACAAGCGCTATTGTTTTATGCCCCTAGCTAGGCATAATGCATAGTTTCAAGTATTATCATCCTTCAACTTGATTCCATAAGTGGCCCACATAATTGATTCATATGGTGCTTTAATTCTTTTCCTAGCGAAGTGTTCCATCCCTTTCTTTAATGGAAATTGAAACCTTATATTACCCTCTTTCATATCAATAATAGCACCAATAGTTCATAAGAACGGTCTACCAAGTATTATGGGGCAAGAAGGATTGCATTCAATGTCAAGTACAATAAAATCAATGGGCACATAATTTCTATTTGCAAGAATAAACACATCATTTATTCTACCCAATGGTTTTTTAATAGTAGAATCCGCAAGATGCAAATTAAGAGAACATTCATCTATATTGGTAAAACCTAGCACTTCACATAGAGATTTTGGAATTGTGAAAACGCTAGCACCCAAATCACATAAAGCATTGCACTCATAATTTTTAATTTTAACTTTAATGGTAGGTTCCCACTCATCATAAAATTTTCTAGGAATTGAAATTTCTAGTTCTAGCTTTTCTTCTAACGCTTTCATCATTGCTTCTACAATGTGTTTAGTAAAAGCCTTGTTTTTTCATAAGCGTTGGGTGAATTTAGCATGGATTGTAACAAATAAATACACTCAATAATGTCTTTGTAATCCAAGAGAGTGGGCACATCGCTAGTTAAAGTTTTTACCTCTCCAGACCCATTTTTATCAATTTTTTCATCAAGATTTTCACCCTCCGAATTATGGGGACGCCTCCTAGCTAAATTTGACTCTTCTTCAGTCCCCTTTTCATCAATTTTTATATTACTAAACAAGGAATCAATAGATGAAACACCAATCATTTTAATATCCTCATCATTACTATGATAGATACCGGGAGGAATCGCTTTTTCTAAAAATTCTCGTTTAGCTTTTACCATGGCGGTTCTTTTCTTACTCTCATCCATGGAGACATATAAAGCTTTAATTGATTCATTAATATCAATTTTGGGTGGCAAAATTTTAGTCTTGAGATTTTCCACCTCATGAATAATTCTATCAATGCTCCAAGACATATCATCAAGTTTACTTAGTTTTTCTTCTATCGTAGGGTTGAAAACTTTTTGAGCATTAATAAATTCATTAATATTACTTTCAAGATCAGAGGGCATCCTATTATTATTATAAGAATTACCATAGGAATTGCCATAATTATTTGAGGAATTTCCCGAAAACGGCCTAGGATTAAAATTACCTCTATAAGCATTATTATTAAAATTGTTTCGCGAGACAAAATTCACATCTACGGGATCATTATTTTGCTCAATCAAGGTGGATAAAGGAACATCATTAGGATCAATAGTAGTATTTTTGCAAGCAACCAATTTCATAAGCGCATCAACTTTATCGCTCAAAGTACTAATTTCTTCAACAAAATTCACTTTATTACTAGGAGGAACTCTTTCAGTATGCCATTGTGAATAATTTGCCATAATATTATCAAGCAATTTAGTAGCTTCCCCCAATGTAATCTCCATAAAAGTACCACCCGCGGTAAAATCTAAAAGATTTCTAGAAACAAAATTTAATCCCGCATAAAAAATTTGTATGATCATCCACAAATTTAAACCATGAGTAGGGCAATTTCTTATCATTAATTTCATCCTTTCCCAAGATTGGGCAACATGTTCATGATCAAGTTACTTAAAATTCATAATTTGATTTCTAAGAGAAATAATTTTCGCAGGAGGAAAATACTTGGTAATAAAAGCATCTTTACACCTATCCCAAGAATCGATACTATTTCGTGGTAAAGATGAAAACCAAATTTTTGCACGATCCCGCAATGAGAACGGAATAATTTTAATTTCACAATATCATTATCCACATCTTTTTCCTTTTGCATATCACACAATTCTACGAAAGTGTTAAGATGGGATGCAGCATCTTCATTAGGTCTACCAGAAAATTGTTCTTTCATGACAAGATTTAGCAAAGCGGCATTAATATCACAAGTCTCCGCACTAGCAGTGGGAGGAGCAATCGGAGTACTAATAAAATCAGTATTATTAGTATTTGAAAAATCACACAATTTTGTATTTTCTTGAGACATTGTGGCTACGCAAACAAGATAACAAGCAAGCAAACAAGCAAACAAGAAAAAGGCAAACGGAAAATATTTTTGTAAAAACTTTTTAGAAGTGGGGGAGATGAAAATGAGAGGCAAAGGCAAATAAAATAAATGCAAGGAGATGAGAGTTTTATGCGTAGGTACTTGATAGATGTTGATGATGTCTCCCTGGCAGCGGCGCCAGAAATTCTTCTTGCTACTTGTGAGCTGCGTTGGGATTTCCCCGAAGAGGAGGGGATGATGCAGTACAGTAGAGATAAGTATTTCCCTCGGTTACAAAACCAAGGTTATCAATCAAGTAGGAGAATCACGCAACAACTCGTTAGCAGTACCTGCACAAAAAACAACAAATCCTCGCAACCAACGCGAACAAGGGGTTGTCAATCCCTTGGCGGTTAATTGCAAGACTAAATTGTATGGTGATAGATAAATAGATTGAACAAAAATACAAAATAAAATAAATAAAGTAAAAGTGCAGCAAGGTATTTTTAGGATTTTCAATATATAATTAAGATAGACTTGGGGGCCATAGTTTTCACTAGAGGAATATGGTGGATGAACAAATTACTGTTGGGCAATTGATAGAAAAGCAAATAATCATGACGATATCCAAGGCAATGATCATGTATATAGGCATCACGTCCGAGACAAGTAGACCGACTCCTGCCTGCATCTACTACTATTAATCCACACATCGACCGCTATCCAGCAAGCATCTAGTGTATTAAGTCCATGAAGAACGGAGTAACGCCTTAAGCAAGATGACATGATGTAGAAAAAGTAAACTCACGCATGAATAAACACCATCTTTTTACCCTTAATAGCCATGATACATATGTGTCATGTCCCCTTCTGTCACTGGGATTGAGCCCCGCAAGATCGAACCCATTACAAAGCACCTCTCCCATTGCAAGATAAATCAATCTAGTTGGCCAAACCGAATCAATAGATCGAAGAGAAATACGAAGCTATAATAATCATGCATAAAAGAGTTCGGAGAAAACTCAAATAATATTCATGGATAATCTGATCATAAACTCACAATTCATCGGATCCCAACAAACACACTGTAAAAAGTGATTACATCGGATAGAACTCCAAGAACATCGAGGAGAACATTGTATTGAAGATCAAAAGGAGAGAAGAAGCCATCTAGCTACTAACTATGGACCCGAAGATCTGTGGTAAACTACTCAAGCATCATCGGAAGGGCAGCAAGGATGATGTAGAGCCCCTCCATGATCGATTCCTCATCCGGCGGAGTACCGGAAAAGGCCTCCAGATGGGATCTCTCGAGAACAGGAACTTGCGGCGGCATAAAAAGTATTTTGTGGACTCCTCTGTTGGTTTCCCGATTTTATAGAATTTATGGAGGTGGAATTAGGTCAAACACAGCAGAGGTGGGCCCACGAGGCACCAGGGCGCGCCACCCCCCTGGGGCGTGCCCTGGTGGCTCGTGGCCACCTCCTCTGGCTTCTGGCCCTCTCCCGAAGCTTCTAGTGTCTCTTATGTCCAGAAAAAAAATCTCCAAAAAGTTTCGTGGCATTTGGATTTGTTTGGTACTGATATTCTGGAAAACCAATAACAGGAAAAAACAGCAACTGGCACTGGGCACTAAGTTAATAGGTTAGTCCCAAAAAATGATATATAATTGATGTAAATGTATATAAAAACATCCAAGATTGATACTATAATAGCATGGAACAATCAAAAATTATAGATACGTTGGTGACGTATCACTTGCCTTCAATTTTTTTCTAGAGGCAACATGGACCAATAGGAGTGTCATGTTAGAATTTGGAATTATTCGGGTTTCGTTTGGACATTTTAATACATTAACTGAATTTTCTAGGCATTATATGTGCATAATTCAAAATTGAACTACATGCACATGCTCTGGTGCACCAAAATGGGTTGAAAAATCATATGTGTGTCCTTGGGTGCATGCTTAGGTCCCATGCAAGAAATGGGAATGAATTTCAAACACCTCGGCATCGTGGCTCCACCGCAAATGTTGAGATACTTGGTTTTGAAATTCTAGTAAATCCAAAACTCGTCTGAAATTCATGAAACTTGGCATGCTATCATGGAATGGCACCAAGATGGTGTGGTAAATTTTGTGTCCCATTTGGGGCAGGTTTTGGTATAAGCTTCTCACAAACCATAGCTTCTCACAAGAAGCCTCATGGTTCTGGTAGGGAACGTGTGTCCCCAATGTGGACGAAACGACAATCGTTGCCTCTTCCCACCTTGATTTTTTTTCTAGATGCAACATCGACCAATAGGAGTGTCGTGTTAAAATTTGGAATTATTCGGGGTTCGTTTGGACATTTTTATATATTAACTGAGTTTTCTAGGCATTTTATGTGCATAATTCAAATTTGAACTACAGGCACATGCTCCGGTGCACCAAAATGGGTTGAAAAATCATATGTGTGTCCTTGGGTGCATGCTTAGGTCCCATGCAAGAAATGGGAATGAATTTCAAACACCTCGGCATCGTGGCTCCACTACAAACGTTGAGATACTTGGTTTTGAAATACTAGTAAATCCAAAACTCTTCTGAAATTCATGAAACTTTGCATGCTATCATGAAGTGCCACCAACATGCCGTTGTAAAATTTTTGTCCCATTTGGGGCAGGTTTTGGTATAAGCTTCTCACAAGAAGCCTCGTGGTTCCGGTAGGGAACGTGTGACCTTTGTGGACGAAGCGACATTCGTTGCCTCCTCTTGCCTTGATTTTTTTTGTAGAGGCAACATAGACCAATTGGAGTGTCGTGTTAAATTTTGGCATTATTCGGGGTTCGTTTGGACATTTTATACATTAACTGAGTTTTCTGGGCATTTTATGTGCATAATTCAAATTTGAACTACATCCACATGCTCCGATGCACCAAAATGGGTTGAAAAATCATATATGTGTCCTTGGGTGCATGTTTAGGTCCCATGCAAGAAATGGGAACGAATTTCAAACACCCAGGCTTCGTGGCACGGCCGCAAACATTGAGAAACTTGGTTTTTAAACTCCTGTAAATCCAAAACTCGTCTGAAATTCATGAGACTTGGCATGGTGTCATGAAATGGCACCAACATGTTGTGGTAAAAAAATTGTCCAATATGATAGAGGGCGCACACACTAACAGCCACGGCCAACATAGCCATTTTGGAACAAATAGCTGTCTCGTTATCATCACAAATGGTTGTACATTATTATTTAAATCGTGTGCGTTCTACTGACCATTTACGTGCCACCATGCGTCCCACTTTTTTATTGGCAAGGAGGTGCCGTGCGGGCGGCTGTTTGAGTAGACGGGAGGCGTGCGAGCGAAGTCCATGGCGCAGGCTGACCGGGAGGCGTGCGACCAGTCCTGCGCTGCACAGGCTCACCCGGAGGCATGCAACCAGTACGCTGCGCATGCTCACCGAGAGGCGTGCGAGTAGTACGCTGCGCAGGCTCACCAGGAAGCGACCCCTTTGACCTCCATCGCCGCCTGCCTCGCTCTCAACCTCTCCATTAATGGCGCCCGAGCTGCTGTTTAATAGGCAGCCTTACTGGTCTCTCTTCGCCTCCCATTCCCCTCTCGCCCGAATCCTAGTTTCCAGAGCTGCACCTACGCCATGGCGCACAAGGATCATCTTCCACTAGTCTTCCAGTTTGGTGAAGTCGACTCCGAGCCAGAGGAGATAGAAAATAAGGAGGAATGGGACCTCAGGGACATGGCCCTGAACGAGCTGGCCGCGGAGGATGCTGCCCCCGTGCCCATCCCAGCTCCCATCCTCGCGCCCGCGCCAGCGACCATCCCCGTGGCATTGACGGGCTGGTCGCCGAGCACCATTGCAGTGCTGGAAGCCGCGGGGGTCAGCGAGGTCCCCGCGAACCTGCGTGAGCTCGTGTACGAGCCAGCGCCCCCGCCTGTGCTCGTGTGCGCCCCAGCACCCACCGCGGCGCCGGTCCCCGTGTGCTTGCCTGCACCCGCCGCGCCCGTGCCCGTGCGCGCGCCTGCATCTGCCCTCCCCCCCAGCGTCATGGGACGCCGCCGTCGACCGCTACCTCGTAGCGCCGTGAGTTGCCGTCCCCCCCCCCCCCCCCCCCGCCCATCGATCATGCGACGAACGGCTCTCAGATTTGCAAGTCCAGAACATTCTGGGATGGCTTGAAGACTTGAACAACGGCGTCCCAGAGGACGACAATGCCGGCGCAGCACGCCGCCGCCGCCGTTGCCGCCGCCGCAATTAGTTTTTTAGTTTAATATTGTATCTCGATTGTATGAATGTAAAATCACAGTGTCACTGAATGAAATCCATGGTTTTGATCAATTTAGCATTTTTTTCTCTGAATGTACAGACTTATCAAAGTAAAAAAAACATCAATGTTTTTCTCTGAATAAAACACTCATCGCAAACGTTTCAGACTGAACAACCGTATGCAAAGCGAGAGCTGGGTTCCATCACAGCTAAGCCAAGGGAAAAATGTGGCACGCAGGTTTTGTGCATCTCTTCATCGCAAACGTTCCAGACTGAACACCCGTATGCAAAGCGAGAGCTGGGTTTGCAGCTAAGCCAAGGGAAAATGTGGCGCGCAGGTTTTGTGCATATCTTCATCGCAAACAATTTTGCATGATGACCCGTGTGCAACGACGTACAAACAATGTGGTAAGATTTGCATCTATCATATTGGGTATATTTGTCAAAATGGAAAAATTGGCATTTGTCAATCTAGTAATATTGCCATTTGTCAACCTAGTAACACTGCCATTTGTGATCCTCAGGAAAAAAAAACACTGCCATTTGTGATCCTCAGAAAGAAAAAAAACACTGCCATTCCTCAAATTTTGCAGCTAAAAATCACTAGTACTGTAATTTTTGCAAATGAAATTCAGTAAGCATAGATTTCATTCATAAATTAAGCAGTCGTTCTTTATACAAACAGTTCAACTCGACAGCTGAACCAAACAAACTTTTACCCAATTGTTGCCAACCACGTACTGAAATAGCTAGTTCAACTATATATACTAACTAAATTTAAGTACATAGTACAGTTCAACCATATCTATAGTCAGATGAACTGAACAAAATAGCCCCTAAATACTACTACTACGGAGGGGCTTTGTACTACTTCCAACAGTCTCTCCTCTGCCGAGCGCGCTCAGTAAGAGGCCGAGGACGAGGAGCCTACCGACGAGCTGGAGAAGCGGAATCCGGCGCCTGCCGCTGCTGCACCTTTAGCGACGCCCAGCTCGAACGGTCCCTCTCGAAGCGGTGGGAATCCTCGTATATCTCCGCATTCCGCGCCACTGTGGTGGCTTCTGCTACGGCCATGGCGGCGGTAAGACGCTCTGCGTGCTCGACCAGGCGCTCCTCCTCCTCCCGCAGGAACTCGATGTAGCGCGCGGCAAGGTCGCTGATGCTCGTGCGGGCCTCCACATCCTGCCTTCAGGTCGCGGTGGCGGAGTGGGTGATGACCCTGGCGGTCGACGGTGGGGTGGCAGCCACGGCGGCCAATGGTGGGGTGGCGGCCACCTCCCGCCTTCGGGCCACAGTGGCGGAGCGGGTGATGGCCACGGCGGCCGACAGTGGTGTGGCGGCCACGACGGCCACCACACACCTTCGGGCTGCGGTGGCGGAGCGATCGATGGCCTTGGCGAGCTTTGGTGGTGTGGCGGCCACGGCGGCCGACGGTGGGGTGGCGGCAACGGCTGCCAGCAACAGCTGTCGTCGGGCAGCGGCGGCGGAGCGTGTGGCGGGTGTTGTGCGCACACCCAACAGGGATGCCACGGGCAGTACACGCCGCTGAGGACTGCGCTGCCGCCGCGGTGTAGCCTCTCGGCTGGAGCTATCCTCAGACGACGGCGGAGTGGCTAAGCGACGATGATGGACCGGTGCCATTGGTGATGGTGAGAGAAGCAGACAAGAGAAGCTACGGGGAGGGAGGGGAAAATGCGATTCCGACTCGCCGGCTGTGACTGTTTATTTAGCAGGCCGGTAAGCACTGGAGTTTTTTGGGGATTTCGTCGAGTCGGGCGGGAAGCTTGCGCGGTTCCACGCGGGAACCTGCGTGGTTGCGCGGGAACGGGCTCACCGACGATTCATTAGCGCCTCTTCGAGCTAACGTTTGGCCAAAAGAACGCCTGTGCGGTGCTCAAGCTTGCGCTCGAAGCCTTCTGTGGCAGCGCGGTGACAAGACGTGCGAGAGGAGGACGAAATGACACGTACACAAACGGTGAATAAAAAACATTTGAGATTTAATTACCTAGCACACGGCCGCTCTCTACGCAGCGTCGCGAATGATTGTTCGCCCACTGTGTGATGTGGAACGCGACGTAGTTTCACATCACGCCGCCGGCTCGCAACTGCCGGCCGGCTTGTAGACGGCCATTCCCTGCGTGTTGAACTGCTCTATGCGTGTGGTTGCTCGTGGTTGAGGCAGCCGCGACGCGCTCTGCTCGCGTCCCTCCGCGTGCTCTGCAAGTGTTTCAGGCCGGTGCACGATCACGTATGTTCGGGGTGCCTTATGCATGCGGTTACGCCGGACGCGGCGCCACGACGCAGTTACGTGCAGAAAAAACTACCTTGCGGACGTCCCGAGAATCCCGGCCGCCCAGCCCTCATTTATTCCCGCGGCCATTTACCTTCATCTATGGCGCCCCACGACACAATAAGCACACCCATGACGACACATACAGAGAGGATATCCAGCGGCTCCAATGGCGCTCCCAGCGGCTGACGACAACGACGGGCGGCAGTTCACCACGCCTCACATAGTGGACACCCACGTGAGGGGGAAGGACCTCTCGGTGGTGTACACCAACGAGCCGGTCTCGGTGGAGAGCTCCATCCACACTATGGAGCAGTTGCTTGCGGAGGACGAGTACCAAGTGGTCGGCTTCGACCTCGAGTTCACCGGCGGTCGTGCCGGGTATGCTTAGAAGGTTGCCATCGCCCAGTTGTGCGTGCGCCATCACGTCCTCGTCTACCACTACTCCCTGGCCACAAGGCCTTGTGAGCGTTTCGCCAGGTTTATGCTACTTGTAGCTTGCGTTGGTATTATCCCCGAAGCGGAAGGGATGATGCAGCACAGCAGAGGTAAGTATTTCCCTCAGTTATGAAACCAAGGTTATCAATCCAGTAGGAGAACCACGCAACACCTCGTTAGCAGTACCTTCACACAAACAACAAATCCTTGCACCCAACGCAAACGAGGGGTTGTCATTCCCTCGGCGGTCAATTGCAAGATTAAATTGTATGTGATAGATAGATAGATTGAAATAAAAATACAAAATAAAATAAATAAAAAGAAAATGGCAACAATATTTTTAGGGTTTTATTAATATGATTTAGATAGACCCGGGGCCATAGTTTTCACTAGAGGCTTCTCTCAAGAAAATAGCATACGGTGGGTAGACAAATTACTATTGGGCAATTGAAAAAAAAGCAAATAATCATGACGATATCCAAGGCAATGATCATGTATATAGGCATCACGTCCAAGATAAGTAGACCGACTCCTGCCTGCATCTACTACTATTACTCCACACAACGACCGCTATCCAGCATGCATCTAGTGTATTAAGTCCATAAAGAACGGAGTAACGCCTTAAGAACGATGACATGATGTAGACAAGATAAACTCACGTATGAATAAACCCCATCTTTTTACCCTTAATAGCAACGATACATACGTGTCATGTCCCTTTCTGTCACTGGGATTGAGCACCGCAAGATCGAACCCATTACAAAGCACCTCTTCCCATGGCAAGATAAATCAATCTAGTTGGCCAAACCAAATCAATAGATCGGAGAAGAAATACGAAGCTATAATAATCATGCATAAAAGAGATCAGAGAAGACTCAAATATATTCATGGATAATCTGATCATAAACTCACAATTCATCGGATCCCAACAAACACACCACAAAAAGTAATTACATCGGATAGATCTCCAAGAACATCGAGGAGAACATTGTATTGAAGATCAAAAAGAGAGAAGAAGCCATCTAGCTACTAACTATGGACCCGAAGGTCTGTGGTAAACTACTCACGCATCATCGGAAGGGCAGCAAGGTTGATGTAGAGCCCCTCCGTGATCGATTCCCCCTCCGGCGGAGAACCGGAGAAGGCCTCCAGATGGGATCTCTCGAGAACAGAAACTTGCGACGGCGGAAAAAGTATTTCGTGGACTCCCCTGAGGGTTTTTGATTTTTTCTGAATTTATAGTGGAGGAATTAGGTCAAACGGAGCTCTGTGGGCCCCACGAGGTACCAGGGCGCGCCTGTCCCCCCCCAGGCGCGCCCTGGTGCCTCGTGGGCACCCCCTAGGGCTTTCGGCCTCCTCCCGAAGCTTCTAGTGTTTATCTTGTCCAGAAAAAAATCTCCAAAAAGTTTCGTGGCATTTGGACTTCGTTTGGTATTGATTTTCTGTAAAACAAAAACAGGGCAGAAAACAGCAACTGGCACTGGGCACTAGGTTAATAGGTTAGTCTCCAAAAATGATATATAATTGCTGTAAATGTATATAAAAACATCCAACATTGATAATATAACAGCATGGAACAATCAAAAATTATAGATACATTGTAGACGTATCAGCATCCCCAAGCTTAATTCCTGCTCGTCCTTGAGTAGGTAAATGATAAAAACAGGATTTTTGATGTGGAATGCTACCTATCATATTCATCACATATTCTTTTCTTTTATAGCATGGACATTGGACTTGAATGATTCAAAGCAATAGTCTATAGTTTAACATGAAGATATAAATACTCAAGCATGCTAACAAGCAACCATGTCTTTCAAAATATCAACGCTAAAGAAAGTTATCCCTAGCCCATTATGCTCAATCATTGATCCATTCATGAAACACACTCAAATATTAGCTACATCCAATGCACAAGTATGACAATAGTGCTCTCTAGTTGGTGCTTTTGTAAGAGAAGATGGAGACTCAAATAAAAATAAAAATTGCATAAAAGTAAATAGATAGGCCCTTCACAGAGGGAAGCAGAGATTTGTCAAATGTGCCAGAGCTCAAGGCTGAAATTAAAGAGATAAAATATTTTGAGAGGCATGCTTTTCCTGTCAATGAAAACGACCGAGAATTCCCATTATTTTCCATGCTAGACACATCATAGGCGGTTCCCAAACAGAAAGTAAAGTTTACTTCCTTTCCACCATTTCTTTCACAATCCATGGCTAGCCGTATCCATGGGTGCCCTCGATACCAAAACTTTCCAAGGAATTTTGTTGTTATTAATTTTTGATTTCATTATGGGACTAGGCATCCCTATTACCAACCATTCTCTCATGCAATGACAAGTGAATAAACACTCATCGTGAGAATAACACACCTAGCATGGAAAATAATGGCCACCCCTTGCCGCTTCATGAGCGGTATGGGCACACAAAACGGAAAAATTATTTTGAAAATTAGAGTTGGCACACGCAAATTTACTTGGAACGGCATTGAAATACCGCATATAGGTAGATATAGTGGACTCATTTGGCACAACTTGGGTTTAAGGATTTTGGATGCACAAGCAGTATTTCCGCTTAGTACAAATGAAGGCTAGCAAATAGATTGAGAAGCAACCAACCAAAAAACAAAAACGGTCATAAACATGCATTGAACATAACTAACACCAAATAATGCACCATAAGTAGGATATAATTTATTTGCATAACTACTGACTTTATGTGCATGCATAGGGAATCCCAAACCTTAACACTAATATTCTTACTAAATCACAATTACTCACTAACATGACTCACATATTATCATTTCCATATCGCAAAACTATTGCAATGAATCACACTTGTCATATCCAATGATCTATATGAAAGTTTTTATTATATCCCTCTTGAATATTCATCACTTTGGGACCAAATTCATATCTTGTGCAAATTACCGTTACTATTATCAACTCTCAAAAAGATTTAAGTGAAGCATGAGAGTGCAAATATTTCTTCAAAATTTCAATCTTATCAATTCTCAAAATAATATAAGTGAAGCATGAGAATTCATTTCTTCAAAATTTTAGTCTTGTCAATTCTCAAAATAATATAAGTGAAGCATGAGAATTTATTTCTTTGAAATTTCAATCAACTCTCAAAATAATATAAGTGAAGCATGAGAGTTTATTTCTTCAAAATATAGCCACCACCGTGCTCAAAAAGATTTAAGTGAAGCACTAGAGCAACTGCCTAGCTCAAAAAAAATTAAGTGAAGCACATAGAGTATTCTAACAAATGATGATAAACGTGTGGCTCTCTCAAGATAGGTGTGTTCAGAAAACATGATTGTGACAAACTAAAAACAAAACAAAGCAAAGACTCATATAATACAAGACGCTCCAAGTAAAACACATATCATGTGACGAATAAAAATATAGCTCCAAGTAAAATTACTGATGGTTGGTAGAAGAAAGAGGGGATGACTTCCGGGGCATCCCCAAGCTTAGACTCTTGAGTATTCCTTGAATATTACCTTGGGGTGCCTCAGGCATCCCCAAGCTTAGGCTCTTACTACTCCTTATTCCTTCATCCATCGTGATCTCACCCAAAACTTGAAAACTTCAATCACACAAAACTCAACAAAACCTTCGTGAGATCCGTTAGTATAACAAAATAAATAACTACTTTAAGTACTGTTGCAAACCCATTCATATTTTATTTTTGCATTATACCTACTGTAATCTAACTTCACCATGGCTTATACCCCCCGATACAATCCATAGATTCATCAAAACAAGCAAGTAGTGCATCAAAAACAGAATCTGTCAAAAACAGAACAGTCTGTAGCAATCTATTTAAAATCCATACTTTTATAACTCCAAAAATTCTGACAAATGAGGAAAACGTGTGAAATTCGTATACCAATACTGTGTAAAAATTTCAAATTTTTCTGACGCTCCAGTACAGAAACAAAATTCGGGCACTCGACGCAAAACTTTCTGTTTTCCAAACAGCATCAATTATACTATCTTCCAAATCATCCTAAAGGCTTTACTTGGCACAAACACTAATTAAAAACACAAAAACACAATCATACCAGTATAATATTTGTGAAAACACACAATAACAGAAAAAAAAATATTTTATTCATTGGGTTGCCTCCCAACAAGCTCTATTGTTTTATGCCCCTAGCTAGGCATAATGCATAGTTTCAAGTATTGTCATCTTTCAAGTTGATTCCATAAGTGGCCCTCATAATTGATTCATATGGTGCTTTAATTCTTTTTCTAGGGAAGTGCTCCATACCCTTCTTTAATGGAAACTGAAATTTTATATTCCCTTCTTTCATATCAATAACGGCACCTATGGTTCGTAAGAACGGTACACCAAGTATGATGGGGCAAGAAGAATTGCATTCAATATCAAGTATAATAAAATCAACGAGCACATAATTTCTATTTGCAAGAATAAGCACATCATTAATTCTACCCATTGGCTTTTTAATAGTAGAATCCGCCAAGTGCAAATTAAGAGAACATTCATCTATATTGGTGAAACCTAGCACATCACATAGAGATTTTGGAATTGTGGAAACGCTAGCACCCAAATCACATAAAGCATTGCACTCATAATTTTTAATTTTAACTTTAATGGTGGGTTCCCATTTATCATATAATTTTCTAGGAATTGAGACTTCTAGTTCTAGCTTTTCTTCTAAAGCTTTCATCATTGCTTCTACGATGTGTTTAGTAAAAGCCTTGTTTTGCTCATACACGTTGGGTGAATTTAACATGGATTGTAACAAAGAAATGCACTCAATCAAAGAACAATTATCATAATTAAAATCTTTGTAATCCAAGAGAGTGGGCACATCGCTATTTAAAGTTTTTACCTCTCCAAACCCACTTTTAGCAATTTTTTCATTAAGATTTTCACCCTCCAAATTATGGGAACACCTACTAGCTAAAGTTGACTCTTATTCAGTCCCCTTTTCATCAAGTTTAATATTGCTAAACAAAGAATCAATAGATGAAACACCAATCATTTTAATATCCTCATCATTACTATGTTCTAATGATTCCGGCTTAGCTGTCATTTGATTTACTAGCGTAGCTTGCGCATCAGAAAGTTTTCCTAGCAAATTTTCGGTAAGAGCAAATTGAGATTGAATACTAGCAACTTCTTTACTAACATCATCAAGTTGTTTTGCAACAGCATCCAATAAAGTAGAATGTTCTCTGAGTTCCTCGCTAAAAAAATTGTTGTGCTCAAACTGCGTAGTCATATAATCTTAGTATTTTTCTCAATTTCGGACAAAAATTTATAATAAGAAGTATCATGATAATTCTCTCGGGGCATCCTGATTAAGCAAACAAAGTAACAAGTAAGCAAACAAGCAAACAAGAAAAAGGCAAACGGAAAATATTTTTGTATTTTTGTAAAAACGTTTTAGAAGTAGGGGAGATGAAAACGAGAGGCAAATAAAATAAATGCAAGGAGATGAGAGTTTATGCAAAGGTACTTGTTAGATGTTGATGATGTCTCCCCAGCAACGGCGCCAGAAATTCTTCCTGCTACTTGTAGCTTGCGTTGGCATTATCCCCGAAGAGGAAGGGATGATGCAGCACAGCAGAGGTAAGTATTTCCCTTAGTTATGAAACCAAGGTTATCAATCCAGTAGGAGAACCACACAATACCTCATTAGCAGTACCTGCACACAAACAACAAATCCTTGCACCCAACACAAACGAGGGGTTGTCAATCCCTCGGCGGTCAATTGCAAGATTAAATTGTATGTAATAGATAGATAGATTGAAACAAAAATACAAAATAAAATAAATAAAAAGAAAATGGCAGCAATATTTTTAGGGTTTTAGTAATATGATTTAGATAGACCCGGGGGCCATAGTTTTCAGTAGAGGCTTCTCTCAAGAAAATAGCATACGATGGGTAGACAAATTACTGTTGGGCAATTGATAGAAAAGCAAATAATCATGACGATATCCAAGGCAATGATCATGTATATAGGCATCACGTCCAAGATAAGTAGACCGACTCCTGCCTGCATCTACTACTATTACTCCACACATCGACCGCTATCCAGCATGCATCTAGTGTATTAAGTCCATAAAGAACGGAGTAACGCCTTAAGAACGATGACATGATGTAGACAAGATAAACTCACGTATGAATAAACCCCATATTTTTACCCTTAATAGCAATGATACATACGTGTCATGTCCCTTTCTGTCACTGGGATTGAGCACCGCAAGATCGAACCCATTACAAAGCACCTCTTCCCATGGCAAGATAAATCAATCTAGTTGGCCAAACCAAATCAATAGATCGGAGAAGAAATACGAAGCTATAATAATCATGCATAAAAGAGATCAGAGAAGACTCAAATATATTCATGGATAATCTGATCATAAACTCACAATTCATCGGATCCCAACAAACACACCGCAAAAAGTGATTACATCGGATAGAACTCCAAGAACATCGAAGAGAACATTGTATTGAAGATCAAAAAGAGAGAAGAAGCCATCTAGCTACTAACTATGGACCCGAAGGTCTGTGGTAAACTACTCACGCATCATCGGAAGGGTAGCAAGGTTGATGTAGAGCCCCTCCGTGATCAATTCCCCCTCCGGCGGAGTACCGGAGAAGGCCTCCAGATGGGATCTCTCGAGAACAGAAACTTGCAACGGCGGAAAAAGTATTTCGTGGACTCCCCTGAGGGTTTCTAATTTTTTCTGAATTTATAGTGGAGGAATTAGGTCAAACGGAGCTCTGTGGGCCCCACGAGGCACCAGGGCGCGCCTGCCCCCCCCCCCCCCAGGCACGCCCTGGTTCCTCGTGGGCACCCTCTGGGGCTTCTGGCCTCCTCCCGAAGCTTCTAGTGTTTATCTTGTCCAGAAAAAAATCTCCAAAAAGTTTCGTGGCATTTGGACTTCGTTTGGTATTGATTTTCTGTAAAACAAAAACAGGGCAGAAAACAGCAACTGGCACTGGGCACTAGGTTAATAGGTTAGTCTCCAAAAATGATATATAATTGCTGTAAATGTATATAAAAACATCCAAGATTGTTAATATAACAGCATGGAACAATCAAAAATTATAGATACGTTGGAGACGTATCAGTTTATCAACAGCCCCGACTACAGGTTCGCTACGGTGGACACCGTGAACGATCTAAAGGTGCTCGAGACTACGGCTTGGCCTGCCAGAAGCTTGTCGACATCCAAAGCCAGTACTGGGTCTGGGGCAGAAAGAAGGAGAAGGACTCCCTGGTTGACCTAGCCATGGCCATCATCGACCCCAACTACAGAGGCATGAAGGATGAGTGCAAAAACAACAAGGATGCCTGGAACGAGGCCTGGGTGCGGAGACTGGATGAAGAACACATCAAGTACGTGGCCAAGGACGCGTAGACAGGCTACGAGATGTACAGGCAGATCGTTGACATGAGGGAGTGCCTCCTTCCTGTGGACGACGAGGGATCGAGCCACAAGTAGAGTAGTGGCGGCAGCGTCACAAGAAGTAGATGATTAGATGATTGTTTCTCCTAGTTTAGAATGCATGTAATTGTTTATTGAGGTGTGTGCGAATGTTTTGTATAGTCACCTATGTAATTGGATGTTTAATTTGGTTATATATGTTGTTCTTCTGTAGACTGAGCAAATTATATCGCAGACGGGCTAAACTAGGGAACCCGTCGCTGATGATTTCATCAACCGCTGACAATTGTATACAAGCAAGCGTTTGCCCACAATACATATGGGTTATTAGCAGGAATCGTCCGTGTTGTTATCCGTCTTCCCACACATTTCGGATTACTGACCTGTTTGTCGCGTATCACACACATCTTGTTAAGTTGAACCGTTTCTGTTGTGTTGGGTAATCGCAAACAGTTCATCTGAGTGAACTGTATGCCGTGTATCGCACACACCTTGATAAGTCTGACCATTTCTGTTGTGTTGGCTAATCGCAAACAGTTCATCCGAGTGAACTGTATGCTGTGTATCGCACACACCTCGAACTGGCTGCCCATTTCTGTTGATCTGGCTCATTGCAAACAGTTCGTACGGATCAACTGTATGCCACGTATCGCACACGCGTCTCTAATCTGAATCGTGCTTGATGTCTCCACCATTGCACACAGTTCGTATTATTGGCGACGGTTTTATTACGACACCGTTTGCGATGCATGCATCGCACACAGTTTGGTCGCGGGGTCTCTGATTCATGTATCGCGTTAGCGGTCGCCTGCAGTAGTGAATAGTAGTAGATGCAGGCAGGAGTCGGTCTACTTGTCTCAGACATGATGCCTATATACATGATCATTGCCATGAATCCGTCATAATTATTTGCTTTTCTATCAATTGCCAACAGTAATTTGTTTACCCACCGTATGCTATGTGTTCGAGAGAGAAGCCTCTAGTGAAAACTATGGCCCCCGGGTCTACTTTTATCATATATTAAAATCCAAAAATACCTTGTTGCAATGTATTTACTTTTATTTTCTTTTGCAATTTACTTTATCTATCTATCACTATCAGAATTAATCCTTGCAAATAACCGCTAAGAGGATTGACAACCCTCTTATTTGCATTGGGTGCAAGTGTTTGCTTTTGTGTGTGTAGGTGCTGCTAACGAGGTTCTGTGTGGTTCTCCTACTGGATTGATAACCTTGGTTCTTAACTGAGGGAAATACTTATCTCTATTGTACTACATCATCCTCTCCTCTTCGAGGAAATCCCAACGCAGCTCACAAGTAGCAGTCGCCCTCCACCGTCATGGCCTGCGATGGCCCGGCGTAGCCGCAGCCTTCTCATCGGGCCCGGCCTCCTCATCCACGTCCCCTGCGGGGGTCGCGTCCCCAGTCACGCGCGGGGGGCTTCCCGCAATTTCATCTTCGGCATGCCGCTCCGGCGCGTGCGGCGGGCTCGTCGCGCCCGCGCTAGACGTCTGGTGCACAGGCGAACGCCGGGGCTCGCCGTAGCCCCCTCGTCGGCCCCGGCTTCCTTGGCGGGTGAGGAGCTTGGCGGAGGGACTGGCTCTTCAGCCTCCTCCATCACCGCGTTGCCTCCCGCGTCAAGCGCCTCGGGCGGCACGACCCCGCCTCCGGAGGTTTCCTCCCGAGGCTCATCCTCCTCAGCCGGTAGGGGCAAGTCTGCGTGCGGATCAGGAGGAGCCGCGTGCCCCTCTTCCACCTCCATGTGCCCTGTCTCGGCCTCAGGGCGGCGGGCATCCTCTTCGTGCCCCTCAGCGCCGGGGGTAGGCATCGTGGACCTCCCCGAATCGAGGGCCTTCTTCTTCTTGTGCCCAGGCTCCCTGCGGGGCGCAAGGGCTCAGCTCGGACCTCGGGAAGTAGAAAACGAAATGCAAAGAAAGGAACAAGGAGGAAGTACTTACTCGTCATTGGGGACCCAATGCCTCTTCCGCAGCTTCGGCGGGGGACGGCTGCCGCTGCCGCTCCCACGAGGCTCGTTCGCGCTCCCTCCGGAGGGCTCGGCTCGAGGCCCACTGGGGCTCTCCTCCGCCGAGCCAGTGTGAGCCCCTTCCGCGCGAGGCTCGGTGGCCTCCGCGCCAGTGCGGGTCTCCTCCGCGCGGGGCTCGGTGGCCTCCGCGCTGGTGCCACCCCCGCCCCCCGAGCTCGTGGGACGGGAGGGCACGACCACGAACCTATCATCGTCGTCGTTCCCATCGTCATCGCTGAGGTCGGCTATCAGCTGGCGGTGACTTGGCGGGGCTGCTCCTCCATCGCTCTCCTCCTCGGCACTTGCCGAGGCCTCAGCGTCGTCGCGGGCGCTTGAGACGGGCACCGCCAAGAGGGGATTGTCGCGAGGCCCCTCGTGGCCCTCAGGGACCAGCCCCCACTGGTTGAACCGCGGCATCGCCTCCACCATCTCGTCCCTGTTGTTGTAGAGGTACAGCGGGTACGCGGCTGCGGGCAGATTCCCCACATCTTCGGCGAACAGGATCTTCATGACCTCGTCCATCACCGGCTTCATGAGGTTGTCGAAGCTCATCCTCATCCGGTCCTCAGGGCCGGTGATGGTCCACACCGGGTGCGAGCGCTTCTGGAGGGGGGCGATGCGCCGGCGCACGAACTCCTTGGCGACGAACGCCCCCGTGAGCTTCGCGGCCCTCAGCTCCTGCATCCTCTCCACGAGCGGCGCCAGCCTCTCGTCGGTGAGCTTGGCGTGCTCCCACCCAGAGCTCTTCACGGCGAGGCCGTTCGGCATCAGCAAGAGGGGGCTAAACTGGCCCGCGTCCATGTAGACCCAGCGCGCCCTGTAGCCCTCCACCTTCTTCACGATCTTCATGGGGATGATGTGGTCCGCCATCCCATCGATGATGCGGAACGAGACGCATCCCGAGCGCTGGTTTGCCGCCGACAGCCGCAAGCTATAGAAGGTGCGAAAGAGCGCCACCGAGGACATCACGCCCAGAAAGCCCTCGCAGAGGAAGGCTAAGATGGCGAGGAGGAGGACGGAGTTCGGTTGGAGATGGAGCGCATGGATTTGATAGTGGGTGAGGATGGCGCAGAAGAAATCAGAGAAGGGAGGTACCAGGCCTCGTAGATGGAGTGGATGAAGAAGGGGAAGGTGGTGCCCTCCAGCTCGGAGGCGCGGCGCGAGCCCGGCCAGATCCGGGTGGCCTTCCACTCGTTGTGGTTGCTGCCCGTCATGGGGCGCACCTTGTCCACCCCTTCCTCGTTGAGGATGATGGATCTCGTCAAGGCAGGCTCCAGATCCGCCGCAGCCACCGCCTTGCCTCTCTTGCCGGCGGGAGCCATGGATGCAAGGAAGCTTGGGAGTGGGAGGAGGAGGTCGCAAGGAGCGGTGTGCGAGGGAGGCGAATTGTCAAGCATGCTTGCGACACTAACACGAACATCTTGAAAAAAAATCAGAATTTTTTGAAAACATTTCCTATTATTTTTTTGGTTACTATTCATCCAGGTGCAAATGCATCCGGGAGCCAAAACGCCTCCCCAGCCCTATTGTTGATAAGCCTCGTATCCTTCACCTTTTTTGCAAAGTGCCCTCCAGCTTGTCCCTAGGTTGACGTCTCAGGTCAATTTACCCCATCCGCAATCATGAAAAATGTTCGTGATTTTTTTTAAAAATCACAAATTTGAAAAAAAAAATTCAGAATTTGGAAAAAAAATCTGGCAACTTAAAAAGTGTCGATCAATTCAAAAAATGTTCATGAATTCAAAAAGGTCACAAATTAGAAAAATATATTCACGGTATTAAAATTGTTCAAGAATTTGAAAAATGTTTGAGAAGTTAAAAAGTATTCACAAATTGAATAAAAATATTCATGAATTAAAATGATTTTCATGAATTTGTTAAATTTTCATGATTTTCTAAAAATATTCATGAATAAAAAGAAATGTTCTTGAATTCAAAAAAAAAGGTCATGAATTTTAAAAACTACATTTAGAAAGAAAAAAATGGTCGAACCTAGTTGCGAGTTGATGTTGGACTTGTAATTGGGTCAAAAAAACATCGGTGCCAGTTGCGAGTCAAGGGTAGACCTGCAATTGGGGCAAATAAAAGGATCAATGGCCCAGTTGCATGTCAATGGTGTACTTGCAACTCAGATGGAAAAAGATTCGAGCCCAGTTGCGAGTTGATGGTTGACTTGCAACTATAGCAAAAAAGGGTCAAACCCAGTGGTGAGTGAATGATTGATCTGCAACTGAGACAAAAAAAAGTCAGCCCTAGTTGCGAGTCGATGGTGGACTTGCAATTGAGGCAAAAAAAAGTTGAGCCTAGTTCTGAGTCAAAGGGTAGGCTCGCAACTAGGGCAAAAAATGATCAAGTGCCCACTTGCATGTCAACAGTGGACTTGCAACTGAAAAACAAAATTTTCTGCCCAGTTGCGAGTCGATAGTGGATTTGCAACTAGATAAAAAAAGGGTCAAACCCATTTGCATGTCGATGGTGGACTTGCAATTGGGCCAAAAAATGTTGGGTCTAGTTGCGAGTCATGGGTGGACATGCAACTGCGGGTAAAAAAAAGATCAAGGACCGAATTGCATGTCAATGGTGGACTTGCAACTGGGACGGCAAAAGGGCCGGGCCAAGTTGCGAGTCGATACTTGCAACGGCAGCAAAATAAGATCAAGGGGCCTAGTTGTGAATCAATGGTTGTCTTGCAACTGGAATAACACAAGGGCGGACCCAGTTGTGAATCGATGGTTGACTTGCAACTAGAACAAAAAAATAAAACACTAATTTTTTGACTATACAAGTAAACCACTAATTGCGAGTCGGTGGTTGACTTGCAACAGAGGCACGTATTTAAAAATTATTTATCAATAAAAATGTTTATCAATAAAAAAATATGATCAAGTGCCCACTTGAATGTCAAAAAGCAATGTTGGACTTGTATTGGAAAAAAATTGTCGACCCAGTTGCGAGTCGATAGTGGATTTGCAACTAGATATAAAAGGTCGAACCCAGTTGCAAGTTGATGATGGACTTGCAATTGGTTCAAAAATGTTGGGTCCAGTTACGAGTCATGGGTGGACTTGTAACTGGGGCAAAAAAAGATCAAGGACCCATTTGCATGTCAATGGTGGACTTGCAACTGGGGCGGAAATATTGGTCGGGCCTAAATGCGAGTCAATGGTTGACTTGCAAGTGCAGAAAAAAAAATAATGTGCCCAGTTGGGAATCGATGGTTGTCTTGCAACTGGAATAAAAATAAGGGTGGACCCAGTTACGAGTCGATGGTTGACTTGTAACTGGAACAAAAACAAGTCAACCCCTAGTTGCAAGTTGGTGGTGTACTTGCAACTAAGGTGCGTATTCACAAATGGTTCATCAATAAAAATGTTTATCAAAGAAAAAAATTGATCAAGTGCCCACTTGCATGTCAACGGTGGACTTGTAACTGGAAAAGAAAATTGTCGGGCCAGTTGTGATTCGATAGTGGATTTGCAACTGAATAAAAAAAAGGTCAAACCCAGTTGCAAGTCGATGGTGGACTTGCAATTAGGTAAAAAAATTGTTGGGTCCAGTTGCGAGTCGTGGGTGAACTTGTAACTGGGGCAAAAGAAAAGATCAAGCACCCAGTTGCATGTCAATGATGGACTTGCAATTGAGACGAAAAAAAGGTCGAGCCAAATTGCGAGTCGATGGTTGACTTGCAACTACAGCTAAAAAAGTTCAAAGGGCCAATTGTGAATCGATGGTTGTGTTGCAGCTAGAATAAAACAAGGTCGGGCCCAGTTGCGAGTCGATGGTTGACTTGCAACTGGAACAAAAAAAAGTCAACCCCAAATTACGAGTCGGTGGTGGATTTGCATCTGAGGCGTGTATTCACAAATTGTTCATCAATAAAAATGTTTATCCGCAAAAATAAATGACGAAGAATAAAAATTATTCACAAATTTAATTAACTTTTGAAAAAATTGAACAACGTTCGTCGAACACCCCCAACCGCAAAACAGATGGTGTCCTTATGCAAAAAAGAATACAAAAAATAAAATATAGTTACACTCTCTCCTCTAGAATGGACTTGCAACAAAATGTACAAGAAAAAGGGTCCGACAAAAAAAATAGACGCACAACGCGAACGGGCCTATATGTGAACAAACAAACAAGACGACAGGGGAATACATAGGCCGACGATACAAACTCAAGAGTTTGCGCGAAAAATTACTACAATAAAATCCAACGGACATCACCTTAGATAAGACATTGATAAACCTAGTCTAGATGAGATTTAGCAAATCCTATTTTAAAAAAATCATAAATTTCAAACGAATAAATGAGAAAAAAAAAAGGAACAAGGAAAAGGAAAAAGAAAGAAAGAATGAGACGAATAGTCTCACTGTGATCCCGTTTTCCATCGAATGCACATACTCTTCATGTTATTTTTTCTTTTTTTTTTTGAACACCGCTCTTCACGTTCTCTCTGTAGCTTATACATGAAAAAACAACACAAAACTAAAACAAAGGGTGGAAACAGTGACGCGATGGTTAAAGGAGTGGGAGAACGCACAAAAAGAACGGGCCTAAAGAAGAGCCCGGACGCAGGGATAGTGGGCCGACAAAAGACCTGACACAGACAACGTGCAGGACACATAACAGGCTGAGCGAAAACACAACGACGTCGCGGACGTGGCCAGCAACCGGAATCAACTGCTCGTACGAATAAACAAGCAACGGTAGATCGGACGGTAAGGACTTAGATGTGAGGTAAGTATTTCACATCTAGATGTGAAATAGCAAAACTGTTGATTTAAATACCGGTCTCGAGTAAGTCGTGGAAGACAACGACTACAACTGATGATGGTGATCGTGCCCACGGTGGTGTACGTGCACGAGCCGGCGGGAAACAAAGGGGTGATGGTGGTCTCTGTGGTTCACAGCGATGGCAATGGCCGGATCCTGTGAGGGCTTGTCATCGCAGTTGCTGGTCATTGCGGCGAGACCGGTGGCCGCTGTGAACAGACACTAACCAAGCCAGACCATGTGTACGACGATCAATACCACCCTCTCACTCGTCGATGCCACTCTGAGAAAGGACATCCACATGAGGGAAGTCGAAGAACCATTATTCCCATCACCGTGCTCCCCTAACTTCACCGGCGTCGAAGAACTCAAAGACCCTACGAGACATGGAGCAGGACACTCCGATCTAGGGTTGCCTGACTGAAGCAGCAGCTAGTGGAGGCCCAGGGGAACCCTCCGCAGCGCCGGCAAGTCGATCGAACAAGCTAGCCCCCTCATCTTGCATCTATAATCAACATAGTGCACTTTCCCTGGCTAAGTGAGAATGCGTGATCCGCCGGTATTATCAATTATTCCTACAACACTTACTGTTTACTCATGGCATGCGCAAACTTCGTTCAGTATTTTTCTACAGAAATAAGGTGCACAGAATCTACTTCATGAATGATTAAGCGCCACAACAAAAGAATAGTCAATTTTGAGCAAAAACATATCTGTTCATTAACAGATAAAGTCTGCATTTGAGCAATGTCGCCTACTGTCGCCACACCACAAAAGGAATTGAATTTCACTTAACAGTCAAAGATCTAAGGGCATCACCAAGCGAACTGATCTAAATCTAAATAGTCGTCCAAGTCCACGTCCGGCAGTTCAACAAGCCTTACGGCAGGACCATCCTGAGAAGTAACAACGGCGCCATGGGGTGCGAATGTAGCAGCAGTAGAAACACCTTGGGGCGGGACACCTCCAGCAGCAAAAGCACCTTGGGATAGGGAATAAAAATTCATGAAAATTCATGTGCAGCAAGAACCAAAAATTACATTGTTTTGCAAATCAGAGAGATACCTTGAGAGTTTGATTGTCGGAGATCTGTAGGTATAGCTCCACTTGTAAATAGACCAGCACCCAATGTTCCTAAAAATAAAGAACCATGAAGAATGAGATATATAACCTAAAATCTATAGAAATCAGAGAGATATTTCCAGCATGAGCGGCAGAAGCACCTTGGGGGTAGACAGTTGCAGCAGCAAAAGCACCTTGTGATTGGAAAGTTAGAGCAGCACCGCTTAAAGATGGATAAACACCCTGTGATCCTACAAATAAAAAATCATTAAAATTCATGTGCAGCTATAACCAAAACTTACATTGTTTTGGATCAGAGAGATACCTTGAGGCATCTGTGCGACCCTAGAAGCAGCATTTCTGGTTGTGAAAGGCTGAGTGTCTTGTGGTTGGAAAGCTAAAGAAGCTGATCCACTTGAAGATCCTGCAAATTAAGAACCAGATTCAGCAAAAGCACCTTGGGATAGGGAATAAAAATTCATGTGCAGCTAGAACCAAAAGTTACATTGTTTTGCAAATCAGAGAGATACCTTGAGAGTTTGATTGTCGGAGATCTGTAGGTATAGCTCCACTTGTAAATAGACCAGCACCCAATGTTCCTAAAAATAAAGAACCATGAGGAATGAGATATATAACCTAAAATCTATAGAAATCAGAGAGATATTTCCAGCATGAGCAGTAGAAGCACCTTGGGGGTAGACAGTTGCAGCAGCAAAAGCACCTTGTGATTGGAAAGTTAGAGCAGCACCGCTTAAAGATGGATAAACACCCTGTGATCCTACAAATAAAAAATCATTAAAATTCATGTGCAGCTATAACCAAAACTTACATTGTTTTGGATCAGAGAGATACCTTGAGGCATCTGTGCGACCCTAGAAGCAGCATTTCCGGTTGTGAAAGGCTGAGAGTCTTGTGGTTGGAATGCTAAAGAAGCTGATCCACTTGAAGATCCTGCAAATTAAGAACCATAAAATTCAGCAAAAGCACCTTGGGATAGGGAATAAAAATTCATGAAAATTCATGTGCAGCTAGAACCAAAAGTTACATTGTTTTGCAAATCAGAGAGATACCTTGAGAGTTTGATTGTCGGAGATCTGTAGGTATAGCTCCACTTGTAAATAGACCAGCACTCAATGTTCCTAAAAATAAAGAACCATGAGGAATGAGATATATAACCTAAAATCTATAGAAATCAGAGAGATATTTCCAGCATGAGCAGCAGAAGCACCTTGGGGGTAGACAGTTGCAGCAGCAAAAGCACCTTGTGATTGGAAAGTTAGAGCAGCACCGCTTAAAGATGGATAAACACCCTGTGATCCTACAAATAAAAAATCATTAAAATTCATGTGCAGCTATAACCAAAACTTACATTGTTTTGGATCAGAGAGATACCTTGAGGCATCTGTGCGACCCTAGAAGCAGCATTTCCGGTTGTGAAAGGCTGAGAGTCTTGTGGTTGGAAAGCTAAAGAAGCTGATCCACTTGAAGATCCTGCAAATTAAGAACCATAAAATTCAGCAAAAGCACCTTGGGATAGGGAATAAAAATTCATGAAAATTCATGTGCAGCTAGAACCAAAAATTACATTGTTTTGCAAATCAGAGAGATACCTTGAGAGTTTGATTGTCGGAGATCTGTAGGTATAGCTCCACTTGTAAATAGACCAGCACCCAATGTTCCTAAAAATAAAGAACCATGAAGAATGAGATATATAACCTAAAATCTATAGAAATCAGAGAGATATTTCCAGCATGAGCAGCAGAAGCACCTTGGGGGTAGACAGTTGCAGCAGCAAAAGCACCTTGTGATTGGAAAGTTAGAGCGGCACCACTTAAAGATGGATAAACACCCTGTGATCCTACAAATAAAAAATCATTAAAATTCATGTGCAGCTAGAACCAAAACTTACATTGTTTTGGAACAGAGAGATACCTTGAGGCATCTGTGCGACCCTAGAAGCAGCATTTCCGGTTGTGAAAGGCTGAGAGTCTTGTGGTTGGAAATCTAAAGAAGCTGATCCACTTGAAGATCCTGCAAATTAAGAACCATAAAATTCATGCAGGAGGTAGAACCTAAAATAACACAGTTAAAGAAATCAGAGAGATACCCTCAACATTACCTGCTGCTTCACTTGCCAGATTCGCCACATTTTGAAGAACACCGTTCATTTCAGTTTGGGTATCAATAACTGACTTCAGTTCTGACCCCATATGTCTGCAAGCTGTTATGGCGATGTTGTACTGGTCGGTGACTTTGCTGACAGCCATTGCTATCTTCATACTCAGACTTTTAGCCTTTCCAATCTCTTCCAAAACCTTCTCCAAGTTAATGTTCAGGAGAGGGGGAGGAGGGGGAGTGTGTGTCACTGTAGCCCTGGGCCTTTTCTGCAAGTTACCGCTCAGCGGTAGCATGCTTCCCCCACTTTGGTTTTCATCCTCCTTTGCACCGTGTGGATTTGGCTTATGCTCAGTGAACTTGTCAGTTACATAGGAAGTGTTCATCCCAGGACAATCCTCGAGGTGTCTTACAAGGTCTCTGTGATATCCATACTCGGTGTAAAGACTGCAAGCCATGCACCTGAACCCTCTGCGGTGGTTTTTCTGGGTAGCTTCCACAGTTATGAATGTGAACGCCCATAGCTCCATACCTTTTCTGGTTCGAGATTGATATCTGTCAAAGAATACTTGTTAATGTTCATATTATGAATCCCATGCAATAAAATGTGTGGCGGTTGAAAATTCTTCTTACCCGATAGACGTGGGAGCATATAGTCTTAGATAATCACACTCGAAGTTGCAACTTCTCCTCGCTAGCATAGGCATAATGATAACTGTGACATTGGAAAAGGTATTACTAAATACATTGTAGAAGTTGTTGTTAAGCATTCAAAGACAAGATATCAGGCACTTTACCATGTTCTCTGATCCACACATCTTCTGGTGAACTCTATAATTTGATCCAAGTACTCAAGATTTGCCCTCGGATTTTGCGCAAAAAACGACTTCATAACTTCAAACAACTTTGACATGTGTTCAGTGAAGTATGCTCTTGCTGCTTCAACCCCGTTGTTCAATATTAAACCCAATGTTCTTGCCCTTCGGATTTCAAGAAAGAGCATGGGGTGGGAAACAATGGAAGTTTGCCCACCAAGAAACCCCATCAAATAATTTTCAAGCACGTCCAAATTCCCAGCTGCAATGAGGGTACCCACATATGCGCTACTGACAGTACCAACTGCAGGGATGATAGCACATTTGTTAAGAACCCAACAGAAGTGAAGATACAATCACTATACGATCTTTCTTCAAAAGCTGCAGCTACTGCAAACAACTGTTACCTTGCGCGTTGAAACAAAGGTACTCAAAAAGCCTTGCAGTGCAACAAAGCAAGGATAAAAACTCAGAGTACCACACAAGGCATTGAGAAGCAATGCTTAATTCCAACTTGTAAGGATTATTATATTTTTTAACTGAACCAGCTGACTGAAGCTCATACTTCAAAGTTCACACAAGCTCAGAAATGCCCACAAACAAAGGTGGGTCAGTGAGAAATTTGATAGATCGCCACAAGCAAATTTTAGATCGTATTACAACTTATTATTCACATAATAATTTACAACTATCTTATTATGCAAGAACTATTCTGGCGCTTGTTATAAAATGATCAAAGCATCCTATCTACAGAAAATGAGAAAAGAGATTTAAGTATTATAGTGCCTAATTGTAAAATGAGCGAAACATCTAAGTGTAAACAGGCAGGTCACATGATGAATTCAACATGAACAATATGCTAGAGATCACACTTGAAGGACAAAATCATACATTTTATTCACAAGTTTTAACAACATCGAAACGACTAATTGTCAGAGTGTTCAACTATAAAACATAAAAAGTAAGCTTCAGAGTGAAACAAATCAAGGATCAAAGCTCTGAGTACCACACAGCACAGCATACACAATCACTATGAGCTCTTTCTTTACAAGCTGTAGCTACGGCAAACAATTGTTACCTTGTGAGGTGGCGATCTGAGGAGGAGGAGGTGCTTTCTGTGGATTCAGATTAGCCATTAAATCTGCAGGAGAAAACAAAGGTACTCAAAAAGCCTTGCAGTGCAACAAAGCAAGGATAAAAACTCAGAGTACCACACAAGGCATTGAGAAGCAATGCTGAATTCCAACTTCTAAGGATTTTTTTTAAACTGAACCAGCTGACTGAAGCTGATACTTTAAAGTTCATACAAGTTCAGAAATGCCCACAAGCATAGGTGGATCAGTGAGAAATTTGATAGATCACCACAAGCAAATTTTACGTTGCATTAAAACTAATTATTCACAGAATAATTTACAACTATCTTATTGTGCAAGAACCATTCTGGCACTTATTATAAAATGATCAAAGCATCCTATCTACAGAAAATGAGAAAACAGAAGAAGCATTATAGTGCTTATTATTGTAAAATGAGCGAAACATCAAAGTAGTAAACAGGCAGGTCACATCTTGAATTCAACAAGAACAATATGCTAGAGATCGCACTTGAAGGACAAAATCATTCATTTGATTCACAAGTTTTAACAACATCAGAACAAGTAATTGTAAGAGTGTTCAACTATAAAACATAAATACTGAAGTAAGCTTCACGCCAATCCTTGTTCTAACATTTTTAAGAAACTATATGCAGACTGAAAGAAGATGCAAATTATCCTTGTTGCTTACAAGGCAGTGACAACAGTTAAGGTTCACTTGAATATACTTTAGAAACAAACATGTACTTGAAACAGTTACGGATAACGACCACTCCTTAAAACTCCTGAAAAGTCTGTATGTGTTAACTAGACTACTTTTCTGTCTTTACATAGAAAAGAATAACTACAATTGTTACCTTGTGGAGTTAACTGATGAGGAATTCCCTGGTGTGTATTCGGATTAGCCAATACACCCAGTGTGTTGAACAGAGCAGGAATTCCATGCCGTCCATCCGCATTAGCAACTAAATCTGCAGGGAAAACAAAGGTACGCTCAAAAAGCCTTGCAGTGAAACAAATCAAGGATCAAAGCTCTGAGTACCACACAGCACAGTATACACAATCACTATGAGCTCTTTCTTTACAAGCTGTCGCTACGGCAAACAATTGTTACCTTGTGAGGCGGGGATCTGAGGAGGAGGAGGTGCATGTTGTGGATTCAGATTAGCCATTACATCTGCAGGAGAAAACAAAGGTACTCAAAAAGCCTTGCAGTGCAACAAAGCAAGGATAAAAACTCAGAGTACCACACAAGGCATTGAGAAGCAATGCTTAATTCCAACTTGTAAGGATTATTATATTTTTTAACTGAACCAGCTGACTGAAGCTCATACTTCAAAGTTCACACAAGCTCAGAAATGCCCACAAACAAAGGTGGGTCAGTGAGAAATTTGATAGATCGCCACAAGCAAATTTTAGATTGTATTACAACTTATTATTCACATAATAATTTACAACTATCTTATTATGCAAGAACTATTCTGGCGCTTGTTATAAAATGATCAAAGCATCCTATCTACAGAAAATGAGAAAAAAGATTTAAGTATTATAGTGCCTAATTGTAAAATGAGCGAAACATCTAAGTGTAAACAGGCAGGTCACATGATGAATTCAACATGAACAATATGCTAGAGATCGCACTTGAAGGACAAAATCATACATTTTATTCACAAGTTTTAACAACATCGAAACGACTAATTGTCAGAGTGTTCAACTATAAAACATAAAAAGTAAGCTTCATGCCAATCCTTGTTCTAACATTTTTAAGAAACTATATGTAGACGGATAGAAGATGCAAATTATCCCTGTTGCTTACAAGGCAGTGTCAACAGTTAAGGTTCGCTTGAATATACTTCAGAAACAAACATGTACTTGAAACAGCTACGGATAACGACCTCTCCTTAAAAGGATGTATATGTTAAATAGACTACATTTCTGCAAATAGAAAAGAATAGTTACAAGTAGCGGAGCACCCGTAATTCTGTTTCTAGTTTTCTGTCGTGCGCTAGCCGCTAACACCTTCTGTGCTGTGAAATTCATAATTTCATAACTGTGTAACTAACAACTGCTACATGAAGACTCTGAACTAATTAATAGATTGTGGCTCAGCCAGCTGTAGCAAAACATGAAGGAAATGTTTCTTGCATATATATATCACAAAGACACGTATATGTGTACCTTTTGATCATTATAACATTTTTTATAAGAACTTAAACAATTGAACAGCAGTAACTTGTGAAAGAAAAGATGGCATACAGTACTTAATTTGTAAGATCCAAGTTTGTACAACCTTTACATAATCAATGGAAAACAAAGCAAAAGCATGAAGCTGAAAGCACGTGCAGATAAGATGTTAAACATGGATCTATGATACACACAAATCATCATTGCCATTTATATGGATGTCGGAGTAACGGATTGTGGATCCTTCTTACTATTATAATCAGTACATAGCTGACAAATCACACATGCACCACAAGAAGGTCAACTTGTCGCCGCAGAAAAGGACGCCGGCGTCGTAAGAGGCGTCGGCCGGCAAGAGGATCTGGCGGATCCGACCTTCACGGTCACGATGGAGGAGGCAGCGGCTTCGGGCAGCGTCAGCGGCGTCGGCGGTGCTGTGGGCTTGGCCGAAGCGGCGACGGAGCAAGGCGGCGCCATCGGGAGGCCAGCGGCATGGAGAATATGCGTCGGCGGGGAGCGAAATCCACGAGTCTCGCCTAGTGGCTGGGTTTCCACGTGGTTTCGAGGGGGATTTTGCTGGGATCTACGGGGCCGGCCCGGTTCTACCAAACAGCCCAGTCGGGAATTTTGGGGATTTCGAGCCCCGAGTGGAAAAACCTCTAGAAAACCCTGCCAACCCCGGCCTGCATCACGTCGTGTCCGGCAGACCGTGACCCTAGCACGTCGGCCTCCACTACCGCCCGAGGAAGACCCCGAGCATCCTCTTCCGCCTCCAACACCAAACCTTAAAGCGCACAAAACTCCACCGGAAGCAGCAACCCCACCCCGTGGCTTCATCACATATCCCACGCCCCATCCGCGCCGGTAATCGAAAGGAGGAAGAGACTTGAGGAACAGATCTTACCGGCAGCGAGGTTCTGCGCCGGCAGCATCCCGCCGCCCGCGTTGTTCCAAGCCGCCGCCGCTGCCGCTGCAGCGAGATCCAGCGGTGGGTCCGCTTGCGGGTTCGGGTCTTCCTTCTCCATGACGCTGGTGGCGGCGGCGCCGCTGGTGGCGGCTCGCAGCGGAGTGGTACTTGTCTAGGAGCGTAGAAGCGCTTCACTGGCTGCCTTTGGTATGGTTTGCTTTGCAAGGAAGGAAGAAGGGCGGAGTTATAGGAGGGGAGGGAGAGGGTGGGGTTATAGGGAGTGGGTCATGTCCGCTCGCGCTCCCATGCGAGGGCTCGTCTGGTCTGGCCTTTCTAATCTATATCTATACTACTATTAAAAGAGCAAACTTAAATTCTTCTAAGACCACACCAAAACGTGTACACAAGCAAACTAGCACCGTCAGATCTAATTCACTTAATTATATCTAACAGACAATATTGATTTGATGGTCTGCCAACCCATCGAATGGTCACGATTCAATGTTCTGCCGCCAGACGCCTCGCACATTCCGCATGGCATATCCACTTCTGATCGTTTCCACAACTGCTGCCTAAAAAAAGGCTAAAAAATCTGCGCACACGTATCCGCAGCCTCCGACCTTAACGATCAATCGCAACCACGATCGTCCTCGACCAGACACTGCCGCCGCCAGCCCTAGGACGGTGGCCTAGCCGCCAACCGTGGTCGCAACTCCCTCCGCCGCCAGCCATACCTATGTGGTCGCGCCGCCCACCACCGCCGCACCTACCTCCACCACTCGGCCCTAGCTCCGGTGGTTGTGCCGCCCACGACGCCGGCGCCGGAGACGAAAGCAATTTCTACTAGGACTTCGCGGCCGCGCGAGCAGTAGGACCTCCGCCTCCGCCTTGATGCGCCGCAAGACCACCATCTCCGCCTCGACACGACGCACGAGCTCCGCGTCGACTAACCGCCGGACCTGCGCCTCGCTCTGGTTTTCGTGGTGCAGATCCCTTCCCCTTTCCCACACAAGGCCCTTGGTCGCCAATCATCAAACAGCCCACCCTCCTCGCATGTTGTTGTAGACGGAACCATTGCCTGCCGTGCCCACCTCCCCTGCTCCATCCGCCGCATCTCGCGAACCACCCTGCCTCGATCGAAGCTGCGACCTTGGTGTCCTGATTTGTGGTGTGTCTCGCTCTCGCCAGCTGCCTGCATGGGCCAGAGGGAGGACCATTTTCCTTCACAAGCACGAGGCCAAGGAGAACAGGTGAAGCGCATCGACACCTCGCTGGGCAGGTCTCCTTCAGTTCCCTTCCCTCATGTCCACCGATTTACTGTTTGCTATAACATAGACTGAGTTCAGTGACTTGAGTCCCCTCAGCTTGATGCCAAATCCTGGGAAGATGGGGACGAGCAGCCGACACAGATTGCAGGGAGGTCCGGTATGAGTTCCTAGATGACTGTGCTGTTAAATTGTTGGTTAGAGAATGCAAAACTAATTTGCTTGGTCTTGACTCTACAGTAGAGATTTTTGTGTTGAAATTTCGATCTTGGTTACTTATTTACAGTTTGCTGCCAATTTTGTCCGAGCATTCTAACCTGTGTGCGTCCAATACAACGAGGGGGTGAATCAACTTTTGCTATAGACACATATATCATCAGGTTATTTTAGAGATTTGATCCGGATAAGTCAGGTTGTTGGGATATTCATTAATCAATAACAATATTTAATAGCATGTGGATTAACTTCTGCAGGTCAAATAAATATATGATCAGCCTATTTGTAGAATCTGCAACTTCCCTCAAGAATCTGAATCAGATTGGCATGTGCACCAACAGAAACATCATGAGGTAAATAGAGAAAGAAAAGCTGCAAGTGTGTACCGATTCACATTTGTATGTGGGCGTAGGTTGTTGGTCATATTAAGCATAACTTTCATGGATTTTTGGTGGCAGTTACACATACATCATTATTATGCTATCATAACCTGCATAGAATTGAAGTACACCTTCGTCCTTTTGGAAGAAGAATAGGAACAATAGCAGTATAGATTTTTATGTTAGAACTACTAATTTTAATAACAATCCACACCTTTGTTATTGCCAAGACCGTGGTCTGCTGCCGCCTTCGCTGCCATTCCCTTTGCCGATCAGACACAACGCGTTGCCTAGGGGATGGTCTGCACTGCGCCGCCATGCTGCAATCAGGGGATAACCCAATGATCAAAATCGCCACGGCGGTTTGTAAGCTTTGGCTTAATAACTTTCTCGTTCAGAATTTCATTATTTAAATTCAGCTTGCTTCATAATGGATTGATTGTTCTCGAACAATATTTACAAATAAACAAATCGGTCTTAAAGAAGGTATTCAAATGCTTACACATCATGTCAGCATGTTGTAAAGATTTCTTATGTTTTAGATCTGGTAGGCCACCCTGCAGGGCTTTCATATTACCATTTCTGTAACTTGAACATTACCTGATGCTGCCTCATGGAATTCTTGTGTGCTACACCACAAATCATCATGAGGTAAGCCTCAACATAGTTTTATGATGTGTTTTTGTGTGCCTTTTGAGCTCTTATTGTTTTTATGCCTGCTCTGTTCTAAACTTCACAAATGATCAACCAAAATAGTTAATACCTGTTTGATTGTTTTGGGAGTAACTCGCTCTGTGTCAAACTGGATTACTTTAGTCTGGTGGCGTCTATGAACACTTGTAGATTTTGTTGTACTTTTTCCTACGATATAAGCATCATGAGTGATATATGACCAACATTAATTAATTATAGGTTTTTTGCTTGACTGGCTTATTCAATTGTAGGACTAACTGAGTACAACGTTACAGGAAGTCAATTACAGGCTGGTATGTAATTCAGAGCTCGGACGTCATGTAAGCTACATAAAAAGCAAAGCCATAGAAGGCCCCTGTAAGGGTCTGAACAATGATTGAAAAAAATGTTTGCTTGTCATGGGACTGTCCATAATCCGTGAGCAAGGGCCTTCGGTAATATGACAGCGTGGCCCAGAAAAGGCGGCTGACGGGGAGCTCTTATGATCTTATTTGTAAATATGTATACAACTATTAAAAATGGTTTGGTTTGTAGAGCCTCAAGGTATTAAACATTAGGAGCATGACCACCGAGGACTAACCAAAAGATGTAACATTTTGTTTAATGATTGAATTAGATATATGTATATTTAAAAACACACTAAAATAATTTCAGTATTAATAGATATCGTGTGTTGCACGTTCACCATTGCTTCTTAGCTTTTCTTGAAATACTAATATTGCATTGTGAATTCATATGAACCTCACCATCTTAGAATGCAGAATTTAAAAGTAGCATGCATTCCATGTGTCTCTTGACATTTTTTGATTGTATTGTATATGAGAAACAAATATACTTGATAACATTCATATGCAGAATTTTGGAATCTCATATGTGTATACTACATAAGACCAGTAAGCGGTAGGTTGCCTTTGATGAGGATCTGGTATTCACCTATAAGAGTATGAGATTAAATAGGTATTGACTCATCAAGTTATAAATTTACGCCAATGGGACTTTGGTTTAATCTCGATATAAGCTTTAAGGAAGTTTGCAATCTGAGAAGTAGTGGATCCTAACATGATTTAAACTGACATTGTATATGGAAGGTAGTACAAATCATTGCATAGTGGAATTAAACATTAGGTTGATCCCTTGCTTTTAGATTTGTTAGCAAGAAATGCATATCCTATTTGGTTCTTGTCAGTTAGAGAGAACAACAACGAACAAGTGTACTCCAGTTGCTTCCGTTTGTAAAACAACTAGAATGTAATTCAGCACCGTGTATTACTAGCATATGATAGACTTACTAATCGCAGATCATGGTGAAAGGTATTATGAATTACAATACAGTTTACACGTGTGCTATTTTGAATACATTGTCATCCATTCCATGGGTTTGTACTCACTTTATAGTTTGGCAGAGTTGAATTTTCAATGTCCAAAATGCATATACTTTTATCTATCATGACAGTTTGTACCCACACTGTAGATGTCACTGCACAATTAAAGCTCATAGTTAGGAGTTCTTTTCAAATGATATGGACCTACTTTATGATTTTATCTTCTAAGAAATGTATTTATATGCCTATTTGAGATTTTCCCCTTCAATCTGAATGAATCACAGGAAATGGACAGTTTTAATGAGAGTCCGTGGGAGAAATCTGCATGCTACCATTGTGAAAAGAATCTACATTATAGGATATTGAAGAGTGTAAATAGTCGCTCTATTTTGTTCTCCAAATAGATCTCTTTCGTGGGATAAACTCATGTTGTCTACTGAATCATGTCGCATTAAGAAAGATCACATTGGAATTAACTTATCTAATGACTCAATATATTTTACAATGGAGATTCAAAAGATCAATTATTATATTTAATGCTCTTCATTTACAATCTATCGAAGACCGAATGAATGAAAGAATATATTACTATCTCTATGCAGCAACATGACTGCAATGGCATTCCATTTTTGAAAATACAACTTGAGCAACACCACAAGCATTGGAGACGTGCGTTGCACGTGCACGCTTACTAGTAATTACTATACAGCCAAAACGAAAAAAAAAAAGCGGAACAAAAAAAAAACGAAAAAAATTTGCTTTCAAAAAGTGGTCATACATCTCTCCCTCTGTCCGGGGTTGATACAGCCATGATATTTTTTGAGCTTGGTACAGCCATGATATTTTTTGAACTTGGTACAGCCATGATTTTATTATTAGCTGATGGAAGATAGGGCTAAACTAATCATCATTAAGTGCACTGATTAAGTGTACATTAAATACACAGCAATCGCAAAGCCATCACAAAAACATGACCTGAACGTCTACACGCTCGTAGCGATTAGAATGAAAGTTTGTTTTGGGTGCCCTTGAAATAACCAGATTAAACTAGATACCAAATGAACTAGATAGATAGAGAGGGGCGTCGGACATCACCATTTCCTCGTTGGTCCCTTCCCCTTACGGTCACCGGAGCGGCGATAGAAGTCCTCCGTGTAGGCGTCGACAGCCGGAGGTGCGTCGTTGTCGTCGGTGCTCATCATGCCGCTGTCAAATGACGACGAGATGATACCGGCGAGACGTCGGATGGCGCGGGCCTGCTACTGGCGCGGGCCTGATCCTTCGCGAGTTGTGTCTCCTTCGCCTTGGCGGCGTCCTTTTCCTTACCCATGTGCTCGGACACTTCAATGCCGAGCCGGAGCGCCTTCACGTTCTTGCGGCGGAGGTGCCTCGCGTCCGTCTCCACCATGGTCAGCGACTGACGGAGAACCTTGCGCACGAGCTACTCCTCCGGGTCGGCCGTCGCAGAGGCGTCTTTGCGGGAGGAACAGGCCTCCGCCGTCCTGTGTGTTGCCCGCTGCCTTTCGCGGCGTGCGGCTTTCACCTCCGATTCCAGCATCCTTATCCACTGGCTCGACGTGGGCACCAACACTTAGCACTGCCTGGGAGGAGCTGGGGCCGGAGGAGGAGGGGAGGGGCGCCCGATGAGGGATCTGCAATGGCGGAGAACGCGACGGGCTAGCGCGGTGGCCCCATTGCGTCATCGGGACACCGGGGACGGTGCGCAGCTCGAGCTCCCGCCCTTGTCCACCCGTGAACGCCGGATGGCAATGCAGAGTGCGAACTTCTCGTCGTCCGGTGCCTCGCTGCCAGAGCCCTCCTCCTTGAAGAACCAGTCCATCCCAGACTCGTTGTCGGAGGCGCTGCCGGAGCCGACCATGGTGGAGGGGAGGTGAAGGGAAGGAGGGGGGGGAGAGGGGGAGTGGAAGCGGAGCAGAGCGCTTGAGAGTGTGGACTTTCATTAGAGTTTCATCCACTGTGGGGTATTTGTGGGGTCAGGGGTGGCTCAGCGTGGGGCGGATCCAACATGACGGACACGTCCGGGCCTTCCCATATCGGCCCCACATATGGGCTGGTTATGGGGGTGCCGGAGAACCCAGACGCTACCGGCCGGTTTGCGTTGTCCGGTTGGGAAGCAAACAAATTACCCGTCAATAATCGGGTCGTCCGCCCAAACGTACCGGGTTAATATGCACCGACCGGTTGTAAATGCTATAAATGAAGTGTACTCCCTCCGTTCACAAATATAGGATGTTCTAACTTTTTTCTAAATCGAATGTACAAAGATGTGTTTTAGCGTGTTTGTTCACTCATTTAATTTATATTGAAATATCTAAAAACATTTTATATTTGTGTTAGTGAACGAAGGGAATACTAGTATAATCCTGCCCAGGCTCCTCCCGTCGTCCGCCTAGGACAAGAAACGCAAAGCAGCAAACCCTGCACCCCTGCAAAGCAAGTCCGCCGTGCAGGTGCAGGCACGCAGGTGGCAGGCTTGACGGTCCGACCGGAGCTACTACATGCCTAGCCTGAGCAACCTACACCTACACAATAAATGCATGACCGAATCCTAATCTTTCTTTCGATCTCTTTATGCTTGCAGCTTTGGTTGCTAGCGCGCGCACGGGATGTTTCATTTATTTTGGCACTGCCGAATCCAAATCTTTAGGTTTGTAGGTTCATCTAAAATCACAAATGGTTACCGTCTTAACAGTACAAATTGGTAGTTAGTCAAGCTTTACGAAGTTTGAGTACAGACAAATCTTATATGCAGAGTAAAAATGACCGGAGGGAGTATTATACGAAAGTAGAAAATAGATAGATGTGTGCTAGAAATCCTATAAAAAAGTAAAACATCCAATAATTGATCTGATGGACAATTCATCTGTTAGAATATCATAACAGTGAGATCTATAAATTATTTTGAGATTGTATCCATTAGATCTACTTAAACAGATTGCATCAGTTATATCTTCATAATTGTAATTATTAAATAGATTACATTTGTTAGATATTCATAACCATACCTAAACATATCATAACTTGTACCTAAACCGATAACACCCGTTATGTCTGCTCAAACAAATTAGATTACATGTGTTAGATTTTTATTTTTGTACCTAAACAGATCGCAAATGATTGATCTTGGTGAATGTACACAAACAAATCATAAACTGTCGTATCTTTCTTTCTTGCGGGGCATAAACTGTCATATCTACATAACCGTACATAATTAGATCATGTATATGCTATCTTCATAGTTGTATCTAAATATATCACGCCTTTTAGATATTCATGACTGTGCCAAAACGATCATTATATATATGTGCTCATGTTCATTATTTTATGCACATCTTCATAAGCTAAATTAGCTTAGCGTAGGTAACCCTGTCCCACCTGAAATCTGAGTCTGGCTCCATTATTGAAGTAGTACTATGATGTGCATGCGGCGCAGCCCTGAATGCATGCAGGTGTGCACAAAAGATCACACTAGGGAATGGGAGAGATGTGCTGCTTCCGTGCATTCCGACCGGACTACTGTAGCTACGAACTGGGCTACACTTCCCACATTAATTCTTCTTCTAGGCCCTTCTGTGCACACCGAGTAAGCAGCGACCCTCCTGCTAGACCTATTGCATGCAAAAGGAACATGATGGTTGATGAGATCGATGCGCTGCGTGGGTTGGAGAGATGTAAAGCAAGTCCCCCCCTGCAGGCTGCAGCTGTCTATCTGATCTGACCGAACGCTCAGCTGAACTGCACGATCCACCAGAAAGAAAGCAGGGCAACGGCACACCCTTCGTTTCCATAGCCTCTCCCACATGGAGCCTTCCCAGCCAAAATTCTTTTGGATTGCAGTTTCTTACAAATTCTTTCTTCTCTTTCTAAAACAAATTCTTTTGGATTGCACATACTCAAATAAACATATAGTTTATCCATTTGTATTTTATTGTATGATCTCATGCTCATTTTGGTTTGAGCATGAGATTATACCAAAAACACAAATGGATAGACTATATGATTTTGGTTTGAGCATGAAATCATACAAGATTTTGGTTTGAGCATGAAATCATACCAAAAAAAAAACACAAAATAGATCAACTATACTGTGTTTTACGTGTGCTTTGCTGGTGTGTAGACCAACACCTGTGCCTGCAACCATAGACTATTAATTGTACCAAGATTATACCTATGGAGTAGTACCGTATATATATTAAGCTGCATTTTTTTTAACGGAACCTCGTCAGAGGGCCAGGAGCTCTGTCATTGCATTATAGAAGAAGAGAATTGATCCAGTTTATAAGGAAAACCGGATCAAAAACCAAACAAAATGGCCCGGTTTATGAGGAAAACTAGGCCGAAAACCGCACAAGCAACGAAGCCTCATCGACCACTCGACCCAAGGCCACAATCGCAACAAAACACACACATCCTGGCTCCGGAGCCGCCGCTCCGACATCCCCCGCCGCTCGCGAGCCGTAGCGCCGCACGGCCTGGTCGCCTTGTAGCCCTTGCTACACGAGACGACCGCCCGCAGACCACGAACGCTGCACCAAACATCCGGGGCCGCCGCCCCGACTTCCAGCCAGACCGACCTCTCAGATCGCGTCGACCGAGCCGACGAACTCGCTACCCTTGCAGCACCAGGTCGCCACCCATGCCATGCAAAGCCACGTCCCTACCCCATTGGACCGCAACTGCATTGCCGTCCGAGGCCGCCACCTCGGCGTACATCCACCGTCCGAAGCCGCCGCTCCGGCACCCACCGCCTCGGCATCCCATCGGAAAAAACGAAAGCCACAAGCGCCAACCGGACCTCGTCTCCAAAAATGGCGCCTCCAAGGAGGATACACGACGTCAAGAAAACGTCGCCGCCATCCGATCCAGCAAACTAAATCTGGGTTTTCACCCGGAAGACGAGGACCCATTGGTTGGAGGTGGGTCGGGGCTCCTCGACGACGCCATCAAGATGGAAACGACGCGACAGAGCGCCGCCGTCGCCGGCACCGACCAAGTCGGGCAAACTCTCGTCCAGAGCACCGCAAAAACCATCGTCACCGGACTGCCGCTAGGACAGTCCACCGCGCTGCAAGCCTTCAAAAGATCCAAGGAGCCGACGCCCTCACCCCAAGCACCACCGGCCATGCCACTGCCGCCTACACAGCCGGGGACACGGACGTCAGATCCACCTCGACCCGGAGCCGCCGCTCCGGCAACCACGAGCAGGCCACCACCACGCTCCCTGACCACCACTCTGCAGCACTCACGGCCAGAGCAAGCAGAGCACTCACCGCCCCGGAGGCCAGGGACCACTCCCTGCGACCACCACAGCACAACCCCCTATGCGGCGCCGTCGGGCCGCCATCCAGCAGCTGCGGCACGCCGCCACCACCGCAGCTCAACAAGCCGGACGAGCAGCCGCCGCCACGCAATGCAACGCCGCCGCAACCACCCGCCTGGGCGCCCCCACCGACGAATCAAGCGTCTGGCGCCAGATCCGTGGCGGACGGGCCCAGCACCGCCACGCCCGACCCCCAGCCGAGGGAGGAGGAGAGAAACGGCGCCGCCACCATGCCCGGGGCCGCCGCCCCGGCTTGCCTGCGCCGACGAGACGCCGCCGCCGCTCGTCGCATAGTGTCGTCCAGGGCCGCCGCTACGCGCCTCGCGAGGAGATCTCCCCGCCGCCGCCGTACGCCGAACGGGCTTTGCCCGTCGGTATCACCTGGCGGCGGCGAGGGGAGCTGGGGTGGAGGTGGAGAACAGGGGCGGCGGCGGCTAGGGTTTCGCCCATGCCCCCCCCCCCCCCGGGGAGCGACGCGAGCGCACTATCCCCAATTCTATTAAGCTGCATTCCGAGTTGCCTAATGAAGCGTCGTTGACGTTAAGTCTGCCTGTACTCAAGCAAATTAATCGAGAATGACGTCTTCACATGAACAAAAAACTGACAATCATGCCGTTGCGAAGAAATGTAAATTGGCACATATGTAACGGAACACCAGAAAGTTTGAAATATATTCAGGTCAGAAGCCTTCCCTCCCCACCTGTGACCATTTCAAAAAAAAAGTAACGTAACACAAAAATGAAAGAGTGGATCAGTCAAAAGCTGGCACCATTTTCAAATTCCGTCAGCCTTTTCTCCCCCCAGACTTCCATCACATCCACTCCACACACGACACGCCCTCCCGCTCCCTGCCACCACCCTAGCAACGTCCCCCCCTCCAAGGCTCCAACCCCCTCTGCCGCCGCCTCGCAGCCAAGCCTCGCGTAGACGGGGGTAACAATCATTGAGGGTGGCACCCAGGCCCTCACCGTGGGCAGATGATGCCGTGCCCATTGGGCTTCTTAACTTGGATACACGGCGAAGATTTTTAAGGACTTGCAATACTGGTCGTATTCAAACTGAATTGAACTCTATTTGGACACGGCAAGCACGTACATCTTACCTAATTAGACTTGATTTAATACTACTGCATTAGAAGCAAGATATTTGCTACGGTTTCTCTCTAATGTTGTCTTCTTATTTCTTGTTCTCTTTTGATCTTGACTCAATGGAGATTTGTGACTTGTCGACCAACTCAATACGATATTGACAAAGCCATGCAAGCAATCTTTTGGACTATTTTTACTCTACATATAAAATTTGTCTTAAGTCAAACTTAGTAAAGTTTGACCAATTTTATAAAAAAATATATCAGCATTCATAATACAAAACCAATATCATTAGATGCGTCATGAATATAATTTTCATATTATATAAATTTAGTATTGTAGGTGTTGATATATTTTTATATAAATATGGTCAAACTTTATAAAGTTTGACTTCAGACAAATCTTATATACGGAGTAAAAAGGACCGGAGGGAGTACATCATACACCCCTAATTCAACACATGTCGCCAATTTTTAATTTCTAGATTCGTGTAGAGACATTGCCTCATCGAAAGACTCATGTTCACTTATTATTGTCTCACTAGCTACACGGTTGACCCGGATCTATTTTCTCGAGTCACGTTGATAGCCACCCGCCATCTTGTTTTAGCATCTTCGCCCCATGCTAATATAAACCGGAGGGTCTCTCAACCGTGACATGCTTCAACCGCAATGAATCCTCACATAAACTAATAACCATTGCTCACATAGATGGCGATGACCAAACGTGCGAACATACACACACGACTCCTTGATTCATCTAACTAAGTCAAAGGCAATCTTGACGAGATTGTTTGGCATAGTACATCGACACCACCACTTCCACCAACGATTGTCCATCACCTTGCTGACAATAGCTCGCTCGCCATCTTCACCTAGTCGATCCATTGAACAATGATCTCTTATCCTGAGGCACTACTAGGGGTTGCCTCCCCAGAGTGAGCGTGGCTTGAAATATTGGACCTCGCCCTAATACCAGTTGTTAAATTTCGTCCAAGAAGTCCCGTCGTGGGGGCTATCTGATAGCATGGAATCAGAGGGGGGGGGGGGGAGGGGGGAGGGCTCGTTTGAAGGCTGGTGGCTACGAGCATGCCGTGACACTCCCTCCGTTTCTTTTTACTCTACATATAAGTTTTGTCTCAAGTCAATCTTCATAAAGTTTGACCAAGTTTATATAATAAAATAACAACACTCACAATACCAAATCTACATCATTAAATGCATTATGAATTTAACTTTTATGTTGTATATCTTTAGTATTGTAGTTGTTGATATATTTTAACATAATTTTGGTCATAGTTTGACTTAAGACAAATCTTATGAGCGGACTAAAATGAAACTGAGGGAGTAGCTCATTGGCAGAGTTTTGTAGTTCTGGCGTGCACCTTGGTGTCACGATGCCGACACACTCTTACGAGACCTTTTTTCAAGAACACCTTACTTATGCAAAACAATAACGACATGTTGGTTCATTCGGCATTTTGAAAGTAGAAGTCGTTGAAATTGTCAGGAATGATCTAACCTTCATTTGTTGGGTCGAGCAATGATATTTTTTTCCTCTTTCCACGCTCATTTGGCTCGGTTTGGTATTTGTTGGATGGATCCGGCAACAACAAACACTCATGTCCTTGCACCACCTGGCTACCATATCGTTATTGTAAGATATTAAGCTCCCCAGATTTGGAGCCTTATGGTGTGTCGGGGGCAGTGAGAAACATCATGGGCCCTGCCTGTAAGGTTGTGTGTCGCTGGATCGGCCGGCTTTTTTTGGTTTTGAGAAGATATTGCCTGGTTTTTTCTGTTGCTTTTATGTGTTTTCACCGGATTTGATAGTTTTTCTTTTATTTTTCCTGTTTATTTTTTTATTTTTTGCCTTTTCTTCTCTTTATTATTTATTTTTCAAATTTAATTCATTAATATTTATTAAAATTCATAATCATTTAAAAAACTATGGAACTTTTAGAATACATGTGATTTTTTGGTGAACATTTTACACTTGCGAACATTTTTTAAATTAATGAAAAATGTTTGAAATCCATGAATAGTATTTAAATTAACTATCATTTTTTAAAATTTTGTTTTTAATTAAAAAAATAAAACCCAATATTTTTAAAAATACGTGAACTTATTTTGATTTAATGAACTTCTTCAATTAAAAATAGAATAACCGGCTTTTTCTGAGCTAGCCGTGGAGTGGGTGAGAAAAAAACTAAGCTAGTGAGCGGAGTAGAGAACCGAGCCGAGCGAGCGAGAATTTCATGGGCCACCAGGTGAGCTTCATAGCAGCAATTCCATGGCTTCAACATGGGATAAGAGCTCCCAAAAGGCTCACGCAACCACCACCAGCCGACACTGAGGCCAACGTGTAAGGACACCACAACCAGCTCCTTACAACTTCGCTCTCCTTTCAGAACAAATATCGTCTCCAACAGCAGTCCAACACGATATACGAATGAAAAAAAAAATGCTAGAATATAATTAAAACTCAAGCAACATAGATAAAAACAAAATGAAACAACCGACTGCAATAACTTGCTAGAGAAAAAAGAGTTAATCACATGAGTGAAGAACGGCGCGGCAAAGCGCGTGAGTGTTACATCGCCTTGAAGGCATCGTCTTGGCGCCCCGACTACTATTTTGTTGTATATCTTGGTGTCATATTCGAGTACACACTCTCTAAGATTATGATTTTGATGAGATGAATAGTGGAGAGTCAAATTCACCATTTTAATAGAAAAGGGGTCTTTTGGTTGTGGTGGAACTGCTCAAACTTCTCATAGCCTGCCCTATTAGTTCTATACGTATCTAGAATACAACCAATCGAATGTATCGTCAATCTTACTATCTACTGAGAGGTCATGGAAGACAATGTAAGGGAGGGTGATGCCCAAATGGATCTCCTCGGCGTTGGTAATGACGTGGTGATTTCACCTATGTTCAAGCCCTTCGATAGTTAAAGTCCTGATTATGATCGCCATAGTCAGCATGGCAACGGTGTCGTCGACCTCCATGTCGGCAGGAGCGGCATCAAAAACGTCCCGCTCGGCCCTTGAGGTGCAAGACAACGATGATGGCGTCCCGCTCCACCCATGTGGTGGCCTTATCATCGTTGATGCAAAGCGGAGGAGGAAGGCGCATGGGAGTGATACGTCTCCGTCGTATCTATAATTTTTGATTGTTTCATGCCAATATTCTATAACTTTTATATACTTTTGGCAACATTTTATATTATTTTTTGGACTAACATATTGATCCAGTGCCCAGTGCCAATTCCTGTTTTCTGCATGTTTTTTGTTTCACAGAATATCCATATCAAACGAAGTCCAAACGTGATACAAATTTACTGAGATTTATTTTGGAATATATGTGATTTTTGGGAAGAAGAATCAACGCAAGACGGTATCCGAGGTGGCCACGAGGCACCAGGGCGCGCCTGGGGGGGGGGGGCAAACGCGCCCTGGTGGCTCGTGAGCACCTCGTAGGTCGGTTGACCCCCTTCTTTCGCCGCAAGAAAGATAATATCTGAAAAAAAAACGTGTTAAAATTTCAGCGCAATCGGAGTTATGGATCTCCGGGAATTTAAGAAACGGTGAAAGGCCAGAAAACAGGAACGCGAAACAGAAGAGAACAGAGAGAGAGAGATCCAATCTAGGAGGGGCTCCTGCCCCTCCGCCGCCATGGCGGCCATGGACCAGAGGGGGAACTCTTCTCCCATCTAGGGAGGAGGCCAAGGAAGAAGAAGAAGAAGGAGGGGGGGGGCTCTCTCCTCCTCTCTCCCGATGGCGCCGGAGTGCCGCCGGGGCAACGATCGTGACGGCGATCTACATCAACAACCTCGCTACCGTCAACACCAACTTTCTCCCCCTCTATGCAGCGGTGTAACACTACTTCTTCTCCCCGCTGTAATCTCTACTTAAATATGGTGCTTAATGCTACATATTATTATCCAATGATGTGTTACCATCCTATGATGTTTGAGTAGATTCGTTTTGTCCTATGGGTTAATTAATGATCGTGATTGGTTTGAGTTGTATGTTTTATTTTGGTGCTGTCCTATGGTGCCCTCCGTGTCGCGCAAGCGTGTGGGATCCCCACTGTAGGGTTTGCAATACGTTCATAATTCTCTTATGGTGGGCAGCTAGAGTGACAGAAGCTTACACCCGAGTAAGGGGGTTGTTGCGTATGGGAGTAAAGGGGACTTGATACTTAATGCTATGGTTGGGTTTTACCTTAATGATCTTTAGTAGTTGCGGATGCTTGCTAGAGTTTCAATTATAAGTGCATATGATCCAAGTACGGAAAGTATGTTAGCTCATGCCTCTCTCTCATATAAAATTGCAATAATGATTACCGGTCTAGTTATCGATTGCCTAGGGATAAATAACTTTCTTGTGTTACAAAAGCTTTCTACTAAACAACTAACTTTTATTATCTTGCAAATTACTCGTAGTTTTATTCTCGCAAAGTACTTCTAGTTTTATTCTTGCAAACCTATCCTATCACCTACAAAATAGTTTCATACTTGTTCTAGGTAAAGCGAACGTTAAGTGCGCGTAGAGTTGTATCGGTGGTCGGTAGAACTTGAAGGGAATATTGATTCTAACTTTAGCTCCTCGTTGGGTTCGACACTCTTATTTATCGAAAAAGCTACAATTGATCCCCTATACTTATGGGTTATCAGGGAGCCGTTAGTGCCGGCGGCGAAACACATTCAAGTGATGTGGAGTGACTTATGCCGATTCTTCCTCGGTTAAGAGGAAGCATTCTTCCCCGTCTGGCCATGTGGCTGAGGCATGATGACATCTCTCTGGCTCTATCGGATTCGACTACAAGGACATAAGGGCATCTTCAACACTATTCACGAGAACAGACACACTATCTGTCCATAGATCGCGTCCGCGGAGATACGGGAGCCGACCATCCAACCCTATACCTCAAATGTCCGCCTCTAGTAACTTAAAAAAATCTATTAACAGAAAAAAATAGTTGTTGCCTTCGGTCAAATAGCCGGTCACATAAGCAAGCCTTCCGCCAAATCAAAATGCTAGCCAAAAAACCTTTCGCTATATTCAAATGCTAGCCAAACAACCTTCCGGCAAATTTAAATGCTAGCCAAACAACCTTCGGTCAAACGCTAATCAATAGCTAAACTACCTTCTGCCATTTGAGCTAGCTAGCTAGTACACCTTCCGCCATTTGATGTTGGGAGAAGGGAGGATGCAATGCGTGGTACGTGATGGCTTCTGATTCGTCATATGGTTGTCCAGACTCCCGCAAAGCTCCAACATATTTGCTTCCGGTTTGCGGGAAAATGGATAAACGGGCGTGTCCGTGGACAAATACGGATCCACGTTGGATGAGAAAGTGTGTCCGGACAGCTTGGTCGGGACATTTACAGGCTATTTAAGGGTTCGCGTTGGAGATGGGGTAGCTTTGGCAACTACGAATCATAGGTGGGAGGCGCCGGCAAATGCCGTTAGGGTTTTTACAGGCTTGAGGAAGGCGAGGCTGGACAGGCACAAGGAGCATGCGAAGTTTACCGGAACACAGGCGGCCATGTGGCATCGGCAACTCGTGGCGCCGATGCGTGGCCATGGGCAATGCATGTGCGGTGAAAAGGCGAGGAGGCCGGTCGTATCGGTGGGAACACTTTGTAGAGACAGAAAGAGAACACGTGATTGCGATGAGTGTGCAGACGGTTTGGTTTTCTTGGTCCATGTGCAATAGTATAGGCATCACACACATTTGTTTGTGAGCAATCGAGTGCACGACATCCCACACGATTTTTGAGAGAAAATATGTATGATGGACTCCCTCATTGCACACAGTTGCTAGCGGTGAGTTTTCCGTCGCTCTAGTCAGAATTAAATACACATGATTCATTTTCCTATAGGGTGTGATTATATATTTTTTTAGAAAAGGAGGATTACCCCGGCCCGTGCATATGGGCGATAGTGTGTGATTATATATCACACACAATTTCTCGATGGCGGCGTGTCGTTCAGGGAACCTAATAAAACGTACGTATATCTGAACTAATGCGTGTATGAGCATTCGACGGCTGCGATGTACAGTAGTAGAAAAATGGCCTTTAGTCCCGGTTCGTAAGGGCCTTTAGTCCCGGTTGAGCAACCGGGACTAAGGAGTCGAGACTAAAGGCCCCCTTTTTAGTCCCGGTTGTGTTACGAACCGGGACTAAAGGGGCTCCACGTGGCCGTTCGTGGGCGCTCAGGCAGGAGGACCTTTAGTCCCGGTTCGTAACATCAACCGGGACTAAAGGCCGCCACGCGTCAGGCGCTGCCAAGCGCTGGAGGGTTTTGGAGGGGTTTTGGGTTTTGGAGGGTTTAGGGGTTTCATTTTGTGTTTCCCTTTTCTTTTTGTGTTTACCATTTAATTCTTTTTCATTTAGGGTTTTCATTTTTATTTTATGTTTTCCATTCAACTCGACGCTACTACATATAGTAATGAAGGAACCATTACACAACATCGTCATGAATATAGAGAAGTGACCTCTTTCTCCGTGCTTGGTCGAACAACAAGTTTTCGTATATATATTCGACGCTACTACATATAGTACACGTTCATGCATATATACAATATAATATCTCTTAAGATCCCTAATATCTAATTACCAAAATTCCCTTTCAATTCCCGATGGTATTCTCCGGTTTTAGATATGACCTCTTTAAGTAAGAATCCCGCCAATTTCTCTTGAATTGCTCGTACGCGATCCTTTGGTAGGAGATCGTCCTGCATCCGTTCGATCTAATTTAAAGAAGGGGGTCAATATATATGAATGAAACTCAACATAATTGATGGTAATAAAATAAAATTGTGAATATTGTTTACGTACTTCAAGTTTTTCTAAAATTCTGTCCTTCTCACAGGTCGTCTGGCGAATGAACTCGCAAACGTAGTATCAACATAAATTATTCCCATCTCCCTGCCTCAAGCACTTTACGAGAATAGAGTTCAATCAAAATAATAATCAAGCATGATAATGGTATTGAAACTAGAATCAAAGAGATGCGCGGACCTAGCTAGTACTACTTACATTGAGTTTTCGAAATTGCAGCTCCTTTTTCCATTCACCCCTAACCTTCTTGGTGAACCATTTCTAAACCCTGCCCGACAAAGAAAATGAATAAAGGAGTTATTAATTACTTGATATCAGGAAATGAACGAAAGTTGCCGATATAGTGCGATAATGATTGAAATTACCTCTGGAGCAGTTCACTCAGGTCCGCCCACATCTTAGGGTCTTTACGTTTCGAGTCCATGACAAGTACTACTCCTGCGTCAACCTGAATGACTAGCAGAATAAAGTGGAACCTGCGCACGCATAACTCATCAATTACACTTAACATCGAGTAAGCGAAACAGAATGTGTACAAGACAGTAATACTAACTTGAAGTTGTAAGGAAATAGTATTTCCCTTCTGATTTGTTGTTGAATTAACGCCCTTAGCAAGTTATCCTCTGTTTCCTTGGCGTTGTGTTGTACCATATATTCATGTATGTTATTTGGGTTAATGAACCCAATGTCATAGATTTGTCCTGTTTTGCGTTCGAGAATCTTCATTCTGCATAATATAGTGAGGATAATTATACATGCAATGAACGAGCTGAGCTAGAGATTTAATTACAGAAATAATACTTACAGACAATAGCAACTGACGATAGATTTGTCGATGGCGTTTTGATTGTATAACTGAAATAATTCCTCAAATTCAATGTACATCTCCTCGTCTCCATTGATGTAATGCTCATCTCTAATTCCCACCATGAGATAGTTGCTCCCTTCCTTTGAGGCTTCCATGTACCACTCATGCAATCTTCACATTTGTGTTGGTAGAAGCCGGACCTCCTCAGGTCTGACGAGAGGCTTCCCGTGCTGGTATCTGTATGCTAAATCAGTCGGGGACTCCTCACCGGCGATCGTCGGGGACTCCTCCGGCGATCGTCGGGGACTCCTCCGGCGATCGTCGGGGCCTCCTCACCGGCGATCGTCGGGGACTCCTCACCGGCGATCGTCCGGGACTCCTCCGGCGATCGTCGGGGACTCCTCACCGGCGATCGTCGGGGACTCCTCCGGCGATCGTCGGGGCCTCCTCATCGGCAATTCATACACATTGTACATTTTTGTATACATCTAAAACATTTTATACACATCCAATTTTATTCATACACATTTTGTACATGCTTGCAGAAGGAAAGGGGCCGGAGCTCACCGCGGGGAGGGGGCTCGGTCGTCGGGGAAGGGGCCGGGCGTGGAGGAGCGCCGGCGTCGGGGATGGGCTCGTCAGGGCGGGGGGAGGACTTGGGGCGCCGGCGCGGGCTCGGAGGAGGTACGGGCGACGGCGCGCGCGTGGAGGAGCGCCGGCGTGGTGGAGCGGCGCGGGCTCGGGCGGCGCGCGTGGAGGAGAGCGGCGCCGGCAGGGGCGCGCAGGGGCACGACGTCGACGCGGGCGCGTGAAGGAGAGCGGCGCCAGCAGGGGCGCGCAGGGGCACGGCGTCGAGGCGGGCGCGCACGCGTGGAGGAGCGCCGGCGGGAGCGGACGCGTCGACGGCGCGGTCGGGCAGCCTGACGGCGTCGCGAGAGGGAAATGAAGGAAGATTGGGGGAGAGAGAAGGGGGCCTTAAATACCGCGAGTCCTTTAGTCCCGGTTGCGTCCACCAACCGGGACGAAAGGGTCTTTAGTCCCGGTTGGTGGCTCCAACCGGGACTAAAGGTAGGCCTTTAGTCCCGGTTGGAGCCACCAACCAGGACTAAAGCTATTTTTGGCCGCAGCCGAAAGGGCGCGAAAGGCTAGGCCTTTAGTCCCGGTTGGAGCCACCAACTGGGACTAACCTAATTTATAAAATTATTTTAGTTTTGTTTTAAACAGATTCAAAAACAGTAGCATACATGCCTAGTTTTGATTTAATTCTTTTTGCTATTAAAGTTTTTAACAAAAAGTACTTTATGAAAATTTTAGTTGGATAAATTTTACTTTCTATTAACTTTAATTTAGATCAGAAACAATTTGTATTATTAGTTGAATTTTTTTATTTAATTCTAAGTTAATATTATTTTGATCATAACTAGAGTTTTATAAAAGCTTTTTAGTTGATTCTTTTTGCTATTGAAGAATATTATAAAATACTTTTTGTTAATCTAATAATGTTATATTTTCTTTTCTGTTAAGTTATTAGTTTAGTATTTTTCTTTGCTGCTAAGTTTTATTTAGGACAAAAACTATTTTTGTTATTTGTAGTTAAGTCCTACAGTTCCCTTAGGAGTTTTTATTTGGATTTCCTTGAAGTTTTGTTTTGCTTTCTATTTGCTTTTTCAATATGTTTATAAAATTATTTTAGTTTTTGTTAATATGTTTTTGAAAATATGACACAAGACGATCAATGCTGTCAAAATCTTTCTTCCGGAATCTAAAGCCCTTTGGGTATAACCCAACATACTCATGATGTGGGTTTGTACTCCTTATGTAAGATAATATAAAGGTGCCTGGATGTTCATGAGATATGCCAAAACAATAGACTATTCTCATAGGATTATCTGATTTCTCAGCCCTCAACATATCATCAACTTCCCCTTTTAACCCTTTCCTGAATTTGCGATAAGAGAGCATGCTCTTCAGGTGGCCTACCAATGGATCCGCATATCTGTCTATTACCTGCATATTTGTACAAGGAAAGAAACATACATTTACCAAAAATTAAAACAGATGCCAATCTTGCCAGTTAATACATCGCCTTCATGTAAGTGCAGTGATTCTAGATCAAAGCCATCATCAGAATAGTTGTGGAGCATAACTATGGCTTTCAATCCAGAATCAAAGGTGCAAATTATTCGGTCATCTTGTATATGCCGAACAGTTACTTGAACAATCCAACCATCTGATATGTTATCCTCAGTTTCACTAGAAAGCAACCAGAACTCCTCTCATCTGGACTTGGCTCGGCATAAGGGGTCCTTCGATCAGAGAAACCACACAGTAGGGGTGGAATCTTGCAAAACTTGGGAGTGAAATCACTACAACTGGTGAGGGTGTATGGCCTATGCCTGTCAACCTCAAGCGGCTTATCTGGAATGCTCAGAAGACATTCATATTTTGTTTGGACATAATTGCATTGATTAACTCCTCTGTATAATTAAAATACTAAAAGGACAGGAATAATTAAAAATTCATAACTTAATAAATAATTATTCAAAAATCATGTTGCAAATGCCAAAATGCCCTAACTCTTACAAAGATTCCCTCCGGTTTGTCCGAAGTGGGACTTTCCAGCTATAAGTCCGGAAACTCACTAGAGAGAAAATGATAACGGTGAAGCCGGTCACATCCCAGAGTGGGATCTTGGGTTATAAAACTTTTTCTTCGCGTGTGTCCCTTGCTCATGATTGCGCCGTAATCATGGAAAATCTTCATCATTTAACATGATGCTTGGGTCAGTCTTCACTGTGAAGGGAGGAATTTCATCAAACTTTTCATAATCTTCTGACATGTCTGTCTTGTTCTTCACTCCCACGATGTTTCTTTTCCCTGAAAGAACTATGTGGCGCTTTGGCTCATCGTATGATGTATTCGCTTCCTTATCTTTTCTTTTTCTCGGTTTGGTAGACATGTCCTTCACATAGAAAACCTGCGCCACACCATTGGCTAGAACGAATGGTTCGTCTGTGTACCCAAGATTATTGAGATCCACTGTTGTCATTCCGTACTGCGGGTCTACCTTTACCCCGCCTCCTGTCAGATTGACCCATTTGCACAGAAACAAAGGGACCTTAAAAGAAGGTCCATAGTCAAGTTCACATATCTCCTCTATGTAACCATAATATGTGTCCTTTTCCCTATTGGTGTTTGTTGCATCAAAGCAGACACCACTGTTTTGGTTAGTGCTCTTTTTATCTTGGGCGATCGTGTAAAATGTATTCCCATTTATCTCGTACCCTTGGAAAGTCAATACAGTCGAAAATGGTGTCCTGGCCAACAAGTACAGCTGATCTCCAACAGTGGTGTTATTCGTGAGATGTGTTTGCAACCAACCGCCGAAAGTCGCCATGTGTGCACGTGTAATCCAGTCGTCAGACTGCCCCGGGTGTTGGGAGCGTACAATATTCTTATGTTCATTGATATACGGGGCCACTAAGGTAGAATTTTGTAGAACTGTGTAGTGTGCTTGAGTGAAAGAATGCCCATCCCTACATATTATTGCTTTCGGTCCTAGCGTGCTTTTTCCACCCAGTCTCCCTTCATGCCGCGATTGAGGAACACCAATCGGCTTAAGGTCAGGAATAAAGTCAACACAAAACCCAATAACCTCCTCTGTTTCATAGCCCTTGGAGATGCTTCCTTCTGGCCTAGCATGGTTATGAACATATTTTTTAAGACTCCCATGACACTCTCAAAGGGGAACATATTGTGTAGAAATACAGGACCCAGAATGGCAATCTTTTCGACTAGGTGAACTAGGACGTGCGTCATAATATTAAAGAATGATGGTGGGAACACCAACTCGAAACTGACAAGACATTGGACCAAATCACGGATGAAAGGATGAAGTTGCTAACCTTTTAGAACACTTGGATAGTTGGTGCACTGCCAAATCTAGACAAATCTTGGGGAAAATGGAGCTTGGAGGTCGAGCTTGGAGGAAGAACAGAGGAGAAGAAAGGAGAAAGCTTAAGTGTGGCTCGGGCACCTCATATCATGTTTGTTTTGTGTGAACTCAAGTGGCATCATGCTCTCAGGCATTTCATCGAGCACCTCTTGTGCATAGGAAGGGAGAACAAAATAGCACACACCTCCCACCTATTATGAGAAAAAAAACAGAGGAGAGGGCGGGCAGGGGCGAGGATATATATAGGCAAATTTTTAGTCCCGGTTGGTGTGACTAACCTTTAGTCCCGGTTAGAGACACCAACTGGGATTAAAGGGGTGCGATACCCTTTAGTCCCGGTTGGTGTCTGAAACCGGGACTAAAGGTCCCATTCAAACCGGGATTGATGCCTGCAGAGCCCCGGCCGGCGTCCTAGCCGCTCGAACCGGGACTAATGCTCACATTAGTTGCTCCGATCCAGCTAGAATGAAAGCCCTGTTTTCTACTAGTGGTACTGCGTGGGAGCATGGTTGGAGACATGTGCTGGAGCATTGCGGGCCTGTTTTTTCTTTTCTTTCTGTATGGTGCGTTGGAGTCCTGTTAGTGTTTTTCTTTTGCATGGTAGTCTTGTTGGTCAGCATGACACCATTTTGAGGTTGTGCATGGTTTCCATTGCCGGAAGCATATGGTGAACACGTGGCGCTCAGGTTCAATGGATTTCCGAGGTAACTGAACTTAGTTTCGTGTCATGCGAAGCTCGGCGTACGCCTTGGATTTGCGGTTTGAAGCCGGGGGAGCTTCGCGCGCGCCAAGAATGAAGCCGGAGAGGATGCGATGCAGTTCATCCACGTGCACACGGCGCACGAGCGTGCCTCCTCGGACGGACGCTGGCTCAACTCGCCGGCGCCGAAGCCGTGGTTGACCTTGCATACACGCACGTGCCGACGCACAGATGCGGAAGCTTCGGCGGAGGCATGGTTGAGCATGCATGCGGTCTTCCTGCTCGGTGGCGACGTGCACGAGCAGGCGGTTCTTCAGCGGCGAGGGGGGCGAAGACATGAACGAGTACGCGGTATGAGCAGGCGCGCGGGCGCAGCGGCCGCCCGCACCACGGCATGCGCGCGCTTGAGCGCCGGGTCCGGCTGTGTGTCGCCAGGCAGGCGTGAAATGCTACGCGTGCAGGCCTTGCGAATCTGCTAGACGATTTTGTTCCATCTCAGTCCGTTTCACCAGAGCTCTAGTGGTAGATCAATTCCCATCTTGCTAGTACTATTACTGCTACTACTAAAGTAGTACTGTAGAGTACGACTAGTATGTACAGTATCATCAGATTGTGAAGCCAAAAGATTCTTTCACGAAACAACCCTCTTTTCCGGCTACCACTCAGCCATCCGTGATCGGTCTGATGGGGGAGTTAATTGCACGGAAGTACCACAATTGAAGCATTACGTGCGGATTGGTATCACTTTGGGTAATTTTTACATGTCAGTATCAAGTCTGGGGCTAGCCGTTACAAAAAGGTCTAAACCGCGTATTGACAATGTATCTGACCGGCGGGGCCCGCCTGTCAGGTGCCAACATGGCATTTTTTTTGCAAAAAACCCCCTTGCTTTGTACGTAATTACATAAATGCCTGATTTTTTTTGCGGAAAAAAGGCTCCTGTGGGAGGCTTTTTTTTTTCGTTCGCAATTTCCACCACCGAATCGGACTGGTTTGAAAATTTCCATCGACTTGAACAAATAAATAAAAGAAACGAAAAATCGAGCACTGGCAGGAATAGAACATGCGACCTGTCGTTCACAGGCGTCGCGTGCTAGCCACCACGCCACAGCGAAGTTTGCGTTGTAGTAGAGGCGTCCATTCTTTTATACTAGTATAAAAACACTGGGCCGGCCCACCGAGGCCTGCAATTTTTTTTTTCGTTTCGCACTTAACTGGCGCGCGTGCTGGGGCCCGTTCGTTGGCCAGGTTTCTTTTCGTTTCATTTCTTTTATGCTTTACTTTTGTTTCTGGTTTTGGCTTATTTTTAGGTTTTTCTTCCTTGCTTTTTCTTTCTTCTTTCTTCTTCTTTTTTCATTAACTGGGTTGGTTTTTCTCCTGAATTTTTAGCATACTTACTGAACATTATTTAAGATAGGTTTCAGTATATGATGAACATGTTTTCAAATACGCACGGACATTTTTTAATGTATGCTGAGCACTTTTTCTGCTTATAGTGAACATTTTTCAATGCACGATGAAATTTTCTTTACAAATGGTGAACATTTGTTTAATATAATGAACTTTTGGTAATATACGTTGAACATATTTTAAATGCAAATTGAACATTTTTGTAATATATGTTGAATTGTTTTCTTAAGATATGATGAACATTTCACATAATGCGCGGTGAACTTTTTGTAATTTATGGTGAACATTTTCATAATACACTATGAGTTTCAAGAATATTATGATTACACAATTTCTTAATTTATAGTGAACATTTTTTAATGCACGATGAACTTTTCTTTACAAACGGTGAACATTTTTCTAATATAATGAATGTTGAACATATTTTAAATGCAAATTGAACATTTTTGTAATATATGTTGAACAATTTTCTTAAGATATGATGAACATTTCACATAATGCGCGGTGATTTTTTTGTAATTTATGGTGAACATTTTCTTAATACACGATGAGTTTCAAGAATATTATGGTGAACATTTTATTTAATACATGGTGAAATTTTTGTATTTCAAAAAATGTTCAGCATGTATTAAAAACTTATTGTGTAAAATCATTCTTGCATTTCTGGAAACACGTCGATTTTTTCTAATAAAAGTTGAACAGTTTTAATGCATTTCTTAAATTTATTATGATTACACAATTATTTTTAATACACGTTGTCAACTTTTTAAATAACTGTGCGTTTAAAAAAATACAATCAATATACGAGTAACTCGAAAAAAAACTGTGTGTTGGGAATATAATATTTTTTTGAGCAGTAACTAATATGTAATCGCAAAAAAAAAGTATTAATATCATGATTAAAAAAAAAGAGTAACACAGCGCGTGCAGCCTCGCTGGGCCAACCACCGGTCCAGCGTGTCTGAGCTATTATAAAATAGACCTCGCCTGCAATACATCGCGAGTGTTGCTGTGTCGTGGTGGCTATCGCGCGACGCACCTAAACGACAGGTCGCACGTTCGAATCCTGCCAGTCATTTCTTTTATTTATTTGTTCAAGTCGACGGAAATTTTCAAACCAGTCCGATTCGGTGGTGGAAATTGCGAGTGAAAAAAGAAAGCCTCTCACAGGAGCCTTTTTTCCGCAAAAAAATCGGGCATTTATGTGATTACGTACAAAGCAAGGGGGTTTTCTGCCAAAAACATGCCACGTCGGCACCTGATAGGCGGGCCCCGCCGGTCAGATACACCGTCAATACGCGTTTATAGGCGGTTTAGACCTTTTTGTAACGGCTTGCCCCAGACTTGGTACTGACATGTAAAAATTATCAAAAGTGGTACCAATCCGCACGTAATGCCCCAATTCTGGTACTTTCGTGCAATTAACTCTCTGATGGGTATTGCGCTACACCACTCAGCTATGCGTCTGATGTCATGACATGATGATGTGGAGTGAACACCAGCCGACTGAGCTTCAGTCAACAGTCCTCTCGTGTCATGACATGACTCGCACTCCGGCTTGTCGACGTTGCGCGCTCGTACCGAGGTCATTGGAGGGACGACCTCTCGAGATCAACTTTTGTTGTTTTCCACACCACAACAACGTGCCAAGGTCTTCTGTGATCAAGAATGGAGAATACCCAGCCCAATATAAGTACCAGAAGATCTTCCAACCTATCCGTTAGAGCAACTCCAACGCGCCGAACCAAACGGACGCGCGCTTTGTCCGCTTCTTGTTCGTTTGGGTCGGCATGTCCGCCCCCTTTTGCGTTTGGGTCGGCGGTGCGCCCAACACACGGACGCATTTTTCGTCCTCGCGGCCTGCCTGCTGATGACCCACAAGTATAGAGGATCAATCGTAGTCCTTTCGATAAGTAAGAGTGTCGAACCCAACGAGGAGCAGAAGGAAATGACAAGCGATTTTCAGCAAGGTATTTTCTGCAAGCACTGAAATTATCGGTAACGAGTAGTTTGATAGCAAGATAATTTATAACAAGTGACAAGTAGCAATAGTAACAAAGAGTGCAGCAAGGTGGCCCAATCCTTTTTATACCAAAGGACAAGCCGGAACGATCTCTTATAATAAGCAAAGCGTTCTCGAGGACACATGGGAATTTCATCTAGTCATTTTCATCATGTTGGTTTGATTCGCGTTCGTTACTTTGACAATTTGATATGTGGGTGGACCGGTGCTTGGATGCTGTTCTTACTTGAACAAGCCCCCCACTTATGATTAACCCCTCTCGCAAGCATCCGCAACTACGAAAGAAGAATTAAGATAAATCTAACCATAGCATTAAACATATGGATCCAAATCAGCCCCTTACGGAATATCGCATAAACTAGGGTTTAAGCTTCTGTCACTCTAGCAACCCATCATCTAATTACTACCCACAATGCATTCCCTTAGGCCCAAAGATGGTGAAGTGTCATGTAGTCGACGTTCACATGACATCACTAAGAGAATCAACAACATACATATCATCAAAATATCGAACGAATACCAAATTCACATGATTACTTATGACAAGACTTCTCCCATGTCCTCAAGAACAAAAATAACTACTCACAAATCATATTCATGTTCAAGATCAGAGGGGTATTAAATAGCATAATGGATCTGAACATATAATTTTCCACCAAATAAACCAACTAGCATCAACTATAAGATGTAATCAACACTACTAGCAACCCACAGGTACCAATCTGAGGTTTTGAGACAAAGATTGAATACAAGAGATGAACTAGGCTTTGAGATGAGATTGTGCTGATGAAGATGTTGATGAAGATTGGTCCTCCCACGATGAGAGTATCGTTGGTGATGTCGATGGCGACGATTTCCCCCTCCCGGAGGGAAGTATCCCCGGCGGAATCGCTCCGCCGGAGAGCAAAAGTGCTCCTGCCCAAGTTCCGCCTCGAAACGGTGGCGCACCGTCCCGAAAGTCTTCCCTATATTTTTTCTAGGAAAAATGGGCTTATATACCAGAAAATGGGCACCGGAGGCTGGCCAGGGGCCCCACGAGCCACCAGGGCGCGCCGGGGGGGGGGGCGCCCTGGTGCCTCGTGGGAACCTGGGTGACCCCCTCTGGTACCTCATCGCTCCAGTATTTTTTATTTATTCCAAAATAAATCTTCGTAAAATTTTAGCTCATTTGGAGATGTGCAGAATAGGTATCTCTGACATAGCTTTTTCAGGTCCAGAATTCCAGCTGTCGGCAATCTCCCTCCTTGTATAAATCTTGCATATTAAGAGAGAAAAGGCATTAGAATTAATCCACAAAGTATTATATTGATTAAAAACACTATAAATAACAGTAGGAAAACATGATATAAAATGGACGTATCAACTCCCCCAAGCTTAGACCTTGCTTGTCCTCAAGCGAAAGCCGATATCGATAATCATGTCCACATATTTAGAGAGAGAGGTGTCGATAATAACAAATACGGACATAGTAGCATCATGATCATTATTATAACAGCAATATTCATTATCATAGAACTTCTCATGAGCAAGTAACAATTCATCATAACAACGAAGTATAAGACATAAACTTTCTTGAAAACTAACAAACTATGTTCTCAGTCAACAACACAATTGCAATTCATCATATTTTCAGGAAGGGTCTCATGTAGGAGCTTTTTAGCAAGTCTACATACTCAACCATCATTTAGTCTTCTATGATTGCTAACACTTACAACATATATATGGAGCAAAAAGTTTCAGCTAGACACATAGAAAGATATGGGCTTATAATTTTGCCTCCCAACTTATTCACCTCAAGGGTGATGTCAACAATAATAACTCATGATCACTCATATCCAACTTGATATATATGCCTAGATCTTTCCCCACCACATGATGCTTGCAAAAGAGAAAAATAAAAAGGAATAGAGGAGAACACTATTGACTCTTGCATAAAAAGTAAGTACATAAAAGTAAAAGATAGGCCCTTCGCAGAGGGAAGCAGAGGTTATCATGCGCTTTTTGTTGTTGGATGCACAAGCCCTTAATGCAAAGGAACGTCACTTTATATTGCCCCTTGTGATAGCAACCTTTATTATGCAGTCTATCGCTTTTATTTCTTTACCATCACAAGTTCGTACAACGCTTATTTTTCCTTACAATAAAAGTCCATACATATTTAGAGGCAATTTTTATTGCTTTTTGCACCGATGACAACTTACTTGAAGGATCTTATTCAATCCATAGGTAGATATAGTGGACTCTCATGACATGAAACTGGGTTTAAGGGTTTTGGATGCACAAGTAGTATCTCTACTTGGTGCAGATTTTTGGCTAGCAAAGATATTGCGCAAGCACCACATGTTGGAGGATCTACGACAATATAGCTTCTATGTGAATATAAGTAAACATAATTCATTATGTTGTCTTCCTTATCCAACGTCAACAATTTGACATAAAATACTCTATGGGGGCTCACAATCATAAAAGATGTCCAAGATAGTGTATTTGCATGTGAATTTTCTCTTCCCTTATTAATTTTTCATGAATTGCATCATTGACCAATGCTATGCTTGTTAACTTTCAATAAATTTTACCACTTATACTTTTCTTTATGTAATGCCATTACTTTCCATAAGATTAGCATATGATCTTTTTCATTATTTTCATTGATAAGTTTGAAACATAAAAGTAAAGAACCAAAAACTCAAACTATTCTTTATTATATAACTCTCAACTCGATTACATAGACAGATAGATCACGAAACTAGCACTTGAAAATAGATCATACTAAACTTTTATTCAACTAAATCACGAAATAACTAAGGATCGAACTAAAAATAGGTAAAGATGATAAAAGTGATGGTGATACGATACCGGGGCACCTCCCCCAAGATTGGCACAAGCCAAGGGGAGTGCCCATACCCATGTGCTCAAGTTTCTTTCTTCGGTGATGATGGTGTAGCGAGCTTGTACTTTAACTTCCGCTTGAGGACACAGTTTTCTTCCTTCAACTTGCTAATTTCTTGTTCAAGCTCCACTATCTTCTCACACAATACGTTCTTGTTTTCCTGTAGAAGACGAAAAGGGATAAATTGGATCTTAGATTTGTTTACTGTATTTGGGAGGCTCGACTTCTTGAACTCCACATGCATATCTCCAGGTTGAGGTAGAGGGGCATCATCTTCATCCGAGCTCGCATCTTCCGTTCCCTACATGTTGACCTCTCGCTCCTCCTCCGCAGACCATCCATAGGGATCTATATCTCCATAGATCCTTGGATTTGTGACATAGTGTGACACGAAACTCTCTCCATCTGAGTCTTGAGACGACATACTTTCGGATCTGTCAGAAAAATAACACGAAACAAGAACATAGGATATTTCTGCGATGAGGTGGTCAAAACGTCCAGGAGTATATATAAAGAATTTTTATCTTGCAAAACAAGTAATCCAGGAGAAAACGGAGTCGGGAAGGCTCACGAGGGGCCCACGAGCCACCAGGGCGCGCCTGGGGGGGGGGTGGCGCGCCCTGGTGCCTCGTGTGCACCTCGTGGGCCCCCTCAGCTGTTTCTTATTTTTGTATTTTTTCTAATATTCCAAAACTGATAGGAAATATTTTTATGGAATTTTTGGAGTCGGTTTACTTACCGTATCACGTACCTCCACCTTTTCAGGGTTCTGGAGTGTTCTGGAAGGTCTCTGTTATGTATTCCTCCGGTGTCATAGTTTGAATAATGTTAGTTTCAACATTAATAGATGTACCTGAGATGTAATGCTTAATTCTTTGTCCATTGACCACCTTCGGATTAGTGCCTTCGGCGTTATTGATTTTAATGACTCCAGAGCGATAAACTTCCTCAATGATATACAGTCATTCCCACTTAGAGAGAAGATATCCTGCAAAGAATCTCAAACGAGAATTGTATAATAGAACATGATCACCTACTTTGAATTCCCGTTTTTGAATTCTTTTGTCATGCCACCTTTTAACTTTTTCTTTAAACAATTTGGCATTTTCATAAGCTTGGGTTCTTCATTCATCTAGCGAGCTAATATCAAATAACCTCTTTTCTCCGGCAAGTTTAAAATCATAATTAAGTTCTTTAATTGCCCAATAAGCTTTATGTTCTAACTCAAGAGGTAAATGACATGCTTTTCCATAAATCATTTTATAAGGAGACACACCCATAGGGTTTTTATAAGCAGTTCTATATGCCCATAATGCATCGTCAAGTTTCTTAGACCAATTCTTTCTGGATCTATTGACGGTCTTTTGCAAAATTAACTTTATTTCTCTATTGCTCAATTCAACTTGACCACTAGATTGAGGGTGATAGGGAGATGCAATTCTATGGTTGACATCATATTTAGCAAGGAGTTTACGGAATGCACCATGAATAAAATGTGAACCACCATCAGTCATTAAATATCTAGGGACTCCGAACCTTGGGAAAATAACTTCTTTAAGCATTTTAATAGAAGTGTTATGATCAGCACTACTAGTTGGAATAGCTTCTACCCACTTAGTAACGTAATCAACAGCAACTAAAATATGAGTATACCCATTGGATTTAGGAAAAAGACCCATATAATCAAAACCCTAAACATCAAATGGTTCAATAACAAGTGAATAATTCATAGGCATTTCCTGACGTCTACCAACATTACCAATTCTTTGACATTCATCACAAGATAAGACAAACTTACGAGCATCCTTTAAAAGAGTAGGCCAATAAAAACGAGATTGTAATACCTTATGTGCAGTTCTGTCTCCCGCATGGTGTCCTCCATACGCCTCAGAGTGACACTTGCGTAGGATTTGTTCCTGTTCATGCTCAGGTACACAACGTCTAATAATAACATCTACTCCTTCTTTATATAGATGTGGGTCATCCCAAAAGTAATGTCTTAAATAAAAAAAAACTTTTTCTTTTGTTGGTATGTGAAACTAGGTGGTATAAATTTAGCAACAGTATAATTAGCATAGTCTGCATACCAATGAGTATTACGGGAAGCATTTATGATAGCTAATTGTTCATCAGGAAAATCGTCATTAATAGAAAGTGGGTCATCAAGAACATTTTCCATTCTAGACAAATTATCTGCTACGGGGTTCTCAGCTCCCTTTCTGTCAATAATATGCAAGTCAAATTCTTGTAGCAATAGAACCCACCTAATGAGTCTAGTTTTAGCATCTTTCTTTTCCATAAGATATTTGATAGCAGCATGACCGGTGTGAACAATTACTTTAGAATCAACAATGTAAGATCTGAATTTGTCACATGCAAACACAACTGCTAGAAATTCTTTCTCAGTAGTAGCATAATTTCTTTGAGCACTGTCTAGAGTTTTACTAGCATAATGGATAACATTTAATTTTTTATCAACTCTCTGTCCTAGAACAGCACCAACAACATAATCACTAGCATCACACATAATTTCAAACGGCAAATTCCAATCAGGTGGTTGAATAATAGGTGCAGTGGTTAAGGCTTTCTTAAGTGTTTCAAAGGCTTCTACACAATCATCATCAAAGACAAATGGAACATCTTTTTGCAAGATATTAGTAAGAGGCCTAGAAATTTTAGAGAAGTCTTTAATAAACCTCCTATAGAAACCAGCATATCCAAGGAAACTTCTTATACCTTTAATATCTTTAGGACATGACATTTTCTCAATTGCATCAACTTTAGCCTTATCTACTTCAATACCTCGTTCAGAAATTTTATGCCCCAAGACAATACCTTCATTCACCATAAAGTGGCACTTCTCCCAATTCAAGACAAGATTAGTTTGTTCACATCTCTGCAAAACACGATCAAGGTTGCTTAAGCAATCATCAAAAGAAGTTCCGTAAACGGAAAAATCATCTATGAAAACCTCAACAATCTTTTCACAAAAGTCAGAGAATATAGCAGTCATACATCTTTGAAAGGTAGCAGGTGCATTGCATAAACCAAAAGGCATACGCCTATAAGCATAAGTCCCAAAAGGACAAGTAAAGGTGGTTTTCTCTTGGTCGGCTTGTGGTACAGGTATTTGAGAGAAACCAGAATATCCATCAAGAAAGCAAAAGTGTGTATGCTTGGACAATCTTTCTAACATTTGGTCAATAAAAGGTAAGGGGTAATGATCTTTTCTAGTGGCTTTGTTTAATTTTCTAAAATCAATTACCATCCTATAACTGATGACCCACAAGTATAGGGGATCAATCGTAGTCCTTTCGATAAGTAAGAGTGTCAAACCCAACGAGGAGCAGAAGGAAATGACAAGCGGTTTTCAGCAAGGTGTTTTCTGCAAGCACTGAAATTATCGGTAACAAGTAGTTTGATAGCAAGATAATTTGTAACAAGTGACAAGTAACAATAGTAACAAAGAGTGCAGCAATATAGCCCAATCCTTTTTGTAGCAAAGGACAGGTCGGAATGATCTCTTATAATAAGTAAAGCGTTCTCGAGGACACATGAGAATTTCATCTAGTCACTTTCATCATGTTTGTTCGATTCGCGTTCGCTACTTTGATAATTTGATATGTGGGTGGACCGGTGCTTGGGTGCTGCCCTTACTTGGACAAACCTCCCACTTATGATTACCCCGTCTCGCAAGCATCCGCAACTACGAAAGAAGAATTAAGATTACTCTAACCATAGCATTAAACATGTGGATCCAAATCAGCCCCTTACGGAATAGCGCATAAACTAGGGTTTAAGTTTCTGTCACTCTAGCAACCCATCATCTAATTACTACTCCACAATGCATTCCCTTAGGCCCAAAGATGGTGAAGTGTCATGTAGTCGACGTTCACATAACACCACTAAGAGAATCAACAACATACATATCATCAAAATATCGAACGAATACCAAATTCGCATGATTACTTATGACAAGACTTCTCCCATGTCCTCAAGAACAAAAGTAACTACTCACACATCATCAACATGCCCATGACCAGTAGGGTATTGAATTGCATAATAGATCTGAACATATAATCTTCCACCAAATAAACCAACTAGCATCAACTACAAGATGTAATCAACACTACTAGCAACCCACAGGTACCAATCTGAGGTTTTGAGACAAAGATTGAATACAAGAGATGAACTAGGGTTTGAGATGAGATGGTGCTGGTGAAGATGTTGATGAAGATTGGCCCTCCCACGATGAGAGGGTCGCTGGTGATGTCGATGGCGACGATTTCCCCCTCCCGGAGGGAAGTATCCCCGGCGGAATCTCTTCGCCGGAGAGCAAAAGTGCTCCTGCCCAAGTTCCGCCTCGAGACGGCGGCGCACCATTCCGAAAGTCTTCTCTATAATTTTTTTAGGTCAAATGCACTTATATACCAGAAAATGGGGGCCAGAAGTGGGCCAGGGCCCCCACGAGGTACCAGGACGCGCCTGGGGGGGGTGGCGCGCCCTGGTGCCTCGTGGGCACCTGGGTGGCCCCCTCTGGTACTTTTTGCTTCCAATATTTTTTATATATTCCAAAATAATTCTCCAGAAAATTTCAGCTCATTTGGAGTTGTGCAGAATAGGTATCTTGACAGAGCTTTTTCAGGTCCAGAATTCCAGCTGCCGGCATTCTCCCTCTTTGTGTGAATCTTGCATATTTAGAGAGAAAAGGCATTAGAATAGCTCCACAAAGTATTATATTGATTAAAAACACTATAAATAACAGTAGTAAAACATGATGCAAAATGGACGTATCAACTCCCCCAAGCTTAGACCTCGCTTGTCCTCAAGCGAACGCCGATATCGATAATCATGTCCACATGTTTAGAGAGAGAGGTGTCGATAAAAACAAAATACGGACATAGAAGCATCATGATCATTATTATAGCAGCAATATTCATTATCATAAACTTCTTATGAGCAAGTAACAATTCATCACAACAATGGAGTATAAGGCATAAACTTTCTTGAAAACTAACAAACTATGTTCTTAGTCAACAATGCAATTGCAATTCATCATATTTTCAGGAAGGGTCTCATGTAGGAGCTATTTAGCAAGTCCACATACTCAACCATCATTTAGTCTTCTATGATTGCTAACACTCACGACATATATATGGAGCAAAAAGTTTCAGCCAGACACATAGAAAGATAGGGGCTTATAGTTCCGCCTCCCAACTTATTCACCTCAAGGGTGATGTCAACAATAATAACTCATGATCACTAATATCCAACTGGATATATGTGCCTAGATCTTTCCCCACCACATGATGCTTGCAAAAGAGAAAAATAAAAAGGAAATAGAGGAGAACACTATTGACTCTTGCATAAAAAAAAGGTAAATACATAAAAGTAAAGGATAGGCCCTTCGCAGAGGGAAGCAGAGGTTGTCATGCGCTTTTTGTTGTTGGATGCAAGAGCTCTTAATGCAAAAGAATGTCATGTTATATTGCCCCTTGTGATAGCAACCTTTATTATGCGGTCCGTCGCTTTTATTTCTTTACCATCACAAGTTCGTACAACGCTTATTTCCCTTACAATAAAAGTTCAGACATATTTAGAGGCAATTTTTATTGCTTTTTGCACCGATGACAACTTACTTGAAGGATCTTATTCAATCCACAGGTAGATATAGTGGACTCTCATGACATGAAACTGGGTTTAAGGGTTTTGGATGCACAAGTAGTATCTCTACTTAGTGCAGATTTTTGGCTAGCAAAGATATTGGGCAAGCACCACATGTTGGAGGATCTATAACAATATAACTTCTATGTGAATATGAACAAACATAACTCATTACGTTGTCTTCCTTGTCCAACGTCAACAATTTGACATAAAATACTTAATGGAGGCTCACAATCATAAAAGATGTCCAAGATAGTATATTTGCATGTGAATCTTCTCTTCCCTTATTAATTCTTTAATGAATTGCATCATTGACTAATACTATGTTTGTTATCCTCCAATAAATTTTACCACTTATACTTTTCTTTATGTAATGTCATTACTTTCCATAAGATTAGCATATGATTTCTTTCATTATTTTCATTACTAGAATTGGAACATGAAAGTAAAGAAACAAAAACTCAAACTACTCTTTATTATATAACTCTCAACTCGATTACATAGATGGATGGATCACGAAACTAACACTCGAAAATAGATCATACTAAACTTTTATTCAACTAGATCACGAAATAACTAAGGATTGAACTAAAAGTAGGTAATGATAATAGAGGTGATGATAATACGATACCGGGGCACCTCCCCCAAGCTTGGCACAAGCCAAGGGGAGTGCCCATACCCATGTGCTCAAGTCTCCTTCTTCGGTGATGGTGGTGATGGCGTAGTGGCAAGCTTGGCCAGCTTACGTTTGAGGATGAAATTTTCCTCCCTCAAATCATCGACTTCTTGCTCAAGCTTCAATACCCTTTTACATAGTGCCTCTTTGCTTTCCTGCAGAAAACGGGACGGGATAAATTGGATCTTAGATTTGTTAACGGTGTTTGGGAGGCTCAACTTCTTGAACTCCACATGCATATCTCCAGGTTGAGGTAGAGGAGCATCATCCTCATCCGAACCCGCGTCTTCCGTCCCCTTTATGTAGGCATCTTGCTCTTCCTCTTTGGACCAGCCATAGGGGTCTATATCCCCATAGATCTTCGGATTTGCAACATAGTGTGATACGAAGCTCTCCCCATCGGAGTCCTGAGACGACATACTTCCAGATCTGCCAGGAAAATAGCACGAAACAAGAACAGAGGAGATTTCTAGGATACGGTGGTCAAAACATCTGGAAGTATATATAAAGATTTTTTATCTTGCAAAACAAGTAATCTAGAAGAAAAACGGAGTCGGGAAGGCACACGTGGGGCACACGAGGTACCAGGGCGCGCCTGGGGGGTGGCGCGCCTTGGTGCCTCGTGGGCACCAGGTGGGTCCCCCAGGTTGTTTCTTCTTTTTATATTTTTCTAAATATTCCAAAACTGACAGAAAATATTTTTATTGAATTTTTAGAGTCGGTTTACTTACCATATCACATACCTCTTCCTTTTCAGGGTTCTGGAGTGTTCCGGAAGGTCTCTCTTATGTATTCTTCCGGTGTAATTGTTTCAATAATATTAGTTTCAACATTAATAGGGGTACCTAAAATATAATGCTTAATTCTTTGCCCATTCACCACTCTCGGATTAGTGCCTTCGGAGTTATTTATTTTGATGGCTCCGGAGCGATAAACTTCTTCGATGATATACGGTCCTTCCCATTTAGGGAGGAGTTTTCCTGCAAAGAATCTCAAACGAGAATTGTACAATAGAACTTGCTCACCTACTTTAAATTCCCGTTTCTGAATTCTTCTATCATGCCATCTTCTAACTTTTTCTTTAAACAATTTGGCATTTTCATATGCTTGGGTTCTCCATTCATCTAATGAGCTAATGTCAAATAACCTCTTTTCACCGGCAAGTTTAAAATCATAATTTAGTTCTTTAATTGCCCAATATGCTTTATGTTCTAACTCAAGAGGTAAATGACATGCTTTTCCATAAACCATTTTATAAGGAGACATACCCATAGGATTTTTATAAGCAGTTCTATAAGCCCACAGTGCATCGTCAAGTTTCTTAGACCAATTCTTTCTAGATCTATTGACGGTTTTCTGCAAAATTAATTTTATTTCTCTATTGCTCAATTCAACTTGACCACTAGTTTGAGGATGATAGGGAGATGCAATTCTGTGATTGACATCATATTTATCAAGCAATTTACGGAATGCACCATGAATAAAATGTGAACCACCATCAGTTATTAAATATCTAGGGACTCCAAACCTTGGGAAAATAACATCTTTAAGCATTTTAATAGAAGTGTTATGATCAGCACTACTAGTTGGAATAGCTTCTACCCACTTAGTAACGTAATCAACAACAACTAAAATATGAGTATACCCATTGGATTTAGGAAAAGGTCTCATATAATCAAATTCCCAAACATCAAATGGTTCAACAGCAAGTGAATAATTCATAGGCATTTCCTGACGTCTACCAACATTACCAATTCTTTGACATTCATCACAAGTGGAGACAAACTTACGAGCATCCTTGAAAATAGTAGGCCAATAAAAACCAGATTATAATACCTTGTGTGCAGTTCTGTCTCCAGCATGGTGTCCTCCGTAAGCTTCGGAATGACACTTCCGTAGGATTTGTTCCTATTCATGCTCAGGTATACAACGTCTAATAATACCATCTAATCCTTCTTTATAAAGATGTGGGTCATCCCAGAAGTAATGTCTTAAATCAAAGAAGAACTTTTTCTTTTGTTGGTATGTAAAACTAGGTGGTATATATTTAGCAACAATGTAATTAGCATAGTCTGCATACAAAGGAGTATTACAAGAAGCATTTATGACAGCTAATTGCTCATCAGGAAAATCATCATTAATAGGTAGTGGGTCATCAAGAACATTTTCTATTCTAGACAAATTATCTGCTACGGGATTCTCAGCTCCCTTTCTATCAATAATATGCAAGTCAAATTTTTGTAGCAATAAAACCCACCTAATGAGTCTAGGTTTAGCATCTTTCTTTTCCATAAGATATTTAATATCAGCATGATCAGTGTGAACAGTTACTTTAGAATCAACTATATAAGATCTGAATTTATCACATGCAAACACAACTGCTAGAAATTCTTTTTCCGTAGTAGCATAATTTATTTGGGCACTGTCTAGAGTTTTACTAGCATAATGGATAACATTTAATTTCTTATCAACTCTTTGTCCTAGAACAGCACCAACAGCATAATCACTAGCATCACATATAATTTCAAAAGGCAAGTTCCAATCAGGCGGTTGAACAATAGGTGCAGCGGTTAAGGCTTCTAGACAATCATCATCAAAAACAAATGGAACATCTTTTTGCAAAAGATTGGTAAGAGGGATAGAAATTTTAGGGAAGTCTTTAATAAATCTCCTATAGAAACCAACATGACCAAGGAAACTTCTTATACCTTTAATATCTTTAGGACATGGCATTTTCTCAATAGCGTCAACCTTGGCTTTATCAACTTCAATACCGCTCTCAGAAATTTTATGCCCCAAGACAATACCTTCATTCACCATAAAGTGGCACTTCTCCCAATTCAAGACAAGATTAGTTTCTTCGTATCTCTGCAAAACTCGATCAAGGTTGCTTAAGCAATCATCAAAAGAAGTTCCGTAAACGGAAAAATCATCCATGAAAACCTCAACAATCTTTTCACAAAAGTCAGAGAATATAGCAGTCATACATGTTTGAAAGGTAGCAGGTGCATTGCATAAACCAAAAGGCATACGTCTATAAGCATAAGTTCCAAAAAGACAAGTAAATGTGGTTTTCTCTTGATCGGGTTGTGATACGGGTATTTGAGAAAAACCAGAATAACCATCTAGGAAACAAAAGTGTGTATGCTTAGACAATCTTTCTAACATTTGATCAATAAAAGGTAAGGGGTAATGATCTTTTCTAGTTGCTTTGTTTAATTTTCTAAAATCAATTACCATCCTATAACCAGTTACAATTCTTTGTGGAATGAGTTCATTTTTATCATTAGGAACAACGGTGATACCTCCTTTCTTAGGGACACAATGAACAGAACTTACCCATCTACTATCAGCTATGGGATAGATTATACCTGCTTCCAGAAGTTTTAATATTTCAGTTCTTACCACCTCTTTCATCTTAGGATTTAATCGACGTTGGTGGTCGACAACTGGTTTAGCATCAGGCTCCATATTAATTTTGTGCTGACATAGAGTGAGACTAATGCCCTTAAGATCATCAAGAGTATATCCGATAGCAGCTCGGTGCTTCCTTAGAGTTTTCAGCAATCTCTTTTCTTCATGCGCTGAAAGGTTAGCACTAATAATAACAGGATATATCTTCTTTTCATCAAGATAAGCATATTTCAATGTATCAGGCAATTGCTTCAATTCAAACACATGATCACCTTTAGGTGGAGGAGGACCTCCAAGAGTTTCACCAGGCAAATTATGTTTAAGGATAGGTGGTTGATCAAAGAACATCTTATCTATTTCATTTCTTTCATTCATATGCATATCATTCTCACGGTCTAGCAAATATTGTTCTAACGGATCAGTAGGAGGTACGACAATAGAAGCAAGACCAATAATTTCATCTTTACTAGGCAATTCTTTATCATGAGGTTGTCTACGAGACTTAGAGAAATTAAACTCATGAGACATGCCACCAAAATTAACACCAACAGTTTTTTTAGCGCAATCAATCTTGGCATTAACAGTGTTCAAAAAAGGTCTACCGAATATAATGGGACAAAAATTATCTTGTGGAGAACCGAGGACTAGAAAATCAGTAGGGTATTTTATTTTTCCACACAAGACTTCAACATCTCTAACGATCCCAAGCGGCGTAATGGTATCTCTGTTTGCAAGCTTAATAGTAACATCAATGTCCTCTATTTCAATAGGTGCAATATCATTCATAATTTCTTGATATAAGGTAAACGGAATAGCGCTCACACTAGCACCCAAATCACACAAGCCATGATATCGATGATCTCCTATTTTAACAGAGACAACAGGCATGCCTACTACATGTCTGTTTTTATCTTTAGGATCTGGTTTAGCAATTCTTGCTGCTTCATCACAGAAGTAAATAACATGCCCATCTAAATTATCGACCAAGAGATCTTTAACCATAGCAACATTAGGTTCAACTTTAATTTGTTTACAGGGTCTAAGTGCTCTAATATTACTTTTGTTAACCATAGTTGAAACTTTAGCATGTTCCTTAACCCTAACAGGAAAAGGTGGTTTCTCAATATAAGCAGTAGGCACAACTGGATCAACATGGTAAACAATTGTTTTTTCTTTAACACTAACGGGTTCCTCTATCTTTTCTTTAACAGGGGGATGATATTTAAACCACTTCTCCTTAGGAAGATCAACATGAGTAGCAAATGATTCACAAAAGGAAGCTACTATCTCAGAGTCAAGTCCATATTTAGTGCTAAACTTATGAAAAGCATCGGTATCCATAAAAGATTTAACACAATCGAACTCAAGTATTATACCTGACTCATTACCTTTGTCGAGTTCCCAATCTTCAGAGTTGCGTTTAATTCTTTCCAGAAGATCCCATCTGAATTCAATAGTTTTCTTCATAAAGGAGCCAGTCGAAGAAGAATCGAGCATGGTTTGATCATCATGAGAAAGCTGAGCATAAAAATTCTGTAAGATAATTTCTTTTAAGAGCTCATGATTGGGGCATGTGTACATCATGTACTTAATCCTCCCCCAAGCTTGAGCGATGCTTTCTCCTTCAAGAGGCCAAAAATTATATATATAATTTCGATCACGATGAAGCAGATGCATAGGATAAAACTTTTGATGAAATTCCAATTTCAATCGATTCCAATCCCACGTTCCAATATCATCACATAGACTATACCATGTCAATGCCTTTCCCTTCAAAGATAAAGGGAAAACTATCTTCTTAACTTCATCTCCGGGTAAACCTGCAAGTTTAAATAATCCACAAACTTCATCCACATAGATTAGGTGCATATCAGGATGTAGTGTTCCATCTCCTGTATAAGGATTAGCTAGCAGTTTCTCTATCATACCCGAAGGAATCTCATAAAAAATATTTTCAGTAGGTGCAGTAGGTTGAGGAGCAACTATTTGTGCTTCCGGTCGAGGTGAAGATACCCCGAACAGACCCCTCAAAGTATTACTTTCCATAGTGACAAGTGGCAATAAATTTCAGAACGTAATATAAATGTTTCCTTACCAAATTCCACTCATCAAAGGCGCTTCACTCCCCGGCAACGGCACCAGAAAAGAGTCTTGATGACCCACAAGTATAGGGGATCAATCGTAGTCCTTTCGATAAGTAAGAGTGTCGAACCCAACGAGGAGCAGAAGGAAATGACAAGCGGTTTTCAGCAAGGTATTTTCTGCAAGCACTGAAATTATCGGTAACGAGTAGTTTGATAGCAAGATAATTTGTAACAAGTGACAAGTAGCGATAGTAACAAAGAGTGCAGCAAGGTGGCCCAATCCTTTTTATACCAAAGGACAAGCCGGAACGATCTCTTATAATAAGCAAAGCGTTCTCGAGGACACATGGGAATTTCATCTAGTCACTTTCATCATGTTGGTTTGATTCGCGTTCGTTACTTTGATAATTTGATATGTGGGTGGACCGGTGCTTGGGTGTTGTTCTTACTTGAACAAGCCTCCCACTTATGATTAACCCCTCTCGCAAGCATCCGCAACTACGAAAGAAGAATTAAGATAAATCTAGCCATAGCATTAAACATATGGATCCAAATCAACCCCTTACGGAATAGCGCATAAACTAGGGTTTAAGCTTCTGTCACTCTAGCAACCCATCATCTAATTACTACTCTACAATGCATTTCCTTGGGCCCAAAGATGGTGAAGTGTCATGTAGTCGACGTTCACATGACACCACTAAGAGAATAAACAACATACATATCATCAAAATATCGAACGAATACCAAATTCACATGATTACTTATGACAAGACTTCTCCCATGTCCTCAAGAACAAAAGTAACTACTCACAAATCATATTCATGTTCAAGATCAGAGGGGTATTAAATAGCATAATGGATCTGAACATATAATCTTCCACCAAATAAACCAACTAGCATCAACTACAAGATGTAATCAACACTACTAGCAACCCACAGGTACCAATCTGAGGTTTTGAGACAAAGATTGAATACAAGAGATGAACTAGGGTTTGAGATGAGATGGTGCTGATGAAGATGTTGATGAAGATTGGTCCTCCCACGATGAGAGGATCGTTGGTGATGTCGATGGCGACGATTTCCCCCTCCCGGAGGGAAGTATCCCTGGCGGAATCGCTCCGCCGGAGAGCAAAAGTGCTCCTGCCCAAGTTCCGCCTCGAGACGGCGGCGCACCGTCCCGAAAGTCTTCCCTATATTTTTTCTAGGGCAAATGGGCTTATATACCAGAAAATGAGCACCGGAGGCTGGCCAGGGGCCCCACGAGCCACCAGGGCGCGCCTGGGGGGGGGGGGGGTGGCGCGCCCTGGTGCCTCGTGGGCACCTGGATGGCCCCCCTCTGGTACTTCTTTGCTCCAGTATTTTTTATTTATTCCAAAATAAATCTCTGTAAAATTTCAGCTCATTTGGAGATGTGCAGAATAGGTATCTCTGACATAGCTTTTTCATGTCCAGAATTCCAGCTGCCGGCAATCTCCCTCCTTGTGTAAATCTTGCATATTAAGAGAGAAAAGGCATTAGAATTACTCCACAAAGTATTATATTGATTAAAAACACTATAAATAACAGTAGGAAAACATGATGCAAAATGGACGTATCACCTGTCTCCTATTTTTATTGTGTACACTTATTTTTGGTTGCCATTCATACATTTTTTTATTTCATCTGACACATTTTTGATACATACATTCACCAATTCTTTGCTACGAGAGCAAGACCAAAGAAAACAAGAACCACAATTAGACATTTTAGAAGATGTCCAACTTCCATAACTGCTCCCACTAGTTGGACTAATATCTTCTCTATGTCTTCATTGTTGATCTGCGGATTCTTCACCTTCACAACTTCTTTCTTCTTCGATTCTAAAGAAGTAGACGTTGCTTCCCCTTTGGTCTCTTCTTTAATCTCATCTATAGATTCAATTCTAGCTACAAGTGCACGGACATCTAGCAAATTCCATGCGATCAAAAGATCGATGTATTCTTTCTCCCAATACCAAAACTTGCATCCCTCCTACACACAAATTTGAGCAAATAAGCTACCAAAATTTTGTCGAAACCGAGAGCAAAACCGAACCAACAGAAGCACGTACCCCATCATTTTTGCACTTGATGAACACCCATTGGGGATGTTCCGGCGTCGAAGAGACGCGGCGCACGACCTGCCGTGGGCAGTCATCGCACTTTATGAGCGGCAACGGTGAGCCGGCAAGCCTCTGGGCCAGCACTGAGCCAGGGCGCCGGCCGGCCGTGGCTTTGCAGGCGAACCGACGATGGGGTAGCTCCGAGCGGCTAGAGTAGGACTCGACACCTACATGCGGCACCGATGCGTTGCCGGGGCTCTGTGGTCCGGTACTCGGCCAATCCATGGCAAAGCGCAGTCGCCGGCGGCCGGATTCGGCAAATCCGGCCGGCAGGATGCGCCAAATCCCGCCGCCGCAGATCTAGCGCTTCGCCTCCTGCACCGGGCCGAGGGAGGCACCAAAGCCGGTAGATGTGCTGGGAGGAGGAGGGGAGGGGGCTGGAGAGCAAGGTGGCCGGGGAAAATGGGCGGCGGCGTAGGGTTTGTGCACGGGCGGAGGGCGTGCGGGGGAAGGGGATAGAAAAAGGGCAGTCTGTGTTGCCGACTGGCGGGCCAGGGGAAGGAGTAGGCGGGCGAGGCGCGTGTCCGCTTCGTGTCCGCGCCGACGCAAATGAGGCCTAAATTTGGGCCGGGAATGGGTCGGCAGGCGGACGAAAAGCGGACGCGCGTCCGTTTGGGTTGGCGCGTTAGGCTGACTTTTGTGTCCGTTTTGACCCAAACGGACACGCGCGGATGAAATGGGTCGACGCGTTGGAGTTGCTCTTAGTTTCTTTAATTCTTAAACAACATATATAGTTTTTTGCACAGTAACATCACATATAGTCGAGCAACAAATATCTGATCATTAGTTATGCAAGCGCATTTCTATCAGGTTCTAGTAACAATATACTAGGCCCGTAAGGGATTCATTTTTCTGGTTTTCTTGAACCCTTTTTTACCATTGTTGTTGGGGCGACCCGTGTCCAGGGCAGTTCCTGGGCGCAGTAAAAAAAATTCTTCGTTGGATGGTTTTGGCACGTTTGAATTGACCTTATGGTTTGCGAATCAACCTATGGTTGGATGGTTAGGTGGACAGTGGTATCCTCAACCCATCAGAATTCAAGTCCTGGTGCTCGTATTTATCCTGGATTTATTTCAGGATTTCCGGCGATGCGCGTTCAGTGGGAGGAGACGTTCCCGTCGACTACGAGGCGCCTACGGTGACTTCGTAAAATCTCAATATGTCGGCTCAGTCTCTCGGAGATGTTCATAGGGGTAGGGTGTGCGTGTGTGCGTTTATAGGGGTGAGTGTATGCGCGTATATATGAGCAATTGCGTCTGTACTGTGTTAAAAAAAAATTGACCTTGTGGTTGCCGATTTAGATGGCCATACGCGTGTGCAGGAGATTCTACTGGAGAGTTCCTCTGTTTTTTTTTTTTATTTACTTGTCTACGCGTTTTGCACGTTTGATTTTTACGTGGCGGTTGGCGATTTACACGGGTGGATCGAGGCGTCAGAGTTGTCTCTCTGGACCTCTCGAGAGGCATCCCATCAAAACCGCTTCGCCGATGTAGACGACTATGAAATGCCTCTGTGCATCTCCCAGATCGTGGTTCCCACAACCATCCTTCCCGTCCTCTCTGCCAGGCCCTACCGCCGGCATCCAAATCCTCTCCGAGCGCCTGCTTCCCATCTTCCCTCCCCGGGCCGAGGTGGTGGCGCACGCAGCCGTCGCACCTCCTTCCGCTTCGGCTGCACCAACCCCCCTCTTCACATACACCCTGTCCTAGCCGGCTGCACAAGGGAGGCGACCGGGCACCTCGCAAAGGAAGACGAGGCGGGCGACCACCGGGACAGCCAACCCACGGTGGTGGATGGCGGAGAGGGACGATGGTGACGCCGCTCGGCGAAGAGGTGGCGATGGGAGGGCGTTTGTGGTGGTCGCCTGGTCGGTCGCGGATGGCATGGTCATGGAACCGCGACTGGGCAGAGGAGCGGCGGCGGCACCAGGCGGTGGGAGTTCGCGGGGAGGAGGCGACCGCGTCGAGTTGGTGCTCGCCAGCATCCTCACGGATGGGTTGCTGTCCCATCCATCGCCACGCAAGAGCGGTCCGCTGCGCCCGTGAAGCGAAGACTGAGAGTGTGCAGTGCCGTCCTCGGCACATCCCGGCGAGCGCCGCCCCAGGAAGCTGCATCACCGCCACGCATCCCCCGTGCCCCGAGTGACGACGTTTCACCTGATGTTTCTCGCCACGGCAGCGCAGAAGGGAACCAACGCGTCATCTGAGCGAGCGAGAGGATGATGCTGACGGATCTGCTCCTCTTTTTTCCGGCGTTGCTTTCAGTTTGGTCCTAGGTGGTGCCCTTCCCCCTTCCTCGGCAAGCCTGCGCCAGTTTCCAACTTGGAGCCGGCGGTGGACGAGCCCACGGCCTGCTGTTCTCCGGCGGCGAGCCAACAGCGAGCTGCTGCAGTGTTTCGCCCCTCCTTTCCCCACGAACTCTCGACTCCTCCTCTGTTCCTCACGCGGCAAGCAGCGAGCTAGCAACTCTCAGGCGGTAGCTCGCCAGTTGGTCGTCACTTCGTTGGCAGCAGCAACACCACTAAGGTATGCTGCTCTTTTGTTCTTTTTCACATCCACCGTTCAAATCTATATAAGTACACACACCATGATTATTACTAGCTTAGATGGTAGTTTGTATTTTCTAGACTTCTATTTTTACTGATGTAAGGGAAAAAATATGTTGGAGGTTTTTTTTTGTTCTTCGTTGTTATATGTCGTTGCAGAAAGGTTTTGTTTTACAAGGAGATGAACTGTCATTGCTTAAAAGTTCAGATCAGAAGGTGGGTGCATATAGTACAGAAAATTGAATGCCTAACTGATTATTAGTCTAAACAGAAGGTTTATCAGGTATGTGTGCAGGTCTGTCGGGAGGACATGGATTTTGAGGTCCAGCTCCTGCCCGCATGTGCAAGAAATTCATGACCTACATCTCTAATATAGCATGGTAAATCATTTTTATTCTTGATCTATCCATTACGTTGTGTTCCATTTCCTGGAAGGAATTCTGGTTTAATTTCACATGCTGTTCAAACACATAAACACTTGATGTGCATTACTGACGTACTGAGGAAATGCTACAGCTTGAGGTCTATGTACATTTAGAACTTTAGTTCTGACGACATGTGTCTTGTGGAGTATATTGGCTTCCAGTACAACTGAGCATGATTTATTTGCAATATACTGCTGCACTACATTATTCCCAAGTCAAGCATAACATTTTGGGCATAACTTGACGTGCAGTGCAAGTCGTCAAAACAGATGAGAAATTCCTTCTTATTCCAGAACCGCTTAAATTTCCCCCGTACCTATTTCCCCATTTGATCTTTGTTTGTAGGAGATATTGGCACAATGACTTTATGTTTTTAGCAGTACTGTTTGTTTTTTCTTTTGCAAGAAATGCTCTAGGAATTGGACTGTAGCAGTTTGGTCTCTTGAGCTCATAAGATCGGTTCTTACCAAAGAGCTGCTTACAAACGTACCGGTCTTTAATTACCAATTAATGGTTGCATAATCTGACTGCTTTCGTTCCTATGGATCATGCTTACAGTTGAGTATCCACTGATTCATAAATGCTTGACCTGGCTATACATCTCCTTTTGTAAATCATTCTCCCAGCCCCTAATTACCAACTAACAGCTGCATAACAGGACTTTGCTTTCTCCCGTGTTAATCATGCTTCCAATTCAGTGCCTACTGATTCACATTGTCTAATATGCATGTACCTTTTTTTGTTTATAACCATGCTCTGGTTAAATAGTAACAGAACATAGACCAACATTTCCTTTTGGCTATATAAGATTCTTCAAACAAAATATATATTAGAGAGCTACTTATCGCCTACCTTTTCAATACCAATTACTGCCAGTAAATAACACTATTGTGGATATTTGGGTAACTTCAGAATTATTGTTTTCTTTGCTTTCTTGCACCCAGGAAAAAAACGACCACACTCTACACAACTTCCGAGATCCAAGGTCGTTTTAGCTTTTTCTCATCTACATCTAAAGGTTTCTTATTATGTGGAATTTCCTACAATCTTCTCACGTTTTTTTGTTCACTGCCTCATTGCTCCTCTAGCAATTAGTTCGTACAATTCCTTCTCTAAATGGAAGTACTTACAAATCTAAGTAACTTGTGCCTTCTCCATGTCATTTATCGGATTTTATTTTGGAAGGTTGCTAATTATATACTCTAGCTATTTTCTTTCTTTTTTTCTATAATTTCATACTTGATTATTTTCTTGAGGCCACAAGGCATTTTCCGTGTGTCTAAGGTTCTAATGGCCTGAGATTTAAGTATAGAGTGGCACGCCGTGCGTCATCGGTATAAAACTTAGGCCCCTAGAACTTCCCATTTCTAGCATCATTGCTATCTTAGAGCATCTCCAACAGGCGCCGCTAAAAACCAGTTTACAGCGCGGCCGCAGCCGTTTTTTGCGCGCCGCGGAGCGCTGGCTCCCAGCGGCCGCTGCAAAAAACAGCGCGCGCGTCGCTCCAGCAGACGCGCTATATTTTGTACTACTCGTTGTCTTCTTCTTCTACTTCGACTCGATATACATTCGACTCCGACTCGGTACTCATCATAGATAAACGATACATAGATAGATAATTATACATAGGTGGTTCATAGCGTAGATAGTTTTCGCATAGATAGATAAAAAAAAAAGATAGTACAACTACTACTCGTCCTCCTCCGACTCCGACTCCGCCTCGGTGATGTCCTCCTCCGACGTCTCGATGAAGGCGTCAACATACCGATCGTCGTTGGAGTCCCAGGACGACGCTTCCCCTAGCGCAATGTTGAACTCAGCGGCCCGCTTCCGCGCACGCCTGTCCTCGCGATAGGCGGCTCGCAACGCTCTCTTCTCCTCCCTCACCGCCCTCCTTTGCGCGTAGAACTGCTGCTCGTTGATGATGTCTTGCGGGAAGCGTTGGCGCCACTGCTCCATGGCTTCCTCATCCATCTCGGCGATGCCGAGGCGGTGCTCCCGCCTCCGGTTTTGGCGGCGTTCCTCGTCGGTGACCAGCCGCGGCGGAGGCGCGAGCTCAATCGCCCGCTCCCGCGTCGGCACGTCGGGGAAGTTCATCTCCCGACGAAGCCGCCGGAGGCGCCACGCCGCCGCGTCGTACGCGTGGGCGGCCTCGTGGGCGCTGTCGAAGGTGCCGAGGCTGAGGCGCATCTCGCCGGACCGGATCTCAGCAGAGAAGGCGCCGGAGGGGCGCGCGCGGACGCCGCGGTAGCCTGAAGCTCCTCGGCGGAGCGGCGGCATGGTGGCGCGGCGGCGGCGAGGCGAGAGAGCGGCGGACAGAGCGCTGGAGAGAGCGCCGGACAGAGCTGTTTTTTATAACGCGTGCCGGACGCCGCGCGCCAAAACTAGCGCGCGCCCGGCCGCTTTTCCCCGCGCGCGCGCAATCCCCGCGCGCCTGATTTTCCCGCGCCCGCTGGAGCGCGCGAAACCGCGCCGCGCGCGCTAAAGCCCACTTTTACCCCGCGCCCGCGTTTTTTACGGTCACTGTTGGAGATGCTCTTACATAAAGCTGACAATTTTATCATGAGATTTTCCTTGGTCCTTAGATAGTGTGGGTCTGGTCACATGAATTTCTTCAAATTTCAATCTTGATATTAAAGCAATTCAAATGTTTGCATACATCCTGCTGATTGGAGAATGTACAGAGCTCTTATGGATTTGGCGCATCGGACATCATCCGTGCTAATGAATTGTCTAAAAGGACAGTTGATTGTTCCAGGAAGCCGAGCTCTTATGGATTTGGCGCATTGTACATCATCCATGCTAATGAATTCTCTAAAAAGACAGTTGATTGTTCCTGGAAGCTGTGTTAAAGTTGTACATGTGGTCGTCTTGAGTGTTTCCCAATATATATGTTGTATGAAAACATACGGTAGTGATTAGATAAATATGTCAGTTACTTTGAAAATTGCTACTGGGGTCTTGAAACAGCCTCATTGTTGGCATTATCTTCTGTCTGTTAACAAACTAGAGCTTTGCAATTCTGTATCCAGTAGCCACTATCACCACCTACTGTAGATCACTTATGCATATACCGCCTAGACTAGATGCACCCTTTCTTGTATGAACTATTTTGCACCACCTTACTGTAGATCACTTCTGCATATACCAATTAGACTAGATGTACCCTTTTCTTATATGAACTACTTTGCAACGAATCAAGTCTTGAGATGACTTACCAAAAATTACAAAAAAACAAATAACTTATCAATCCATGTGGCGCGGCGTGCCGCCGCGCACTACACGCTAGTGCTTCCCAATGTTTGCAGAATGGGTCTAGCTACAACTCAGTTGACTGAGATTTAAAATTAAATCTCAGTCAACTGACGTCAGCTGCCCGTTCTGTTTCAGTGTTATTGCATCTCCCACGTTGACCCGCAAATTTGCTCCGGTATCCGTTCGCGGACAGGGGACCAGTCCGCGGACACAGATGCAGGAGCCGGCCATCCAACGCTACCCGCATACATTTCAAGCCGGTTAGTTGAGTTTCAACTAACCGGACGAAATTCATGCAAACATGGCGGATTTCATGTAAACCGGATGAAATTCGTTACATTTCGAACATTTCTCATATAAACCGGATGAAAGTCATTACATTTTTCATATAAACCGGACAAAACCCTACTCTAAACCTAATCTAAATGATCGCCGGCGCACGTTCCCCATGTCCGGCCATGAGCCCCGAGAACTGAAGCTCCGGCTAGTGCCTTCGCCTTCTCTAGTTCCGCCTCGGCGGTCTCCGGCTCTGCCTTCGAAGCCTCATCGCCGCAGCCTAAGCGACTAATTGGCCGACGATGATCAGCCCACCAAGCTTGGCTTCAGCGCGAGGGAAGGAGCGGCGGCCTTCTTGGGATCCGAGCGGTGGCGACCTACCATGCACTACTCTTCCTCGCTGCCGGCGGCACCCATAGACGTGCCGGCTTCGTGGTCGTGGCGGCGGGGCGCGGCCTTGGCAGAGCCGGCGATGTCCTCCTCCTCGTCGCTCTTGCCATACACCTCGTTTGCCCCCTCATCCATCTCCTTGTAGGCGGCCTGCAATTTCGCCTGATATTGGCGGTACCGCCAGCGGTCGCGGCGGATGTCGTGGGCGGAGCGGTAGGAGTCGAGTAGCGCCTCCTGCTCCGCCACGTCCACGTCCGGCACGATGGCTGTGCCGATGGTGAGTTGCTCCACCGCGCGTCGGTGCTGCGTTCCTAGTGACAGACATGCAACGGTCCTCCCCCACTATAGACAAAATACCACCGAGTTGCAGTTGGGGGTGACGTTTGCAGTTGCGTGCTTAGTGGTAGACATGTAACTGCCCCCTCCCCAGAAAAATGCCACTGAGTTGCAATCATGTTAAGGACATGTAGTTGCAGTCGGAGGCGACACTTACAGTTGCGTGCTTAGCGGCAAACATGCAACTCCCACCCTTCCCAGACAAAACACCCCTGAGTTGCAGTCTCGTCAAAGACATGTAGTTGCATTCAAGGGTGTAGAATCAAGAGAGTATCGACCAGAGAGAGGGTGAATGGGAGATTAAAAATTTCTTTCCAAACTTCAAATCTCTGAGTATAACACAATGGAAAAACATATTAAGGAGGAACAACAACTAAGACAGAAATGCACACTAGAAGATAAATTAGATGAGCCGCAAAGATCAGGCGAAACTTTCAAGGAAAGTGATGAAGATCCTACGGGCGTAGTGACATAGAACTCTGAGGATAAAGATGGTAACGAAAGGAAACAAAACTAACAGCATGAATGAGACAACCACGATAAACAAAACACCCAGCACAACATAATTGCAAGCAAACTACTCCGAAATATTCATCAGCGACATGCTAACCTGAATAACAAAGTAACATCAAATAAATAACAGACGAACATACATACACACAACCTTAAGAACAACAAACACAAATATACTACTCAATATTTTCATATAACTGATAGAATTACTTGAAGGGTGATCGGAGATAATTGCACCGAAGGACAACACTTGATACACAACTTAGTCGAGAATGAATTACCGAAGATAAATACAGACTGAGAAATAACCATTGGTGCTCGATGGCGACAAAAGATTTGGTAGACTAGTTCACTCTTCTGCAAAAGAGCTACATCTGGTTGGAGGGACTTGTGATTGAACACAGGAGCAAACCTCTCTCCGCCCTATTCTCCTCAACGTGAAGTTGATCAGACTTCATTTTATTTTACTCGTGGTAGATTCTTCTCGGTGATCTCCAAACCTTCAACAGACTTGCTTCGCAAATCACAATAACTCTTGGTTGCTAAAGACTTTTAATTGAAGACGACAATTACTCTTCATCACTCAAGCTGACATCTAACCGTCTAAAGAGTTAGCGGGTCTCAAAAGTAATAGGTACAAGAACTCTCATCTTAGATCTACTGTGATGCTCAACCACTACCTAAGTTTTGGTTTTTGATTTTCTCTCAGTGGATTTTAAACTCAAATCTCTCATAGAGGGGGTGCTCGAACAATCTTCTCAGAATCTCGATTGGAGCAGTCAACGAATCACGTTGGTGCGTGGTGACTATTCATAGCCGCAGCCTTCCCAGAAGGGAAATGGCCATTGAGGAAAAACTGTACAGCCAATGGCCGACCGACACATTTCCAATGGTTGGATTTCAAACGCACTCGACAACTTTACTTGAGGAACAAGTAAAGCTGACTCCTCTGCTGAAACATATCTCTTGCAACCAAGAAGATCAACGTCTCTGGCTAGCAAGTAATGTTTCGAAGCTTGACGAGATTTCTCTCAACTCTCATATGTTTCGGCTAAGCATCACAACAGACATAAGTCTCGAAATACTTATAACCCTCTTAATACTACAGTGGTCCTATTATGACTCAAATAAGAAAAAAAGGATAGCGAAACAAATGCTACGTCTTTGCTTTTTGTCCACAATCTTCTCGACATCAGTCATTTCTTCTTGGACAGCCCGCTAACAAATTGCTTCACTTCAGCAGTATTTTTGGGGGTCAACTCCGTCACACAATCTTCTAGGAATAGCATTCCTCGAAACATATTCATCTTCTCTGTTGCACAAATAACTCTCGGTGAAGTTTATATCAAACTTATCGACATAATGTAGCATTCCTCTCGTTACGCCAGAGACTATTTCTCTCTGTGTGCACTAACAAGCAAATCAATCCCATACTGTTTCTAACAACAATCTCCAATTTACACAAGGGGTGAGCCATTGCACCAACAAAGGGAGAAACTTGCAGTTGCGTGACTCGTAGCAGACATGCAACTGCCCCCTCCCCCGAAAAACACCATTGAGTTGCAGTCGTGTTGACGAAATGCAGTTGCAATCGGAGGTGACACTTGTAGTTGCGTGCCTAGTGACAGACATGTAACTGAACCCACAGCCACTGAAAACACTACCGAGTTGCAGTCAAGGCGACACTTGCAGTTGCGTGCCTAGTGGTAGACATGAAACTGCCCCTCCTCCGACAAAACACCACCGAGTTGCAGTCGCGCTAAAGACTTGGAGTTGCAGTCCCAGGCGACACTTGCAGTTACGTGCCTAATGTCAGGCATGCAACTGTCACCCTCCCTGGACAAAACACCACTGAGTTGCAGTCGCGTTAAAGACATGCAGTTGCAGTAGAGGTCGACACTTGCAGATGCGTGCCTAGTAGAATACATGCAATTGCCCCCTTCCCTCACAAAACACCACTGAGTTGCAGTCACGTTTAAGACATGCAGTTGCAGTAGGGGCCGACACTTTGCAGTTGTGTGCCTAGTGGAACACATGCTACACTACTGGAATCAGAGAATTTGCCATCAGTCCATTCTTTGCCGTCTGCTAGCGGACGGCAAAGATGGTGTGTGCCGTCTGTTTCCTAAAAGCAGACGGCAAAGAACGGCCTCAAGGCAAACATGAGTTTTGCCGTCAGTGCGTTCTTTACCGTCGGCTAGCAGACGGCAAATGGGAGAATAGCAGACGGCAAAGAGCGGACTTGGCCCCAGAGAAGCGCGGAGGTGGGTAGGTCAAACGGACGTTTCATATACCGTCAGTCCAGTCTTTGCCGTCGGCTAGCAGACGGCAAAGAGCACAGAAAGCGGATGGCAAAGAAAAAGCAGACGGCAAAGATGTTTTCAAAACAAAAAAGAAATAACCCTTCGCCGCGCGCCCCCCGCAGCTCTATCCAGTTTCTCCCCCGCGCGCGCCCCCCGCAGCCAACTGCTCTGCCCCGCCGCCGCCCGTCCCCGCCTCCACCTCCCCCTGCCCTCGCGCGGCCCGCTCCCCCTCCCCTCGCACGACCCCCCCGCCTCTCCCCTCGCGCCGCCGCCCGATCCAAGCCGCCGAGGCCCAGGCCATCTCCGCCGTCGCCGAGGCCCAGGCCCGAGCCCGACGCCCCTCCCTCCCCGTGGGCTGGACCCCTCCTTCCCCGCGAGCTCCTGGTCCGGTCCGGCCCCTCCGGCGACCCACTGCGGCGGACGGCGCCCCACCCCCGTTCCCCCTCCCCTCGTCCTGGCCGTGAGGCACCAAGGTGAGCAACTCCTGTTTTTTTTGTATGTTGAGCCACCAATGCTAATTAGTATTTCAATGTCCAAACACTAGCTGAATTGTTTCTTTATGTGAACGTACTTGTTGTAATGGGTTTCATATTGTCAAATACTTGCTGTAATTTTTCTTTAAGCTCAAATGCTTGCTGTAATTAGTATCTCAATGTCCAAAAACTTGCTGAAGATGTTTAAATTAGTTTGTATTATTGTTTTGGTATGTGTTGTGGAATAGCTAATTTTTTGAAACTATTAGTATACATATCATATTTTTAAATTATGTGGGTAATCTGACCACCTCAGTCAAAAAGGTTACCACAACCCTTATCCATCATTTATCCCTCAAACCAAACACTCCATGGCTATCCTCAACCATGTTTCATCCTTCAAACCAAACAAAAGATGGGTTGACCTCACCCACCCAACCAAACAGAAAAAAGGCTATCCCTAGCCAGGTGGTTAGGGATACCCACAACCACCCTAGCTTGTCCCTCAAACCAAACACATCCCAAGGTGTAGTACCAAAACTATTGCAGCTGTGTTAAATGATCAGTCAAATCTTCAGGTACAAACATAGGCATTGTGGTATATCTGGCCGTATAATTAATGACATTGCAAACAAAAACGAACTAGCCCTATACTCAGTTTAGTGATATAGTATATTATACTCACACATTGTGGAGACCTCAATTGATTGTGAGGCCTCCAATCCTAGGGAGTTTAGTGATATAGTATATTATACTCACACATTGTGTAGATTTTGATTTGATGCATAAAGCACAAAGCATATGTAATTTCATAGTGCAGAGTTCTGCGGTGCTTATGTTGGTTGTGGCGTTGTGTCGGTGCTTTTCATGTGCAGGAGATCTTCTCTTCACCTCCACGAGCACCGTTCCCCCTCCCCTCGTCCAACAAGGTGAGGACCCCATCCCCCCTCCCCTCACTGATTTTTTTCAAATTTGCTATGGATGATGATTTTGCTATAGATGTACTAGATGAATAGAAATTGATTTGGACAGATTGTGCAAGTAGTAGTACTAGATGATTGTGCAAGTAGTTGTACTAGATGATTTTGCTATGGATGTACTAGATGATTTTGTTCTGGAAACACTTTGGGCATGCAGCAAGAACATTGATGTGATTTACCAAAAAAGTCACACTAATATACTAAAATTATTTGTAGCAGAAATAAATTTGCACATAGCAGCATTGATAAGTTTATAAAAAATATGAGCAATTCTGAAAAAAAATCATATACCTTGACCTGAAATTGGGTAGTTAATTTACAAAAATGCATTTGCTAGGCTAGGCTCCATGTTAGTTGTTGGACACATGTAAATATATTTGCTAGATACAACTAGCTTGTTCATATGGCATAGCAGCACACACACACACATTGTGGAGACCTCAATTGGTTAATGGAGAAGGCTAACATGTATGAATGCTATATAGATGTATGGGTGGATGTATGTATGGATTTTCATTAAAAAAATTAGTTTCTTTCTTGCTTATTTTCTTTATAGGTTAGATGTTGTTGAACTGCGAGATGATGTTGATGATGTTTTTATTAGATTGTTGTGCGAGTGCTTATGTTGGTTCTGCCGGTGCTTTTCATGTGCGAGTGCTTACGTTGGTTCTGCCAGTCCATTCTTTTTTTTTCATTTAATTGCGTTTACTCTTTGTCATGGCAGGTGTTGAAAGATGGTGGGCGCGGGTCCAGAGCGCTCCGCGGGTACTTCTTTGGCGGCGGCCCGCACGAGGGCTACTTCCATTCCACCCCTACCTCTCCGGAGAGCGTTGATAGAGAGTATGGGGACACCGGCGGGCGCTTCTTCGTCGGCGTCGTTGCCCACCGGGAGAGGAGGTCGGGGAGGGAAGAAGAGAGGTGGAGGACGTGGCCGCGGGAGAGGTAGGCAGGCTGCTACGCCTTCCTCGCCGCCACCCCCAGCTCATTCACCCGAGCACAGGACTGCTAGGGTGGACCCATCTGAGGTGGAGGCTACGGGGACTCCGGACCACGAGCCTCGGGTCGACGGGCCTTCGGCCCATGAGACTCCGGTCCCAGAGGCTTCGGCCCACGAGACTTCGGGCCAGGCTACGTCCCAGGAGACGTCCGGATGGGGTACCTGGCCGGATCCGCCTGAGGGGGCGAGTGGCCATGCTGATGGTGGCGGGGATGAGTGTACTGATAGTGAGGGCGAGGTGGTTGAGGGGGCCACCGTGTACCAGCGTGGTGGTACACGGCTCCCGTCCCTGCCGGCGACCCGCGAGCAGAGGCCGGTGATTAGGCCTGATGGGGAGAAGTAAGTGCATTTACTATTTTTGTACATTTTGCCTTCACGTTTCTTCAAATATCTAATGCGTTGGCCTTGTCATACTGCAAGGGTTGGGTACACGCCAGTGACGTCCGCAGGCCCAACACCGTCCTTGGTGTGCTTTGCCGTTAAAATTTCCCGGGGTTTGTCACGTTGCCCGGTGAGGGTCAGCTTCCAGAGCTAGGATTGAGCTGGGAGCACTACTTGGCTGCCCCGGCCCGCCGGAGGAGATGATCGACGGTGTCTTGTGCCACACGAGGGCCGAGATGGTGATCAGAAGCTTTTGGGTAATTTCTCCTTTACACAATTAAAAATTAACAATAGCTAGTTATTGTACTAATCAGTGTTGTCTCGTTTGATTGCAGACCTTCTACAGGTGTGAGGAGGGATACGAGGAGGACGCGGCAAAGGTTATCGATACCGAGTGCAAGCGCCTACTACAAAACTTACGGCACGAGGCTCGGCCGCAGGCTGTTCGAGACTACTACGCCAAGCGTGGTATTAAGAAGGACAAGCCGTCGTGCCGGGCTAAGTTTCTGAAGAAGGATCAGTACATGAAGGTAATTACCTATTCTTAAGGCATTGTACTTAGTTTTCTTGATTTGATTCGTAGGCGTAGCGCTCAAATTTCTCCAGAGCTGGTGATGATATCTGGTGGCGGGAGGCTCCATGGCTCATTAGACATTGGAGATGGACTGATATGTTGTCCTCTCACTCTCCCGGAGATCAAGGCGCGCCAAATGAGCTCCTGTCCTGAGATAAGGACTCGTCCACGGCCAGTCGATCTCGCCATCGAGGTTAGTTATACGGACTCAGATATCTTTCCTCCATTACATTGTGTGTGTGTGGCCATCGATGATTACAATGCTAACGAGGAGTGGTGTTACAGGCTGCTCTTCAGAAAGAGAGAGCGACAACCCAGGCGCTTCTGGAGGAGAGGGACTGGGTGGCGGCGGAGAAGGAACTGCTGGCGGAGGAGAAGACGGCTAGGTTGTTGGAGGAGGAGAGGGCATGGAATGACGCGGCTCACCGGGCCATGTACGAGCTCCTCGTGGTAATTTTCTTCTGCATATTAGCCAAATCATGCACGTAATGTTCATTTCATTACTAACTAATATGACTGACTCGTCAAAACCAAATGTGCAGTCTATGTGCGAGAAGACCGGTCAGACCCCTCCGCCGATGCCGGTCATTACTAGAGCGGGAACGGTGAGTTTCATTTGAATGGTCATTATTTACTAGTCTTAACATTTGAGTGTCATCATGCTAACGAGACTTTGCAAATGATCTTTGGTGCAGCATAACTCCGGAGCCGCATCGCACACCCCTTCTCCAGGGCAACCTTCTCCAGGTGATCGCGGCTGCCAGAGCAACCCCGATGCTTGACCTCCGTGATGACGACGACGGTAAGTTTTCTCTAGTGTTTTCCCCCAAAAAGTTTGACCCCAAAATAGACATGCTAGTTAGCCCTATTATGCCACATACTTAGCTTATTTTCCCCAAAAAAGACATACTTAGCTAATTATCCTCCAAAATGACATAATTAGCTTATTTAGTTCATTTATGACATAATTAGCTTATTCATTACAAAAATGGCATAATAACCTTGGTTAGCTCATAAATGTCAATACTTAGCTTTTTTTCCTCCAAAATGACATACTTACCTAAGTTAGCTCTAAAATGACCTATACTTACCTAAGTTAGCTAAAAAATGGCATAATTACCTAGGTTAGCACAAAAATGACCTATACTTACCTTATTTTCCTCCAAATTGACATAATAAGCTTAGTTAGCTCAAAAATAGAAGAGAAGAAGAAAGATGAGAAAAGGAAAGAATAGAAGAAGAAAGAGAAGAAAAAGAAAGAATAAAAGAAGAAGAATGAGAAGGAAAAGGATAAAAAGATAGAAGAGAAGAAGAAAGATGAGAAAAGGAGAGAAGAAGAAGAAAATATATTCTTATTCTTCCTTTTTCTCTTCTTTCTTTTTCTCCATCTTCTACTCCTTCTTATTCTTATTCTTTTTCTTTCTTTCTTCTTCTTCTTCTTCTTCTTCTAGTCTTCTTCTTCTTCTTCTTCTTCTTCTTCTTCTTCTTCTTCTTCTTCTTCTTCTTCTAACTTTCTTACTCCCATTTTTGCAGGTTTGATTCACTTCATGGAAGCTGACATTGATGGACTGCTAGTGTTTAGTTTTTGTTTTGATTTGTATTGATGAACAATGTGAAACTATGTATGTATATATGGATGAACTCCGTGAAACTATGTATGTATTGGATCTTTTAATACCCTATGTGTTCTCTTGCATTGATGGACTGCTAGATGTTGGATACATGGCCTATGCATTGATGGACTGCTATATATATCATATTTGTGTTTTGAAAATGCAGGGAAATAACAGAAAACAAACAAAACAGTGGCAATACAGGCACTTTGCCGTCTGCCAGCGGACGGCAAAGACCTTTGCCGTCGGTAGGCGGACGGCAAAGGGGCCACATGGCAGCAACCTATGCAATCTGGGGGCATCAGGTCTGACCATTTGGTCATTCTGCCGTCTGCTGGCAGACGGCAAAGCCAAGCCTGGCAGACGGCAAACACTAAGCAGAAGTGACGGTTAGCCACGGGTCTGCTAACGTCATAGGGCTGACGGCAAAGTTTGCCGTCCGCCGGCAGACGGCAAAGTCTGCCGTTAGCCACCTAACGGGGCTAACAACTATTCTTTGCCGTCCATGATCTTTGCCGTCAGCTTGGCCAGGAAAGCGGACGGCAAACTTCTTTGCCGTCAGCTGTTTTTACGCAGACGGCAAACAAAGTCATTACCGTGACTTTCAGTGCCGGAAGTGTTTGCCGTCCGTGGCAGACGGCAAAGACGTTTGCCGTCGGTGTCCTGGTCCTTTGCCGTCTGCTATGGCAGACGGCAAATTAGCTGATTCCTGTAGTGCTACTGCCCCCTCCCTCAGACAAAAACATGACGTAGTTGCAATCACGTTGAAGACCTGCAGTTGCAACCGGGGTGACACTTGTAGTCACATTGAAGGCGGAGTCAACAGTGATGACGTTGTTCGAGCAACCCCTACGTTGGGTCCTTGTCCACGCGGTGTCAGGCTTCGAGTCCGAGGACCGGCATGCCAGTCGTGCCAGTCGTGAGAGGGCCAAGGCAGGTGCGCCACAATGCGGAGGGCGAGCCGCACCGCGCCTCATCGGAGAAGACTACGGAGGACATCGGTGCCCAGATCCTAGTGAAGCGGCAAGCTCCGGCGACATGTGCACTCACAGTGGAGCAAACACGGGCCGTCTGTGCCCTCGGCCTACCCCTAAAGAGGAGGAGGAGGAGGAGGAGGAGGAGAGAGTTGCAGAATTCTTCACCTACAACTCCGACGCCGAGGAGATCCGCCTCGACCCCTATGCCGTCTTCGAGCATTACAATCTCTACCAACCGGACAAGGGCAAGAGCAAGCGCAAAGGTGACAGCAGATAAACTTCCTTCATAGACGGATTTTAACTACTAGAACATGCCTAATTTTGATAGTCCTACCGTATGTATGATGAACTATTATATGATATGTCCTAGTTTGCTATGTCATGAATGAACTATATGCTATGATCTTTTTTTGAGATAATGCTATGATCTATATATATATATATTGTATGAATTAATTTTTTTTAATCTTATTGTATGAATTAATAGAAGTACGACGTTTGCATATGACAAGGACGTATATGGGCCAAATTAGTCCTGTCTCCGATTGTAGATGCACTGAGCACCCATGCTAGACCATCTTCTGCCAGGAAATTTGGGAGCTCCTATAGGGCGCTTTAAGCGCCGTGGAACAAAACCGGTGCTCGTTACAGCGCCAAGTGGGCCGGCCCAAGAAGGCGCACCGAACAGAACTGTAATAAAAGCGCGACCCCCCCCCCCCCCCCCCAGAACTGTAATAAAAGCGCGACCCCCCCCCCCCCCCCTCCCAAAAAAAATGTGCTCTCATGCCGAATCGAACCCTCACCCTACATTACCTACAGGCGTTTGGCTAACCACTAGGGCATGTCGTTGCAAGTGACTCAATCTAGCGCTAACACTTTAAGAACTATCACATCCGCACATACATGATTTTCTTTAAAAAAATGAAACTTCAGAGATTTGGGAAAAAGTTCATGAACATGCAAACAAATGTTGCTCTATTCAGAAAAAAAGTTCATCAATTTTGAAATAGTTCAGAAAAAATTGAAAACAGTTGTTCACCAATTTGAAAAAAAGTTCTTCAATTTTGAAAAAAGTTCACAAAAACAGAAAAAGTTCTTTGAATTTTAGAAAAAGTACATCGAATTTGAAAAAAAGTTCATCGAATTTGAGAAAAGTTCATTGAATTTTAAAAAAATTCATCAATTTTGAAAAAAAATCATCAAATTTTAAAAAAGTTCATCAAATTTGAAATAAAAGTTCATCGAATTGAAAAAAGTTCATCAAATTTGTAAAAAAATTCATCAATTTTTTAAAAAAGTTCACTAAATTAAAAAAATGTTCATCGATTTTGAAAATAAAGTTCATCAAATTTGAAAAAAAAATATCGTCCATTTGGAAAAAGTTCACACATTTAAGAAAAGAAAAAATAAACAGAAAACAAAAAAAAGAAAAGGAAAAAGCACACAAAACATAGGCGATATTTCCTATACGTATAAAAAGAAGAAAGGAGGTGTGTATGGCTGCAGGTTGGCGTAGTGGTTAATGGAGTTAGTTCTCAACAATGAGAACGCCGGTTCGATTGTTCGATTCCAGTCGCGCGTACTTTAGCACACTCCTTTTTTGAGTTTCAAAACAGAAAAAAAGTGGTAGTTGGGCCGGCCCAGTGCGGAGGGCTTCAGGCGCCCGTTTGTATACGTTTCGCAAATGGGCGCCTGAAGCGCCTGGAAATTTCTATTCTACGCTCAGTGCAACGCAACACCTCTGTTGGCGGATCCGAAGTGTGCACTGGTTGGGCTACGGCCCACTCAATGTCACACCATGTGATTGGAAAATAGCCACTTATATCATGCAGGTCGCTCAAAAAAAAACTTATATCATGTGGGTGCTATATCTTTTGCCTCAGAAAGAATATGCAGGTGTTATATCTCGCCTGTCTCGTTGTACGGGATCATCAGAGGGGTCAATCCAATATGGGGCCCTGGGGAACAGGTATTATGAAGCTTCTATGATCGGTTCGAATTGGCTTTAGAAGCTTCCATGTATTATTATTTTTGTGTTTTTTGTGACGCTTTTTATCGGATTAGTTTTGGTTTTCCGTGTTTCCTTACTGTTTTTCGGTTAATTGATTTTTTTCCTTTTTTTAATTTTCATACACATCATAGATTTTTTATACATCTGGAACATTTTTTTGTACACGTTGAACTTTTTTTAATACATATTTTCCCATACGCGTTAAAGATTTTTCAAATATACATGAAATAATTTTCTGAACGAGACGATAAAACATATTTATTTTTAACACATGAACATTTTTTTAATATGAGATGAACATTTTCTGAAAATATAAACATTTTTAATAAGAAGATGAATCTTTTTTTATTTTCACAAAAAAACATTTTCAAACTGTTTTTATTTTTAAAGTCTGATAAAGACGCAAAACATGAACTCTGCGCTTCCCGCAACAGAACACCGATGGAGAAAATGCCATAATCACCAGAATTCAGGGCATTGGCGAGCTGGAGCGAATCAGATTCGGAAATGACTCGGTGGGCACCCATCTCGCTAGCAGCTTTGCACACGCCGTTTCTTCCGCATGTAGAGGCGAGACCAGATGATCGATCTTCCCAGCGCAAGCAGATATGAACTCCCCCTGGTCCGAGCGAGCCACACAACGCCTCCGTCGCCCCTGCTTGCAGACCCCCCCAGGCCGGTGCGCGCACGATCTCCCGTCGGCTTGTGCCGTGCCGGTCGCGGTCGTCGATGTACGTCGCCGCCGTGCCAACGGGATACACATCCCGCGGTACGTAGCCGCCGGAGAGCTCCTGTAGTCCAGCGAGATCCACCGTTCAGCCGTGCGCGGTTCAATCCATTGTTGCTCGATCGGCGTACAGCCGAGGGACGGGGATCGTAGCGGGAGTTTGCGGAAATCCTCGGGCGCAAGGGATGACGAGAGACAAAGCTCAAGCAGAGCAACACAGCACCTTCCGCCGCGCTTCCTCCCCCTCGTTCAGCGACCATGGCGCAGCCGCTCAGCTGCCGCGCGCGCCGCCCACATTTGTCGCTTGAAACAAGATAACGCGCAGAAGGGAGGCGACCGCAGTTCCGCGAGGAGAGCATCGCGACGAGTCTTCTGGTGGGTCTCTAGCTGTTGGCACGCCACTGCCGCTGTGTCCGGCATCTCGCGTGCGTGTGTCCAGGAGAGATCGATCTAATCAATCAAGCCCGGCTCACGTACCAGCGCATGCATGCCTATAGAGGAATCGATCAATCCATCGTCGTTGTACGTGCGCGTCTCCCGGCGGGCACACGGCCTCGCGTCGGCTCGTGCCGTGCCAGTCGCGGTCGTCCTACTCCGCAGGCCACGGAGTGGCAGCAGGGCCGGCACTTGTGCTGAGCGGGCCAGGGCTCCCCAGCGACGCCGCGCCTCGTTGAGTACCTGCTTGACGGCGACCACGGCGGCCGCTTCCATGTCCGCGAGGAGGTGGGGGGAGCGGCCGCCGCACACCCTCCCTGCCCGCGCCTCTCCCGACGCCCTACAGGAGCTAGGGCTCCGCTAGCGGCGGCGGCCTCCTCCTCCTCCCGCCCCGCGGCCGCGTCCAGTCCCGCGCTCGTCACCAGCCGGCGCAGCGGCACGGACGCCACGAGCGCGTCATCGTCCTCCTCCTGCATCACCTCTCCGCCACCACACCTGCCCGTGCGCCGGCCACCTTCACGTAGACTTCATGCCGGCCACCTCCACAACGTCCCCGTCGGGAAGCAACGAAGGTGAGCCTCGCTGCCGCGGAGCGCGTCCTCGCCGGTGCTCAACGCGGCGCGCGTGCCGGAGGGTGGTGCGCGGGCACCTCGCGGTGGCGCCGGATCTCGCGGGAGGTCGGAGAACCTGACGTGCTTGCTTGCTGCGGCGGCGGCGCTGGAGACAGAGGAGGAGCACGGCGTTTGGGGCGATTCCGATTGCCTAAACGGCCGTTCACGCGGGCCGTCACCCAATGCCACGTCGGCCGTGACAGTGGGTCCCGCCTGTCGGGTTTCCTGCCAAAACGCGATCAATCAACCATTAAGTAGCTCTGCATTTTTTTTTTACTGAATTTCCATGGTTTTTGGTAACTACTCGACGCAATTGTGGTGATTTTTGGCAATTTGATCAAAATCGAAAGATATTGCATCCTCATTTTTTCTGCCTCCCAAATGAAGTAGAACGTGAAGCAAGCTCTTCAGGAGAACAAATGGGCTGCAAAGATAGATTTCGAACACTGGGTTGTCCTTGGGTCGCATTGGGCTCAAATCAATAGTCTGCACCTAAATGAGGACGTTCAGATGTCATCCATTGGAAATTATCGGCGAATATTTAGTGGCCTCAACATACAAAGCTCAGTTTTTTGGGGGCAACGCTTACATACATGAAGAAACCATTCGGAATGTGCCTCCAAAACCAAAACATTCCACTTGGCCTGCAATTAAATTCGGATATGGATTGCTGACCGTTTGGAGAAGTGGGGTTGGCTCAACTATGAGTTATGTCAAGAGGACGCATAAGACGACTGCTTGCATCTTTCTTAAGAGGTAATATCACCGGGAGTTATAGAACTTGCGCTCGATGTTCAATTTGATGCTAGAACTTTGAAAATACGAAGTCACTTAACTTGACTCAGGCGTGCAGTTACGGCCACAAACGCGTATGCGGGCGTATTCGTGTGTATGGCCTCACCTGTCAGTGAGTGATGGCGCTAGGCCGACACATTTTTGCACAAAACACTCTTGTATTTTTTTATTCGTGGAGAACCCCACCACCATGACACATTTTTACACAAAACCACTTCATAATTTTTTTATTTATAGAAAAGATGACCACTGTACTACTCTTAGATACGAAAATTAAGAGGAAAAAAAGGGGCCGCTAGGTTTCAAACCCGAGACCCGTGTCTAAGACACGAGCCAATCTAGCGAATCCAACCACCGCACCCTTTTGTCAACTACGGATAACAAACTTATATGTATTGTACGTGGATGCATCTGGAGCTTAAATGGGCTGCAGATACTATGGCCCATTGTGCACACGCTATTTTTTTTCCAGCATATTTGTATAACGTAATTCATAGAGTTATGTTCTAAAAATATTATACACACAAACGATCATTAGTAAATAAAACATTTGAATTTTTAAATATAAACCTGTGTATTATATATAAAAATATTTTGTTAATACCGACATTGAAAATGTTTATTAAATAAATATGTTTAATGAATCCAAAAAATATACACTCACGGCATAATTTTAAATTATACAAAATAATTAAAAAACTTTTATTAATATTTACGAATATTCACTTGTGTACAATGTTCAGGATATTGGTAACTTGTAGCAGCTTGGTCGGGTGAGGAGTAGGGATTAATCGGGGAATCGGCCTATTAACTGAATTTATCGGTAACCCATTTATCAGGAGGTTGATTAGGGCCATATCTATATATCTTAGCTACATAGGAACATGCAATATACTAAATGCCTAAATATGCTATTGTACACAGTGATTTTAACAAGGAAAAGTGTTACCTTGTTGTTGGAGCCGATCTGGAAGTCCATGAACCTGCAAAATTAAGAACAAATGCATCAATGTGTGCTCTAAATTAGACATAAGAAATCAAACTTGGGAACTACACATGTCAAGCAAAAGATCAATGCCACAAACTCACATAGACATAATCTGATAATCATATAACAAGGTTCACAAATAGAAATAGTTAGTTCTCAGTTCTCACATCACACAATCACAACAAACAAAGTAGCAAGCAAATCTCAGCAAACAACACAAATGGAAACACACAAAATAAGATAGTTCTCGCATCTCAAGTTCACAACAAGCTAGCAAATCAGCAAACAACACAAATGCTCAATGGCTTCATGGCTGTTGTGCCTCCTCCTCATCTTCAATGTCCTTGGTTGACATCACCCCATCATCGTCGGACTCAAACTCTATCTCTTCATCCATATCATACTCATGTTCAGGCTCATCTTCTCTGTCGGAAAGAAACTCATCAACTTCATGAAGTTCTCTCACTCTTGCACTCCTACGAGGGTTTGTAGCTTCGGTAGCCCCCATTGCCTCATCAAGAACACCATATGCTATACACGTGACAGGATCAAACTCATCTTCTTCATTGTATGCATCAGGACATATCCAATCTTGTGCTTGTGTTGCATCACAAGCAAGAAGAACATCACTAGAGCTGGAAAACTTCTTTCTTTTGTCCATCATTCTTCCATTGAACTAGATGTAAACTAGCTTGTCCCTACGTCGTACATCTAATCTATTTCTCCTCTTTGCATCAACCTACAAATAGCCAAATTTGAAACTAAAGCCTAGTTACACTACACATATTCTTCCATACACAAGACAAATGACAATTGAGATTGAGAGTTACCATTTCAAAAGTGCTCCAATTTCTCTCACATCCGGATGCACTTGATGTCAAGTTGAGTATCCTTAGGGCCATCTTTTGCAAAGTAGGACATTGTAGTCCATAGTCCTCCCACCACTCCCCTGTATTTACAAGAAGGAAAGTAATATGCAATGCAATCAGTCCATAATTTCATAAATGCAACATGCAAAGATTTTCTTTGAGCACAAGCTTACCGGCATTGAATTCTGCATTGTCAATTGCTCTTATGGCAGCCACCTTGACAAACAAGCCTTCCTTCTTTTTAAACTTATTCTTTTCAATGTTCATCACTAAATTTTGCGCTTGACCATCATCATGATAGAAGGTCTCAGCAACTTGGTAAAACCCACTCACGACTTCTAAATCAGCAAAGATGGATGGGTTGGCATAACTGTAATATGGATTCAACATGTATGCAGCCATGTGCAATGGAGAATCAAGCCTTCCTACCATCTTGGAATCCATGGCCGTAGTGATCAACGTGTAGTCTTTCTCTGAATGTTCAACAACATCCATTATTGCTTTTTTTTTGCCTCTATTAGCTCACCATACATTCTGGCCATAGATTGACCGTCACTATCAGCCAACCGAAGCACCTTCACCAATGGCTCAAAAACCTTGCATAGACCATAGTACATACCCAAGTATTAGTCAACACTCAAGGCTGCACAAAACAACCACTAACTAGCTATCTAGAACATAAAACAACCACTAACTAAAACATAAAACAGCCCATACCTTGATGCAAAGAGACACATTTTTCCAGTAGCCCCTACTCATGATTGTGGCATGAGTAAACTTTCCTTTCTTTGTTCTAGTGTGCTTGCATTCTTCCCAAGCATCACTACAAACCATTGCTCGTAATTCCTTCTTCTTAGCAGCCAAACTTTGCAAGGTAAGGAATGCCTAAGCAAATCTTGTCACTCCTGGTCTCACAAAGTCTCTCTTTTTAGTATATGACCTCATCAAGGACAATGTTTTATGATGTGCATAAAGGAGAATAGTCATGTCCTTGAATTTAGTGATTGTAGGACCAAATTGTTTCAACCTCCCAACAGCTTCTACCATTAAGTTGAGGGTGTGAGTTGCACATGAGGTCCAAAAGATCTTTGGCCATGAGTCTTTGAGCAATGCCTTTGCTCCCATGTCGTGGAAGCATTATCCGTGACTACTTGCACAACATTATCAACACCTACAAAGCAATGAATGATACCAGCAATGAGTGGAAGAAAATTGATAAAAAGCAATGAGAGGAACGATGGAAGTAATCAAATAGTAAAGATTCAGATTCATACCAAGTTTGGCAATGCATTCATTCACATAGTTGAAGATGTATAGACTCGTGTGTGCATCAGCCGATGCCTCTTTTGATTCAAGAAAGGCAGTCCCCAACTTGCAATGCACACACAAGTTCATTATGCTCCTCCTTTTCTTGTCCATCCATGCATCGGTCATGACCGAGCACCCAAATTTCACCCTCGCCTCTTCATGTGGCTTCAACAAATCCTTGGTTCTTTCCGCCTCTTGCACCAACATCTTCTCTCTAATGATATGTTGGGAAGGTTGCTTCCAATTAGGACAAATCTGACCAAGGGCCTCCGAAAATGCTTTGAAGTCATCATCATTGATTGCGTTGAAAGGGATATTTTTCTTATACATCCATCTAGCCAAATACTGCCCTACTAAATAACTTCTCTGCTTGTCAATAATTTCATTGATAGTTTGTTGGAACTTGTTCTTTGCCAATGGGATGGAAGGATCAATTGGATGCACATATTGATCCGTAGGACCTGTCTTACGAGATCCACCTTTCCCAGTTGAAGCAAGCTCCTCCTCATTGTCGTCGTCCTCTCCAACCTCAACGATCTGTTTGTTCACTTCAGCTCTTAGTTCTTCTTCATGTTGTTGCTTCAACTTCTTCTTAATCCTTGCTGCCTCACATGAATCCTTACATCTTTTTTGTTGTTCTTTCGTGGCCACGTGCAACTTGCAACATGACCTCTGATTTGACCAACATGTTGCTTCAATCTGCTTATCCCTCCACCCATCTCCTTTCCACACAACTTGCATTTCACCCTTTGTAAGTCTTCAGGGTCATACAAGACTCCAAACTCCCACCCCATATCATCCAAATTTCGATTCAAAGATGTAGCATTTGCAGCACTAGAAGCAACCGCAGATTGCCACATATCAGCAAATAGCCAAATACCACATTAGATAAGCAGCAGCACCATCATATAAGAAGCAGCAGCGGCATATAAGCAGCGAGCAGGAGCGGCATATAGGCAGCGAGCAGGAGCAGGAGCATATACCTTGCTGCTAGCAGACGCCATGGACTGGATCTGGAGGAGTTGGGGAGAGGGACTGCTTGGGGAGAGGGGGCGGCGACCTGGAGCTGTGCTGCTGCTGGTGGTGTTGGGGAACGTTGCATGGGAAACAAAAATTTTCCTACGCACACGCAAGATCTATCCATGGTGATGAGCATCTACGAGAGGGAGAGTGAATCTACATACCCTTGTAGATCGCTAAGCGGAAGCGTTAATAAACGCGGTTGATGTAGTCGAACGTCTTCGCGATCCAAATCGCCGAGCGTCCCGCGATCCAATCACGATCCTTCCGATCTAGTGCCGAACGGACGGCACCTCCGCGTTCAACACACGTACGGCTTGATGACGCCTTCACCTCCTCGATCCAGCGAGCGATGGTGAAGTAGTGGTTGAGTTCCAGCAGCACGACGGCGTGGTGATGGTGGTGAGGAACAATCTCTGCAGGGCTTCGCCAAGCACTACGGAGATTATGACGGAGGAACTAGAGGGCTAGGGTTGCCGGCACACGGCTTGGGAAATCCTGATGTGTCCCGTGTGCTAGCCCTGCCCCTCTATTTATATGTTGAGCCTTGGGGTCTAAACTTGGAGTAAAAGCCTCCTCCGGGTCGGTTTTGCCCGCACAAGGTCGGTTTGGCCCGCAGGAAAAGAGTCCAATTCGGACCCTGCCGAATCGTGCACAGCCGCGCACAAGCGGTAGTACCGCTTCACACAAGCGGTAGTACCGCTTGGGCGGTAGTACCGCTTCACACAAGCGGTAGTACCGCTCCGGCGGTAGTACCGCTTCACCAAGCGGTAGTACCGCTTACGCGGCAGCAAAACTACTTTTGCACTTTCCAATACCTTGTGGGCTTTATCCCTTTGGCTCATATAAAGTGTTGCTGCACCCGAACACTTCGGTAAACATCCGGAACCCCTTCCGGTGAACTTCGGAACTCTTCCGGAGATCGAAACACTATTATCACATATATCAATCTTTACCTCCGGACTCTTCCGGAGATCCTCGTCATGTCCGGGATCTTATCCGGGACTCCGAACAACCTTCGGTCACCAACATAATAACTCAACTATACTAATCGTCACCAAACGTTAAGTGTGTAGACCCTGCGGGTTCGAGAACTATGTAGACATGACCGAGACACCTCTACGATCAATAACCAATAGCGGGACCTGGATGCCCATATTGGCTCCTACATATTCTACGAAGATCTTTATCGGTCGAACCTCTATGTCAAGGATTCAGTTAATCCCGTATGCTGTTCCCTTTGTTCTTCGGTATGTTACTTGCCCGAGATTCGATCGTCGGTATCACTATACCTAGTTCAATCTCGTTACCGGCAAGTCTCTTTACTCGTTCCGTAATACAAGATCTCGTGGCTAACACTTTAGTCACATTGCTTGCAAGGCTCATTGTGATGTTGTATTACCGAGTGGGCCCTGAGATACCTCTCCGTCATACGGAGTAACAAATCCCAGTCTTGATCCATGCCAACCCAACAGACACCCTCGGAGATACCTGTAGAGCACCTTTATAGTCACCCAGTTACGTTGCGACGTTTGATACACACAAGGTATTCCTCCGGTGTCAGTGAGTTGCATGATCTCATGGTCAAAGGAACAGATACTTGACATGCAGAAAACAATAGCAATAAACTGACACGATCAAATGCTACGTTTACAGTTTGGGTCTTGTCCATCACATCATTCTCCTAATGATGTGATCCCGTTATCAAATGACATCTCATGTCAATGGCTAGGAAACCTTAACCATCTTTGATCAACGAGCTAGTCAACTAGAGGCATACTAGGGACACAGTGTTGTCTATGCACCCACACATGTATTTGAGTTTCCAATCAATACAATTATAGCATGGATAATAAACGATTATCATGAACAAGGAAATATAATAATAACCAATTTATTATTGCCTCTAGGGCATATTTCCAACAGGTGGTCTCGGGGAGAGGGAGGGGGCGGCGACCTGGAGCCGTAATGCTGCTGCTGGTCTCAGAGAGAGGGAGGGGGCGGCGGTGCTGTTGCTGCTGGTCTCGTAGAGAGGGAGGGGCGGCGAGCTTGAGCAGGAGGAAGCTCGGAGAGGGGCGGCGGCGACGACTTCTCCAGCCTCCTCCAACGAGGGAATGAGGGAGCGGAGAGTGAGGGAGGGAACGGGCTGTGACCTAAAACACCCAGACCTGGAAAAAGGAGGGAATGGGCCAAAATTTTGGGCCCAAATTTCTCTCTCCAGCTAATCGGGCCAGTGGGATAAATCGGCCTTTTAGAGGATAAATCGTCCTGACAACCAGTTAATCTGCTAGACCAGTTAACGCCAAGGATAAGCTGTTATCGCATCCGTGACCCACAGAATCAGAATAAACTGGCCAATTAACTTAAATATAGACCGATATTTGTAACATTCTTGTGTATAATTTTTACTCGTGACTTATATTCAAAATATTATATAATTTAAATATTAGACACGACTGAATATTCATATCAACAGTTTAAATTTTAAATTATGAATATTTTTAGTTATGCAAATATTGAAGTATGCAAATGTGCAAATAATTATTGTCATGTTTATATAACTCAAATAAGAATTTGTACTTTTTATTTGGAAGTATTTGTATTACTTTAAATGATGCAAACAATTTTTATAATTAATAAATATGATTTAAATATATGGATATTTTTAGAATAATACATGAATTTTAAAAGTAGGTTATTTTGTTTGTATGTACAATATTTATAACACACGAAAAATTTATTTTTATAACTGAAATTATAATTTACATACTATCTACAAATTTCTCAAACAAATTAACAGGTGAAAAATGGGCTGCACTGATCATAGCCCATTCCAGCTCCACTAGCGATTTTCTTATCGTACATTAAGACTGGTTATCCATGTCTCAAAAAAAAAGACTGGTTATCCATTGTAGACCTGTACTTGTGCACGTTGTAGTGTCTAGACCGCCATTTGTGCTAGCCTTTGGTCTTGAGTTCGATACCAGGCGGCCACACTCTTTCGTGTAAATTACACTGTGTAATGACAGGTGGGACCCACTGTTCAGAGGCAAAAAAAAATGCCATTTAAGCTCCACGTGCAATACATGTTAGAGTGGCTCGTGTTGTAAACATTAGTCTCGAAACAGGCTTTCGCACCGCTATATTAATATAACAACCACCCGATACAACTGTGAGATCACTGCTAGGGCAAACAACACATCAAGCCCAAAAGAAAAAACAAAAGAAAAACAAGAGAAACAAATATGCCAACAGCGCCAGATTGACGAAAGCGGCGATTTCCCGCAACCGCTGCGCCCTCCGGAGAATTCCCACCACGCTCCTATGCCTCCGAATTGCCGCGTACCAAGCAACACCTTCAAGAAGGACTGCGACGACGACGACGCTGCTGTCCGGACCGATCCTACGATTTCTCCCGGTACACGGAGGAGAGTGGGGAAGGGGTACACCCGACGCCCTTCAAGAAGCTCGGCGGCGCCCACAGGCTACACTGTGTCGGTGCCGGCAAGACCCGACAGAGATTTCTCCCGACTCCCACACAACCACAATCCGGGACCAACCGTCGACTCAACCACGCTTGCCGCCCACCAACATGCGCCAATATAGTCTTGAGGTCACCATCGACGTCTCACCATGGCAAACGGTGCGAGGCCGTCCGGACCAAGACGAAGCAACCGTTGACAGGGGCTGACAGTACCGCATCCACGTGGGAGGGAACAACCTCCACCAGCTCAAGCAGTAGCAGACCGGACGCAACAGCAGGAGCACACCAGGCCAACTGCCCGGTCAGGCCCAGATCAGGCCCATGAAGTTCCCGCTAGGCCAACTTGGGTTTATATGAGAACCCGAACCGACCCTCCAAATACTACCTCTCTTGAATGTTTGAATCCAAGCCACAATGCTTTGCCAAGTGTAGGAGGAACCTTTCTTTGGTCCAGCGTTGAGGATATTACCATCTGGATAATACTTAGCACTTAGTACTTGCGCACAAAAAAAAACCGGGTTCTGGATTAGTTGCCAACACTGTTTTGCTAACATAGCAAGATTAAAACTGTGAAGGTCCCTAAACCCAAGTCCCCCTTTCTTCTTCGGAATGCACAACTTCCACCATGCATCTTCTTTTTATCCTCGTCATTTCCCCACCAAAAACCAGAAATCTCATTAGTAATATCCTTACAAATTCCCTTTGGCAATTTAAACACTGACATGGCATAGGAGGGAATTGCTTTGGCTACAGATTTTAGCAAAATCTCTTTTCCTTGCATTGAGAGGGTTTTCTCCTTCCGTCCATTCAGCCTTTGTCACAATCTATCAATTAGGTGTTGAAAACAGTCACTCCTGTCAACACCCACCATGGTAGGTAGTCTCAGATATGTATTAGACAAGGCTTCAATTACAATATTAAGCTCTCTGGATACATCTTCCCTTATACCAACATGAGTATTAGGACTAAAAAAATATACTAGATTTGGCATTACTCACCATCTGACTTGAACTGGTGCAATATGTATCCAGTACTTTCTTCAGCATGCTTGCATTATGTGAATCGGCCTTCATTAAAATTAGTGAGTCATCTGCAAAAAAGAGGTGCGAAATAGAGGGAGCATTCCTACACACACGGATCCCTTCCAGACCTCCATTGTCCTCTTCCTATGCTAGTAAACTAGACACGCCTTCCGAGCATAACAGAAAGAGGTACGGAGATAGAGGATCCCCCTGTATCAAGCCTCTGGTAGGTACAAACTTCTCGGTTTCAGTAGTATGAAAGCACACTCTGTACCTGACTGAGGAAACACAATCCATAATAAGACTCACCCAATGCTCATTGAAGCCCATCTTGATCATCACTGCTTCAAGAGAGCCCCGTTCAACTCTATCATAGGCTTTGTTCATATCCAATTTAACATCACAATAACCATTAGACCCATGGGTCCTTTTCTTGATTGCATGAAAACACTCATAAGCCACCAACACATTATCTGTAATGAGTCTGCCTGGTACAAAAGTACTCTGTATTGGGGATACCACCTCAGGTAGAATTTTCTTAAGCCTATTTGCAAGCATCTTAGAAATGATTTTATAAACTACATTGCAAAGACTTATTGATCTATATTGTATGATTACCTCTGGGCTCTCCACTTTTGGGATCAAAACAACATTGGTGGAATTCCAGCCCGTAGGAATCTTCTTTTTATTTATTGCATCCAAAACTTCATCAGTTAGCTCGTCACCAATAATATGCCAGAATCTCTTAAGAAAGATAGCGTGCAGTCCATCTGGGCCAGGGGCCTTCATATCCCCAATTTGAAAGTGATCCTTCCGTACTTCTTCTTTGGTGTACTCAGCCGAAAGTAAGCCATTCATGGCATTAGTAACGGAAGATTTAATAGCATTCATTATCCCTGGATCAATCTCGTCCGAGCCAGACGAGAATAGGTTACTGAAGTAATCCCTTATCAAAGGTTTGAGATCTTCGTTCCCCTCAACCCAGCCATTGCTGTCATTTTTTAGTTTTTTAATTAAGTTCCTCCTCCTTCTAGCTGGAGCAAACTGGTGGAAATGTTGAGTGTTGACCGCAACCAGCTCACCCTTCCTCTCTGGGCCCAATAGACTTCATCTTGTTCCATCAAATTTTCCACATATAGAGCTAATTCTTTTTGCTTCATCCTCACTTCCGAGGTGGGAGGAGTTCTCATCAATAATTCAAGCTCATTTTGTGCCTTTTAAATTTGGGCCCGGGGTTCCTTAAGTACCCGTCGGTCCCAGGAGTGCAGATCTGTATGAACTGATGCCGTTTTCGCCACCTCCTCCACCGTTTCTTAGGATAGCCACCTGGCCTCAAACTTTTTTTTAGATCAACAGGGAGGAGCTCCCCGGCTCCATTACTTGGAAAGAAGCCCGCGAAACAGGTCTGATACATTGTTCAAAAATAGTAGAAGAAAAGAGACTAACAGCTAAAACAGCACAAAAACTACTGAAACCAGTGGCACCCTCGGGGCTGACACCACAAGCGGCATCACGCGACACAAGTAAATCAAGATGAAGATGTCAGTTAAACAGGACCACTTCCACATTTTCACTTTCACGCTGTGGGGGCCATTGGAGATCCCAGGTCTTCCAGAACAGAGACGGGGCTCTGTCCAGCAGCAAAACCTTCCATCCTCAACTTGAGTGGAGACGCCATTCCCTTGGAGGCATCTACCCCATCCTGATCATCATTGGCCCACGCAGCAGATTTTGGAGGTGGAGGCAGAACGAGTCTATCATCTCCAGCATGTGTTCTTTGTAGAGCACTCGCCATTTCTTGATTGTTCTTAAAAGCAGTGACCAGATCTGTTTAAGAGACAGCCAAGGCACACCATTAAACACCAAGCTGTTTCTGTGCTTCCACAAAGCCCAGAGAGCAGCAGCAGAGACAGTATTTAGAGCATCTAGTCTTTTTCCAGCCACCCAACGAGAGGAAATGCTAGTAACTGAGTATCCTAGACGCATATTAAAGAAAGAGCTAATCTCCTGCCAAATATGTTGGGCAACTACACAGTCAAAGAAAAGATGCTGGATACTTTCAAGCTCAGAACAGAACACACAATCCACAGGTTTATGTAAGTTCCTTTTCAGGAGATTATCTCTGGTCATAAGTTTGTTGTAAGCAAACAACCAGAGGAAGATATGAATTCTAGGTGGTACAATCAATTTCCAGACAGCAGGAATAAAAACGGGTGTTATTCCCCTATAGTTGATGATAGCGTACAGAGAACTGGTAGAATACGACCCGGAAGCAGTGTATTGCCAGACCAGGGCATCTGTATCACCAGATAAAGTAATACTTGAGGCCACAGCTTCAAGTTCATACCACATATTCATCAAAGCAGGGGAAAAAGCCCTTCTAAAAGTGAGTTTTATCACATTGTCATTTAAAACCTGACTAACAGTTTTCCCCTGCTCTCTGCAAATGCAGTAAAGATCCCAGAATTGAACAGATAAGGGGGAAGATCCAAACTAAATGTCTTCCCAAAATCTCACTTTAAGACCATTTCCAACCACCCATCTGTATCCAAATTTGACAGCTTTGGAAGCCCAAACAACCCCCTTCCAGAAGTTTGAAGCTCCATTGTCTTGGATACAGAAGATGTTTGGAGAAATATTGTATTTATTGTCTACTATGTCCCTCCACATCCTACCTTCACTATCCACATATCTTTTGACCCATGAGCCTAAGAGACAAATGTTAAGATCATGAAGATTGGGGATTCCTAGGCCCCCAAATTCTTTCTTCATAGAAACTAGAGTCCAATTTGCTAAATGGATTTTCCTGTGTCCTTCAAAGTCATTCCACAAGCAGTTTGCCATTTGGGTGTTGATGAGATCAACAACCCATTTAGGGAATTTAAAGAAGGAAAGGAGGTAAATGGGGATACTGGCTAAGCAAGCTTTAATAAGAGTAATCCTAGCTGCATAAGATAACAATCTACCCCTCCAGCCAGCAATCCTCTTAAGGATCTTGTCAATCAAAGGTTGAATATCTTCTCTGGTCAACTTCTCATAATGCAAAGGAATCCCTAGGTATTTTAAGGGGAATTTACCTATGGGACATCCAAAAATATCAACAAGGGAATTGAGTTCATCACCTGCAAGATTGATGGGAATCAACTCACTCTTGTCATAGTTGACTCTCATCCCGGATACTTGTTCAAAGCAGGTGAGGACCCACTTGAGGTTTGCAGCTAGACTGGGGTCCTTGTCTACAAACATGATAGTGTCATCAGCATACTGCAAGCTGATGACTCCCCCAGAGTAAATAGAATGCCCAAGCCCCTTAACAAGTTTTTTACCAGATGCTTTCACAAGCATCTTAGTGAGAGCATCTACAACTAAATAAAATAGGAGGGGTGAAATCGGGTCTCCCTGCCTCAGACCTTTTCCTGTGACTGGCCTCAAACTTTCTCCCTCCCGCTGAATTTTTCTCCGCTACACCAGCTAGGTATTCTGTGTCGAGGCAGATTGGTCTATGATCAGACCTCCCCATCTCAAGGTTACACAGAGCAGCAAAAGGGTGCAACGTCATCCATTCCGCATTGGATCCAGCCGCTCTCTCACTCAGCCCACCTCTAAACCAGGTGAATTTGTCACCCGAATATCCCATATCTTTCAATAGACAATCTGAAAGTGCATCTTGAAACGCCTGCATCTTTGAACGGCTGGGGTGTGCCTAATCAAACGTCCCGCGCGTTTCGGCCTATCACTCGTCTTTGGTTTATCACTGGGCACTTTTGGCTCATGACTGGTCTCTTTTGGTTTACCAGTGGACTCTTTTGGCTTAGGGTGTGCCCTCTTTTGGTTCAGAAACCAGAGGATCTTCTGCACGTTTGCTTCTTTGGTGCTGATCCGTCCAGTGTCTCCCTCCCTAAAAACTGCAGATCGCACAATAATGTTTTGCATGTCAGCAACTACGTACGTATTTTCCTAGCCAAAAGTATATTGGCAAGAAAGCAGTCACGCAACTAGCAAGGAACCATCATTTTTCCCTGGCACATGAACATGTGGCCTTTTTCGGAACACAAAGGGAAGCTACATTGTATGGATTATTTATGGTTACTGCATGAGCCAATCACTACCATCTTTTGCCAAAAAAAGGAGAAAAAGGAATTGGTAAACTAGGAACTGTGGATAGCCTCACACGGTAAGATTCAAAGTTTCAAACACAAGCCATAATTCGGCAAGCTGCAGTTGTGTTCCTCATTTCAATCAGTCTTCACATTTATGAGTGAGTTGGAAAGCACACTGTGAACCAAAAACGTTTGAAGTGTCCCACCAGATAATCGAAAAGCCAAACGACTTAGATGGAAAGCCTGATCAGGTCCCATCAAACTCTGATCTAGAAGAAGCATGCAGCTTGTCATTCAAACAACAAAAGGCCTGATCAAGTCTTACCCAATTCTGATCTAGACAAAAAAATCTGTGAAACTCATCTTGAAACGAAGCGCCATCATAGACGAAAAATTCTGAAGCACAAAAAACAGAACGATGACAAAAGGATGCGCAAGTCTGGGCAAAATCTGCAGTTACCAACAAAGTTCTGATCCAGCATAATCTCTAGTTTTACACACGAGAATTCGAGGGTACTGCAAAAGTGTAGCATGATAAACTGCACCCACAAACACACAATCACTATGTCAGATTGCCATATGTAACGAGCAATCTGGCTTTGATGAAGAACTATGCAAGTCTCCTTGTCCTGTCATTCTGCTCTACTGGCCTGCAGGGCCAACAAGGACACCCTGCGCAGAGGCTTCCTTCATGCTGCCTTCTTCCTCGGCACTGTTGTCGCCCTTCCGGATCCTGATCTTGTACTTGAGCTCAAACTCGGTGATCTCTTTCTTCTTCCTCTCCAGAGCCTCCTTCATGCGAGCGACGACCTCTTCAAGGCCCTCTTTGTTGCGGTTCACGGCGGGCAAGACTTCCTTGATGGTCCTCTCAACCAAGACTCCGCCAATCATTCTGTAGCAACGCCTTGTGGGGTCCAGGGGCTCTATTGCGCCAATCACAAGGGAGTGCTCACTGACTTCCATTTCCAGCTCTGTGATCTTGGTGTACAGTTGGTTCATTTCAGTGCGCATGTTGGCATAGGTATTTGCAACCACTTGCTCATTTATGGGTTCTTTGCCGTCGCCACCTGCTCTGCTTGCCATTTTCCTTGTGATGCGCTAACCGCAAAGAAAGAAACCTGCAGAGAGAAAACGAACATTCCATTTAGAATCAAAACTTGGTAAAAGTACATTGCAGCATCAAACTAACCAAGTGATAGTGCCTCGAGTGATAATTTTTCAGGAAGCAAAGAAAACAAATAATAGTCCTAACACACATCTTGCAATAATCACTATGACTTAACACTCGAAAGACAAATATACTGCTGCAGTAAGAAAAATACAAGGGCATCAAAGGCAAACATATTGCTGAAGCATACCAACAGTGAGCAATCTTGAAAGGTGTATTGAAGCAAACAACCAATTGAGTGTTTCTAGAAATACCACGAGAGAAAGTTAATGTTTGCACAGGAAATGTATGAAGTATCCGGTCATAAACTTTCTACACATTCCATACGCAATGCTGCCCTGACTAAGTTTGAAAGGTTGCTACAGAAACTATCAACCTGATTCAACTACAAGTCAAGACCTAGCTATTTTGGGCTATTTCATCCATTGGAACTATAATTACTTCTGCTGTTCTGCAGTTCTGCTTGGCACAATAAATCACGAGAAAACCTGTCACTGCAGCATAGCAACACTACCCAGCAACCAGACACCTTGAGCTTCGGAACCCGATCCAGATCGAGGTTCGAGATCGCTCAGAGTTTGCGCCCCAATTCGTCTATTTGCGAACATCGGAACGGAATCCTTCTCCCCAAGCGCTGGGATCATCTGCCTGACAACAGTGACAGTGGATGACCTAGCGGCTCGCCCGTCGCGCAACCTCAGCTCTTCCTACTCGCTGCGGATGCACGCGCGCATCTGAGAGGACTAAGGGGAGAGGGGCCTAAGAGAGGAGACGCCGATCCAGGCCCGGCCGCCACCGCTCGTCGTTCCAGGCCAGGGCACAGACTCCTTGTCTCCCCGGAACCGAGCTGCTTGCCGTCAGAGGGGAAGGAAGCAGCACGCGCAGCACCTTCCCGCCGAGGTCAGAGAGAGGGGGGATATAGAGGAGAGAGGACGGGCAACAGCGAGGCGCTCGCCGTCCACGAGCCGCCGTCCGGCGCTGCCTTCCGGCCCCGATTTGAGAGAAAGAAAGGAAAGAGGACGGAGAGAGAGGAATCACCTTCACGCGCGCCGCCGCCGATGCAAAATCTCTCAGCCGCCGCCGCCGCCTCCTTTCTGTTGGCGAGTGAGAGAACCCTATTGTTTTTCTCGGTTCAGTGTGTTCTTGTTTTCCTATGTTTTGGTAACCTTTTTTCTTAGGGGTTCCTATTTTTTGGTACCTGGTCACCAGACTTTTTCTATTTCGACGATCCAGTGAAGAGATAGAGCTAGGTGTCAGATCTATCAGTTCTCCACGGATCATAGTAGTTGGTGTGTCCGTTAAGAGAAGCAGATGGCTGGTTTTTGGTGCAGTGATTAAAACATCTTCTTTTGTTTTGCTTCATAATATTGGTTTGGTTTCATCAACCTTTGGATTGAGGCAATTCTCAAACGATGCTCCTTCAACAGTTATCGGATCTTGTTTTTACTGGCAAGTGTCAATTATGGTCTTCACGGCAATTGCAAATGTCCCTTCGCCTTACCGTCGGTTTAGTGCAAGTTTCGAGCTTCGATAAGCGACAATGCAATCGGAGGAATAAGGTGACAAGTATGGTTTTTGAATTTTTTTTGTGTTAGCTTCATATCTTGTTGTCATCCCATTATACCAGCGAATATTCCTTCATAATAATTATATACAATGCCTTTTGAATGTTTTTTTCTTCTAATGTGTGGTTTTCATTGGCCTCCTCCTTCTTCGTGATCCCTCTTTCTTCATCAATCAAAAAATTAAAAATCACCCGCTCGTCTTAAAAAGAATGTATTTATTTCTCATTTTGCTTCTCCTTCATTGTGCTCCCCTCCTCCTCCGTAGCCCCATTCCACAACCCAGTTTTGCATTGCTAGTTAACTCTCTAAAACCCAACTGATGGTCGAAAAAAAGACCCACTACTATTCCTAGTAACTATTTCTAGGTAGTAGTTGTGGCCACAAACTCGGTACTTTGGTAGTGCTAGATGGAAAAACTAATAAGTACCGAGACAATGAAAAACTAAGAAGTTGAGTGGCAATAGTGGAATACATGAGAGTTTTGGTTGAGGATCTTATCTTTGGGTTCAAGCACCCCTCATTATAGTACAAATTGTCCTAAACTCAAATATAAAATCTTGGCTTGACCAAAAGACTATAAAGTATATGCTAAGATCTTGAGGTGGGCAACCACTTGAAGGAACAAAAAGTAGGTGATGTTGCCACTCAAATATGAGAACTAATTTTCTAAAATAAATTTGAAAAAAATATTAGTCCACTCAATTGGTTTGTCAAATTAGTTAATTACCAAAACCCAATAGAGGTATATGAGATGCACTTTCAGTTTTTCAATAGTGGGTAATATATAAAAGTCAAGAAGGTATCAATTAGAACTGACATTTGCAACAACGCATTATCAAGAGTTGGTCAATATATCGAGGATGCATATAATCAAATATTTAAAAACTAAAAGAGAAAAAGCAATGGTGATCCGCAACAAGCAGCAACACCGACCATCCCTTGACGCACATGGATGCAAGAATGATTCTCCAAAAGCAACGCCTTCAGAAAAGGAACAACGCACAAGCGCTGCATGTTGCCGAACCCAACCACTTAAGGTTGGATCATGAATTTCATCCTAAAGATCAAGTGCGAGCAAAATCCAACCAATGCCTTCAACAAGGGAATAATGTGACACCGTCGTTGCTACTACAACCAACTAAGGCCAAACATAGGTGTTTCATCACAGAGCTCGAGACTAGATACTCGAGAAAGCACTACCAAACACAAAGTCACATGTGTTGTCGCCTTCACTTGCTAATCCAAAAAAGATGATGCTGGCGTGCACGACTTTGACGTGGACAATACCAACAAGAGTCACCCATGGAGCCAAGGTCACCCAAGTAGCACACGGGACACTGATCACATATCGTTTAACAAGAGAGGAAGGTCAATAGCACAGCCAAAATCCCACATTGGGGATGCTTCGATAGCCTCGCACCCCTATCGGAAGTGATAGCAAATGTAGATCTAGGAATGGCCATTGACCTGAGGCGGATCAACCACACGGGCCACTTCACCACAACAACGCCTCACACTACCACGATCTGCCACCGGCAGCTCAGCTAGCACCGCCAAAACAACTTGCATGGACACAAGATAGTCGGATTGAGCCACGAGAAGTCGGGGGACTCCACACACGAGACCAAATGAGACCCGCCATGCCATGCCGCTGATTTCTGCTAACATCCACTGTTGTTGTGCATTCACGCTGCCACCACAAGTGGCCACCAACATTTCAGTCGCCACTTGGGCACCTCCACTGAGAGGATCCCCACCGTCCTCTTCACCGGCAGCAACCTCCAGAGGCGGCATATGAGAGGGGAGAGATGATGTGTGTGTCGGGGGGGAGGAGGGGGGGTCTAGGGCTCACCCCTGGAGGGGGGCGACACCAGGACGTCGGATCAACACTTATCCATATGTTAACATAACAAAATAAAAGCACACTAGTTTTTTCCCTTTTGATATGTTTCAATAATAATATTATGAACCAAACTAGCGTCGTTACCTCTGACTCTAACTAACAAACATGTCATAGCCCAACAAATTCAACACGTAACACATTCTGGATTTTCTTGCTTTCAAACCTGCCATGGTGACATTCAACCAACACACAGAAATATGCTGCACCATTCGTGTAACCCACTGAAGCAAAACAACATATAGGATAAGCAGTAGGGTACAATACTCGAAGAAGAACACCGCGAATCTCCCATGAACACACGTGCATGTTCCCTAAGCATGCCTCAACAAGTTCATATACACAACTACATCAACTGTGGCCTACAGTATAAGTATGTCCAGGCTGAAACACTCCCAAGGCACCTTTCCTCAGCTGGCATTATGCGCCTGGTCGTGCTCAATGAAGTCTAGCGCTTGCTCCTTGGATACCACGTCGATGTAGCTCACCCTACTCTTGTGCGCCACGCCGTAGATCTTATCCGCGACTTTCAGAATCTCTGGCCTGAATGTGGTTGCGATGAACTGGGTGTCTGCCATGTCAGCCAGACGTCGCACCACATCTGCAACAACGCTTAAGGAAAACAGCAATAAGATTTCTTCGGATGCAGATGTGCTTTAGCTTAATGAACAATAGAACAAATAGTACAGAGACTTTGTTAGAAAAACAGGCATATCAAGACTCTCTTCTATGTTGAGGATAAACAGTCGAGCGAAAGAAAAAGTTAAAGGATACTGCCGACGGCTGTTCTGTATTGAGAATCCAGAGCGGCATCGATCTCGTCGAAGAGGTAGAATGGAGCCGGATCACATCGTTGGATGGCAAAAATCAGTGTCAATGCCACCACTGTCTTCTGTCCCCCGGACAACTGTTTCATGGACTGAGTGTCTCCCTTGCCAGTGAAGGAAACCTGAAACGTGATTGAGCACGATCATCCAAACAGGGCGCGATCACCATAATAATTCAGGAATAGTATCACAACATCATCTGGATTTTTACGATGGGGTTAGAATATACTCCCTCCGTTCCTAAATATAAGTCTTTTTAGAGATTAAAAGACTTATATTTAGGAATGGAGGGAGTATTTCATGAATGCATAGAAGACCTCTGCAAAGAACACATGCCTTGACTTTCACGCCAACGTATTTGTCGATTCTCCCTTTAGGATCTGCTTCACGAGGCCCGTCCTCATCGTTGTCATCGTCATCAGCATCACCATCCTATAGAAATCAGGGGGAGTTAGGAAGTCTCGGAATATAATTTATCTTTCAAACACACATGTGAAAGAACAAAAATCAGAGTGTTGAGAGAAACCCCAAAAGATTAAGAAGATTCTTCTTATAAAGAAGTATACATAATGGATAAGAAGACCAAAAGTGCAAGAAATAGAACCAAGGTTGGTGGATAAACAAAGGAAAAGAAACCTTTTTCTTCATCATAACCAAGGCTCCGTGGCCACCTTGCACTAATTCAGAGAACACTTCGCGAAAGTGCCTTGCAACTCCTTTAAATGATCGTTCGATCGATTCATCCTTTTTTTGGTCTAAAACCGATATCAAGTCTCGAATTTTCTGCCATTCCAAGCAGCAAATTTTATGAGATTCCAGGCTTAAGATGATCATAATGGAAAGAAGTTTTACTGATCAAAAAGCTTACCTCGTCACCAAGGGCAAGTTCATCCCGTCTTCTCCGCAGTTGATCGCGTTGTTCATTGAAGTTCACATACTGGTCAAGAGCCTTTTGGTTGACATGACTAAATTGCTTCAACTGCTCATTGCGGTCATGAAGCAGCTTCTGCAGCAGCTTCTTATCTTTTCCCTTGTACCTATATTTTTTGCCAGCAAAAAAGATGAGCTAACACGGTATCATCACACCACCTTATTTATGTGCTGATAATCACTACATGATAATGAACCATACGAAAAAAAGGGATCCACATTGTGCAACTGACTCAGCAAGTTTAGCAGCTTAAGAAAAATGGACACATACTTTTCAAAAGCATCAGCGGGCAACGAGCCCAAATCTCGCATCTTTTTCATACACTCAGCTTGCTTGGCCAGATGCATGCTCCTTCTGTTCATCAACTGTTCCAAGTCGTTCGCTGCATCTTGCACAGTCTGCTCCAAATTAGCTTGAACAGCCTGTTTTTCATATGTAACAAGTCAACAGTAGCTATACAAATTAAAACCCCGAAAAACAATATTGCTATATAAGTTACCTTCAGATCATCCCTTTGTTTTTTTAAGTTGCTCTATCTTTCCCATAAATTCATTAATAGCATCAACATTAGCTGCCCAAATTAAGGATCATTTAAGAGTTAAGGGTCATCTCCATCTAGTAAAACACAAAAGTGAAAGAAAAGTCAACCGATGCTGATATACCCTGCAGAAGTGTAGTCAACTCATCAAGATTGCTCTTCGACTGTTCCAGCTGTTGCTCTTTTGGTTTGACTTCAAGAGGCAAGACTTCAGAATCCGCAGATAAAATTATCGCTTCCAGCTCTTCCTGACGCCTCATCAGATTAGTTGATAAATTGTTCTCCAGTTCTTCTTTTCTTGTTTCAATCTGCATTACATAATAATTTGCACTTTAGTTAGAGCTAATAGAGACTTCTGCTTCTATACAAGCATGGTTACAAAACTTCATTAGACAACCTCAATGCGACTGTTTTTACACAAGAGAAACTTCTCCTTCAATACAGCAATTTCAGGATTCAACCGTGAAAGGAGATCTCTTTCTTCTGATGTTAGCTGGTCAATCAGTTCTGTTCCCATCTCATTATTTTTCATCGCAATGCCAGATTGGATTTGCTCAATTTGGTTGCGGATGTTGTCGAGTGTTTTTTCCTGCAAGGTAGAAACTATAAGCAGGCTACATTCCAGCCACATTTACAGCAGGAGTATATAAGGTTGCACATATGTACGGACACCTAGACCAGTACTAATACTGCTAATACTCCTTAACAATAACAAGAAGGGGAGTCTACCATCAGCAATGAAGAAAAGGTAGAACTAATTAAGTACCTTCTTTCCAAGGGCTTTCTCAAGTAATCCCTTTTGCTTCATTGCCCTGGTAATATCATCCTTAAACTGTTCCAACTCCGACTTGGCATGATAACGTTCAGTATCCACTTGCTGATGTTTGGTAACTAAATCCATAATTTTTCTATCTATATGTACGGGAAGTTAAGAAAGAGAACATTTGATGTATGAGAGTTTTCTTGCAGTTAAACAGTAAACATGTGGAGAACTTATCAAATTTTCTTCACATATTCAAATTATTTAGGATATGAAGCCAACCAAATAGAAGCAAGCAACATGAAGTCATAAGTTTCAGTAAACTGTGTTGTACAGGTAACTGAGCATGCACACATCCATATGCTTTGACCAAGTGTAAGGCGGCATAAACACCAGATCATTACTGCATACATTCTGCAATAGTTAAAGCTATGTAGGGTGCATACTTATTTCTAAGTAAATAGTATTGACAAAGAGCTCCAATGCAAGCAAGGAATCCCAAATTTAAATGTGGAATGAAAAACCTACACTATTTTGCCCATCGGGCCTGCGGTACGAAGCAGTAGCAGATGTATATTTAGCTGCAGCGGACACTGCAAGGAAAAACATGCAGTCTTTGCACTAGACTCTTGCAACAGAACTAGGAATAGATCATTAAACTAAAGCAGGATATCTTGTAGCTCTTTTCCCACATTCTCTAGATGCACCGTCTTTTCCTGGATTGTTTTTGTATTGTCCCTAATTATCTTTACATACTTCAGTCTTGAGCGCCTATAGTCAAAGAAACCTCCTGTCATACCACCGTCACTTGAAACTTGATCACCTGAGAATAATCAGAGTGTCAATTAATATGTTAACAACAGATATGACAAGGACAAGTCAAGAGAAAAAGTTTAGAGCCACCATCAAGTGTGATGCAATCCAGATCATTGCTGCGTGCAACCCTGGTCGCAGTTTCCAGGTCCCGGCATATAACTGTCCTACCAAAAATCTGACAGAAGTTTCAAAGTTAGCTAAAAAAGAATTGTATGAAGGTGAAAAGAAGTGCAACTTTTAAATAATAAGTTACCAAAAAATCTAGACTAGGTGATTGTAGGAGTGAAGCTACTTAATATGGATGAGGATGGGTCACTGATAAGCATGTAGAAATGACATAACCACCCTAAAAAGTGCTCTAAAAGGTAACCATGAACGAATGGAAATATGGGAATGAAGAGAACAATATTTCGAAGCAACACAAGACCTTATTATATAGTTTTTAATAAGTCTCCAACTGCATCCAACTGACACCCTTGGGTGCCATGGCACCACTCCCCCCCCCCCCCCCCCCTCCAGTAATGCAAAATAATTTTTACTATGTACTTAACGTGTTGAATCGCGGGCTCACCCTGTCCATGGCTGTGTTGTATGTGTGTGGCGGCTCAACTGGGAACGGGAGGACTGGATGCCTCCTTCTAGGTCAGCACCTCCTCATGGGCTTGGGCCCTAAGTGACAAAGCTTGATGGGCTTGGGCCCATACCGGTTCAACACTCCCCCTCAAGATGGGTGGTAGATATCTATCATCCCCATCTTGTCACATGCCAAGTTACAGTCCTTCGTTCCCAGTCCCTTTGTCAAGCAATCTGCAAACTGCTGCCCAGAGCTGACGTGAGTAAGACTGATGATCCCAGCATCAAGTTTCTCCTTAATGAAGAAACGATCAATTTCCACATGTTTTGTCCTATCATGCTGAACTGGGTTATTAGCAATGGCTATAGCTGACTGATTGTCACACCACACCCTCAAGTGCCCCTTCCTCAGAAGTTTCAACTCGCTCAGTAGGTACTTCACCCAGAGCATCTCACACAACCCTTGAGATAATGCTCTATACTCAGCTTCTGATGTTGATCTAGACACAACAGTCTGTTTCTTGCTTCTCCATGACACCAAGTTTCCTCCCACAAACACACAGTAGCCAGAAGTTGATCTTCTATCATCTTGACAACTGGCCCAATCAGAGTCACTATAGCCATCCACCTCAAGATGTCCACTCTTTGCAAACCACAACCCTTTACCTGGAGTGCCCTTCAAGTATCTCAAGATTCTGTGCACAATATCAAGATGCCCACTCCTTGGTTCATGCATGTATCTGCTCACCACCCCCACGGCATACGTAATATCAGGCCTGGTATGACACAAGTACAATAGCCTCCCAACCAGTTTCTGATAATCTTCCTTATTCACCAGCTCTCCTGATTGAGCTGTCACTTGATGATTTTGTTCAATCGGCGTAGGGGCTGCACGACATCCCATCATGCCCATGTCACTCAAGAGATCCAAGGTGTATTTCCGTTGGCATAAAGATATTCCCTTCTCTGTCCGAGCCACTTCAATGCCAAGGAAGTATTTTAGGTTGCCCAAATCCTTTACCTCAAACTCCTTGCTCAGACACCCCTTCAATCTCTCTATTTCCTCCTTATCATCTCCAGTGATGATAATGTCATCCACATAAACTGCAAGGATGGTGATCTTCCGATCAGAGATTGAGTGTCTGTAGAACACCGTGTGGTCACCATTACATTGACCATACCCCATAGCACGGACAGCACGTCTGAACCTATCGAACCAAGCCCTCGGCGATTGCTTCAGTCCATACAAGGATTTCTTCAGCCTGCATACCTTCCCCGTGGTCTGTGAAGTACCAAAACCTGGTGGTATCTCCATGTACACTTCTTCCTTCAACTCACCATGCAAGAAGGCATTCTTGACATCTAATTGATGCAACTTCCACCCAAAGGTTGCAGCACAGGAAACCAATATCCTTACTGTGTTCATCTTTGCCACTAGAGCAAACATCTCATCATAGTCAATTCCATAAGTTTGACTATATCCTCTGGCGACCAATCTGGCCTTGTACCGTTCCACCTTCCCCTCAGGATTCTGCTTCACTGTATAGATCCACTTACAACTCACTGCTTTCTTTCCTGCCGGCAATGTGGTTAGCACCCACGTCTTGTTTTTCCTCAGTGCTTCCAACTCTTCTATCATCGCTTCACGCCACTTCAGATCTTGCTTTGCAGCCTTCCAATCCTTTGGGATTGACACAGTTTGAAGAGAGGCAACAAACGCTCTATAGGAAGGAGACAAAGCCTCATAAGACACAAAATTTCCAATGTCATGATCATCAAAAAACTCCGGTGGTAAAGCCTTCTGTGCCGCTTCACGTGTCCCCTTTCGCAACGCAATAGGCAGTTCCACTGTGTCAGATGAGCTTGCACCACTGCCTTGTTGCTCCCCCTGCACTGACTGCTCCCCCTGCACTTGCTGCTCCTCCTGCACAAGTGGCTGCCGCCGAGAATATACCAGACGGGTGTCAGATGAGTCATGCACCTGTGGCACTTGTGGCTCTCGTCGAGAGTACACTAGGGGGATCTTCTGCCACCGATCTCGAACAGGGAGCTGGAGATTACCAATCTGAATGGAACCCACTGATGGCTGGACCTGAACCTGCACATCACCATCAGTGAGAGTACCAACCGGAATTGTACCCACAATTGGCTGGACTTGAACTTGCACATCATCATCAATGTTAGTGCCCACAGAATCCTCCTGAGTGTGAGATACAGCCTTCTCCCCCTCTTGACCATCCTGCATAGAGTGTAAATGGTCAAGCTCTTGAAACAACACACTTAGATCTGTTGGCTCACCATAGAATGGCTCAGACTCCCTGAAGGTTACATCCATACTGACAAACCTGCGTTTCTCTGAGGGACACCAACATTTATACCCCTGCTGACTAGAAGAATAGCCCAGAAAAATACACTTCACTGCTCGCGGATCAAGTTTTCCAACAGAAGGACGGTGATCTCGAACAAAACAAGTACTGCCAAACAACTTTGGGGGAACAACAAACTTAGTTTCTCCATATACTAGCTCACACGGAGATTTCATGCTTAGTATTCTTGATGGTGTCCGGTTGATCAGGTATGTGGCTGTCATAACTGCTTCACTCCACAAGAATTTGGGCACATTCATCGTAAACATCAATGACCGAGCAACCTCAAGAATATGCCGATTTTTCCTTTCTGCCGCTCCATTCTGAGGAGGGGTGTCTGGGCATGAAGTTTGATGAAGAATACCTTGATCAGACAAGTAGGCCCCAAATGTGTTGTTCACATACTCTGTCCCATTGTCAGTCCTAATCACCTGCACCTGCCCCTGAAACTGATTCTTCACCAAGGTATGGAAATTCTAAAAACAGCTAAACACCTCATCTTTGTGATGCATCAAATAAATCCAAGTCATACGAGAATAGCAATCGATGAATGTAACAAAGTATTTCATTCCATTCATTGACACAACTGGGCTCTTCCATACATCCGAATGAATAAGCATAAAAGGAGATATGCTCCTAAGCCCCTTACTCACATATGAGGCTCGTGTGTGTTTGGCATATTCGCAAGCATCACATGTCAACTTGCCCTTGCCTATCCCACACATAACATCCGGAAAGATTCTACTCATCTTATCAAAAGATACATGTCCCATCCTACAGTGATGGATCATCGCCTCCTTCTCCTTGTCCTCCATGGTCGCAGCACACACCAAGTCCGGCTGCACCTCCTGGTCCATGTACCAGAGCCCCCTACGCCTGGTGCCAGTCCCAACCGTCGGACTTGTCTGTCGCTCCTGAATCACGCAACCGAATTTGTCAAGGATCACACGACAGTCAATTTGATCAATTAGAGCACTAAAAGAGACCAAATTGACAGGAAACGCTGGCACATGTAAAACTGAGGATAGGGAGATGATCGGAGTGCACTTGACTGTGCCAACCCCTATGACAGGCTGGTTTGTGCCATCAGCAGTTTGCATAGTGCCCGTGTGAGACGGAGGGTGCTTATTGTAAGACTCAAACACGCAGGATTTACTAGCAACATGCTTAGATGCTCCAGAGTCAAGAACCCACTCTGGAGCACTCTCATTAGAAGCAAGAGATGCCTTTTCCGGATTACCTTCATCAGTGGAGGCCCAGAGAGCAAAGTCTCCATAGTCAGCATCATCTGCATCTTTGCCTTTTGACGTCCCAGTGTCTCCTGCCACTGTCATGTGAGCCCTCTGATCCCCTGAGTGTCCTGAGTAGCCACCTCTGCCCATAGAAGCCTGACCTCTTGAGGCCCCTGAGTATCCACCTCTGCCTCTAGCACTCCTGCCTCTGCCAGTTCCCCCTCTGTTGTATCCCCTGCCTCTGCCACGAGTTGGACACTCGCACTTCCAGTGACCTATCTCCCCACAGATATGACATTTGTTGGGATCGCTCCACTCCATGCGCTCAGTGACTGCAAATGTCGAAGCCGGCACAGCCTTCATGTCTGCATGCTCAAGAGATAGCCGCACCTCCTCTTGAGACATTGCAGCAATAGCCTCCTCAATAGAGGGCAGGAGAGGTTGGTGCAACAGGGATGCCCTCCTGCCATGAAAGTAACCTCTAAGCCCCTCCAACAGTTTCAGCACACGCCTGCGTGCAATCCACTTGCGCCCTGACTCGATGCAAGCCGCATCATAGAGTTCCAGAGGGTCGCAGTTATCCTGCTCTGCCCACAAAGCCTGCAGCTCTGCCACATATGCCATCACTGACATGTCGTCACCTTGATGCAGCCGACTGATCTTCCCCTCAATCTGAGCAATTAGCATGACATTGCCCTTGCCTGAGTACAAGGTGGACAGAGTCGTCCATATCGCAGCGGATGTGGATAGCCCCTCCACAGAGCGTCCAATGGGGGGCACCACCGAGTTCAACAACCAGCCAATGAGCACAGAGTTTATGACCTTCCATCTCTTTCCCTCCACAGTAGTCTTGTCTCCTGGTTCAGCAACAACACCCAACAAGTGCCCATCAAGCTCCTTCTGTTCCACAGCCAGCAACGCCCTCCGGGACCAGCTCAGATAATTGGTAGCCCCCTCTAACTTCATGTCCATGGGCGACAGTTCGATCTTCTGAGCCACTTCCTGTCGAGGAACGATGGCCCCAGATTTCGACTCCTCGAGGATCTTAGCTAGCTTCTCGAAAGCCTCAGCAAGGCCTGTTGGCTCACCCATCTTTGGACACAGCCTCTACACACCCAACAACAACAGCAGCAAGCACAGCCGCACACAGCAGCAGTCGCAGCTGCCTCCTCTTCCCTTGCCAATCAGCAACAGCACCAAATCAGTGCAGCACAGCAAGCAGTAACGACAGCCAGCCGCACCTCCTCTGCTCCAGCAGCCGCATTCAAGTGCGAGCAGCAGCAGCAGGACCCTTCTTCTCTCCCTTGGCGCAGCAGCTCCTTTCTTCCTTCCTCTCCTACCAAGCTCGCCGCCTCCAGCTCGCGGGAACCAGCCAGCCGCCGTCACCCGCGCAGCTCCTCTCGCAGCGCCCTGCCAGCCGCCGTGACGCTCAGCCGCACGCGCGCGCGCACAGCCACGCCCGCCCAGATGCGCCGCCGCCTCCCCGCCGGACTCCGCCGCCGGCCGGCGACTAGGCCACCGTCGCCGTCGTCCCCAGCACCTCGCCTGCATCTGATACCATGTTGAATCGCGGGCTCACCCTGTCCATGGCTGTGTTGTATGTGTGTGGCGGCTCAACTGGGAACGGGAGGACTGGATGCCTCCTTCTAGGTCAGCACCTCCTCATGGGCTTGGGCCCTAAGTGACAAAGCTTGATGGGCTTGGGCCCATACCGGTTCAACATAACGCTAGTTATCTGACAAGTTAATGCTATTTTAGGACTATTTGTTGAGATTATGATGATGTTTAGACCCAATTATAGTATCTATAGTGTAAATTTTCAATATCTTTGAACTGTGGCACCCCCAGAACTGAGATCCTAGGCCCGCCACTGCTGACACCTGCAGATAAATTTGAATGATAATCTGGTACTGCTACGATCAAGGACATATGCAAGACATCACCGAACAAGGATATTCATATACAACTATTAGATAATTTGACATGGCACTTGTAACTCGAGAGAATTTTTTGGGTGCCAAGACACCAAGCAAACAAAGGCAAGATGGATACACGAGATGACAATAAAAAGGCGGCATTCAACGCAAACAAAGGGTAAAATTGACCAGAATAGAACCTGAACTAAATTAACCATGATAGCCCAATAAAAGATGTATTGGAAGGAGAAAATAACAGAAAAAACTTGAATCACCAGTTCAAAAGCGGAGCGATGATCGGCACGGTACTTTAACCTCTTCAACAGTGGAACAAAATCAGAACTTTGTGGAATATTGACGCTAGGAGCGTACACTCTGTTCAGTGGTATGAAAGTCACCCGTCCATCTCTATCTTCCTTTTTGTCTGATGAAGGTCCATCTTTACCTTTCCTCCATATATCAATTATCTCCGTTGATATGTCGTCATTTGCAACCACCACATGGAACAAGCTAATTCACATCAGTAAAGAGTAGGTTATTCAACAGTAAATGGTGAAATGAAGGGAAAGGGATTCAAGATAAGAGGGCAGTTCTGGACCTATTTCCAGCAGCAACCTCAACCGCTGTAAAAAACTTCTCTTCGCAGTCAATTAGTTCTATTACTGGACCAAAAACTCCTTTCAAATCACGTTCCCTGACTATTTTGCTAGCATAATTCAGGCCTCTCCTGGTATCCTGTGGAAGAAAACAAAATTAGCACCATGCAAAATAGCTTTTAAGCGGTCCTTGCAGAGAAAAATTAACAATGCTACAGTATATGCCAAAAGAGGCGAGATCCGTAGCTTAAAATCTGAAGATACTAAACGCAAATTGCAAAACAAAACCAGGTTTTCGCTGTACTATATATTGCAAAATCTGTGTACGTCTGTTCTTACTAGGGGTGCAAGAGGCATTCCTCTTCGTCCCGCAGAACTTTTATAAAATAAAAATCATTGAAATTTTGTAGTTGAAACAACCAAGCAATGTACAATCAAAAAAAAAAAGGGCAGCCCGGTGCATGTAGCTCCCGCTTGCGCAGGGTCCGGGGAAGGGTCCGACCACTTTGGGTCTATTTGTACGCAGCCTTTCCCTACATTTCTGTAAGAGGCTGTTTTCAGGACTTGAACCCGTGACCTCGTGGTCACAAGGCAGCAGCATTACCACTGCGCCAAGGCAGCAGCATTACCAATGTACAATCAAACTAATGAATATAATTTTTTCAGTCATAATACGGCATCCTGTCCTGGAATCATTTATAGATGTGTATACCTGATATGCAATATACAAGTACGTACATAGGAATAATAATAGAAACCCTTGGAAAGTAATATATCAGAACCACTCATTAATACGTATTAATTAACAAAAGATATGTACAAAATGATACATTTGGCATACCCTGGGTGTGGCATAGTCAAGACTCTTCCGTGCCTTCACAATATCTTCCTTTAGCCTATCGATTTCAGCTGTTACGCTATTTTCCTGCTTCCACAATGATCTGTGGCATTTACTTTCTACTTAGGATATAAAGTCTAAAGCAACACATCTTCAATCAAATCACAAAGTTTTAAATGTTAAGAAATGTGCGTACTTCCTTTCATCTTGAAGTGCATCTTTCTGCTGCATAAAGTCATTATAATCCTTTTGTCTGTTTGCAAGAGCAGACTCTAACTTGCCGGATTCACTTCTCCGAGACTCGATGTAGTTCGTCAAGTTATTAATTTCGTCTTTGAGTTTCTGAATTTCTTCTTGGAGTAAGCTTTCCTGTCATAACAGAAAATCCAATTAATGAGTAGAGTAGCACATCAAAACAAAGGTCCAGAATGAAAATTGAAGCATCAAACAGGTCACCGGTTCAGTACCTGCTTTCTATTTGATGAAAGTACACGCTCAAGATCATGAATTTCTTTCTGAAGCCACTTATCTCTGGCAGCCTCATTCTTAAACTGAGTTGCCCTCCCCTGCTTTTGGTACAATACGCTCAGCTGCTTCTCGCGGTCCATTATGCTATCCCCACAAAGTGCGACGTGTCAAAATGAATATCTATCAACAGGTAAAATATATCTGTTATGTTTTACCTTTTTGACATCTCCTCCTCTTCCTGCAATTTGGCCTGGTGCGCATTACTAATTTCGGCCAATTCAGACTCTGACCTTTCACTCTCTTTCCTCATACTGTGTAAATCCTTCACAGCTTCATCCTAACGATCGAATCCTTTTAGTGCGGCAACAAAACAAAATTACTCGAATCCATGAGAAATCCAAAAGTGCGGCATACCTTTGCTCGTTTTTCATTTGAAATTCTGTCTTCTATATCTCTCAGATCCAGTTCAATCTGAGTGACTAGCTTTAGTGCTTTAGTACGCTTCTTCTCGGCATCTTCCTTTTGAGACTTGATTTCATCTATCCCTTCTGTACAGACTTCTATTTCTTTATCAAAACTCTTGACCTTCTCACGTACATCTACCACTTCATCATCCGCATTAGACAACATTTCAGAAAAATTTCTTCGATCATCATCCATCTAACAAGAGACAAATCAAATGAAGTGAGTAGAATAAGCATTACATTATACAACAGGATCGATGATATAAGTAGGTTGGATCTAGGGTATCTCCTTTTGGAGACAATGACTTGTGCAGTGGCTACAATCCAAGGTGTTAACATTCAAAGTGATATAGCATGTATTATGTCACAGCATGAGAATGTTTACAAGACTGTGCGGAGAAGCATCTTACACATTTGCAGAAATGCTACTGAAGAAATACGGGTGATGTTCAGCAAAGGAAATGGAGAATATCATCCATTGACAATTGTTTGTCTCAAATATTTATTTTTGTTTTTGTTGTGTCACTTAATTCATCAGTCCACAAAAGGGGCAGCTCATGTTATGTGTCACTATGCTTCATAAAGTATTTATAGTTTTCTAGACTCGAGTTTTTTGAGCATTGATGAGAAGCTCCAAGAATTGTGGAAGACAGTCAAACAGCGATACTCAGGTGATCATTTGAGTGGGAAATGTTAATGATGTGTTCAGCCTTCAATCATTTTGTAATGAGACTATTCAAATTTACCTGATAGAACATAATAATATCCAAGGTGAAACTATGTAACAAAAGGGAAAGACTTACTGAAACTAATTCATTTTTAGTATCATTCAGTTCATGGTCCAACAGATTATACTCAAGTGATCTTCTTTCTTTGTCCAGCTCCTGGTACTTCTCTAGTTCTTCTTTCTCTTCATCAAGTTCTCTCAATCTTTCCTCCAGGTAGTGGACAGTTTGACCAATCTGCTTCCTTTTATGGGCTGTTAATCAAATAATTAATGGACGTCTCAACAGATCATTAGAAAAAATATGCAGATATTTTTTGGTGATTTAAACTCGCCTGTTTCTTGCAATATTTTCAAGCTCTCCCGACGCCTATCTTCATAAACACGCGTACCGCCAATCTCTTTGAGAAGATCCAGTCGTTCAGAATCCTTCATTAGAGTAAGGGATGCAATCTACACATGAAAACTTTGTTAATATAATATTTGGACACATCACAGGAACAATCAGATGAAAATAATATTTACCTTTCCCTGCTGGACAATATAGTATGGATTAGAACGAGAGAAGCCAGCACTCTCCAGCAGGTTCATGACTTCAGTTTTACTGAACATGGTAGCAACAAGAAGTGGGTCTCAGCAAGCGACAAGATACAACACTACTAACCGGTGTATGTCATAAGACATACCTAACATGTTTCCCATCCAGGTAGTATTCATCCTTCTTTGAAGAAACCGTCCTCCGGAGGCGTACCTCTTCTCTATCAACCTGCAGGAAAATTGAATAGTTTAGAGGACTTTCAGAGTCTCTGGACCAGCCATATCGGTGGAGAGCAAAGTAGCATCCGTAATGATTTTCACGCACTCATATGGATGAGTATTGATATTTCTCTCGGTGAAGTACGACGCTGCTTGAGAGTCAAGTAGTTGATTTGAATCAAAGAAACTAACGCTGAATAAATCAGAGGACTTACTGGAATACGGTTGTCTGAATTATCAAACACTACCTCGACAAAAGCAGATATAACCGAGTCTCCAGCACCTTCCTGGAAATGATCACTAGTATCAAACACTAGTCATTTATTTCAACTACTGTATTCAGATTTGATGAAAGAAAGACGAGGCATACATGGAGAAGAGCTCCCCTATCCTCACTGCGCAGGTTCTGAAACATGTCGCTTAGGACAAAGCGTATAGCTAGAGCATTTAACATGGCCAAATTAGGAAGAAAGTAGCATGTAAGTGTAAGAAGCATAAGAAAGAATAGTAATTCAGCATAATCGTGTGTTTGAAAATATTACCGTGGAAAAAGTTCGATTTGCCAGATCCATTTGCACCAACTGCGACAGACAGTTAAATCAATGTTAGTTCATTAAGAGCAAAAAATTATGCAGTGGACTCTGAAGTGGATTTCTGTCATATCATACTTAGAATTAAATTTGATACTTAACCGATGTGTCAATCGGGAAAGATTTGAAATCAGTACCATCATCATGCCAATAATGGAGGCACAAAAGACTAATATGGTTTAACCAACAAAAATCATTGGAGGAACGCATTTAATTAATTTAATTTGAACGTGTACGCCACAGTTGTGCAGGTTTAGAGGAGATTGCTAAAACTCAGAGTAGCAATTAGAGATTGAATTGATTCTTGGATTAACACCTAGTGTTGATCATTGCTATAAGTCTGCAAATTGCCAATTTGATTGACGGGCTGATAGTAGCAGCATTTAAGTTAGCCATGCATGAACCAGCTTTTTAACCGAGAAGAAGCTCGGTACTCTACAGCCAAGTTGGTTACAAGGAGGAGAATAGATTACCAACTACGTTAACTTTGGGGCTGAAAGGGTCAGTTGAGGTCTCCTCCCTGTAGCTTTTAAACCCTTGAATTACCACCTGCGTAGACAGCCATTTACGTCAAGAGGAAGCAGTGATATGACGCCATGACGGCAGTTGGCCAGCAGAGTTACCTTCTTGATATACATGGTTCAGATGGGGAAAGAGAGATCACACCACAACTTAATTCTGCCAAACATAGGATAGGAAGATCCAGGGAAGATCAGTCCAGGTTCAGTACAAAAATTCTAGCAAATGAGTGGAACTGCTGCGCGCACTAAGGTGGTAATGTTTGGTTCAAAAACTGAAAAGGTGGCGACGGCGGCAGGAGCGCGGTGTCCCGGAGAGGAAGAACGTACGGGAACTGCGCGTGATCGTGGTGACGCGCGTGAGAGGCGGCCGCCGGGTTGGGAGGAGAACGGGGTAGGATCGAGGCGTCGGTGGTGACGCTTACGAGGTGCGGCACGGTTGCGGCAGAGCTCTAGGGCATCCGGCCGGTGGTGGACTACGGGAGGGGCTGAGAGCCACGACGGTACGTAGTAGACGACTCGCGAGGAAAGAGGAAGGAAAGGCACGGGGGAGAAAGGAAGTTACGGAAAAAGAGGGAGAGTTAATTTGGCTCCAGAGAGCGCGCGGATAATTTCCTTTTTGCATATTTTCTCCAAAGATATACCCTTCTAGACTCTAGTATGAGTGTACCGTCGTCGTCGTGAGAAAACGTTCATCAGGCGCACACTAGACTGCTACCACTCTGCTCGTATCCCTTGCCTCGGTGAACCAACACGTGGTTCGGTGGTTAGGAGGGTGGTTCATCACGTGACACATGTGGTAAGCAATCTAAACTATTCAAAAAAAGGAGGGTGGTTCTATGGTGCGGAACAGCTCATCGACGTCACCATAAACACATCATCAACCCCATAAGTTTTGACAGGACTAACGATAAGAATTCCCTCTAGTGATTAGGCATTTTCAAACACATATGCCTATCCTATTTGAACTCCATATGCATTTTCAAACAATCAAGTTGATCCTATTCTCTTTATTTTGTCTTCCACCTTATTTTCCCCTAGTGATTAGGCATGTTAAATCAATGTAATCGTATTTGTGTTACAATTTTTTTATGTTTTATGTCGTACTAATCTTGTAGACAATCCAAATAAAAATTCTAGTGAGGTTTTTAATAAGCTAGAATTACGTGACCGGGACTATCATGGAATGCAAAAACGTACAGTAGTGTAGTGTTGTAATTTCATCTTTGAACTTTTGCATTGTAGTTTACGTAGATCCTGAGTATTTATTGAACTTATGATGTCGTCACACTTTATTAAGCTATATACAACATACTCCCTGCTCAAAATTCGGTTATACACAGTATTTTTTTCAGAGTTTTACATCCCTGCTCAGTAAAAACTAGAAAACATGACAAATTCTTAACTGGCAGGTGCATCCAACACGGGGTCAAATGCAGTGAAATTGTATAAGGAGAAACCATGCAAGGAGTTTGGGATGCTTTGGCAACAATTTATTACTCCCTCCGTTCCAAAATATAGTGCGTCCTCGGTTTCCATGCTTCAACTTTGACCATAAATTTGACCAACGAGACCGACTGCGGCGGGGGCAAAAATTATACCAGTGAATTCGTATTCGAAAGAAGTTTTCAATTATATAATTTTTGCCCCCGCCGCAATCGGCCTCGTTGGTCAAATTTATGGTCAAAGTTGAACCTCGGGAAGCGCGGGCGCACTATATTTTGGAACGGAGGGAGTATTTCCAACTCCACTCAACACAAAAAAGCTGAGGGCTGTACACTCGGGCAATAGTTGATTAGTTGGGAGGTGAAAAGCACACTTTTTCTAGTAAAGTGTCTTAGCAAACATCATCTAGAAGGTCCTTCGATCTTCTGCCTCAGCTGTTCATAGTTTTGCAACTCCTCCATTGACAATGACGGCGAGATATCACCCAACACCTGCGTAATAAGAGAACTAGTTAAACTCCTAAGATATGACCAAAGAGATTTTTATTGTGCTTTCTGAAAAATGATTTGAATATTACCGTCATAAAATCTTCAGTCTCGACAATGACTTCTTCTGCACCGGCGTCGTTATTTCTCGAAGGATCAGCTTCAAGCGTTTTGACCTTCAAATAAAGCGCGTAAGTCCGACACAGCACAGCTATGAAAAACATAATGTGGCAGCAGGGAAGTACAGCTACTCACAGAACGCTTAGCAGCATGAAACCATGCATCCGCGCATAATGCATAAATATCAGCACCAGTAAAGTTTCGAGGACAGTGCTGAGCAATCGACAAGAGAGACACATTATCGTGGAGCTTGTACTTGCGAGTCTGCGCTTTCAGTATCCTATGTAACAATTATAGGGAGATCATAGTTTAGTCGAAACGAACCTGAAATTTGGTGAAAGAAAGAACTACCTACGACTACCTTTCCCTGTATGATGCTTCAGTATTTACACCAATGTAGAGAAGCTTGTCAAATCGGCCAGGGCGGAGAAGTGCAGAATCAAGAAGATCAGGCCTATTGGTAGCCCCAATAATGAAGAGGTCCTAGAGAATAATTTGGAAAATGGTTTCCTTTAATGTTACTGCATCTAGAGAATATAGGTAAAAGAAAGGCATATCATAGATGAGGAAATAACCTGGCTGTTATCACTTAACCCATCAATCTCCACCAGCAACTAGTAAAGAGATAAAGAGGGAAAGTGAATTAGATGACCCTAACATGTTAACATTGAAAATAAGAGGGAAAACTGAGACACCCAGTCACCACCTCATTGACGAAGTTAATTATACCTGAGAAACCACTCTATCCATCACACCTCCAGAATCTGCAGAGGATCCTCGTGCAGGAGCAAGGGAATCAAGCTCATCGAAGAAAATTACACATGGGCGCGCTGATCTAGCCTGAAATTGACAGTGAAAAACTGAAAACCTAAGTATATGTGCATATTTCATGGCAATTACGTGGCTTGTGCAGATGGATATACCTTCTCAAAGATGTCCCTGACATTCTTCTCTGATTCTCCAACGTACATGTTTATCAGTTCCGGACCTTTTACGCTAAGAAAGTTTAATGAGCACTCAGTTGCTACTGCTTTCGCCAGTAATGTCTAAGAATACAAAAAGAAAACATCCTAGTGAGCATATATCCTGTTGCTGTTGGATACAGCTATCTCTTGACAAATGGGAATGAAAATTCAATTCAAGAAAAGTATAAAGCTCACTACACCTACCTTCCCGGTGCCTGGAGGTCCATATAACAGGACACCTGATCGCTTTGGCAATTTAGAAGAAAAGAGGTGCTTGTACAACAGAGGTAACTGAATACCAACAAAAGAGAACACTAAGTTAGTAGTTTCAAACCAAATGAACCAGCTTCTGGTATAACCAAATCTTATTTGCATCGATAGAATGCAATATCTTAGCTCAGAGATAAATCAAGTAAAATTTACCTGAATTGTATCTAGAATAACCTTCTTCACTTCCTCAAGCCCACCAACATCCTCCCATTTGACATCAGGAACCTATAGCACAAAAAAAATAAAAAAAATCAAATCAAGGACTTGCAGAAAGCAAGCTAAAGCTGACATGTATGGTTTCATGGGTTGTACACAGATGGGCCTGAAATTTAGAAGATATACGATATTGGAAGGCAGGGATTAGTGTTTTACTTTTGGTGTACCCAATGCAGCACGATTCCTTTTCTTAGCCCGTTCTAAGGAAGACAAAATATCTTCTTTACAGAAATGATTTTCTTCTTTCTGAGTGGTAGAAGAGAAGCGTGCCAAAGTCGCTAGAACGAAGTGGTGGAAGCTCAAGGGGGAGGTAGCTCAGGCGTTCAAGGAGAGGGTCATTAAGGAGGGCCCTTGGGAGGAAGGAGGTGATGTAGACAACATGTGGATGAAGATGGCGACTTGCATTCGTAAGGTGGCCTCAGAGGAGTTTGGAGTGTCCAGGGGAAGTAGAAGAGAAGCTAAAGATACCTGGTGGTGGAACAATGATGTCCAGAAGGCAATTAAGGAGAAGAAAGAGTGTTTCAGACGCCTATATCTGGATAGGAGTGCAGACAACATAGAGAAGTACAAGATGGCAAAGAAGGCCGCAAAGCGAGCTGTGAGTGAAGCAAGGGGTCGGGCGTATGAGGACCTCTACCAACGGTTAGACACGAAGGAAGGCGAAAGGGACATCTATAAGATGGCCAAGATCCGAGAGAGGAAGACGAGGGATGTTGACCAAATCAAGTGCATCAAGGACGGAGCAGATCAACTCCTGGTGAAGAACGAGGAGATTAAGCATTGATGGCGGGAGTACTTTGACAAGCTGTTCAATGGGGAGAGTGAGAGCTCTACCATTGATCTGGACGACTCCTTTGCTGATACTAGCAGGCTTTTTGTGCGGCGAATCCAGGAGTCGGAGGTCAAGGAGGCTTTGAAGAGGATGAAAGGAGGCAAGGCGATGGGCCCTGATTGTATCCCCATTGAGGTGTGGAGAGGCCTCGGGGACATAGCGATAGTATGGCTAACCAAACTTTTCAACCTCATTTTTTGGGCAAACAAGATGCCAGAAGAATGGAGACGGAGTATATTAGTACCAATCTTCAAGAACAAGGGGGATGTTCAGAGTTGTACTAATTACCGTGGAATTAAACTGATGAGCCATACAATGAAGCTATGGGAGAGAGTCATTGAGCACCGCTTAAGAAGAATGACAAGCGTGACCAAAAATCAGTTTGGTTTCATGCCTGGGAGGTCGACCATGGAAGCCATTTTCTTGGTACGACAACTTATGGAGAGATATAGGGAGCAAAAGAAGGACCTGCATATGGTGTTCATTGACTTGGAGAAGGCCTATGATAAGATACCGCGGAATGTTATGTGGTGGGCCTTGGAGAAACACAAAGTCCCAGCAAAGTACATTACCCTCATCAAGGACATGTACGATAATGTTGTGACAAGTGTTCGAACAAGTGATGGCGACACTGATGACTTCCCGATTAAGATAGGACTGCATCAAGGGTCAGCTTTGAGCCCTTATCTTTTTGCCTTGGTCATGGATGAGGTCACAAGGGATATACAAGGAGATATCCCATGGTGTATGCTCTTTGCAGACGATGTGGTGCTAGTCGATGAGAGTCGGACGGGGGTCAACAGGAAGTTGGAGTTATGGAGGCAAACTTTGGAATCGAAAGGTTTTAGACTTAGTAGGACTAAAACCGAGTACATGAGGTGCGCTTTCGGTACTACTAGGCACGAGGAGGAGGATGATGTTAGCCTTGATGGGCAGGTGGTGCCGCAGAAGGACACCTTTCGATATTTGGGGTCAATGTTGCAGAAGGATGGGGATATCGATGAAGATGTGAACCATCGAATTAAAGCCGGATGGATGAAGTGGCGCCAAGCTTCTAGCATTCTCTGTGACAAGAGGGTGCCACAAAAGCTAAAAGGCAAGTTCTATAGGACGGCGGTTCGACCCGCAATGTTGTATGGCGCTGAGTGTTGGCCGACTAAAAGGCGACATGTGCAACAGTTAGGTGTGGTGGAGATGCGCATGTTGAGATGGATGTGTGGCCACACAAGGAAGGACCGAATCCGGAATGATGATATACGAGATAGAGTTGGGGTAGCGCCAATTGAAGAGAAGCTTGTCCAACATCGTCTGAGATGGTTTGGACATATTCAGCGCAGGCCTCCAAAAGCCCCAGTACATAGCGGACGGCTAAAGCGTGCTGATAATGTCAAAAGAGGCCGGGGTAGACCGAACTTGACATGGGAAGAGTCCGTAAAGAGAGACCTGAAGGATTGGAGCATCATCAAAGAACTAGCCATGGACAGGGGTGCGTGGAAGCTTGCTATCCATGTGACAGAACCATGAGTTGGTCGCGAGATCTTATGGGTTTCACCTCTAGCCTACCCAAACTTGTTTGGGACTAAAGGCTTTGTTGTTGTTGTTGTTGTTGTTAAGTGGTAGAAGAGCTTGCAGTGAGGGCATCCTCAAGCTCATCATTGCTGCTTTTTTCCACTGCAACTTTATGCGCAAATGACACACCAGCGTCTGCGACCAATGCAAGTATATCCCTAGGCATGAACCCAGACGTTTGCACTGATATATCTTTTACAAACTTGTCATCGATACTCTGAAAATGAAACCATATAAGCACGAAACTTTAATAAAAGCATAAAACTTCATTTCTGGTTCAATAACAACAACAAAAAACACCTCATCAGCAACTGTCGAGACACCATGGAGTGTTTCAGATATCAAGTTCTTCCTCTGGTCTTCATTTATAGTCTTCATGTTGACCTCATGGCGGAAACATCGCCTAATTGATTGCTGCATTCCTTCAGCACTGTCTGCAGTTGCCACTAGTATAACTTGAACGGTTACAGATTCAGGTTCCACAAGGTACTGAAAACAAAGAGGTTCAATAATAAGGAACTTGATGGTTGATACAAAGATGATTTTATATCCTAAGGGCTTGTTAAAACTTAAAAGCTTGGGGAACAAAGACCTACTGAATTTCCAATCACATCCCTTGCTGGCAGCGAGTCTTTCACAACCCAACGCTGTCCTGTGTACTGCTTAATGACAGACTCAACATTTGCTGCAATGCCAGATTGCTCAGGTTGTGGGCTTTCATTGGAGGATGTATTCCCAATTGCATCAAAGTGGCGAAGAAGTATTATAGAAGGAGAATACCTTCAGAAAAGAATATTCAACAAAAAAGGAAACAAAGTAAATACCATCGCCTGGAAAAAGTAAAACGAACTAAACAAAACAGTTTACGAACTAAAACAGGAATTAATTTCTGTAGAGATAACAAAGGACAAAAAGATGAGTACTTCTGAGCTTCTTTGAAGGCAGCCACAAGTGCAGCAGATGCCCCGCTTTCTGATGATGTCATCAGATCATGACAGCAACACTCAACCACATGCATACCAAGATGGTTCGCAACATGCCTGACTACCGTTCTTTTTCCACATCCTGCAACCCCAGCATTTGATTTGAACAAATGTTCAGTTCAAAGTCGAGTAGTAAAATGTGAAAAGGAATGAGACTACAATTAAAGTGCAGTAACCTGATGGGCCGTACAAGAAAGTGGAAAACTTGATTCTTGGTAAAATGTTTGAAGGACATAATGCTGGTGCGATGATGGATGCTAACTGCTCCACTACTTCACCATGCAAAGGGACTGAATCATCATTGGCAGAAAAGAAGCTGCAGGGAGGGATTGGAGCAGAAGCACTTCCCCCAAGCACAAGGGCTGTTTGATCACGGTTAACACGAAGAATTGGCTCATTTGATGGTTCCATGCCGGTTACCTGGTGAGTAATTACAATATTAACACCCAATATTTATGGATAAAAAATGAGGGCACAACTAAGCTAAGAGGATAGATAACATTTATTATGTATCTTTGTTTCTTCATTTAAACATGTCTGAATGAAGAAAAGTGGGTAATTTACCTTAAAGTATATCATGCTAGGAGGATGCAGTCTATCATTCTCCTTATTGCACGCTAGGCAAGAGATCATGCCACAATTCCAGTCATTATGTATGCAAAACACATCCCCGCTTGCTAGGAACCTATCAAACTTGAAGTGTTCATTTAAAGCTTGATCTATCATATCTTGGTAGTCACTTCCTCCAATGGCTGAATTTATCTTTAGGGAAGCAAGCACACCACAATCAGGAATCCTCACAACAGAAACCCGTAAGTGCAAAGCATGTTTAGGCACTTGTGGGCATGGGAGAAGTTCTAGGTGAAGAGAAATACCAGTCCCACTGCCAGCAGAACCATCCTCATAAACTTTAGAGCAGAACTTGAAAGGCTCCTCCCCTTTCTGAATAAGAAGCTTGAGACAGGAAATATGCACTCCCAGGTTGAACGCCAAAAGTGGGCTAACATAAGCAACATCTTCATCCAAGGGTGCAAAGCGATCAGCTGGAAATGAGCGAGTAGGTAAGAATCCCATCACACGATCAGAAGAAGAGGTTGAGGCCACAGGGTCAGGATCAGGATGCTCTCTCTTGGACTCATCGAGGGACGGCCGATCCAATACTACTGCTTTGACAATCCTCCCAACATTATTGTCGGTATTCTTGACAAGCACCTGCAGATTAATAGCTGTTTATTACATTTAGTCTCGATAATCCTATCTACCAATTTGAGTGCTGAAAATTGCAAAAACGTATATGTGCCCACAGAGATCATTGCTGTATCACCAAAGTTCTACTACACATCTTGAGTGTATACTTATCACTACAGCTCAGTCAGACTACAGAAATCAGCAGGCGTCACCCAGTTCATCTACAATTATTAATTAGAACCAAATGTATCCATCATTATTCAGACAGTCATGCAGTATGGCCACCCAAAGTCGACGAAACCAAATTCACTCCTCCTACAAGCACCAGATGTTTCACAATCCAGCCCTTAAGTGATCGAACCCCCAACCCGGCCATCCAACGGACACCCATCGCAGGACCGGAATTCGATCCGAGAGACTTCGAACGCAACCACGTACCGTCGTGCCGGTGACGACGGCGAGCCGGCGGAGCGCGGACGCGGGGAGGGCTACGAAGGAGGCGAGGTCGCCGAACTCGCCGCCGCATCCGGGGCCGGAGGGACGGGCGGGGAAGCGGAGGACGCCGGCCCTGAGGCGCACCGGCTCCGGCGGCGGCGGGGCCGGCCCACGGCGCTCCCCCGGGAGCGAGTCGAGGAGCGCCTGCGTGGACGCGAGCACCAGCGGCTTCCTCCGCGGCCGCCTCTCCACCATGGCTGCGGCCCCCGGGGAGAGGGAGCAGAGAGAGTCGAGAGCCCACGGGACGGGAGGAAGACGGGACGAGACCGTCTGACTTGGATCTGTACAACGAAATAACGGAGGAGAAATTCCAAGACGAAGACGTGGCGGCGGTGTGTTACCGTTAGATTAACCGGTGATTGCATCGGAGCTCCACTCCTTGCCCTCGGATCTCACTCAACCAAATCAAACGTCTGCTAACTGCCAACATATTTTACATTTAGAAACAGATGGAGTGTATTATTTTAGCGAAAAACTGTAGGGAAGTCCTCTACCGTGCCATTTTATATTTTATGATGAATGGGAAAAGAAAACAGAGGAAAGAGTTAAAATTTACAAGCTATGAAGCCATGGTTGCTAGTTTTAGAAGATCTTTCAAAAAAAAAAGATCTTTCCATTCCTTTGAAGCCATATGCTCCACCAGCCAATGATCATGACCTCCATAAAGTGGTCATATGAGTATCTATGTTTGGCTGCATTAATAGTCATCTCAAAGAAATTAATGTCACTTTCCTCGTGTATATTTAACTCTTAAATAATTTATGAACGGAGATAAACGTAAGTTGACATGTAGATCATGAACCATCTAATGTCTGACCTCTGACGGGGGGCTCCACCCGTCCGTGGATGCTTTTCAGCCACATATTTTGAATCATAAATGCGACACTTAATTTTAGTTAGGTTGGCTAACCAATAATTCCATGATATATTTGATGCAAATATTGTGATACTGATTCCCAAATATCATGTCTGTCTGAAAAAAAACTAATATTTTCATGGTACTAGCTCCGTGGATGTTTTCAAGATGCATCTGGTAAATGGAATCTCATTTTTAAGTGAAAAAATAAATAATTCCATGATGGTAATTATGGATAATATCATGATACTAATTCTCGGAAATAATGTCTCTTTCAAGAAAAGAAAAGTGAGATTGCATGATACTAATTCTTTTGATAAAGTTTTTGAACTAAATTTAAATTTTAAATGTAACACTAATAATTCCATGATACCTTCTACTCCCTCCAGTTGGGTTTATAAATCGGGCACAAGTTCTTAGGTATTCAATTTGACTAATAAAACAAGTATATTATTTTATAAAAATATATCTTTAGATTCTTCATCAAATGAAGTTTCTAACTATATAATATTTGTGGCATATTATACATATTTTATTAGTCAAATTGAGGACCTAAAAAATCCGTACCCGACTTATAAATACAAACGGAGGGAGTAGCGTTTATAATCTTCGGCTCCCATGATCTAGCGTATAAGTTAATAACTATCTGCGACATCTATGTCATTATCAAAGTTTGTGATCAAGATTACATAATGCAATGTCAATTCTCAATGGACAGGTGTTAGACATCAAGCAGTGCTAAATATCCTCATAAATGTTTGTTCACATCGAATGTTGTTCATTAAACTCTCATGTGCTTGTAATGTTCGAATCTTCTTTTATCGAGTGTTATGTCCAATGCCAAGTTACTCCGCGCTTAGGCGGCAAAATTAATGACACCATGTTGCAATTGCAAACATCAGCCACCCCTTCGTATTAACTAGTGCATTCAACTTTTATCTCCCTGGTAAAACATTTTGGACCTTTACTTAGATCCCGAGTAATTAACGGTTGTTACAAATATAGGTTTATTGGGCTCCCATGAGCCAAAAATCAGCGTCGTAGATTAACCCCAAATGAAGTCCAATTTTGAAAGTTCAATTGAAAAAAACACATGAATATATGATTCTTTAGAAGAAAGGCATTGTCTGATTTCATATTATAATAAAATAACCAATCATCGGTTTTACACACATGCACACATGCACACATAGATAACTTAGCATGCATAGATAAATTCAATTTATCATACAATGAAGTGTCGAAACACACATGCGCGAATAGATAATTTCAAAGTAGCACACACCAGAAGTAGTTGAGCGCCTTGCCGCGCCATTTCTTGGCTATGAAGGGTTTCTATATATTTTTACTTTCCCTAATAACTTTTGGTGTTGGGTTTCTAATAGGAGTTGCACGGGTGGACGTCCATCAAACGTTGTTGATCATAGCCACAACGCCGCGACACACACACACACACACACACACACACACACACACACCAAACCCTCCCTCACTCGTGCACATATCTCTCGCAATAACAAGTTCCCCCTTCCTAAATTTACAACATGACATATAAAAAAACATGGTGGCGGTGACACGTAACCGAGAAGAGCCCACACAGACAACATGTGTAAACAGAATGTGACCTAACGTGTTAAACAATCCCCATCACCCCTAACAAGCTAGTCCCACACGCCCCTCCCAACCCCTCCCAACTAAGTCTCTCCTTTCTCAAGGATCTTAGAGAATGTATGTAAAGATAACATATACATCGGAGTCCAACAACTGCACTCAAAACCTGACCAAAAAATAGCGTTTAAGGCTAGGTTTCGAACACCAAAGGGAGAAGGTTAGCTTTGGTCCTTAGTGATGAGTGAAACGTCATGGTCATCCTTGCGGCTTTGTCCAACATCCCCTTGTCTTCCTCCTTGCCACTAGTAACCAGAACCGCAAGAAAGCAAGCATTCTAAATAGATAGTCAAAGGGAATAACGGGGAATTAAGAAACAGTAAAATTGAGCCAAGTACGGTCTCTCACAGAGATTTGATCTCGTCGGGCGTCGGATTCTGCTATTTGATGCTCCAGATCCTCAGTTCACCCCACGACTAGAGTTTGTGCGTCTTTCATCAAGGTCTGTTTGCTTCCCTATTATTCCTTAATTTTTTTCCTATTACTGCTGAAAGTTTTTATATGCACTTCCTAGAAGTATTTCTCCCTTCCTGAAGTTTATATGCACAATTAATACCTGAAAGTGGATGTCCTTGAAGTTGAGCCCAATGATCCTGAAAGTATTAGGTGGTATGTGGAGTGCATGGTGTGTGTCCATGTCTTAGCAATCTTGTTTTCCTTTTCAAGATTTAGCATTAATTTGGTTAAGAAAACTCGAGCGAAGTGCAATGTATCTATACTACTTGATTTATGTTTTTCAAGCTTTTGAGACCCGAATCTTGTTTTTGACAAGTATTGCAGGCAACCGGTGATGCTTTCTTGGAGCTATGAATTTTATATAAGTGCTCCAACCAAATCATAAGGCAGGCATGCAGGCAGGCTGCTGTAGTTCCGAATTACAGTGATGACATTTGCTTCATTTTCCTGTCAACATGGTGCGATAGAAGCAAATTTTCTTAACCTTTTGAGTGCTACAACATAGTAGATATTGATTTTGGCATTGGATAGAAGAAGAGGGGACAAATGGTAACCATGTCACTTCTTACTGGCAACGACCATGATCTACATGGTGTGCCTGGCTTTGTTGTTGATATATTGCACTTTTGTTTTCGTAGTTATTTTATAATGATATGCTAGATGAGTATGTGTGATTTTGTGAGGAATCTTACTTCCTTCTCCATATGACATGAAATTGGTAAATGTATCTATTCCAAGAAGCATTCCTTTTTGGTTCCTAGAAGCATTTAACAAGGCCCATGCTAACGATCTACACCACCATCACCATGGCCCCACCGGTTGTCAGAAAGAACAAGAGCCCATCGGTTGTGAGATCCTCTTACTGCCCAAAATTATGGTCACCTCAGCAGCATAAATCCATGGCATGGCTTTTGGATCTGACTTTTCTTGTGTGCATGATGCACCACAGTGATTAAAGTTGTGCTCATTCCGGACATGAATCAACTCTAAACTGTGTACATGGTTGATCTATTTTGTTTACTAGCTGGTGGAGTCAGTTCGAAAAGTCTAGGTTCTACGTGATATAATACAACTTAATCATCCATTTGTGTCGAGCTTGAGTTTGTGATTTGTTGTGGTGCACCACTCAGATGGACCATTAGAAACCACTGCTTGTGATTATTTTGTAGTTTATCTATAAAAGCTTAAAGCATTGAACTAGAACCTCGGAAACATGTCTTACTTATAATTGAACTCATGTAAACTATTCAAATTTTCCCAAGTGTTTGTACATCTGGATTTTTTTAAATAGATCTAATATTTGTTTTCAATAAGGCCATTCGCGGCAAAGCACGCCTTCATGTTCTAGTTTTTCTTCAAGGTCACCTTATTCCTACAATCTAGAGCGCCCAGCTTTGCACCATGAAGCACACCTAGATAGTTGAACGGAATTGGCCCGAAGGACTTGATTATCGCAAAAGAACTCACATAATCAACCTCGCCCCAAGCACATTTCACTATTTGTCTAACAATACTCCACACAAACTTAGCAACGTGGCAAGTTAAAATATGTGATCAACGTCTCCGATTCTCCACCAAGAACACAACATCCATTCGAAGGTACTGCCCATCGACGAACGACCCATGATAATTGATAAGTTGCCAAAGGGATATTTTGATTTCAAGGGGCATGAGCACATGCCATATTTTGCACAAATTATTTTTTTTGCTAAGATGGAGTTTGACAAAGGGAGTGGTAGGCAGAAAATGGGGAAAATTGTGTCGACCCTTCTAGCCCCCAAGATATCATGTTCGGACTACCCGGCAAGGTAAATGCTATCAATTTTCCTGCACAAGTTTGTTCGTTTCATCACTTTGTTATGCCCGAAACCCCTCAAAATTCAACACGCCAACCATTGCATCAACCGTGAAGGCTTGGTCGACACACACGAAAGGGAAAGTAGTGTAGGGGAATGCAGCAGAAAACAAAAAAATTCCGACCTACGCACCAGCCCAGGACCACTATGAAGACTGCATACAAGGTTTCAATCCGATCGTTACCGACTCGTAGCGCAGCGAAAGTAGAGTCGATGTAGATCGTCGGTGCAGATCCCCGCAGCTAGGATTTACAACCTCCCAACCGCGAGGATGTTCTCCCTTGTCTGCTCGTCGGACAGCCCTCCGGGAGGCGGTCGGACAGTCCCTCGGACGGTGTCACGGACAGCCCTTCGGGAGGACCCTCAAAACTCGGACGGTCACGCGGACAGCCCTTCGGGAGGCACTCTCGAACAGCCCCTCGGGCAAAAGATCGAACCTACGACCTCTCTACAAGGTTGCACACATACGGTGTCATCTATCCGGCAGGGCTTTGCCGTCCAGAACTAGTTTCCACCAGAACCTAGACAGCCTTTCGGCTCTACAAAACTATTTTGCGGGGAGGGAGAGAAGAAGCCAGATCATGCATGGCACTTGTATGTGAGAAAGGAGTGAGTGTGTAGAGCACCTCTCCACCTCTATTTATAGGAAAACCAAGGGGTAGGATTGGCACACAAAAAATCCCAAAATGCCCATGCAAATGTCACACATGAAGGGCATAATGGGGAGGCAAAGGAGCTCCATGGAGGAGCATCCTTGGCCGGCCACCCCCTTGTGGGACCCTCCCAAAAGGGGTTCCTTAGTCCCTAAGTCTTTCCTTCTAGAAGCTTGACAAAAGCCCTAAAAGGTGGCTTTCCAAAAAGTAACCCAAAAAGCATTTTCCCTATTCACGGAAACATTTTTCCGCGACCGTTAAATCCGAAAATATTTTTGTGGGTCTTAGAACAATTCCAGTACCCACTAAAATGATTTTGGACGCATTCCGAAACAATTTCGGATTAGTGATTTTCATCTGCGAAAAGCAAACAAAACGGTTCCGGCAGCTCCGGAACATTTCCGGGTTTTTTCTCCGAAAAATCCCAGAAGTTCCCAGAACAATTCTGGCACCCTCCAAGAATTTCCAGGTGTGTGCCGCAACCAATTTGACTTAATGGTATACCCTGAAACAACTTTTCAGTTTTACCGAAACTATTCCGGTGTTCTCTCTCCGGAACTTTTCCGCTGTCTCCGAAACTTTTTCGATGACTGTCTCTCAGACTCCCTGTCTAGTATTCAGTAGATAGATGACCCTTAAGCGTGTGACCCTATAGGTTCGGTGAAGTATAGACATGACCGGAACACTTTCCGATAAATGATCAACATCGGAGCCGTGGACACCCATATTGACCCCTATACCCACACGAATAAATATTCGAGTGAACCTCCAGTTGTCGTGTGCTATTCATGTTGCTTCGCGATATGTTACAAATACCCAAGGTGAGAATCATCGGCATCCCCGTGGATCAACACTTGTCCACAATGCCAGTTACCTCGTTACCGGTTTTGTTCTCTTTTCTCGTTTCCGTGTTCCGGCATCCCTGTGATCAAATCACATTGTGTCTGGCCAGACAATGATGGATACCATAACACCGAGATGGCCCAGAGATATCTCTCCACCGTCGGAGGAGCAAATCCCAATCTTGAGCTATCAAGTTACTTGACATACTTTTCCATGAACCCGTAAGCCGCCGTAATAGCCACCCATTTACGGATGACGTTTAACAAACCCCAAAGTTCATGAAGCAAGCATGAAGAAACTCGATACTCTCATGGTCTAAGGAATTATGCAAACGTTAACTTTCTCTGTGTTATTAACCATTAACTTGTGACGAATGTATCTCATAGCATAACATCAATCGGGTCGATTCAACACAAGTGTTCTCCTAACATTGTGCCCTCAAAGTTGCCGGCATAGTCATGCCTATGATCAGAAAAACAGAACCATCATGCAACACTTGAGCTAGTCTTAGAGGCCAGACTAGGAATATATTTTACCGTTTATTATTCCACACGTGCATATGAGTCTTCCTCCGAGCCTCGTGGTTATTGTGGACTCGAGAACCATAGCAGTTATAGCATGGAACATAAACATAATTATGAACATGGAGATAAACAATAACATTTATTATTGCCTCTAGGGCATATCTCCTACAGACTCCCACTTGCACTAGAGTCAATAATCTAGTCAATGCTAATGCACTTTACACCTATGGCATACCGGTGTAAAAATGCTTCGCTTGTGGTATAGCCTGATTTCCAACGGATCCGACAACTTCAGCTCCGTGTGTATCTTTGCATATCCTCGCGTTTTCACGCTTTCACAAAATTCATATTTTGTGTGGACTTGGCTTTGTATATATGTGAATCACAGGTCAAACCTTGATTCCTCAGACTGAGCTATGGAGCAACTATCTGCAATAGTGTCCCATTGACCAAAGCCATCTTGGAACCATACTAAGTTCATGAATGAACTATATGATTCAACATCTTCTACGTCGCTTTGAAAGCGGCAACATACTTAGCCTTTGTTATAGAATTCGCCACAGTAACCTGTTTGGAATAATTTCCAACTACTGCGCCACCATATCGTGTATTACACAAAACCCTTAACTTAAATCAAAAATCGCATGGAGCATTAATGAAGACTGTATCGATGTAATTTCTTACAACGAGCACTTCATAATCTCTGCTTGCGAGAAAACATGTCATCAGTGCTACTTTAGTACTTAATGACAATTTTCACTGTTGTCTCATGATCAGTACTTTGATCACTTTGGTATCTTTACTCGCAACTCCTTGGGAGTACTGGACACATCTGGTTGTTTTACATACCATGGAATACATGATTAATCCAAGCACGAAAGTGTGTGGAATCTCCATCATGTATTTTGCTCATCAGTGTTTTGGGACACCGAGTCTTGCAAAACTCTTTCCATGTGACTTCGGCAAGAATCACTCCTTGGCGCTCTTATGCTAAACTGTTTTAGCATCTTGTCAATATGTATTTTTGGCTTAGCCTATTAGGCAATTCTATCTCGTAGATAAATATGCCTAATATCAAGGCTATTTATCCCAAGCACTTCATCGAAAAACTATTTTCAATGAAGTCCTAATTCGTGTCAAGAAATTTATATTATTTCCAATCAACAATGTGTCAAGCACACAAAGTTTTTAGAAATATTATTATGCTCCCACTTACTTTCTTGTAACCACAAGCATCTTCGTTATCCATTGATGAAATCAAACTCTTTTGACTATTTCATCAAAACGAATATTCCAACTCCATTTTGCTCTCTTCTGTCCATTGCTGGAACTCTGAAGTTTGCATACTTACTAGCATCCTCTGGATTGAAAAAATACTTTGGATTGTATCACATGCAAGTCCTAGGTTGCATTTCCATCACATGGAAATCCTTTTGGCATCCATGTATCATATCTCAAGATTGAAATATGTATTGATTGCTAGTTTAACCCGATCTGACTTTAAGCATCGCTACGGTGAGACAATCTCATCGCAGTCAACTCCTTGAATTTGTTATTGCAACAAGTCGAGATTTATGGATAAAACATTTTATCCACATCAGTTTATAGTTCCATTAATGTTCGTTAGACTCTAAGTCTTCCGAAGGTTTTATCAAGATATAATCTTGAATCATTTATGGAAACTATCTCGGATTATATTGGCATTTAGCCAATTCCGGAGTCAGGGCCCATCAACGCTTCCTTGTGTATCATAGGTATACTGTTGTCTAACAACAATATCTCGCTTGCGCACCTGAGAGGTTTGCACGAGTTTTGCCTACGTGGTTCAGTTGCAAGTTCGACCGAAGTCCATACATCTCATGTAGAGGATTCCGTATCAGTCGCAGTAGGAAACTCTGGAATTACTTCCAAGGTTTCTTTCCTTTGATCTGATGACGAAGATACTGTTATCTCGTCGAGTTGCACTGTTCTCCCACTCACCTTTTTGCAAGAACCATTCTCTTTAAAAGCATACCGTTCTTGGTGGCAAACCTTTTTGCCTCGGTATAGTGGTGGAGGAATTCCCAATTACTTGGGATAACCTACAAAGTAGTACTTGTCTGATTTGGAATAGGTTTGTAAATATTTTACACAAGCCCCATATTCCAAATGTTAAGAAAAGACAAAGCATGGTTGGGCGTACCATACCATGGCGTCATTTCAACAGACCTGATGGCGCTCTTTTTAGTGTAAAAGCCGCAGTCTCTAAAGCATTACTCTTAAAAGGGATAATGGCAAATTGATTTATGTCATCTTTGATCTTACCATGTCATAAATGGTTTGATTTACATCTTCATGGATATTCCACTCACAGTGGTGCTCCGTGAGGTGTAAGTTATGAAACTCTTTTCACAACTCATCAGACATGCGCTAAACTTGTAACTCAAATATTCCTTTCCGCGATCAAATTGCAGAAACATAATTTTCTTGTTACAATAATTTCTACTTCATATTGAAAATATGAATGATTTCAAAAGATCCAGACTTACGTCTCATCAAGTAAATATCGATATATCTATTTGAGTCATTTCTGAAGATAGATAAATCCACTGCTAGCAACAACATTTATTGGACTACATACATCAAAATGTATGATCGCCAATAAGTTCGTTGCTCGTTCCTTATGGCATGTGAACAGTATTTCAATCACTTCACTTTTCGGAGGAAAGTTGCAAGTGTCAGATGATTCATAATCAAACGACTTCAAAATCCATCATTATGGAATTTCTCCATGCGGGTTTCTCCAATGTGACCAAATGCAGTGCCACACATGTGTGGTATTCTCTTAGTCTTGCGACATTTAGCGTCAGTGTTATGGATGTATCATATTACCATCAATATTCATAACATACATCCCATCCACGATGGAAGCATGGCCCTTATGTTATTCATGACACTGAACAACAATTGTTCTTTTATGAACAACCCTTGTGCAACAAACATTATGCAATGGGCTAGAGTGTGTAAAACTCTAAAATGAATTATGAAAGTAAATACAGAGGTAATGTATTATTATCAATATTCATAACATACATCTCATTCATAATGAAAGTATGGCCCTTAAGTTATTCATAACATCGAACATTAAAAGTTCTCTTATGAACAACCTTCTTGCAAGATACCTTATGCAATGGGCTAGAGTGTGTAAAACTCTAAATGAATTATGAAAATAAATACATAGGTAATACACCGATGGAATGTATAGTAACATTTACTATGTTCCCAGCGCGTATCTGAACCTCACTCCGGTCAGTCTTTTAGGCCGTAGTAGTTCTTGCATCGAATTGCAACGGAAAACAATCGAGCGGGTATCTCTGTGATCAACTCACAATACCCAAGAATCAGTGATTAACATTTTTAATCATAATTCCCAAGAACTATTTCTTTGACCAGCCTTCTATACATCAATAACTTGTATGACTTTCATACATGAGCTGGACATTCCAGTCTTCTTTCTTTTTGCCTTTATACTTCTAACAGTTTTACTTCCAATAATTCTCCTACTCTCAGAAGAAGCACCAACTTGAAGAGTGGCGTCAGCCCCGGACTTCCTAGGTGTGTAAGTCATACTAACACCCTTCGGACATTTCCTTTCTCTTAAGTTGTTATTTTATTCACCATCATCATATGACAGGCGTTCTACTGGATCCCTCTGTTATTAGTCAAATGCATAGTAAACACTTTTACTAATAGTTTGCAAAACAAACATTGCTTTGGATATCACATATCTTTTAGCCTTTGTTTGTGTCTGAAAATGATTTTCAGTTCCATGAATATCACATAGCTATCCCAAACTTTTGAAGTTCGGGTCTCATGGAAGCAAACATATTGCACTTGACCATAACAGAATTCTAGCTTTTGGATCGAAGGACGAGAGTCACATTATCCATAGCATTAGCGGGAGAATACCAAAAGCATGCGATAGAACAAAGTCCTTCTCGGCACTTTTGAGGACAATCCTCACATTACGTTACCAACCGTAAAGTTTTAACCAGATATTTAACAGCTTATTCCATTTTAACAGGGAAGGTGGAAACGCGAGCCATTATTCTATAACTATTATGCAAATTACACTTTAGACAAAGTTCATAATTAATTGCACTGAGAATTAAATAAGTTAATTCTATAATGCGCTCCCACTCAAATCAATATCTCTCAAAATTTATTATGAGTGATTCAAGATCCACATTTCAATTCAATGCCATTGATGTGGACATCACTGATGACGAGAATTTCAATCGGCAGGCCAACTTGCCGATCACATCTTTATGTGATTCTTGTTCATCTTTCGATGGGCGTGTTCCGAGCTCAGGACTATCCTGCCTGAATGTCAAAGACAACCAAGTGATCTTGCTACGAGGTCTGACCGTCACCCGCCTCATTCCTCTCGATTCGTTCGTGCCCATGTGGACATGGCGTACCCCGAAAAGATACGAATTTCAGACGGTGCTACACTTGGGTGAACACTAACTACTTTGATATTTTAAGTGAGAGATCACCCTAATAAAAGCGACTACCGCGCAATCAAAAAGGGTGCATCATAAGGGATAAACATCTCAGGCAATTCATAATAGCATGATATGGTATAGCCCTTTCTGACGGAGAAGTCTTGTATTTCTTCGTCTTCGGCATTCGCGTCGGTGTTCACCTTCTGCGAAGTTTGCCACCACCTTGTTGATGCACCAGATAATATTGCTATCTCTATAGCTAATAAAATAAGTGCATTACTTAAGGTTGACACGCAGGTCATTAAAGTGACAATCATATGGCTCCAGCCATCATGCCGAATCATGACACGCAGGTCATGTTAATTTACATTATATAGTCATCTCATACATAATCAAATTAATATGAGAATTGCTATACCACATCACATGCACATCCTGCAAAACCAAGTTAGACGCCTCTAATCGGTTTATCCAAAATTTTATTTTACGTGGTTTCTAAGGTTTCAAAACAAACCGAAGCTACCAACGTCCATCATCAAGTATGATTATTCAAGTCGCTAGATTAACTTTGCGGGGTATATGAAACACGAGATAATAAAATCTCGAGCCCCATATTGAACTTCGTCATACGCATGACCCCCGTGCAGATCATATTTGCATTGCCCTTTTGTCTGTGAAATTTCATCTTTCTCTCTAACTATGGTGGAATTCAAAGAACTGTTAGCACTTCGTTGATCAATCAGGATTGCGGATTGCCAGAACTTTGAAACTCCACCATGCTGTTATCAAGATCAGAAATATGAAAATTCCAGGGAAGCAACAAGAACATCGGGTAACAGATTTCATCTGCTACCCGCACAAATAATTATCAGCAGTAGAACTCATCTACTACAAATAATATTGTGCAACACCCATACATCTCTATGTATTCTAGATCGTAACCTGCATCTACGCATAGCACGGCTCTTGATGCCACTGTAGGGGAACGCAGCAGAAAACAAAAAATTTCCGACCTACGCACCAGCCCAGGACCACTATGAAGACTGCATACAACGTTTCGATCCGATCGTTACCGACTCGTAGCGCAGGCAACCGGTGATGCTTTCTTGGAGCTATGAACTTTATATAAGTGCTCCAACCAAATCATAAGGCAGGCATGCAGGCAGGCTGTTGTAGTTCCGAATTACAGTGATGACATTTGCTTCATTTTCCTGTCAACATGGTGCGTTAGAAGCAAATTTTCTTAACCTTTTGAGTGCTACAACATTGTAGATATTGATTTTGGCATTGGATAGAAGAAGAGGGGACAAATGGTAACCATGTCACTTCTTACTGGCAACGACCATGATCTACATGGTGTGCCTGGCTTTGTTGTTGATATATTGCACTTTTGTTTTCGTAGTTATTTTATAATGATATGCTAGATGAGTATGTGTGATTTTGTGAGGAATCTTACTTCCTTCTCCATATGACATGAAATTGGTAAATGTATCTATTCCAAGAAGCATTCCTTTTTGGTTCCTAGAAGCATTTAACAAGGCCCATGCTAACGATCTACGCCACCATCACCATGGTCCCACCGGTTGTCAGAAAGAACAAGAGCCCATCGGTTGTGAGATCCTCTTACTGCCCAAAATTATGGTCACCTCACTAGCATAAATCCATGGCATGGCTTTTGGAACTGACTTTTCTTGTGTGCATGATGCACCACAGTGATTAAAGTTGTGCTGATTCCGGACATGAATCAACTCTAAACTGTGTACATGGTTGATCTATTTTGTTTACTAGCTGGTGGAGTCAGTTCGAAAAGTCTAGGTTCTACGTGATATAACTCAACTTAATCATCCATCTGTGTCCAGCTTGAGTTTGTGATTTGTTGTGGTGCACCACTCAGATGGACCATTAGAAACCACTGCTTGTGATTATTTTGTAGTTTATCTATAAAAGCTTAAAGCATTGAACTAGAACCTCGGAAACATGTCTTACTTATAATTGAACTCATGTAAACTATTCAAATTTTCCCAAGTGTTTGTACATCTGGATTTTTTAAAATAGATCTAATATTTGTTTTCAATAAGGCCATTCGCGGCAAAGCACGCCTTCATGTTCTAGTTTTTCTTCAAGGTCACCTTATTCCTACTCATCTAGAGCGCCCAGCTTTGCACCATGAAGCACACCCAGATAGTTGAACGGAATTGGCCCGAAGGACTTGATTATCGCAAAAGAACATACATAATCAACCTCGCCCCAAGCACATTTCACTATTTGTCTAACAATACTCCACACAAACTTAGCAACGTGGCAAGTTAAAATATGTGATCAACATCTCCGATTCTCCACCAAGAACACAACATCCATTCGAAGGTACTGCCCATCGACGAACGACCCATGATAATTGATAAGTTGCCAAAGGGATATTTTGATTTCAAGGGGCATGAGCACATGCCATATTTTGCAAAAAAAAATTTGCTAAGATGGAGTTTGACAAAGGGAGTGGTAGGCAGAAAATGGGGAAAATTGTGTCGACCCTTCTAGCCCCCAAGATATCATGTTCGGACTACCCGGCAAGGTAAATGCTATCAATTTTCCTGCACAAATTTGTTCGTTTCATCACTTTGTTATGCCGGAAACCCCTCAAAATTCAACACGCCAACCATTGCATCAACCGTGAAGGCTTGGTCGACACACACGAGAGGGAAAGTAGTGTAGGGGAACGCAGCAGAAAACAAAAAAATTCCGACCTACGCACCAGCCCAGGACCAGTATGAAGACTGCATACAAGGTTTCGATCCGATCGTTACCGACTCGTAGCGCAACGGAAGTAGAGTCGATGTAGATCGTCGGTGCAGATCCCCGCAGCTAGGATTTACAACCTCCCAACCGCGAGGATGTTCTCCTTTGTCTGCTCGTCGGACAGCCCTCCGGGAGGCGGTCGGACAGTCCCTCGGACGGTGTCACGGACAGCCCATCGGGAGGACCCTCAAAACTCGGACGGTCACGCGGTCAGTCCTTCGGGAGGCACTCTCGAACAGCCCCTCGGGCAAAAGATCGAACCTACGACCTCTCTACGGGGTTGCACACATACGGTGTCATCTATCCGGCAGGGCTTCGCCGTCCAGAACTAGTTCCCACCGGAACCTAGACAGCCTTTCGGCTCTACAAAACTATTTTGCGGGGAGGGAGAGAAGAAGCCAGATCATGCATGGCACTTGTATGTGAGAAAGGAGTGAGTGTGGAGAGCACCTCTCCACCTCTATTTATAGGAAAACCAAGGGGTAGGATTGGCACACAAAAAATCCCAAAATGCCCATGCAAATGTCACACATGAAGGGCATAATGGGGAGGCAAAGGAGCTCCATGGAGGAGCATCCTTGGCCGGCCACCCCCTTGTGGGACCCTCCCAAAAGGGGTTCCTTAGTCCCTAAGTCTTTCCTTCTAGAAGCTTGACAAAAGCCCTAAAAGGTGGCTTTCCAAAAAGTAACCCAAAAAGCATTTTCCCTATTCACGGAAACATTTTTCCGCGACCGTTAAATCCGAAAATATTTTTGTGGGTCTTAGAACAATTCCAGTACCCACTAAAATGATTTTGGACGCATTCCGAAACAATTTCGGATTAGTGATTTTCATCTGCGAAAAGCAAACAAAACGGTTCCGGCAGCTCCGGAACATTTCCGGGTTTTTTCTCCGAAAAATCCCAGAAGTTCCCAGAACAATTCTGGCACCCTCCAAGAATTTCCAGGTGTGTGCCGCAACCAATTTGACTTAATGGTATACCCTGAAACAACTTTTCAGTTTTACCGAAACTATTCCGGTGTTCTCTCTCCGGAACTTTTCCGCTGTCTCCGAAACTTTTTCGATGACTGTCTCTCAGACTCCCTGTCTAGTATTCAGTAGATAGATGACCCTTAAGCGTGTGACCCTATAGGTTCGGTGAAGTATAGACATGACCGGAACACTTTCCGATAAATGATCAACATCGGAGCCGTGGACACCCATATTGACCCCTATACCCACACGAATAAATATTCGAGTGAACCTCCAGTTGTCGTGTGCTATTCATGTTGCTTCGCGATATGTTACAAATACCCAAGGTGAGAATCATCGGCATCCCCGTGGATCAACACTTGTCCACAATGCCAGTTACCTCGTTACCGGTTTTGTTCTCTTTTCTCGTTTCCGTGTTCCGGCATCCCTGTGATCAAATCACATTGTGTCTGGCCAGACAATGATGGATACCGTAACACCGAGATGGCCCAGAGATATCTCTCCACCGTCGGAGGAGCAAATCCCAATCTTGAGCTATCAAGTTACTTGACATACTTTTCCATGAACCCGTAAGCCGCCGTAATAGCCACCCATTTACGGATGACGTTTAACAAACCCCAAAGTTCATGAAGCAAGCATGAAGAAACTCGATACTCTCATGGTCTAAGGAATTATGCAAACGTTAACTTTCTCTGTGTTATTAACCATTAACTTGTGACGAATGTATCTCATAGCATAACATCAATCGGGTCAATTCAACACAAGTGTTCTCCTAACATTGTGCCCTCAAAGTTGCTGGCATAGTCATGCCTATGATTAGGAAAACAGAACCATCATGCAACACTTGAGCTAGTCTTAGAGGCCAGACTAGGAATACATTTTACCGTTTATTATTCCACACGTGCATATGAGTGTTCCTCCGAGCCTCGTGGTTATTGTAGACTCGAGAACCATAGCAGTTATAGCATGGAACATAAACATAATTATGAACATGAAGATAAACAATAACATTTATTATTGCCTCTAGGGCATATCTCCTACAAGTAGCAACATAAAACAAGTACGTAAATCTACACCTGAGGGTCCCTGCGCAATGCACCATCGTGCTAGATACTAGTAGAATTTTTGTTGACCAAATAATGTTTGCCCCCAATCCCGAAGAAATGTTTGGCCTTTGGATATAATTTCACAGTTGGGAGCCCCTTCCATTATCCCAAACAAATTAAAAGGCCATTTATTTGAAGGTATTTTGATCTAGATATGTCAGCCCAAAGCCCTGGCTCATGTGCTGGGCTAGCTTTATAATCCATTTCAACATGAGAGCAATGTTCATAAGTTTAGTGCTAATAAACCCCTAGCGCCTCAAACTCTTTCGGCTAACACCATGTGGTATATATACGCTTTAGCCCTGCCCCCCCCCCCCCCCCCCCGCCCCCAATGGACTTCAATTTGTATGGGGGCCTTTGAGTCTCATCCGATAGAAGAAAAACAACATGGAATACAAAGGGAGACCGGACACGCAACATTAGTAAGTACCAGTTTGTCACCCAAGGAGAGGAACTTAGCACGCCATAGATCCACACGATTCGCCCCCTTCTTCGTAAGGAATTTCTAGTTCAGTTAGGTCGAGTTCCTATCATTAGTGTAGAAAAAACCAAGTAGGAGATCAAAAACTTGGTTAGTTTGTAGTTAAACAAATCTACAACACTTAATTTGTTGGTCTCGAGGATTGGTCCCCAGCAAGGTTAATCTTAAGGTCTGACATATATTCAAAGCAAAGGTGCAAAATATTTAGGTTGTCGATATTGGGAAATATTCCTTTGGGAGACATATTAGGAAATATTACTTTGAGGAAATCTTTGGAACAATATTTAGCCTTTCCAGTTCCTAGTTCATGTATTCCAGAATGATGGAATATGCACTCACATGCAAAACAAAATGATGGTGTTGCTTGCTCCTAACGCTAATAAGTAACGGAGAGACTATACATTGTTTGAGTAGTTAGGGATGCAATAATCTTTTTGTAACAGGGTCAAACCTCAAGTTTTGCATCCTTTCTGTCACGGGAGTGGAATATCTCTTTAGTAGTAAGCAACATGCCTATGGATAGCATAACCAAATATAAAAAGGTAAAACTAAAATGAAAAGGCCATACCTTTGGACATTAAGATGCATATTGTGATTTTGTTAATCTTAACCTTTTGGTTTTAGCTTTTCAGTAGGTGATACATTAGTTGGTATGTGCATATGATACGTTAGTGGTGCATTCGAGCATGGGAATGGGACTATTGTACCCTACACATTGTATTAGGATGTACAACCCGACCCATGGTATCCAAGGATTACATAGGGTCTAGGCCAAAAAAAGTTTTGTCCCCTTTGCCGGAGTATCCGGGGGAAATCCCGGAGTCTCCGACACCCTGGAGTATCGGGATGATGTCCGGAGTCTCCAAGTGTGGGGCGTTCATGTTGGCCTAGGTCTGACCCCATTTGACCATGTTGGAACATGTACACTCGGAGTCTCATTTTTGGTGCAGAGTCCCGGGAACTGTTCTTTATGGTGGATTTTGGGCCTACATATTTAAATCATTATCCCAAGTGGAGAGATGTAACCCTTCGAGCTAAAATCATATCCATTCCCCCACACTTGCCCCCCTCGCTCTCTCTTGCTCCGATTTGCTTCATTACTTGAGGGATTCAGAGGGAAGCTTACAACCAATTAAAGATATAAGCCCCCCTCTTTTGACAAAGCTTTTGTGAATTGAGCAATTTTTCACGGCCTCCCTCGATCTTGTTAGTCTTGTAGTTTGGAAACTCCTAGGGGGTCGATGTTACCGGGTAAGACACCGATTTTTTGTTGCCCGGGACATTTGTAAAGGTTGGAGGTCACTTCAAGGCGTACCTTGAGCTCAGACTTTGTTTGCCGAGGCTCAAAGGAGGGAAAAAAAAGGTCGGACTTTGTATCATTGGTGATATTTTGTGTTCCCCATGCCTCTTCAATGGAGACTCGTTCCCCTTCAAAGAAGTAAATTTGGGACTAACCTTCGTCTCGGTGCCTTGTGGTTATTGCTATCCTTGCTCTTATTTGTGCTTAGTTATCTAGTTTGGTGTTACCGTATGTCTTGCTAGCTAGTTGCTTTTGTGGTGTCTCGTCCAGTTGTACATTTTGAGAAATATTTATCTGTGATCTTGAATTTGCCAAGAAAAGATTAAAATTACGGTCGCATATTCACCCTCTCTGCGGTCAACGTCTTTGATCCTGGAGATACCCCCGACCTCTTGTTTTTTTTTTTTTTTGAAACAAGGCAAAAGACTTGCCATTTTCATTGATTAAGAAGAGGTTTCAGAACAGACGTCGCCAAGCGGCGGGAAAACAAAACAATTACTCTCGCGGCATTACATTACGCAAATGCTTAGCGCCCGCAGTGGCCCAAATAGAAACTTCCTCTTTGATGCGTCGCATGACAGTCGCCACCGGCGCCGCTTTGTTCCTGAAGACACGAGCATTCCTTTCATTCCAGATCTCCCATCCCACAAGCAGTAACAGAGAAGACAGGGCCTTCGTCGGGTGTGCGTTATCAGAGAGGACCGCATCCCACCAAGATTTCACCGAATCAAACAGGAGCCACGGGGCCGTGGGGATAGCAAGCCCAAGCCATGAGAAGAGCCCCCGACCTCTTGTTGCTTCCACGACAACAACACATACTTTATATGCATGAAAAGAATCTTCCAAGTTTTTACTCCTCGTTGACAACGATGTTCCACACGTGTGTGTGATAGCTGCGCACCGAGAGTCACATTCACACACCCCATGGGTACAGGACATCAAAGCGTGAACAAAAAGAACAAGTATAGAACAGGAGGGGAAAACGAGGAAGGAGACAGGTGTACTCATGACACATCGCCAAGAAAGCCAAAATTGGGAGAGTAATGGCAGCTATCACAAGGGTCGAAGCTTCCTTGGGTAGTCAGGCAGGCCACAGAGTCATTGCAAGAGTTTTTTTTCCCTGATGGTTAAGGTAACCTTTATTTTTACTTACTCAAAATTAATTACACTATCCAACAAAATATAATCAGAAAGATTTTGCACTATTTTTTTTGCTTCACATCGATTGTTTTCATCACCAGTGTACCAATAATTAAGCTTCAAAATAATTGCATTCTAATAAAAGGTCAAAATTGCAAATTAGCCACCTGTATTCCGATCTGATTCTAAACAAGGCTTGAAGGCTAGAAGCTTCCTTGGGAAGATAGTCAGGCCGCGAATGCGGATTTCTGGAGGCCGAGCTCCAGTGAGCTCGGTATTTAAAAAAAATCAAAAAACATATATAAAAATTTCAAAAAAATCTGAAAAAAAAATCCGTGGAAACATATATATATTACGCATGAACGTGTTGAATTTCGTCAAAAAATGTTGTGATTTGTAGCCTGTACAAAAAAAACAAAATTGCGGCCCAATAACAAAAATAAAAGGCCTGTTTAAAAATGCGTATTTGTCTTTTCTCTATACGCCACATGTAAAGTATAATGCTATGAAATTTTGCACATACGTAGTATACATGTGCACGTGTGTTCACAAATAAATTTAGAATTTTTCGCGCTTTGGAAAAATAAAATTTGAAAACGAGCTCACTGGAGCTCGGCCTTCGTTGGCATTTTTCGGTCAGGCCGCCCTCTACAATACTAGCTGTACTAAGTTTTGCAAGACTTTCTTCCCGTGATGGTTAAAGGAGTAACTTTTATTTTTATGGATTCTAACTTAATTACACTATCCACCTTGGACCGCTCCAGCGCAATGTTGAGGGCCAACTCCTCGTCGACGTCAAGGTCGGAGTCAGAGCGGCTGCTGGAGCTCGACATCCTCGCTGGAGTCGTCGGATTCGATTCAAATCGGAGAGGGGAGAAGAGGGGACGGAGCGAGAGAGGAGGGTGAAGTGAGCTAGGGTTCCGGATTGAGGTTTTTTGTGAGGACGGAGTGGGGTCGGTGGTGGGTCGGGCTGACGTGGGCGGACGCGCTCGGGTGGGTCGTTTTTTTTTTTTTTTGACCGGTCTACTCGTCCGGGCGTTTGAAAACGGTTTGAGGCGCCCGGCTGTACATGCTCTAAGTTTTGCAAGACTTTTTTTCCCTCATGGTTAAAGGTAACTTTTATTTTTTTTATGGATTCTAATTTAATTACACTATCCAGCAAAATTTAATCAATAGATTTTGCAAGATTTTTTGCTTTGCATCAATTTTGCTCATTATCAGTACCAATAATTAAGCTTCAAAATAATTGCATTCTAATAAAAGGTCAAAATTGCAAGATAGGCACCTGTATTCCAATGATCCAATCTGAGTATAAACCAGACAAACACTGACGTCACAGCACCTGCAATCGATCGCTGCATGATAAACAAAGTCAGATCCACCAGCCGCCCACCCCAGCAGCGCAGCCCACAAGTTAGCTCCAACAACCTTCCAAGAAAAGTCGGCGTTCTTCAAGGAATCGGCCATGACCGACGCCGGAGCAGGCCGGCGCATCACCGTCAGGTCCGTCTCCTGCCGCGGAGTCAAGTCCTTTGTCCCCTTCCAGAAGCCGCCGCTCTACGCGGCCGTGTCCCTCGGCGGCCGCCGGGAGAAAACGCCCGCCGACCCGGACGGCGGCGAGAACCCGGACTGGGACGGCGCCGTCTTCGCGTTCGATGTCGACGGCGCCGGAGATGGCGACGGTGGGCTCCTGCAGTTCGAGGTCAAGGCGCAGGTGCCGCTCCTCGGCACCAAGCTCGTCGGCACGACCTGTGTGCCGCTGTCCCATCTCGGCGGCGACGGCGGGGCGCCGCGGCGCGCGAGCTACCAGGTGCTCTCCCCCGACGGTAAGCCCAACGGCAGCCTCAGCTTCGTCTACGCCTTCACCGGCAGCGGCGCGTATCAGCAGCCGCAGATCTACGGGGCGCCGGAGCAAGACCTCAGCTCTTGCTGCGCGCCTCCGCCGTCGCCGTCGAGCTCGGCTTATCCAGCTCCGGCCACAACAAACTTTCCGCCGCACGGCAGCAGCTACCCTCCGCCGCCGTCGAGCTTGGCTTATCCAGCTCCGGCGACAACAAGCTTTGAGCCACACGGCAGCAGCTACCCGCCACCACCATCTCCATTACCGCCAGTGTCTTCACTATATCCGTCGCTACACGACGTTGTGCCGCCAAGCAGCTACCCTCCACCGGGAACGACGGGCTCACTGTTTCCGTCGTCAAATTTCGGACCAAACAGTAGCTACCCGCCACCGTCGGCACCGGCCACTGCATATCCGCCACCGCCGCCGTCGTGTACAGCCTGCCCGGCTCCCCCGGCACAATACATCAGCAGCTATCCACCTCCACCACCGAGCTATTATCCTCCTCCACCACCGAGCGGCTACCCACCTCCAGCGCGGATGAACCAGGAGTTCCCGGCTTCCAGCTTCCCCCCTCCAGCCAGCAGCTATCCGCCGCCGCCGGAGTCCAGCTCAGAATTTCCTGCGGTGCAACCAAGATCAGTTGATCGTGCGCTGCCATACATGGCGCCGATGTTTCAGGACTCCGCCGTCACTTACCCGCCGGTGCCTTCCGCTGGCTCTTACTACCCTCCGCCGGGGACACGGCACCGCGAAGAAGGGGCGAGTTCGCCGTACTACTACCCTCAGCCTGGGACTCGCTACTCGTAGGAGGAATCTTGCAGATTACTTGGTACTTGGACTTTGGAATGCATAGCAAATCACAAAGCAATGACTTTTTGTTTATAGCACAAAGCAATGACTTTGTAATCGCAGTGATTTCCAGCAAAGAGTGTGGATTTGTTGTACTACAGTACAGGTGTGCCCTTTATCTAGACCATTCAGTTTATGTCAAGATTCGTATTATTTTTATATAGAGATTTCTCTTTTTTGTTTCTTTCAAACAATAGAACATTTGACCTTGCAACTTTGCAGGTCAACTATACACGAGTGCCAGTAATTGTATAAAATATTTTTGATTTTTTTGATGAAACATAAATTTCTCAAATTTCAAATTTCAAATGAATTGTATCATTTAAAAAAATATATGTTGCGCCAAAAAAATCTAATTTTTTTTCCGCACATGATACTACTTATGTGATGTTGATCTGCAAAGTTTCGAGTTCAAATGGTCTTTTATTTGGGAGAGAAAAAAAGATAAGTTTGGTTGCACGAACTTTGATGCAAAAATGTACGGTGAGGATAGAGGGTACACTGGTATGGAGGTACTCCCTATAAGACGTTTTATTAGATCACTAAAGTAGTGATCTAAAACGTCTTATATTACTTATATTACTTTACAGAGGGATACAATCAGAACTTTCCGTTTCCAACAATTCTATTTGCTCACAATCACAAAAAATTTGTCCCAAGATATAACTCTTAATTTGGTTTTCTTTGATTTATTTGTTCTTTGTTGCTACGTGCTCGCAAGCACTCATGTTCTGCTCTTGAAATTTTGTAGGGGGCGTTTGGTAGTCTGCATTCCCTAGCTAGACTTGCTGGAAGCAAATTTGGCCTGTTTGGTAGCTTGTGTTTACTGTTTCGCATGCATAGCACGAACCTAAAGCACCTTCCAGCCATATCAGCTAGGAACAATCGAAATCGGTTGTTTCATCTCAGCTAGGCTCACGACGTGCATTGGAGGGGAACGTGAGGCCAACCTCATGCGAGCAGGAAGATGGCGTGAGCTCGGGCACGTCCCCGAAAAAGCGGCATGAGGAATTGGGTCTCCTCCCGCCGAATCAGTCGCCCTATTTAGTCCCCTTCGGCTCACCGCTGAAACCCCCGCCACCATCCCCCTCCTCCGAGCTCTACGCCCCTCGCGGATTCTTCACCAACGAGCAGGTAAGCGACACATCTTCTCTGGTCGTCTATAGATGGTGGCGGCGATTTGTCTTCTTCCTCTTCTTAGACCTATTCCGCGCCTCCACCCGACTTCACTGATGGCTGTAAGTTTGATCACTCCCACCTCCCTACTTGTTCGGGATTAAATCTGTGAGCATGTGGTAGGTGTAGATCTGTGAGCATGTGGTAGCATTGTAGACTATCGATCTATGAGTATGTGATGTTGTGGTAGATGCTACTTGTAGCTTGCATTGGTATTATCCCCGAAGAGGAAGGGATGATGCAGCACAGCAGAGGTAAGTATTTCCCCAAGTTATGAAACCAAGGTTATCAATCTAGTAGGAGAACCACGCAACACCTCGTTAGCAGTACCTGCACACAAACAACAAATCCTTGCACCCAACGCAAATGAGGGGTTGTCAATCCCTCGGCGGTTAATTGCAAGATTAAATTGTATGTGATAGATAGATAGATTGAAACAAAAATACAAAATAAAAAAAATAAAAGAAAAGTGCAGCAATATTTTTAGGGTTTAGGTAATTTGATTTAGATAGACCCGGGGGCCATAGTTTTCACTAGAGGCTTCTCTCGAGAAAATAGCATACGGTGGGTAGACAAATTATTGTTGGGTAATTGATAGAAAAGCAAATAATCATGATGATATCCAAGGCAATGATCATGTATATAGGCATCACGTCCGAGACAAGTAGACCGACTCCTGCCTGCATCTACTACTATTACTCCACACATCGACCGCTATCTAGCATGCATCTAGTGTATTAAGTCCATAAAGAATGGAGTAACGCCTTAAGAACGATGACATGATGTAGACAAGATAAACTCACGCATGAATAAACCCCATCTTTTTACCCTTAATAGCAACGATACATACGTGTCATGTCCCTTTTTGTCATTGGGATTGAGCACCGCAAGATCAAACCCATTACAAATCACCTCTTCCCATGGCAAGATAAATCAATCTAGTTGGCCAAACCAAATCAATAGATCGAAGAAGAAATACGAAGCTATAATAATCATGCATAAAAGAGATCAGAGAAGACTCAAATAATATTCATGGATAATCTGATCATAAACTCACAATTCATCGGATCCCAACAAACACACCGCAAAAAGTGATTACATCGGATAGAACTCCAAGAACATCGAGGAGAACATTGTATTGAAGATCAAAAAGAGAGAAGAAGCCATCTAGCTACTAACTATGGACCCGAAGGTCTGTGGTAAACTACTCACGCATCATCGGAAGGGCAGCAAGGTTGATGTAGAGCCCCTCCGTGATCGATTCCCCCTCCGGCGGAGTACCGGAGAAGGCGTCCAGATGGGATCTCTCGAGAACAGAAACTTGCGGCGGCGGAAAAAGTATTTCGTGGACTCCCCTGAGGGTTTCTGATTTTTCTGGAATTTATAGTGGTGGAATTAGGTCAAACGGAGCTCTGTGGGCCCCACAAGGTACCAGGGCGCGCCCTGGTGCCTCGTGGGCACCCCCTGGGGCTTCTGGCCTCCTCCCGAAGCTTCTAGTGTTTATCTTGTCCAGAAAAAAATCTCCAAAAAGTTTCGTCGCATTTGGACTTCGTTTGGTATTGATTTTCTGTAAAACAAAAACAGGGCAGAAAACATCAACTGACACTGGACACTAAGTTAATAGGTTAGTCCCAAAAAATGATATATAATTGCTGTAAATGTATATAAAAACATCCAAGATTGATAATATAACAGCATGGAACAATAAAAAATTATAGATACGTTGGAGACGTATCAGTAGATAGTGGTGATGGATTGATAGCAAGCTAGGTTTTGCTTGTAGGCTCTGATGATGCTCATGATGTTTTCCATGTCGGTTTTGATGATACTATGGTAGATGTGATACTAACTTGTGAATCAGAGCATATGTAGTATGTTGGTTTGCAAGTATGGTCGATATGTAGGTGTGGTAGTGTGTTGAACTCCATGGTATGCTTTGAGCTTAAAGACGAGTCAATGCGCACAGTGTTGAACTTCATGATTCATGTGTACTATGCTTACTGTCCATGTATAGTGTGTTCAACTAATCATGATGCTAACGCTTGTAAAACATGAGCACCAAAGACTTAAGTCAGGCCATTGTCTTGTCTGAGAACCAATTCATGCCTCCTATGTTGAGGACTCCCAGCCTCCCACCGACAAGCACATGCCTCCGGATTCAGATGTGATTGAGGGGCCTGCTAGGCATCCAACATTTGTGTTGGCAGTGTCTAATACTGCTACTGCTGCTGCATATAAGGCAACCATCAAGACTGGGAAAGCAAAGGTGTCTGGGAAGGGTAATAGAATGAAATAGTAGTAGTTCCTATCCAACTTCATGCTTAACAAGATGTGTGAGCTCATATCCAGTGGGGTTAGGACTGACAAGGGCTTCAAGGAGGTACACTTGAACTCTCTTGCGAAGTAGGTCTTCGAGTTTTATGTCCAAGAGGTCACCTCGACCTTGGTTTACAACCACCTCAGGAAGTGGATATCTAGATAGATCCAAGTGTTCAGGCTTAGAGACCTTAGCAGCGCACAATAGGATCATGAGACTTTCACGAACTTGTTGGAGGCAGAGCACTACCAAGGCCACACCACGGTTAGCTCACATACCACATGTTTAAACTTCTCTAACATGCCAATCACAACTAACCACGCCATGTTTCTTTCTTAGGACCACCCCAAGGACACAAAGTTCCTCAACACTCCCATCCAGAACTACCCGTAGATGCAACAGAACTTCTCCTATGAGCTGGATACCGGCATGCATGCCATGGGCTCAAGTGAGCTTCTCGGTTCGCCTATGCCTTAGTATCCAAACACCTAGGAGTCAGAGACCATCGTCCTTGCGATGGTTGTTGACGTGTTTTCCGTTCTTCCTCCATGGCGGAGGCGAATGGGAGGAGACGGATCTGGTGCGAACTCCCCAAATAAGCATGCAATTCCATTGGTATGAACCACCATGTTAGTTTCCCTCCTCTCTTCTCTCCATCAAGGTGACTGAATGGGATTTGGTAGGAATTCCTGGCATGGCTCGGGTGCCTGGTGTAGTGTCTCGTTGGATCCGAGCTTTTGACAGGGCTGGTGTCCCCCCTCCTGATCGAAAGGAGGGCCTCCAGCTCGACCTCGGCTACCAGATCCGTCATGGTGATGGAGATGCATCGGAGGATTTGCATGGAGCTGGAAGTTGTAGATGGGCCCCATGAGCATCAAGGATGGTGGTTATGGAGGAGTTACGACGCCTAGTGTGGACGACTGGTCTTCTATGACAATCCATTCTATCTTCTGGCCGAATGGCGGCCCAAGTTATTCCTCCCGACCATGTTGCCACAAGGGAGGCCTTCTCGATGGAGGCCATGGCCTGGTTCCATGGAGTTCTCATTGGCCCTAATGGTGACGTCCCTGGCGTTGGCCAGATTGGTTCTGGCTGGAGGCAGATTCAGACCCAACTGTGTTCCTTTTTCATTGTAAGGGCAACTCTTTGCAAAAGTCAAGGTCCGGTCTTATCGGATATCCAATTCTGATCCCGGGCTCATTTGCACCCGGTGAACAGTAAAGTCAAAACAAATACTAAAAAAATTCAAAAAATCTAAATTTTTTGCATGGAAGATGTTTCAGTGCGTGAGGGGTGTGCCAAATTTCAAAGCATTTGGACATCCGACTACCTCTCAGAAAAAAAAATTTGGGTCCAAACAATGCACAAACAGTAAACTTTTTCACAAACCCCAAATTTGTATTTTTTGCTGAGAGCTACTTAGATATCCAAATTCTCTAAAATTTGACACGGACATCACGCACTGAGTCACCTTTCTCCACAAAAAAAATCATTTTTAAAATTTATTTAATAATTTTTAACGATCTTTTTGTTCACTCTCGGGCTCATCTGAGTCTGGGATCCAAAACGCCTCGTCCAGGTTTTATGTGTATTTTTCTATTTTCTTTGGGTCATGATGTAATATATTAACCACGTTTAGACATGCAGGCGGATGACAGATGGCATCCGCGAGTCCACAAACGCCCACGTAATGAGAATTAAGCCTAGCATGATAATTAAAGTAACAATGTTTAGTGCATTTTCAGCTTCGCGACGGATGCGGACGGCACGGACGCGTCCTCCTGCATCCAATGTTTTCGAGTCGATGAGTCAACGAGTCGCTCGGGGGGGGGGGGGGGGACTCTAGACTAGTCATGACTAGTCTAGACTCATGTGTCGGTACCAAAACTGGCAGATCTCGGGTAGGGGGTCCGAACTGTGGATCTTGGAGTCAATGGATAACAAGGAACACAGAGATAGCGATTACCCAGGTTTGGGCCCTCTCGAAGAGGTAAAACCCTACGTCCTGCTTGATTGTATTCATGTGATTGTATGATGATTACAGAGTTGATCTACCTCGAGATCGGATGGGCTAAACCCTAGGTGGGTATGATGATAATGGTTCCTCTCTACGGCCTAAACCCTCCGGTTTATATAGACATCAGGGGTACCTAGGGTTACATTCGGTCGGTAACTACCAAGAGATAACCAGGCCGGTCACGCTATCTTTTCTTGGAGGAGACGCCAAGTCTTCGGAGGGTTCCTTCTAGAGCCCGTGGTTGTCTGTAGTTCGGCCTTCCTTCGGTGAGTCAAGAGTGGCCCATCAGTCCGGCCCATGAGAGATAGGCCGACAGCCCGAGGACCCCTTAGTCTGGGACACCCTCAGTAGCCCCCGAACTAGCCTCCAATGCCGAGGTCGACAGTCTTCGTCAGCTCCGTGCTCCAAGGGTCTTCGGCTTGGGGGCGAGTTCTTTCCACCACCTGAGTTCGGTTTGGCAATAGTTCGGTCACTCGCAATCCTTCGATTAACGAGGTATTGCGGGGCCCGCCGTTCCTTTATTCAGAATTAATAACGTCCCTCGATTTCTACGCGCCTGGGGAAGGCAAGCGGACCAATAATCTTTTACAGAAATGCCCTTCTTGGGGGAGAAAACACCTTTTAACAGGCCAAGGGGGCGAAGGTTAACGCATCCCACCCCCTGTCATTCCTCCCCACACCCCTGAGAGGCCATAGCCATCAAACAATGGCGAGCATCCCAGGCTCTTCGTCACGCCCTCACGGCACTCTTCAAGGTGATTGGGCGAGCTGCTCAGTCTCCCGCATGCGACTGGGTAGCCTCGAGACGCAAAGGTATCTACCCATTTCAGATCTCGCGTCCACCCGCCCCGGATTGACGTCTGCGAATGGCGAGGCCCTCGCGGAGAACTTCCACGCCCCCCACGGGGAGGAAAGGGTATGCTTCGTGCCCTTCCTCTTGCGGGGCTTAGGCTTCCCCATTCATCCCTTCCTGCGGGGACTGCTGGAGTTTTACGGGATCCAGCTCCACCACCTTACCCCAGGATCTATTCTGCATATCTCGGGCTATGTCGCCCTTTGTGAGATGTTCCTGGGCTGCGAGGCTCATTTCGAGTTATGGAGGAAATATTTCTGCCTTGTCCCTCGCACCTGAGGAGGGATGATTTACGAGGTCGGCGGGGCCGAGGTATGGCGCATCGCCGGAACGGGATATCCTATAGGGACTCCCAAAAAGGATGCCAAGGAATGGACCTCGGAGTGGTTTTATATTGAAGACTTCCCCCTATTCGATCCCGCTCAGAGGGGGTTGCCCGAATTCTCCCTCGCTTCTCCGAAGAAGCGGTTCAACTGGCGCCCGAAGGGCTCTTCCCAAGGGGAAAGTGCCGAAGTAACGCGCCTAGCCGCTCAAGTGAGGTGGCTAGCCCACAACGGGTTAACCATCATTGATGTGATGGCAACAGCCATTACTCGGTGCGTTCAACCTCTCCAACAAAGGGTGCACCCCCTATGGCACTACAACGGGGTGAATGACTCAACCCGATACACACGGAAAGGACCCGCCGATCAGGCGGCAATGGCAGCCTTATTGGCCGATCTCTTCAAGGGGGAAGAACAAGAGTTTGTTCGGCTAAAGCCCAAGGACGGCTTTTTGAGCTATAAACCCATCGAAGCGGTGAGTTCAATTGTACTTCATAGTTCGGGCAGTACACAAATTTTTCTTAATCGGATTTTTGATTCGTCCGAACAGAGCTGGAGGCGCTGGATCGAGATAGTGAGTTGCCCCGCTCCTCAACCGGAGAGTCATTCTCGCGAGGACGACCCAGGGTTTCACAACGATCCCGAGACATCAATTGATTTCGAGGAGGGAGTTTTCTATCAGGAGGGTCTCGATGGTTCTAAAGTGGCCCTCTTGGCCGATCACCCTGGGGCACTTCCCTCCTCCGCTGTAAGTGACCAACGAGCCTCTTCTCGAAAAAGATGCTCAGCTTCTGCGGCTCCGAATACACTGACTTCCACTCCCAAGGGCCGCCGCACAACGCGCCGGACATCCGCGAGAGCGACGCCGGTGGCTCCAGCGGCGAGTGGCCACAGGGCGTCCAAACGTGCAGCGCCGACGGGAGTTACATCGTCCGCACCTCCCCCAAAGAGGTATCATATCCGTTGTACTTTTAGTGTCTTCATCTTTGACAACCGCCGAGAATGTCATCAATGTTCTCGGCTGTGGCCCGCGCGTGATATGTAGAACCACCTTCACCCGAGGGCATTGAAGAGGTGCCGGGGGGTGACCTGCTACTTGTGAGCTGCGTTGGTAATTCCCTGAAGAGGAAGGAAGATGCAGTACAGTAGAGATAAGTATTTCCCTTAGTTATGAAACCAAGGTTATCAATCCAGTAGGAGAATCACGCAACACCTCGTTAGCAGCACCTGCACACAAAACAACAAATCCTTGCACCCAACGCAATCAAGGGGTTGTCAATCCCTCGGTGGTAAGTTGCAAGATTAAATTGTATGTGATAGATAGATAGATAGAAACAAAAATACAAAAATAAAATAAATAAAGAAAAAGTGCAGCAAGTATTTTTTAGGGTTTTAGTATATGATTTAGATAGACCCGGGGGGCATAGTTTTCACTAGAGGCTTCTCTCAAGAAAATAGCATACGGTGGGTAGACAAATTACCGTTGGGCAATTGATAGGAAAGCAAATAATCATGACGATATCCAAGGCAATGATCATGTATATAGGCATCACGTTCGAGACAAGTAGACCGGCTCCTGCCTGCATCTACTACTATTACTCCACACATCGACCGCTATCCAGCATGCATCTAGTGTATTAAGTCCATAAAGAACGGAGTAACGCCTTAAGAACGATGACATGATGTAGACAAGATAAACTCACGTATGAATAAACACTACTAGGAAAAAGCCTACTAGTAGCGCGGGGTAAAGGACTAGTAGTAGCGCGGGTGCCCGCGCTACTACTAGGGCGCTACAGCTAACTGGTAGTAGTAGCGCAGGTGCCACCCGCGCTACTACTAGTTATCTGTAGCGTGGGTCTGGACCCTCGCTACTACTAACTAATTAGGAATTAAAAACATAAATTCCAGCCATGGCTGCTGCTGCTGGGCGTCATCGTCCTCTCCATCCATGGCTGATGCTGATCCTGGAGGGGATGAAGTCGTCCATGGTGATGGTGCTTCCCCATCCAACTCTTCCCCACACCTCTCCTTTGCTGCTTCTACAAAAAAAGAGAAAAGGATTAGAAGAGGACGAGAGAGATAGAGAGGAGTAGGAGAAGCTACTCACCGGTGGCCGCCGGAGTTGGAGCCGACGCCCGGTGACCTTCTACTGCTTTTCCTGGGACCTCATGTCCTCACGAGGCCCTGTCCCGACGAGGAAGTGCAAGTGGTTGCGTCCATGGCAGATCTGGCCATCGCCATGGACGGCACTCTGCTGGATCTCCCTCTCCTTCCAACAGCGGAGAAGGAGGAGGAAGAAGGGGCAGGGGAGGGGCTGCGGTGGGAGAGGAGGTCGCCGGATTTGCGAGAGATGTCGAGGTGCGAGGCCGGCAGTGGCGGTGGGTGAGGAAGGGCATCGCAGGTGGGAGGGAGAAGGGGAATCGAGAGAGTGTGGGTCTGGGTTTGGGCCTCCCCACGCTATGTGTATACATGTGTTGGTGGGTCGATAGTAGTAGCGCTGGGTTTATACCCAACGCTACTACTATGGCCTGTCCCGGGGGGCACGGTGGAGACCACTTAGTAGTAGCGTGGGGTTTATACCCCGCGCTACTACTATGAACTTAGTAGTAGCGTGGGTTTATACCCCGCGCTACTACTATAGCTTGTCCCGGGGGGCACGGTGGAGACCACTTAGTAGTAGCGTGGGGTTTATACCCCGCGCTACTACTATCAACTTAGTAGTAGCGTGGGTTTATAACCCACGCTACTACTAATTAGTAGTAGCACGGGGTTTATACCCCTCGCTACTGCTAAGCATCTATCTATAAGGTATTTCCTAGTAGTGAAACCCCATCTTTTTACCCTTAATAGCAACGATACATACGTGTCATGTCCCTTTCTGTCACTGGGATTGAGCACCGCAAGATCGAACCCATTACAAAGCACCTCTTCCCATGGCAAGATAAATCAATCTAGTTGGCCAAACCAAATCAATAGATCGGAGAAGAAATACGAAGCTATAATAATCATGCATAAAAGAGATCAGAGAAGACTCAAATAATATTCATGGATAATCTGATCATAAACTCACAATTCATCGGATCCCAACAAACACACCGCAAAAAGTGATTACATCGGATAGAACTCCAAGAACATCGAGGAGAACATTGTATTGAAGATCAAAAAGAGAGAAGAAGCCATCTAGCTACTAACTATGGACCCGAAGGTCTGTGGTAAACTACTCACGCATCATCGGAAGGGCAGCAAGGTTGATGTAGAGCTCCTCCGTGATCGATTCCCCCTCCAATGGAGTACCGGAAAAGGCCTCTAGATGGGATCTCTCGAGAACAGAAGCTTGCGGCGGCAGAAAAAGTATTTCGTGGACTCTCCTATTGGTTTCCTGATTTTTGGGAATTTATAGTGGTGGAATTAGGTCAAACGGAGCTGAGGTGGGCCCACGAGGCACCAGGGCGCGCCTGCCCCCCAGGCGCGCCCTGGTGGCTCGTGGCCACCTCCTCTGGCATCTGGTCTTCTCCCGAAGCTTCTAGTGTTGGTATTGTCCAGAAAAAAATCTCCAAAAAGTTTCGTGGCATTTGGACTTCGTTTGGTATTGATATTCTGTAAAACAAAAAACAGGCAGAAAACAGCAACTGGCACTGGGCACTAAGTTAATAGGTTAGTCCCAAAAAATAATATATAATTGCTGTAAATGCATATAAAAAACATCCAAGATTGATAATATAATAGCATGGAACAATCAAAAATTATATATACATTGGAGACGTATCATGACCCCAGACCACGGTCCCCTGCCATGGCCGGTGCTACTTCCGGGCTCCCAGTCGAGGACCAACATCCGGAAGATTCAGGGGGCGTCTCGGTCACCAACTCCGAGGTTGGAAGTGTGATGAATCACCGGCGGCGTAAGGCATTTCCATACAATGTCCAGGGCCTTCCTCTTCTCCATGAACCAGCAGCCTACAAGACATTAAAACCAATCAGATTTGCATAAGAATGAAGTTCAACACTCCAATAGTCTAGCCCAATGAATAAATATCAAACATAGCATGAATAGGGTAGCAAATAAAGAAGTTCAACGATGAAACTAAAACACAACAAGTCCAACATAAGTTACATGCAACCAGATCCAAATGCAAGTAAATAAGTTCAACACTTCAACACCAGAACATGAATGGAAGATGGAAACAAGAACAACACATCTTCAAGCAATCAAGCCTCAAGATCCATGTCTTCAAGCTGAAAATTGGTGTCTTCATCATTTGGTGAATCATCATCGTTTTCATCGTTGCTCTCCATGTCTTGATCATATTCTGCCGCTTCTAATTCAGGCTTCAACTCTTCATCATGCACAACCAGCCTTGTTCTTGCGTGGTTCAGAGTGTAGGCGATGTAAGGGCCTATGGGTCGTGCAATAGGCTCACCAGGATCACTACGAGCTCTCCTAGGATAGTTGCTACCTGCTAGAGAAGTCGACACACCCATAGCTTCATCAACTTGAGACCAAAGTAATGGTGTTTCACCGTTCATGGCTTGAGCTTGATCTTCATGGACCATTTCAGCATTGATATCAACCCGTTCATTATCCCATTGAAATACTTCTAGGACAAGTGGATTAGATTTTGTTGATTTAGAGCCTTGCTCATGCAGATTTTGAAACCTAGCTTCCATTTTCCGGTTATACGAGGCATATGATAGCTTGTTCAATCTCTTATACTCTAGACGGTTTCTCCCTTTGGTGTGGATCTGCAAGCACACAAATATGTGAGAAGCTGCTGAAATTAGCCTATCAAACCTGACAACTAATGGCTACTTACATGAGCAAATACACTTCAATTGCGCTCGCAGCCGGATGCTGAACACCATAGGCTAATGATTCGCTTTGCAAGAGTTTGGAGGTCAAAAGCAAGGCCACCATAAGCATTCCACCAAAGAACTACAAAATCAGCAAGTCCAATATTAAAGAGAAGGCCAAAATAACCAGCAACTAGTGGAATAATTGAGCTGAACAAGAAGACACAAGCTGCCATAAAATTTATACTTACGAGGGCTCTTTTTGTTGCGGTCTTTAATTGACAATGGCGTCGAGAAACATTCACCTTCTGTCACCTCATAGTCGTCAGCTTCCCTACTTATAGTTGTTTGTAGTTCATCATCAGGCACCATCTTCCATAGCACATCATTGAACATTGAACGGAGATGGGAAGCTTGTCTTTTGTTGGACTCCTTAGTGACAAAGAATTTATTTGGGTTCAAGAACAATGCAGTGCTACTTGTAGACTGCGTTGGTATTTCCCCGAAGAGGAGAGGATGATGCAGTATAGTAGAGATAAGTATTTCCCTCAGTTAACAACCAAGGTTATCAATCCAGTAGGAGAACCACACAGAACCCCGTTAGCAACACCTACACACACAAAAGCAAACACTTGCACCCAACGCAAATAAGAGGGTTGTCAATCCTCTTAGCGGTTATTTGCAAGGATTAATTCTGATAGTGATAGATAGATAAAGTAAATTGCAAAAGAAAATAAAAGTAAATAAATTACAGCAAGGTATTTTTGGATTTCGTATATGGTAAAAGTAGACCCGGGGGCCATAGTTCTCACTAGAGACTTCTCTCTCGAACACATAGCATACGGTGGGTAAACAAGTTATTGTTGGGAAATTGATAGAAAAGCAAATAATTATGACGGATTCATGGCAATGATCATGTATACAGGCATCATGTCTGAGACAAGTAGACCGACTCCTGCATACATCTACTACTATTACTCCACCCATCGACCGCTATCCAGCATGCATCTAGGGTATTAAGTATAAAATAGAGTAACGCCTTAAGGAAGACGACATGATGTAGACAAAGTAAACTCAAGCAATATGATTAAACCCCATCTTTTTATCCTTAATGGCAACAATACAAATATGTGTCATGTCCCTTTCTATCACTGGGATTGAGCACCACAAGATTGAACCCATCACAAAGCACCTCTCCCATTGCAAGATAAATCAATCTAGTAGGCCAAACCAAATGGATAGATCGGAGAGAAATACAAAGCTATAACAATCATGCATAAAAGAGTTCAGAGAAGACTCAAATATTTGTCATGAATAATCTAATCATAAACTCACAATTCATAGAATCCCAACAAACACACCGCAAAAGAAGATTACATCGGATAGAACTCCAAGAACATCGAGGAGAACATGGTATTGAAGATCAAAGAGAGAGAAGAAGCCATCTAGCTACTAGCTATGGACCCGTAGGTCTGTGGTAAACTACTCACACAACATCAGAAGGGCAGCAAGGTTGATGTAGAAGCCCTCCGTGATCGATTCCCCCTCCGGCAGAGTACCAGAAAAGGCCTCCAGATGGGATCGCGGAAGAACAGAGGCTTGCGGCGGCGGAAAGGTTTTCTCTTCTGTCTCTCTAGATTACGGGGAATATTTTGGAATTTATAGCACTGGAATTAGGTCAAGAGGTGCCACGAGGGGCCCACAAGCCTGGGGGGCGCGCCTACCCCCTAGGCGCGCCCCCTGGACTTGCCGCTTCCTCGTGGCTCCTCTGGTCTTCTCCCGAAGCTTCCAGGGTCTCTTCTGGTTCAGAAAAAATTATTCCAAAGTTTTTTGTTTGTTTGGACTCTGTTTGATAATGATTTTCTGAAAAGGCAAAAACGGGCAAAAAATAGCAACTGACACTGGGCACTAGGTTAATAGGCTAGTCCCAAAAAATGATATATAATTGCATATAAAACATCCAAGATTGATACTATAATAGCATGGAACAATCAAAAATTATAGATACGTTGGAGACGTATCAAGCATTCCCAAGCCTAATTCCTGCTCGTCCTCGAGTTGGTAAATGACAAAAATAGAATTTTTGATGTGGAATGCTACCTAACATGTTTCATCATGTAATTCTGTTTTACGGTATGAATATTAAGATCCGAGTGATTCAAAGCAATAGTCTATAATTTGAAATAAAGACATCAATACTCAGGCATACTAACAAACAATCATGTCTTTCAAAATAAAAATGCTAAAGAAAGTTATCCCTATAAAATCATATAATCCTGTCATGCTCCGTCTTCTTAACACAAAGTATTTATCATGAACAACCCCGGTTTTAGCCAAGCAATTGGTTCATACTTTTTAACGCGTGCTACTTGTAGTCTGCGTTGGTATTTCCCCGAAGAGGAGAGGATGACGCAGTACAGTAGAGATAAGTATTTCCCTCAGTTAAGAACCAAGGTTATCAATCCAGTAGGAGAACCAAGCAAAATTCCGTTAAGCGCACCTACACACACAAGAGCAAACACTTGCACCCAACGCAAATAAGAGGGTTATCAATCCTCTTAGCGGTTATTTGCAAGGATTAAATCTTATCGAGGTAAATAGATAAACTAAAATACTAATTAAAATAAAAGTAAATAAATTGCAGCAAGATATTTTTAGGTTTTTTATATGATAAAGATAGACCCGGGACCCATAGTTTTCACTAGAGGCTTCTCTCTTGAGCACATAAACATACGGTGGGTAAACAAATTAGTATTGGGCAATTGATAGAAAAGCAAATAATTATGATGGATTCATGGCAATGATCATGTATATAGGCATCACGTCCGAGACAAGTAGACCGACTCCTGCCTGCATCTACTACTATTACTCCGCTCATCGACCGCTATCCAGCATGCATCTAGAGTATTAAGTTAATAAAAACAGAGTAACGCCTTAAGCAAGATGACATGATGTAGAGAAGCAAATTCAAGCAATATGAATAAACCCCATCTTTTTATCCTTAATGGCAACAATACAAATACGTTTCATGTCCCCTTCTGTCACTGGGATTGAGCACCGCAAGATTGAACCCATCACAAAGCACCTCTCCCATTGCAAGATAAATCAATCTAGTAGGCCAAACCAAATCGATAGATCAGAGAGAAATACAAAGCTATAACAATCATGCATAAAAGAGTTCAGAGAAGACTCAAATATTTCTCATGAATAATCCGATCATAAACTCACAATTCATCGGATCCCAACAAACACACCGCAAAAGAAGATTACATCGGATAGAACTCCAAGAACATCAAGGAGAACATGGTATTGAAGATCAAAGAGAGAGAAGAAGCCATCTAGCTACTAGCTATGGACCCGTATGTCTGTGGTAAACTACTCACACATCATCGGAAGGGCAGCAAGGTTGATGTAGAAGCCCTCCGTGATCGATTCCCCCTCCGGCAGAGTACCAGAAAAGGCCTCCAGATGGGATCACGGAAGAACAGAGGCTTGCGGCAGTGGAAAGGTTTTCTCTTCTGGCTCTCTGGGGGTTTCCCAATATTTGTGAATTTATAGAAGTGGATTTAGGTCAAACGGAGTCACGTGGGCCCCAGAAGGCAACACGGCGCCCCCCCTGGGGCGCGCCCTGTTGTCTTGTGAAGCCTCCGTGAAGCTTCTGGCCTCCTCCCGAAGCTTCCAAGATTTCTTTTGTCCAGAAAAAAATCTCCAAAAAGTTTCGTGGTATTTGGACTTCATTTGGTACTGTTTCTCTGAAAAGCCAAAAACAAGCAGAAAACAACAACTGACACTGGACACTAGGTTAATAGGTTAGTCCCAAAAAATGATATATAATTGCATATAAAAACATCCAAGATTGATACTATAATAGCATGGAACAATAAAAAATTATAGATATGTTGGAGACGTATCAAGCATCCCGAAGCTTAATTCCTGCTCGTCCTCGAGTAGGTAAATGATAAAAACAAATTTTTTGATGTGGAATGCTACCTATCATGTTTCATGATGTAATGTCTCACTTATGGTATGAATAATAAGATCCAAATGATTCAAAGCAATAGTCTATAGTTTGATATAAAGACATCAATACTCAGGCATACTAGCAAACAATCATGTCTTTCAAAAAAAATGCTAAAGAACGTTATCCCTACAAAATCATATAATCCTGTCATGCTCCATCTTCTTCACACAAAGTATTTATCATGCACTACCCCGATGACAAGCTGAGCAATTGGTTCATACTTTTTAACGCGCTTCAGCTTTCCCACTCAATACATGAGCGCAAGCCATGGATATAGCACTATGGGTGGAATAGAGTATGGTGGTAGAGATAAATAAGAGAAGTCAAAAATGGAGAAAGTCTCACATCGACGAGGCTAATCAACGGGCTATGGAGATACCCATCAATTGATGTCAATGCGAGGAGTAGGGATTGCCATGCAACGGATGCACTAAGAGCTATAAGTGTATGAAAGCTCATCACGAAAACTAAGTGGGTATGCATCCAACTTGCTTGCTCATGAAGACCTCGGGCATTTGAGGAAGCCCGTCATCGGAATATACAAGCCAAGTTCTATAATGAAAAATTCCCACTAGTATATGAAAGTGACAAAATAGGAGACTCTCTATATGAAAAACATGGTGCTACTCTGAAGCACAAGTGTGGAAAAGGATAGTAACATTGCCCCTTCTCTCTTTTTCTCTCATTTTTTTTCATGGCTCTTTTTTTAGAACGATCTCATGGACCTCATCCCCACTTTTTCGAGGACTCATTAGTCTCCATCATTCTTTCCTCATTGGGACAATGCTCTAATAATGATGATCATCACACCTCTATTTACTTACAACTCAACAATACAACTCGATACTAGAACAAAAATATGACTCTATATGAATGCCTCTGGCAGTGTACCAGGATGTGCAATGATGCCAGCGTAACATGTATAACAATGATGAACGGTGGCTGAGCCAAAAATACTATGTTAGCTATATGATCATGCAAAGCAATATGACAATGATGATGTATGTCATAAAAATGGAACGGTGGAAGTTGCATGGCAATATATCTCGGAATGGCTATGGAAATGCCATGATAGGTAGGTATGGTGGCTGTTTTGAGGAAGATATAAGGAGGCTTATGTGTGATAGAGCGTATCATATCACGGGGTTTGGATGCACCGGCGAAGTTTGCACCAACTCTCGATGTGAGAAAGGGCAATGCACGGTACCGAAGAGGCTAGCAAATTGCGGAAAGGTGAGAGTGCGTATAATCCATGGACTCACATTAGTCATAAAGAACTCACATACTAATTGCGAAAGTTTATTAGCCCTCGAAGCAAAGTACTACTACGCATGCCCCGAGAGGGATAGATTGGTAGGACAAGGTCCATCGCTCGTCCCCGACTGCCACTCATAAGGTAGACAATCAATAATAAATCATGCTCCAACTTCTTAGCATAACGACAGATCATACGTGCATGCTTCGGGAATCACAAACCTTAACACAATTATTCTTACTAAACCACAATTATCTACTAATACCTCCCCCATATTACCATCTTAATATCGCAAAACTATTGCAAGGAATCAAATTTATCATATTCAGTGATCTACATGAAAGTTTCTATTATATCCCTCTTGAATACCTATTTGTTGGGGAACGTCGCATGGGAAACAAAAAATTTCCTACGCACGCGCAAGATCTATCCATGGTGATGAGCATCTACGAGAGGGAGAGTGAATCTACATACCCTTGTAGATCGCTAAGCGGAAGCGTTAAGAAACGCGGTTGATGTAGTCGAACGTCTTCGCGATCCAAATCGCAAGTCGTCCCTCGATCCAAACACAATCTAGCGCCGAACGGACGGCACCTCCGCGTTCAACACACGTACGGCTTGATGACGCCTTCACCTCCTCGATCCAGCGAGCGATGGTGAAGTAGTGGATGAGTTCCGGCAGCACGACGGCGTGGTGATGGTGGTGAGGAACAATCTCTGCAGGGCTTCGCCAAGCACTACGGAGATTGTGACGGGAGGAACTAGAGGGTTAGGGTTGCCGGCACACGGCTTGGGAAATCTTGATCTGTTCCGTGTGCTAGCCCTGCCCCTCTATTTATATGTTGAGCCCTGGGGTCTAAACTTGGAGAGAAAGCCTCCACAAGGTCGGTTTTGCCCGCACAAGGTCGGTTTGGCCCGCACGGAAAGAGTCCCACTCGGATTCCAGCAGTACCGCGTACAAGCGGTAGTACCACTCATGAGCGGTAGTACCGCTTGAGCGGTAGTACTGCTTCACACAAGCGGTAGTACCGCTTACGCGGTAGTACTGCCTTACCAACGGTAGTACCGCTTAAGGCAGCAGCAAAACTTCCTTTTGCACTTTCCAATACCTCGTGGGCTTTACCCCTTTGGTCCATATAAAGTGTTGCTGCACCCGAACACTTCGGTAAACATCCGGAACCCTTTCCGGTGAATTCCGGAACCCTTCCGGAGATCAAAACACTATTATCACATATATCAATCTTTACCTCCGGACTCTTCCGGAGATCCTCGTCATGTCCGGGATTTTATCCGGGACTCCGAACAACCTTCGGTCACCAACACAATAACTCAACTATACTAATCGTCACCAAACGTTAAGTGTGTAGACCCTGCGGGTTCGAGAACTATGTAGACATGACCGAGACACCTCTACGGTCAATAACCAATAGCGGGACCTGGATGCCCATATTGGTTCCTACATATTCTACGAAGATCTATATCGGTCGAACCTCTATGTCAAGGATTCAGTTAATCCCGTATGCTGTTCCCTTTGTTCTTCGGTATGTTACTTGCCCGAGATTCGATCGTCGGTATCTCTATACCTAGTTCAATCTCGTTATCGGCAAGTCTCTTTACTCGGTCCGTAATACAAGATCTCGTGGCTAACACTTTAGTCACATTGCTTGCAAGGCTCATTGTGATGTTGTATTACCGAGTGGGCCCTGAGATACCTCTCCGTCACACGGAGTAACAAATCCCAGTCTTGATCCATGCCAACCCAACAGACACCCTCGGAGATACCTGTAGAGCATCTTTATAGTCACCCAGTAACGTTGCGACGTTTGATACACACAAGGTATTCCTCCGGTGTCAATGAGTTGCATGATCTCATGGTCATAGGAACAGATACTTGACATGCAGAAAACTATAGCAATAAACTGACACGATCATATGCTACGTTTATAGTTTGGGTCTTGTCCATCACATCATTCTCCTAATGATGTGATCCCATTATCAAATGACATCTCATGTCCATGGCTAGGAAACCTTCACCATCTTTTGATCAACGAGCTAGTTAACTAGAGGCTTACTAGGGACACAGTGTTGTCTATGTACCCACACATGTATTTGAGTTTCCAATCAATACAATTATAGCATGGATAATAAACGATTATCATGAACAAGGAAATATAACAATAACCAATTTATTATTGCCTCTAGGGCATATTTCCAATAGTCTCCCACTTGCACTAGAGTCAATAATCTAGTTCACATCACTATGTGATTTACATTGTAGTGAATCGAACACCCATGCAGTTCTGGTGTTGTTCATGTTTAGCCCTTGGAAGAGGTTTAGTCATCGGATCTGCAACATTCAGATCCGTGTGTACTTTGCAAATATTTATGTCGTCCTCCTTGATGTAATCGCGGATGGAATTGAAACGTCGCTTTATGTGTCTGGTCCTCTTGTGAAATCTTGGTTCCTTGGCTAGAGCAATGGCACCAGTATTATCACAAAACAGAGTCATTGGGTTAAGCGCACTAGGCACTACTCCAAGATCTGTCATGAACTTCTTCATCCAGACACCTTCCTTCGCCGCCTCCGAGGCAGCGATGTACTCCGCTTCGCATATAGAATCAGCTACCACGCTTTGCTTGGAACTGCACCAGCTAACCGCACCCCCATTAAGAATAAATACGTATCCGGTTTGCGACTTAGAGTCATCCGGATCAGTGTCAAAGCTTGCATCGACGTAACCCTTTACGACGAGCTCTTGATCACCTCCATAAACGAGAAACATGCCCTTAGTCCTTTTCAGGTACTTCAGGATATTCTTGACCGCCGTCCAGTGTTCCATTCCTGGATCACTTTGAAACCTTCCGACCATACTTATGGCAAGGCTGACACCGGGTCTTGTGCACAGCATTGCATACATGATAGAGCCTATGGCTGAAGCATAGGAGATGACACTCATCTTTTCTCTATCTTCTGCAGTCACTGGGCATTGAGTCTTACTCAACTTCACACCTTGCAAAACAGGCAAGAACCCCTTCTTGGACTGATCCATTTTGAACTTCTTCAAAATCTTATCAAGGTATGTGCTTTGTGAAAGTCCTATTAAACGTCTTGATCTATCTCTATAGATCGTGATGCCTAATATGAAAGCAGCTTCTCCTAGGTCCTTCATTGAAAAAATCTTGTTCAAATATTCCTTCACGCTTTCCAACATTTCTATATTGTTTCCAATCAGTAATATGTCATCCACATATAATATTAGAAACGCTATAGAGCCCCCACTCACTTTCTTGTAAATACAAGCTTCTCCGTAAACTTGTATGAACTCGAACGCTTTGATCACCTCATCAAAGTGAAGATTCCAACTCCGAGATGCTTGCACCAGTCCATAAATGGATCGCTGGAGTTTGCAAACTTTGTCAGTATTCTCTGGATCGACAAAACCTTCTGGTTGCATCATATACAACTCTTCCTTAAGGAAACCGTTAAGGAACGCTGTTTTGACATCCATCTGCCAAATTTCATAATCAAAAAAGGCAGCTATTGCTAACATGATTCTGACGGACTTAAGCATCGCTACGGGTGAGAAGGTTTCATCGTAGTCAACTCCTTGAACTTGTGAAAAACCCTTTGCCACAAGTCGAGCTTTATAGACGGTGACATTACCGTCCGCGTCCGTCTTCCTCTTAAAGATCCATTTGTTCTGAATGGCCTTACGCCCTTCAGGTAATACTTCCAAAGTCCACACTTTGTTTTCATACATGGATCCCATCTCGGATTTCATGGCCTCTAACCACTTCTCGGAATCCGGGCCCATCATCGCTTCTCCATAGCTTGTAGGTTCATCGTTTTCCAACAACATGACCTCTAAGACAGGGTTGCCGTACCACTCAGGAGCAGTACGCGTCCTTGTCGACCTACGAGGTTCGATAGCAACTTGATCCGAAGCTTTATGATCATCATCAACTTCCTCTTCAGCTGATGTAGGCTCTACAGAAACATCTTTCTGCGCTGCGCTACTCTCAGGTTGAAGTAAAGGTTCAACAACCTCATCAAGTTCTATCTTTCTCCCACTCAATTCTTTCGAGAGAAACTCTTTCTCAAGAAATGTTCCGTTTTTAGCGACAAACACTTTGCCTTTGGATCTGAGGTAGAAGGTATACCCAACTGTCTCTTTTGGGTATCCTATGAAGACGCATTTCTCCGCTTTGGGTTCCAGCTTTTCAGGCTGAAGCTTTTTGACATAAGCATCACATCCCCAAACTTTAAGAAACGACAGCTTTGGCTTCTTGCCAAACCAAAGTTCATATGGCGTTGTCTCAACGGATTTCGATGGTGCCCTATTTAAAGTGAATGCAGCTGTCTCTAATGCATAACCCCAAAACGATAGTGGCAAATCGGCAAGAGACATCATAGATCGCACCATATCCAATAAGGTTCGATTACGACATTCGGACACACCATTACGCTGTGGTGTTCCAGGCGGTGTCAGTTGTGAAACAATTCCACATTGTCTTAAGTGACTGCCAAACTCATAACTCAGATATTCTCCTCCTCGATCAGATCGTAGGAATTTAATCTTCTTGTTACGATGATTCTCAACTTCACTCTAAAATTGTTTGAACTTTTCAAACGTTTCAGACTTGTGTTTCATTAAGTAAATATACCCATATCTACTTAAGTCATCAGTGAAGGTGATAAAGTAACGATAACCACCGCGCGCCTCAATACTCATCGGACCGCACACATCGGTATGTATGATTTCCATCAAGTCACTTGCCCGTTCCATTGTTCCAGAGAACGGCGTTTTAGTCATCTTGCCCATGAGGCATGGCTCGCATGTGTTAAGTGATTCAAAATCAAGTGACTCCAAAAGTCCATCAGCATGGAGCTTCCTCATGCGTTTTACGCCAATATGACCTAAACGGCAGTGCCACAAGAAAGTGGTATTATCATTATCAATTCTACATCTTTTGGCATCAATGTTATGAACATGTGTATCATTACTATCGAGATTCAATAAGAATAAACCCCTCACTTCGGGTGCATGACCATAAAAGATATTACTCATATAAATAGAACAACCATTATTCTCTGATTTAAATGAGTAACCGTCTCGCAATAAACAAGATCCAGATATAATGTTCATGCTTAACGCAGGCACTAAATAACAATTATTCAGGTTCATCACTAATCCCGATGGTAATTGAAGAGCGAGCGTGCCGACGGCGATCACATCAACCTTGGAACCATTTCCCATGTGCATCGTCACTTCATCCTTTGCCAGCCTCCGTTTATTCCGCAGTTCCTGTTTAGAGTTGCAAATGTGAGCAACCGCACCGGTATCAAATACACAGGCACTACAACGAGAGTTGGTAAGGTACACATCAATAACATGTATATCATATATACCTTGTTTGTTGTTAGCCGCCTTCTTGTTAGCCAAATACTTGGGGCAGTTCCGCTTCCAGTGTCCAGTTCCCTTGCAATGAAAGCACACAGTTTCTAGTTTGGGTCCAGCCTTGGGTTTCTTCACGGGAGGAGCAACTGCTTTGCCACTCTTCTTGGAGTTACCCTTCTTACCCTTGCCATTTTTCTTGAAACTATTGGGTTTATTGACCATCAACACTTGATGCTCCTTCTGAATTTCGGACTCAGCGACTTTCAGCATCGCAAACAGCTCGGCGACTGACTTGTTCATCCCGTGCATGTTATAGTTCAACACGAAGCTCTTGTAGCTAGGTGGCAATGATTGAAGAACTCTGTCAGTGATAGCCTCTGGCGGAAGGGGCATCCCTAATTCAGCCAGACGGGTGGAGTACCCAGACATTCTGAGTATGTGATCACTAACAGACCCGTTCTCCTCCATCTTGCAAGTATAGAACTTATCGGAGGTCTCATACCTCTCGATCCGGGCATTCTTCTGAAAGATAAACCTCAACTCCTGGAACATCTCATATGCTCCATGACGTTCAAAACGTCTTTGAAGTCCCGGTTCTAAGCCATACAAAATTGCACATTGAACTATTGAGTAATCATCAGAGCGAGCCTGCCAGGCGTTCACAACGTCTAGAGACTCAACTGGAGCGGGTGGATCACCAAGCGGTGCATCAAGGACATAAGCCTTCTGGGAAGCCGTAAGGATAATCCTTAGATTACGGGCCCAGTCCACAAAGTTACTTCCATCATCTTTCAACTTAGCTTTCTCTAGGAACGCATTAAAATTCAGGGGTGCTACTGCGCGAGCCATGATCTACAACATAAATATAGCAAAGACAACTTAGACTATTGTTCAAGATAATGAGTTTAGTTAATCATATTACTTAAAAAAACTCCCACTCAAATTGACATCCCTCCGGTCATTCGAGTGTCACATGATCCAAATCCACCAACTCAAGTCCGATCATCACGTGAGTTGAGGTGGTTTCAATGGTGAACATCTTCATGTTGATCATATCTACTATATGACTCACGTTCGACCTTTCGGTCTCTTGTGTTCCGAGGCCATGTCTGTACATGCTAGGCTCGTCAAGTTTAACCCGAGTGTTCCGCACGTGCAACACTGGCTTGCCGCCGTTGTATGCGAACGTAGAGTCTATCACACCCGATCATCACGTGGTGTCTCGAAACGACGAACTTTCGCAACGGTGCACACTCGGGGAGAACACAATTTTATCTTGAAATTTAAGGGAGGGATCACCTTATAATGCTACCGTCGTCCTAAGCAAAATAAGATGCATAAAAGGATTAACATCACATGCAAATCATAAGTGACATGATATGGCCATGAACTTGTGCTTTTGATCTCCATCTCCAAAGCACCGGCATGATCTTTATCGTCACCGGCATGACACCATGATCTCCATCATCTTGATCTCCATCAACGTGTCGCCATGAGGTTGTCGCGCCGACTGTTGCTTCCACGACTATTGCTAACTCATAGCGATAAAGTAAAGCAAAACGGCGAAAATAATTAAAGACAACTCTATGGCTCCTGCCAGTTGTCGTACTCATCGACATGCAAGTCGTGATATTCTATACAACACATGATCATCTCATACATCACATATATCTCATCATGTAATTGGCCATATCACATCACAACATACCCTGCAAAAACAAGTTAGACGTCCTCTAATTGTTGTTGCAAGTTTTACGTGGCTGCTACGGGTATCTAGCAAGAACAATTCTTACCTACGCAAAAACCACAACGGTGATACAAAAAATGCTTTTCAACCTTCTCAAGGACCGCCTTTGTCAAATCCGATCCGACTAAAGTAGGAGAGACAGACACCCGCCAGCCATCTTTATGCAACGAAGTTACATGTCAGTTGATGGAACCGGTCTCTCGTAAGCGTACGAGTAATGTTGGTCCGATCCGCTTCATCCCACAATACCCCCGAAACAAGAAAAGACCAAGGGAGGAAGCAATCTGAATATCAACGCCCACAAACTCCTTTGTGTTCTACTCGAGATCTCATCTACACATAAACCTGGCTCTGATACCACTGTTGGGGAACGTCGCATGGGAAACAAAAAATTTCCTACGCACACGCAAGATCTATCCATGGTGATGAGCATCTACGAGAGGGAGAGTGAATCTACATACCCTTGTAGATCGCTAAGCGGAAGCGTTAAGAAACGCGGTTGATGTAGTCGAACGTCTTCGCGATCCAAATCGCAAGTCGTCCCTCGATCCAAACACAATCTAGCGCCGAACGGACGGCACCTCCGCGTTCAACACACGTACGTCTTGATGACGCCTTCACCTCCTCGATCCAGCGAGCAATGGTGAAGTAGTGGATGAGTTCCGGCAGCACGACGGCGTGGTGATGGTGGTGAGGAACAATCTCTGCAGGGCTTCGCCAAGCACTACGGAGATTGTGACGGGAGGAACTAGAGGGTTAGGGTTGCCGGCACACGGCTTGGGAAATCTTGATCTGTTCCGTGTGCTAGCCCTGCCCCTCTATTTATATGTTGAGCCCTGGGGTCTAAACTTGGAGAGAAAGCCTCCACAAGGTCGGTTTTGCCCGCACAAGGTTGGTTTGGCCCACACGGAAAGAGTCCCACTCGGATTCCAGCAGTACCGCGTACAAGCAGTAGTACCACTCATGAGCGGTAGTACCGCTTGAGCGGTAGTACTGCTTCACACAAGCGGTAGTACCGCTTACGCGGTAGTACTGCCTTACCAGCGGTAGTACCGCTTAAGGCAGCAGCAAAACTTCCTTTTGCACTTTCCAATACCTCGTGGGCTTTACCCCTTTGGTCCATATAAAGTGTTGCTGCACCCGAACACTTCGGTAAACATCCGGAACCCCTTCCGGTGAATTCCGGAACCCTTCCGGAGATCAAAACACTATTATCACATATATCAATCTTTACCTCCGGACTCTTCCGGAGATCCTCGTCATGTCCGGGATTTTATCCGGGACTCCGAACAACCTTCGGTCACCAACACAATAACTCAACTATACTAATCGTCACCAAACGTTAAGTGTGTAGACCCTGCGGGTTCGAGAACTATGTAGACATGACCGAGACACCTCTACGGTCAATAACCAATAGCGGGACCTGGATGCCCATATTGGTTCCTACATATTCTACGAAGATCTATATCGGTCGAACCTCTATGTCAAGGATTCAGTTAATCCCGTATGTTGTTCCCTTTGTTCTTCGGTATGTTACTTGCCCGAGATTCGATCGTCGGTATCTCTATACCTAGTTCAATCTCGTTATCGGCAAGTCTCTTTACTCGGTCCGTAATACAAGATCTCGTGGCTAACACTTTAGTCACATTGCTTGCAAGGCTCATTGTGATGTTGTTTTATCGAGTGGGCCCTGAGATACCTCTCCGTCACACGGAGTAACAAATCCCAGTCTTGATCCATGCCAACCCAACAGACACCCTCGGAGATACCTGTAGAGCATCTTTATAGTCACCCAGTAACGTTGCGACGTTTGATACACATAAGGTATTCCTCCGGTGTCAACGAGTTGCATGATCTCATGGTCATAGGAACAGATAGTTGACATGCAGAAAACTATAGCAATAAACTGACACGATCATATGCTACGTTTATAGTTTGGGTCTTGTCCATCACATCATTCTCCTAATGATGTGATCCTGTTATCAAATGACATCTCATGTCCATGGCTAGGAAACCTTCACCATCTTTTGATCAACGAGCTAGTTAACTAGAGGCTTACTAGGGACACAGTGTTGTCTATGTACCCACACATGTATTTGAGTTTCCAATCAATACAATTATAGCATGGATAATAAACGATTATCATGAACAAGGAAATATAATAATAACCAATTTATTATTGCCTCTAGGGCATATTTCCAACACTATTATATCAGGACCAAATTCATAACCTGTGCATATTACCATTGCTATCATGAGACTCTCAAAAAGATATAATTGAAGCATGAGAGTGCAACTATTTCTTTAAAATATAACCACCGCCGTGCTCTAACAGATATAAGTGAACCGCTAGAGCAACTGCCTAGCTCAAAAGATATAAGTGAAGCACATAGAGTATTCTAACAAATCACGAATAATGTGTGTCCCTCTCAAAAAGGTGTGTTCAGCAAAGATGATTGTGACAAACTAAAAACCAAACAAAAGCAAACAAACTATTTCACAAGACGCTCCAAGTAAAACACATATCATGTGATGAATAAAAATATAGCTCCAAGTGAGTTACCGATAGATTGTAGACGAAAGAGGGGATGCCTTCCGGGGCATCCCCAAGCTTAGACGCTTGAGTCTTCCTTGAATATTACCTTGGGGTACCTTGGGCATCCCCAATCTTAGGCTCTTGCCACTCCTTATTCCTTTGTCCATCGTAGTCTCACCCAAAACTTGAAAACTTCAGCACACAAAACTCAACAGAAACCTCGTGAGATCCGTTAGTATAACAAATAAATCTTTAACTTTAGGTACTATTGTAAATTGATTCATATTTAATATTGTCATGATGCTACTGTACTCCAACTTCTCCATGACTCATACCCCCTGATACGATCCATAAATTCATCAAAATAAGCAAACTATGCAACAAAAACAGAATCTGCCTAAAACAGAACAGTCTGTAAAGATCTATTTAAAAGTCATACCTATGTAACTCCAAAAATTCTGAAAACTTAGGACAACGTGGGAAATTCATATACCAATAATGTGTAAAAATTTCAGATTTTTCTGACGCTCCAGTACAGAATTAAAATTCCATCACTGGACGCAAAACTTTTTGTTTTCCAAACAGCATCAATTATACTATCTTCCAAATCATCCCAAAGGCATTACTTGGCACAAACACTAATTAAAACATAAAAACACAATTATAACAAAAGCTATAATTATGAAAACACTCAAAAACTTATTTTATTCATTGGGTTGTTGCTACTTGTAGCTTGCGTTGGTATTATCCCCGAAGAGGAAGGGATGATGCAGCACAGCAGAGGTAAGTATTTCCCTCAGTTATGAAACCAAGGTTATCAATCCAGTAGGAGAACCACGCAACACCTCATTAGCAGTACCTGCACACAAACAACAAATCCTTGCACCCAACGCAAACGAGGGGTTGTCAATCCCTCGGCGGTTAATTGCAAGATTAAATTGTATGTGATAGATAGATAGATTGAAACAAAAATACAAAATAAAAAAAATAAAAAAAAAGTGCAGCAATATTTTTAGGGTTTTAGTAATTTGATTTAGATAGACCCAGGGGCCATAGATTTCACTAGAGGCTTCTCTCGAGAAAATAGCATACAGTGGGTAGACAAGTTACTGTTGGGCAATTGATAGAAAAGCAAATAATCATGACGATATCCAAGGCAATGATCATGTATATAGGCATCACGTCCGAGACAAGTAGACCGACTCCTGCCTGCATCTACTACTATTACTCCACACATCGACCGCTATCCAGCATGCATCTAGTGTATTAAGTCCATAAAGAACGGAGTAACGCCTTAAGAACGGTGACATGATGTAGACAAGATAAACTCACGCATGAATAAACCCCATCTTTTTACCCTTAATAGCAACGATACATACGTGTCATGTCCCTTTCTGTCATTGGGATTGAGCACCACAAGATCGAACCCATTACAAAGCACCTCTTCCCATGGCAAGATAAATCAATCTAGTTGGTCAAACCAAATCAATTGATCGGAGAAGAAATATGAAGCAATAATAATCATGCATAAAAGAGATCAGAGAAGACTCAAACAATATTCATGGATAATCTGATCATAAACTCACAATTCATCGAATCGCAACAAACACACTGCAAAAAGTGATTACATCGGATAGAACTCCAAGAACATCGAGGAGAACATTGTATTGAAGATCAAAAAGACAGAAGAAGCCATCTAGCTACTAACTATGGACCTGAAGGTCTGTGGTAAACTACTCACGCATCATCGGAAGGGCAGCAAGGTTGATGTAGAGCCCCTCCGTGATCGATTCCCCCTTCGGGGGAGTACCGGAGAAGGCCTCCAGATGGGATCTCTCGGGAACAGAAACTTGCGGCAGCGGAAAAAGTATTTCGTGGACTCCCCTGAGGGTTTCTGATTTTTCTGGAATTTATAGTGGTGGAATTAGGTCAAATGGAGCTCTGTGGCCCCACGAGGTACCAGGGCGCGCCTCCCCCCCCAGGCACGCCCTGGTGCCTCGTGGGCACCCCCTGGGGCTTCTGGCCTCCTCCCGAAGCTTCTAGTATTTATCTTGTCCAGAAAAAAATCTCCAAAAAATTTCGTGGCATTTGGACTTCGTTTGGTATTGATTTTGTGTAAAACAAAAACAGGGCAGAAAACAACAACTGGCACTGGGCACTAAGTTAATAGGTTAGTCCCAAAAAATGATATATAATTGCTGTAAATGTATATAAAAACATGCAAGATTGATAAAATAACAGCATGGAACAATAAAAAATTATAGATACGTTGGAGACGTATCAACATCCCCAAGCTTTATTCCTGCTCGTCCTCGAGTAGGTAAATGATAAAAACAGAATTTTTGATGTGGAATGCTGCCTATCATATTCATCACATATTATTTTCTTTTATAGCATGGACATTGGACTTGACTGATTCAAAGCAATAGTCTATAATTTGACATGAAGATATAAATACTCAAGCATGCTAACAAGCAACCATGTCTTTCAAAATATCAACGCTAAAGAAAGATATCCCTAGCCCATTATGCTCAATCATTGATCCATTCATGAAACACACTCAAATATTAGCTACATCCAATGCACAAGTATGACAATAGTGCTCTCTAGTTGGTGCTTTATAAGAGAAGATGGAGACTCAAGTAAAAATAAAAATTGCATAAAAGTAAATAGATAGGCCCTTCGCAGAGGGAAGCAGAGATTTGTCAAATGTGCCAGAGCTCAAGGCTGAAATTAAAGAGATAAAATATTTTGAGAGGCATGCTTTTCCTGTCAATGAAAACGACCGAGAATTCCCATTATTTTCCATGCTAGACACATCATAGGCGGTTCCCAAACAGAAAGTAAAGTTTATTTCCTTTCCACCATTCTTTCACAATCCATGGCTAGCCGTATCCACGGGTGCCCTCCAAACCAACACTTTCCAAGGAATTTTGTTGTTATTAATTTTTGATTCATTGTGGGACTGGGCATCCCTATTACCAACCATCCTATCGTGCAATGACAAGTGAATAAACACTCATCGTGAGAATAACACACCTAGCATGGAAAATAATGGCCACCCCCTGCCGCTTCATGAGCGGTACGGGCACACAAAACGGAAAAATTATTTTGAAAATTAGAGTTGGCACACGCAAATTTACTTGGAACGGCATTGAAATACCGCATATAGGTAGATATAGTGGACTCATTTGGCACAACTTGGGTTTAAGGATTTTGGATGCACAAGCAGTATTTCCGCTTTGTACAAATGAAGGCTAGCAAATAGATTGAGAAGCAACCAACCAAAAAACAAAAACGGTCATAAACATGCCTTGAACATAACTAACACCGAATAATGCACCATAAGTAGGATATAATTTCTTTGCATAACTATTGACTTGATGTGCATGCATAGGGAATCACAAACCTTAACGCTAATATTCTTACTAAATCACAATTACTCACTAACATGACTCACATATTATCATTTCCAGATCGCAAAACTATTGCAAGGAATCACACTTATCATATCCAATGATCTATATGAAAGTTTTGATTATATCCCTCTTGAATATTGTGGCGCCCCGCCTGAATACCACTGTAGCCAGAGGGTCGCCGCACACACCAGCCCAGGAAATCACTCTGGCGTGCGCATTTACAACAAGTATCATGAACACAGGCATTTCTATTAATGGATATATAAGTCTTACATGATATTTTACAAGGGTGATGGCAGCAGAAAAGCTCTATCTAAGGCAGCAAGGTCTTGGTGCGGCTCCAATCCACAGGGATCTGACTGGGTTACTCTTCTAGCTCGCGAACACTCCGGCTCCTCGCTAGTGGACGTCGAATCCTTAGGTGAACCTGGCCACATTGAAGGCCGCTGAGTACTTTTGAATGTACTCGCAAGCAAACCAAACCAACATATACACCAAGCAAAGCAATCCATGGCGTTCAAGCATGCACTTGTTATTAGAGCAACATTAATTATCATAGAACAACATACTTATCTAGCAATATTAATTATCATGTCATAACAGGATTATCCAGCATGATAACTACTAAGGTTAAACATATCAAGTAAATAATCCATACTCCGAATATTCTCATGATCCAGTCCAAGCCGTAATCAAATCCAATATAACTCTTGCGGTCATTCAACCACTCATCTCATAGCCATCGCACGGCTAATATTCATATACCTGACATCATCCGATGCCCATGCACCTTTGCTGCAAGTCTGTCCCAGCTTACCATTCTCTGGTCCAGTCTTAGCAATAACATTATATAGTTCATTCCTCCGTACTCGACATAGACCAAATAGTGTGACCTAGTACGAACTGTGTCCCATGACCGAGGACGCGACTATTCGAATAGATTTACACTCTGCAGAGGTTGCGCACTTTACCCACACTATGGAGCTCCTGGCCTCATGCTCCCATTCGGGTGGACCGGTGTTGCTCCAACAAGACTTGTCTATTGCCCGGCACTCTTACGGCCCCACCGACAATCATACCCTTCGCAGGTCAAGTCCTGGGTGGCCCCTGTGTCACTCCGGACACCTGCCACCGTCGTGGCCAAACAAAACTGTCCCAAATGGGGACCTGTGCACATAAAACCAAACTGGGCTCACGGGATTATCGCCGCCTACCGGGCCAGGGTAGCACGCACGCATAATCCCCCCTCTTTGGTGGTACCGATAAGAGTCAAGACAACAGACCAAGTCAGGGCCTTCCCATAAAGGCAAATGTGGCTGCACTGATGAGCTCGGTTCGGTGGCACTATGACTCGATCCAGCTGACGGAGGAGGTTGTCATTATTAAGTCACATTTTTATCATTGCAATAACAGCAGTAATGCACAATGAAAACATAAAAACCTATCTCCATAATGTCACCTACGAGTCACTAGTGCGATAATATGATGAGTACTAGCAAGTAATGTAAATAACAAGTTCAACCTAGCAGGAGTTCAATTATTTCTAACACAGTCATATTCATTAATTAAACACGCAAGAATAACACAGAGCAATGCTTTAGGGCATATATCAGATGGTCGGCTTGCCTGGGGGTCGATGAATTCACCGGAGAGAAGTGTGATCACCTCGCGAAAAAATTCGCCGGAGAAGATTCCCTCTCGGAGGGGCTGAATAGAGGGCAGGGGCAAAATGGGCATTTTCAGAAAGTGTAAACATGGTGAAAGTGATGTCATCGGAACGGGCTCGACGAACCGAGAAAGTGGGCTTTGGAATCACCTGATTCGGAGTCACGGTTGCGAAAATACGGCCGTTCATTCGTTAGACAAAAAATGAATAGAATCTGTGTTTTTCTGCTGCTAACGGGTGAACGTCCGTAATATAGAGGTTTCGGCGCCGGCTGCTGAGAACGGAAGGCGCGCTTTTCGGGCAGAGAAAGTGTAATCGTGCCTGAAGCAGAGCTAAAGTACGCTTTCTCTGAACTGAAAACGCACTTTGAGGATTGTGCCTCCACTTAATCCGACGTGGCGGGACGGGGCCCGGCCTCTGCCGCTGACCGGTGGGTTCGCACTGCCCTCTCTCTCTCCTCCTCCTTCTTCTCTCTTCTCCTCTGCTTCTCCCCGACGAACAGGGCAGGGAAGGCGCGGCAGAGCGGGCGTCGGCGCGCTCCGGCGACCTAGGCCACTTCCGGCAGAGCTCCGGCCATCGGAATGCTCACCGCGGTGAGGCGCATCCGGGTAGCTAGGCCACAGGTGCATGGAAGGGCCGCGGTGAGGGTAGCTTCCGTTGTAGTGGACGAGGCTCGGCTCCGGCGGGGTTCCGACGACTGGGAGGGCTAGGGGCGGGGGCGGGGGGGTCGGGTGAGGTCGCCGGAGGGAGGCGCACACGGGGAAAGTTTCGGACGGAGCCGGGGACCGCCGGGAGGGTGGACTGGGCGCGGTGGCCGTGGCTTAGCTCCGGCCAGATTCTGGTGCTCCGGTGAGCGATTCGGCCGGCCGCGAGCACAGGGTGGGCTGGAGAGGAAGGGGAAGAGGCTGGCGAGCTCGAGGATGCCCGGGGAGGGCTCTGGCCATGGCTTTTATAGCCGGCCGGCCAGGAGGATAAGCACGGGTGCCGCGGTGAGCTGGTCCGCGTGCGGAGGGGACGGCTCGGCCGGCCCACGTTGCCGACCTAACCGCAGTTGTTGCGATGCGGTGGCGAGGAAGAGGACAGCGGGGAAGGGGACGACGGCCGTCAACACGTGCACGTACGGGCTAGTACGGCCGCGCTTGTCACCGTCCGGCGAGGGCACATACGGACGGGAAAGCTACGGTAGGAGGGGTACGTGGACGCCGCGGAGCCGCTAGACACGTTTGGACAAGCCGAGGCTGCTCGAGCTATCCTGCCCGACGCGATGACCGCGTAGAGCACAGTCTCTGCTCGCTGTTCACGCAGTCACCATGGGCATAGCGCACTCTGCTGCCAGTCTGGCTGTCACACCTTGTCCAACAGGTGTATCACTGCTCAAATGGACAAGATTGGTCATTGGAGAAGCCAGGAAGGGTCTAGGTTGGTCGAGGGGATCCATAACAGTTTCTGGACAGAAACTTGGGCAGGAAGTTGTGGTCAGAAAAATATGCCAATGAGCTGGGCAAGATGTCACAGAGAAATGTAGTAGGAAGGAGTAGATTCTGGAAAAAATTGAAGCCATTTGGACCTTGTTTGCATGCACTTCCTTTGTAATGCAAATTTTGGTCCAAAAACTAAACTATGATGTTGTGCTCAAATGGCTGAATCTATTGGGCTGGAATTTGGTGGAGGGAAGTGATTTGGGTGTATGGAGGTACTGGAAAATTTTCAGCTCATTTGGATGTTTCTACATGGTACTTCCTTCACAGAGCTTCCTGCTGGACAGAAACTAGATGGAATTTTTGGGAGAAATTAGCTAGATAGAATGATGTGAATTTTTGCATGGTCACATCATATAAGGAATGTGAGGTCCTGGATTAATTTCAAGAATTTTGAACCAATATAAAATATAGTTGATTCACAACCTCAAAATAGGTCCAGAAACAAGAATTGGATGATGTACTCAAAATTTGAACTATGGAACTTGGGTTCTTGATGGAAATGGTGAAGATATGGATAGGAGAAGCTCCACAAATTATTTGGGATTTTTCCTGGCTACCAAAATGGTAGTTCCTTTGGAAAGTGCCCAAAATGCAATATTGGCTTTAAATAGGAAAATACAATTTCCCTTATTTAATTATGTCCAATATTTTTATGAGAGCTCAATATGATCACAAAGAATATCTCCACAAGTTTTCATGAACTTTGGAGATGGATAGATATTTTCTTGGGTTTAATTCCTTTCACTGGCAGAAAAAGGAATTAATTTTAAATGAAAAATATTGCAAATGACTTGGTAATATTTTTTCATATCCAGGGTTTATAGAGATAGGATGATTACTGGGAAAATTTTGGGAGGCAACAGATCAAAGGAAATTGGGGTTTCTTTGTAACGGAAGGAATTAGTGTTTCCCTCCCGGTAACTCGGAAGGCAGGGTTTCGGCGGCAAAACCATGAGAGCATATCTTGGGTGGCAAGGTTGTAATGAAGAGAATCTCTGGTTGGATAGGAAAGGCAAGGCTAAATGACCATCTTCATATACCTAAGAGCGGGAGAAAATCCTATAACATCGGGAAAAAAAGACGGGAGTCCAATCCCGTAAAGGAAAAAAAACAAGGAGTGAAAACCAGGGTGTTACAAATATTCATCACTTTGGGACCAAATTCATATCTTGTGCAAATTACCATTACTATTACCAACTCTCAAAAAGATTTAAGTGAAGCATGAGAGTGCAAATATTTCTTCAAAATTTCAATCTTATCAATTCTCAAAATAATATAAGTGAAGCATGAGAATTCATTTCTTCAAAATTTCAATCAACTCTCAAAATAATATAAGTGAAGCATGAGAGTTTATTTCTTCAAAATATAGCCACCACCGTGCTAAAAAAGATTTAAGTGAAGCACTAGGCAACTGCCTAGCTCAAAAAATTTAAGTGAAGCACATAGAGTATTCTAACAAATGATGATAAACGTGTGGCTCTCTCAAGATATGTGTGTTCAGCAAAGATGATTGTGACAAACTAAAAAGCAAACAAAGCAAAGACTCATATAATACAAGACGCTCCAAGCAAAACACATATCATGTGACGAATAAAAATATAGCTCCAAGTAAAATTACCGATGGTTGGTAGAAGAAAGAGGGGGTGCCTTCCGGGGCATCCCCAAGCTTAGACGCTTGAGTCTTCCTTGAATATTACCTTGGGGTGCCTCGGGCATCCCCAAGCTTAGGCTCTTACTACTCCTTATTCCTTCATCCATCGTGATCTCACCCAAAACTTGAAAACTTCAATCACACAAAACTCAACAAAACCTTCGTGAGATCCATTAGTATAAAAAAATAAATCACTACTTTAAGTACTATTGCAAACCCATTCTTATTTTATTTTTGCATTATACCTACTGTACTCTAACTTCACCATGGCTTATACCCCCCGATACAATCCATAGATTCATCAAAACAAGCAAGTAGTGCATCAAAAACAGAATCTGTCAAAAACAGAATAGTCTGTAGCAATCTATTTAGGACAACGTGGGCAATTCATATACCAATACTGTGTAAAAGTTTCAGATTTTTCTGATGCTCCAGTACAGAAAAAAATAATTCCAGCACTGGACGCAAAACTTTCTGTTTTCCAAACAGCATCAATTATACTATCTTCCAAATCATCCTAAAGGCTTTATTTGGCACAAACACTAATTAAAAACACAAAAACACAATCATAACAGTAGCATAAATATGAAAACACACAATAAGGAAAAAGCAAAGATAACTATTGGGTTGTCTCCCAACAAGCTCTTTCTTTATAGCCACTAAGATAGGCTTGAGATCTTAATGATGCTCACGTCAAAGACAATAATTGAAGCACAAAGAGAGCATCATAAAACATGCGACAAACATATTTAAGTCTAACATACTTCCTATGCATATGCATTTTATAAGTAAACAAATTATCTAGACAAGCAACACCTAGCATATGCATATAAAGAGAATGAAACATTAATAATTCCAACACAAAGAGAGATAATTTAGTGACATGAAGATTTCTATAACCATATTTTCCTCTCTCATAATAATTACATGTAGGATCATAATCAAATTCAACAATATAACTATCATATAAAATATTCTCTTCATGATCCACATGCATAAATTTTTTATACTCTTCCAAAATAGTGGGATTGACATCAACTAAAGTCATGACCTCTCCAAACCCACTTTCAATATTATTTCAAACATTATTATCAATAATATATTCATCATGAGGATTAAATAAATTTTCAAGACCATAAGAAGCATTATCACCCCAATCATGATCATTGCAATAAGTAGTGGATATGACAAAACTATCATCCCCAAGCTTGTGGTTTTGCATATCATTAGAACAATTGACACTAATAGAATTTATAATAACATCATTGCAACCATGCTTTTCATTGAAGGAGCTATCATGAATCACTCTATAAATTTCTTCTTTCAGCACTTCATCATAATTTTCAGATTCATGATTTTCAAGCAAAACTTCATAGAGGAAATCAAGTGCACTCAACTCACTAGCTATTGGTTCAACATAATTGGGTCTTTTGAAAAGATTAGCAAGTGGATGAGGATCCATATCAATAGATTTTTAGCAAGCGAAGATGCAAGCAAATAGAAGGCACATGGCAACACAAGCAAAGATAGCAAACAAGAAAAAGGCAAACGGAAAATATTTTTGTATTTTTGTAAAAACTTTTTAGAAGTGGGGGAGATGAAAATGAGAGGCAAATGCAAATAAAGTAAATAAAGTAAATGCAAGGAGATGAGAGTTTATGCAAAGGTACCTGATATATGTTGATGATGTCTCCCCAGCAACGGCGCCAGAAATTCTTCCTGCTGCTTGTAGCTTGCGTTGGTATTATCCCCGAAGAGGAAGGGATGATGCAACACAGCAGAGGTAAGTATTTCCCTCAGTTATGAAACCAAGGTTATCAGTCCAGTAGGAGAACCACACAACACCTCGTTAGCAGTACCTGCACACAAACAACAAATCCTTGCACCCAACGCAAACGAGGGGTTGTCAATCCCTCGGCGGTTAATTGCAAGATTAAATTGTATGTGATAGATAGATAGATTGAAACAAAAATACAAAATAAAATAAAGAAAATAAAAAGTGCAACACTATTTTTAGGGTTTTAGTAATTTGATTTAGATAGACCCCGGGGCCATAGTTTTCACTAGAGGCTTCTCTCGAGAAAATAGCATACGGTGGGTAGACAAATTACTGTTGGGCAATTGATAGAAAAGCAAATAATCATGACGATATCCAAGGCAATGATCATGTATATAGGCATCACGTCCGAGACAAGTAGACCGACTCCTGCCTGCATCTACTACTATTACTCCACACATCGACCGCTATCCAGCATGCATCTTGTGTATTAAGTCCATAAAGAACGGAGTAACGCCTTAAGAACGATGACATGATGTGGACAAGATAAACTCACGCATGAATAAACCCCATCTTTTTACCCTTAATAGCAACAATACATACGTGTCATGTCCCTTTCTATCACTTGGATTGAGCACGGCAAGATCGAACCCATTACAAAGCACCTCTTCCCATGGCAAGATAAATCAATCTAGTTGGCCAAACCAAATCAATAGATCAGAGAATAAATATGAAGCTATAATAATCATGCATAAAAGAGATCAGAGAAGACTCAAATAATATTCATGGATAATTTGATCATAAACTCACAATTCATCGGATCCCAACAAACACACCGCAAAAAGTGATTACATCGGATAGAACTCCAAGAACATCGAGGAGAACATTGTATTGAAGATCAAAAAGAGAGAAGAAGCCATCTAGCTACTAACTATGGACCTGAAGGTCTGTGGTAAACTACTCACGCATCATCGAAAGGGCAGCAAGGTTGATGTAGAGCCCCTCTGTGATCGATTCCCCCTCCGGCGGAGTACCGAAGAAGGCCTCCAGATGGGATCTCTCGAGAACAGAAACTTGCGGCGGCGGAAAAAGTATTTCGTGGACTCCCCTGAGGGTTTCTGATTTTTCTGGAATTTATAGTGGTGGAATTAGGTCAAACGGAGCTCTGTGGGCCCCACGAGGTACCAGGGCGCGCCTGCCCCCCCCCCCCCGCAGGCTTCTAGTGTTTATCTTGTCCAGAAAAAAATCTCCAAAAAGTTTCATGGCATTTGGACTTCGTTTGGTATTGATTTTCTGTAAAACAAAATCAGGGCAGAAAACAGCAACTGGCACTGGGCACTAAGTTAACAGGTTAGTCCCAAAAAATGATATATAATTGCTGTAAATGTATATAAAAACATCCAAGATTGATAATATAACAGCATGGAACAATCAAAAATTATAGATACGTTGGAGACGTATCAGTTGTCTCCCAACAAGCTCTTTCTTTATAGCCATTAAGATTGGCTTGAGATTTCAATGATGCTCTCATGAGAGATAATAATAGAAACACAAAGAGAGCATCATGAAGTATATGAAAAACACACTTAAGTCTAACATACTTCCTATTCATAGGCATTTTATAGGAGAACAAATTATCAAGACAAGCAATCTCTAGCATATGCAAGTAAGAAGAACGGAGCATTAACAATTTGAAGTTCAAGAGAGGTAATTGAGTAACATAAAAATTTCTACAACCATATTTTCCTCTCTCATAATAATTACATGTAGGATCATAGTCAAATTCAACAATATAGCTATCATATAAAATATTCTCTTCACGATCCACATGCATAAAAGTTTTATAATCTTCCAAGATAGTGGGATTAACATCAACTAAAGTCATGACCTCTCCAAGCCCACTTTTATCAAAAATTTCATAAGATTGAACACTGTCCAAAGTAGTGAGATCATTATTACCTAAAGTTGACGCTCTTCCAAACCCACTTTTAATAGTATTGCAAATTTTATTATCAGTAACATATTCATCATGAGGCTTAAATAAATTTTCATGATCATAAGAAGCATCATCACCCCAATCATGATCATTGCAATAAGTAGTGCACATAACAAAATTTTCATCCCCAAGCTTGTAGCTTTGCATATCATTAGCACAATTGACATTAATAGAATTTATAATAACATCATTGCAATCATGCTTTTTATTCAAGGAGCTATCAAGTATGGGTGCTATAGCAATAATTTCATTTTTAACATAAGGAACTATAGCAAGTTCATCTCTATAAGTATCATTAATATTGGCATCATGGCCATAAGAATAGCAAGCATCACATTCATCAAGAGGGGATATTTCAATCGAATCAATGGAATCACAATTATCTATGGATTCATGCATATCATTATTCTCTACCAAAGCAGCAAACATTCTCCCAATGAATTCACTAACATAGGCATTAGGAGCATAGTTTTCATAGCAATATTTAAGTATCTCAAAATTTTCAGATTTGTAGAGAGTAGCATCATACTTTTCAATCAAAGAAGCAACTTCATAAGCACCTTTAAAAGCAACAAATTCTTCAAATTGTTCGATATCATAGTAACTATAAACACCTTTAGCATAAGAAGATAAGATTTCATTATCATTAAACTCACATAGGTAGGGAAGGTGTTTTTTAGGGTTCTTAGAGCAACAAGTAAAATCATAAATTTCGCATAAATTCCAAGCATAGCATAGCAAACAATTTATTTGATTCCATAAGAGTCTCCCTTTTTGAGACAAACGGTGACGCACAAAATGAGCATGCTCATCTAATGATTTTCCCTCAACTAAACTAGTTGGGGTTTCAGCACGAGCACAAATGGATCGAAGATGATCCAAGTAGAAAACCTTAAGGTGATCCATAGTATCTTAATTTTTTTTACTTTCTGTTCTTGAGTGTTTGACATCAAGGCAATAAAAGCAAGCAAGCAAGCAAACAAGCAAATAAAAATATTTTTGTGTTTTTGTAATATTTTTATTAGAAGTGGGGGAGATGAAAATGAGAGGCAAATGCAAATAAAATGGCAAATAAAATAAATACAAGTGATTTATAGTTTGTGCGAAGGTACTTGGTAATTTTGATGATGTCTCCCCGGCAACGGTGCCAGAAATTCTTCCTGCTACTTGTAGTCTGCGTTGGTATTTCCCCAAAGAGGAGAGGATGATGCAGTATAGTAGAGATAAGTATTTCCCTCAGTTAAGAACCAAGGTTATCAATCTAGTAGGAGAACCAAGCAAAATTCCATTAAGCGACCTGCACACACAAGAGCAAACACTTGCACCAACGCAAATAAGAGGGTTGTCAATCCTCTTAGCGGTTATTTGCAAGGATTAAATCTTATCGAGGTAAATAGATAAACTAAAATACTAATTAAAATAAAAGTAAATAAATTGCAGCAAGATATTTTTAGGTTTTTTATATGATAAAGATAGACCCGGGGGCCATAGTTTTCACTAGAGGCTTCTCTCTTGAGCACATAAACATACAATGGGTAAACAAATTACTGTTGGGCAATTGATAGAAAAGCAAATAATTATGACGGATTGATGGCAATGATCATGTATATTGGCATCACGTCCGAGACAAGTAGACCGACTCCTGCCTGCATCTACTACTATTACTCCACTCATCGGCCGCTATCCAGCATGCATATAGAGTATTAAGTTAATAAAAACAGAGTAACGCCTTAAGCAAGATGACATGACGTAGAGAAGCAAATTCAAGCAATATGAATAAACCCCATCTTTTTATCCTTAATGAAAACAATACAAATACGTGTCATGTCCCCTTCTGTCACCGGGATTGAGCGCCGCAAGATTGAACCCATCACAAAGCACCTCTCCCATTGCAAGATAAATCAATCTAGTAGGCCAAACCAAATCGATAGATCGGAGAGAAATACAAAGCTATAACAATCATGCATAAAAGAGTTCAGAGAAGACTCAAATATTTCTCATGAATAATCTGATCATAAACTCACAATTCATCGGATCCCAACAAACACACCGCAAAAGAAGATTACATTGGATAGAACTCCAAGAACATCAAGGAGAACATGGTATTGAAGATCAAAGAGAGAGAAGAAGCCATCTAGCTACTAGCTATGGACCCGTAGGTCTGTGGTAAACTACTCACACATCATCGGAAGGGCAGCAAGGTTGATGTAGAAGCCCTCCGTGATCGATTCCCCCTCCGGCAGAGTACCGGAAAAGGCCTCGAGATGGGATCGCGGAAGAACAGAGGCTTGTGGCGGCGGAAAGGTTTTCTCTTCTGGCTCTGGGGTTTCCCAATCTTTGTGAATTTATAGAAGTGGAATTAGCTCAAACGGAGTCATGTGGGCCCCACAAGGCAACACGGCGCGCCCCCTCGGGGCGCGCCCTGTTGCCTTGTGAAGCCTCCGTGAGGCTTCTGGCCTCCTCCCGAAGCTTCCAAGGTTTCTTTTGTCCAGAAAAAAATCTCCAAAAAGTTTCGTGGTATTTGGACTTCATTTGGTACTGTTTCTCTGAAAAACCAAAAACAAGCAGAAAACAGCAACTGGCACTGGGCACTAGGTTAATAGGTTAGTCCCAAAAAATAATATATAATTGCATATAAAAACATCCAAGATTGATACTATAATAGCATGGAACATTCAAAAATTATAGATACATTGGAGACGTATCAACGCGCTTCAGCTTTTTCAACCCCCACGCAATACATGAGCGCAAGTCATGGATATAACACTATGGGTGGAATAGAATAGGGTGGTAGAGATTAATAAGGGGAAGTCAAAAAGAAGAAGATAGTCTCACATCGATGAGGCTAATCAACGGGCTATGGAGATGCCCATCAATTGATGTCAATGCGAGGAGTAGGGATTGCCATGCAACGGATGCACTAAGAGCTATAAGTGTATGAAAGCTCAACATGAAAACTAAGTGGGTGTGCATCCAACTTGCTTGCTCATGAAGACCTCGGGCATTTGAGGAAGCCCATCATCGGAATTATAACACCCCTTGATCCTAACCCTGTCATTAAGCTAATTAAATTGCCATGTCATCATGATCTTCCTAATTAAATTGCATTTAGGAAATAATACAAATTCAAATTCCAAATTCAAATGCAAGTCAAATTATTACTTCTCCAAATAATTAAACAAAATAGTTCATAATGTTGCAAATAATCCCAAAGCTATTATAAAAGTAAAACTAGCATTAATTAAATTCCCAAATTGACCCTAGCAACTAAAACAGTGGACCACCAGCAATTTATTTGGTCTTTTCAATTTCTAAAAATACTAAAACCATTCCAACTGCCCCCAAACTTTTTGTGCCAACCCTAAATATTGCAATTCATTTATGTGCTAGATTTCACATTAAACTAAAATCAATTGATGCTCCAACTAAATACAAACAGTATAGGAAATAAAGAAAACAGAAAAAGATTAAAGAAAAAGAAAAACGGGCACTGTGCACTTGGCCCAGCCGCTGCAACAGTGCGGCCAGGCTCGCCAGCCCCAGCCTTTCGTCCTCCTCCCGCAACAGGAGAAGGCCGAGGCGCCATGGCCGCAGGGCGCTCGGCGCCGCGCACTGCTGCACCGCGGGGTGGATAAGACCTCCCCCTGCTGATCTCTCCCTCTCCCCGAAACCCTAGCCGCCCCCATACTCCCCCTCATTCGCCCCCTCCCTCTCTCCCTCGCCTCTGTCCGCCATGGCCGAAGCCGCCGTTCGCTCGCCGTCGAAGCCCGCGTAGCCACCGTGCTCCTCTCGCTTCCTCACCATGTCCCCGCGCTCCGCCTCCGTCGCCTACGCCGTCTCGCGGTGCCACGCGTCGCCGGACGCCCGGAGACGACGCCATCGAGCTCGACGCCGCCGCCTCTGCCCCGAGATTGCCGGCGACCGCACGCCGTCACCAGCCCCTCCCCGAGCTCGCCGAGGCCACCGTCGTGATCACCGTGAGCTCCTCTCCCCGAATCCCCTTCTCTCTTGCCTCGAACGACGCCGTAGTCGTCGCCTCACTCGTGACCGAATGCGCCGCCGCCTGAGCTCATCACCGGTGTAGCTCCGGCGACCATTTGGTCGCGCCAGCGTGTCCACCGAGCTCGCCGCACCGCGTAGAGCATCCCCAGCGCCTCGCCTCGCCCGTTTGCACGCCGCAGTAGCTAACCCGCGCACACCCGAACTCCGGCCGCCGCCGATGAGCTCGCCGCCGTCGATATCGGCCGCCGTTGGCCACCCCACTGCCACCATTCGACGCGGGCGAGTCCCAGCTCTCGAATGAGCCTAGCCGCGCGTCAAATGGGCCTCTGTGGCCGAAACCCGAGCCCGTCCCGTGCGCTCCGCCGCGTTTGGGCTCGCCGGAGCTACTCCGGTGGCCGGCGCTGACGTGGCGCCACGTGGCCACCTCCATGCCGCTGACCGCTGGGCCCCGCGGCCCAGTTGACCGAGTCAACTCGGCTGATTGGGCAGCTAGGTCACTGACATACGGGCCCCACCCGTTTAATTAAAACTAATTTGAATTTAAACTAATCTGTTAATTATATTAGACACTGGCAGATGGGTCCCACAAGTTAATTAGGATTAGTTAGTTAAATTAATCTCTGTTAATTAAAATAGTCACTGACATGCGGGACCCACTGGTCAGGTTTGACCCTGACCAGCTGGGTTTGACCGATGATGCCACCCTGACGTCATGCTGACGTCACAATTCACTGTTTTGGATAATTCGAATTAAAATAATTAAAATAATTCTAGAAATTCAGTAAAACTTTGAAAAATCATATAAAATAAACCGTAACTCGGATGAAAATAATTTATATATGAAAAATGATTAGAAAAATGCGACGAATCCGAATACGCTACCCACATGCCTGCCACACCCCTCTAACATACTGAACATGGAACCATCCCCTCCGGTTTAATATACCGATAATTGCCCGGAGCTGGTAAAACACCTCCAGATGTTTCCCCGCTCTGACTAACTTGCATAGTGCTTCATTAGAACACCCTTAGTACAGCATGCTGACATGTCATGCATCCCTGTTACATTGTTTGCCGTGTATTTATTGTTTCTTCCCCCTCTTCTCTCCAGTAGACTCCGAGACCGACGCTGCCCCTGTGATCGACTACGTCACCGACGACCCCTCTTCCATTTCAGCAAAGCTTCCAGGCAAGCAAACCCCCTTGATCATTCCTATATCGCCCATTCCTGCTCCCCCATGCTTGCATTAGATTTTGCTACTGTAATTGATTGCTCCTAATCTGATGCATAGCCTGATGCTGTAACCTGCTGTTGATACTTTACATGTTGTCCTATTTGCTTAGTATAGGCTGGTTAGTGATCCATCAATGGCCCCACACCCTTGTCCTTGTTGCCATGCTTTACCACCGGTGACTTGATCAATGTGATCGATGTACAGAGACCGAACACAGCACCGCACATCCCCTTAGTTGTACGACTCTGCAGAGCTACTATCGAGTGCCGAGGGTGATACCTCCTACCTCACTCCTGATGATATCTCTGTAGCATAGCTAGTCGGTTGTGGGTTACCGAGGGTGATTCCTCTTTCACCACCTCCGACGATGACTCTGTCGTGCAACACCTCAAGTGTGAACCATCGAGGGTGATTCCTCCGAGTTCACCTTGATAGTTGCATCGGGTGGGAATCCATCGAGGGTGATTCCTCGGATTACCCCCCTTGATGTTACGGACACACGGTTACCTTACACTGTTGCCCCTTTTTATTGTTAATGCGGGACTGAAGGGACATGCGGTACCACTCCGGTAGAGGTGGACCTGAGTTCCCGGCAGTCTCTTGAGAGTCGGGTTGACCTGGAGGGTACCCGCGAGATAATTACGAGGCACGGCCGGGCAGGCAGAGACCGCCCTAGAGAGGGATGGGCCTGACCCTTGTTGCACTTCCTCAAGATGGGGCGACAGGACTACTGATCGTCACCGCGAGCTCCTAATAATTCGCTAACGGATTTGGGTATTTGATCTGAGTTGGCCGCTGGCCATATACGCACTACCACCACGTGGGATAATGGATATGGGACCCTCTACGCCGTATGTATCAGCCGAAAGCTCTGTCAGATGTCCAGTTCAGCATTGTGGCCGGGTCGGATCGTGCCGTTGGCGCTGGTATCCACCCTGCACACAACGACCCGGAGTGCAAAGGCGATGGGCCCAAGACCCCTGAGCACTTAGGATGTAGACCGACGGGGACCTCTCTGTTGAGCCTAGGTAGTACTACGTCGTGTCGATCAGCCGAGGCCGGGCATGACCTGATAAAAGTGTGTCCGGCCAGAGTTAATCGAGCGTGTTGGGTAACAGTAGTGCACCCCTGCAGGGAAGTTATCTATTCGAATAGCCGTGTCCACGGTAACAGGACGCTCAGTGTTGTATCCCGATCTACTACAACTTGAACTGGATACATGTTAAATTAATTGTAAGCTCCGGGATCGCTTTCTCGCAGGGAGTCGAGGAAGGATCTCTAGGCTTTGCTACTACATGCTTGTTGCTTTATTATATACTACTAATCTGCACACTTCTAATGCTGCAAGACGTTGAAGATGCTAGTCTTCGATAGGCTAGGCCTTTCTCTCTATTCTGGCATTTCTACAGTTCAGTCCACAGATACATCCCCTTCATTTGATACCGATGCATACTTAGCATAGTTCTGATGTAAGTCTTGCGAGTACTTTGGATGAGTACTCACGGTTGCTTTGCTACCTCTTTTCCCCATACCCGATTGTTGCGATTAGATGACGGAGCCCCGGAGCCAGCTGATTCCGCCGACGACTACTACTGCCCCGGTGGAGCCTACTACTACGTGGAGACCGACGGCCAGGAGTAGTTTAGGAGGCTCCCAGGCAGGAGGCCTGCGCCTTTTCGATCAGTGTCGTTGTTATGCTAGCCTTCTTAAGGCAAACTTGTTTCCCTCTTATGTTTGTACTCAGATATTATGTTGTTTCCGCTGACGCTTGATCGCGAGCTTATGTATTCGAGCCCGCGAGGCCCCTGGCTTGCAATATAAAGCTTGTATTATTTTATTTTGTGTCTAGAGTTGTGTTGTGATATCTTCCCGTGAGTCCCTGGGCTTGATCGTGCGCATTTGCGTGTATGATTAGTGCACGGTCGAGTACGGGGGCGTCACAGGAATATACAAGCCAAGTTCTATAATGAAAAATTCCCACTAGTATATGAAAGTGAGAAAATAGGAAACTCTCTATATGAAAAACATGGTGCTACTTTGAAGCACAAGTATGGAAAAAGATAGTAACACTGCCCCTTCTCTCTTTTTCTCTCATTTTTTTTCTTTTTTTCTTTTTTTTCCTTTTTTTCTTTTTCTTTTTTTTCTTTTTTTTCGTGGGCTCTTTTTGGCCTCTTTTTTTTCTTTTTTTCTTTTCCTCACTGGGACAATGCTCTAATAATGATGATCATCATACTTCTATTTACTTACAACTCAAAATTACAACTCGAAATTAGAACAAAATATGACTCTATATGAATGCCTCTGGCAGTGTACCAAGATGTGCAATGATACTAGCGTAACATGTATGAAAATGATGAACGGTGGCTGAGCCACAAATACTATGTCAGCTATATGATCATGCAAAGCAATATGACAATGATGATGTGTGTCATAAAAACGGAACGGTGGAAGTTGCATGGCAATATATCTCGGAATGACTATGGAAATGCCATAATAGGTAGGTATGATGGCTGTTTTGAGGAAGATATAAGGAGTCTTATGTATGATAGAGCGTATCATATCACGGGGTTTGGATGCACCGGCGAAGTTTGCACCAACTCTCGATGTGAGAAAGGGCAATGCACGTACCGAAGAGGCTAGCAAATTACGGAAAGGTGAGAGTGCGTATAATCCATGGACTCACATTAGTGATAAAGAACTCACATACTTATTGTGATAGTTTATTAGCCCTCGAAGCAAAGTACTACTACGCATGCCCCTAGGGGGGAGGTTGGTAGGAGTTAACCATCGCGCGCCCCCGATCGCCACGCAAAGGAAGTCAATCAATAATAAATCATGCTCCAACTTCTTAGCATAACGACAGATCATACGTGCATGCTTCGGGAATCACAAACCTTAACACCAATATTCTTACTAAACCACAATTATCTACTAGTACCTCCCATATATTACCATCTTAATATCGCAAAACTATTGCAAGGAATCAAACTTATCATATTCAGTGATCTACATGAAAGTTTTTATTATATCCTTCTTGAATATCTATCATATTAGGACCAAATTCATAACCCGTGCATATTACCATTGCTATTTATTAGACTCTCAAAAATATATAAGTGAAGCATGAGAGTGCAACTATTTCTTTAAAATGTAACCACCGCCGTGCTCTAAAAGATATAAGTGAAGCACTAGAGCAACTGCCTAGCTCAAAAGATATAAGTGAAGCGCATAGAGTATTCTAACAAATCACGAATAATGTGTGTCCCTCTCAAAAAGGTGTGTTCAGCAAAGATATTATGGCAAACTAAAAAGCAAACAAACTATATCACAAGACGCTCCAAGTAAAACACATATCATGTGATGAATAAAAATATAGCTCCAAGTGAGTTACCGATAGATTGTAGACAAAAGAGGGGATGCCATCCGGGGCATCCCCAAGCTTAGACGCTTGAGTCTTCCTTGAATATTACCTTGGGGTGCCTTGGGCATCCCCAAGCTTAGGCTCTTGAGTCTTCCTTGACTATTACCTTGGGGTGCCTTGGGCATCCCCAAGCTTAGGCTCTTGCCGCTCCTTATTCCTTTATCCATCGTAGTCTCACCCAAAACTTGAAAACTTCAGCACACAAAACTCAAAAGAAACCTCGTGAGATCCGTTAGTATAACAAACAAATCTTAAACTTTAGGTACTGTTGTAAATTGATTCATATTTAATATTGGCATAATGCTACTGTACTCCAACTTCTCCATGACTCATACCCCCCGATACGATCCATAGATTCATCAAAATAAGCAAACTATGCGACAAAAATAGAATCTGTCTAAAACAAAATAGTCTGTAAAGATCTGAATTAAATTCATACTTTTGTAGCTCCAAAAATTCTAAAAAATTAGGACAACGTGGGCAATTCATATATCAATATTGTGTAAAACATTCAGAAGGTTATGACGCTCCAGCAAAAAATCAAAATTCCAGCACTTGACGCAAAAGTTTCTGTTTTTAAACAGCATCAATTATACTATCATCCAAATCATCCCAAAGGCATTACTTGACACAAACACTAATTAAAAGATAAAAGCACAATCATAACAAAGGCTACAATTGCGTAAACACACAAAAACAGAAATAAAATCAAAAATTTATTTTATTCATTGGGTTGCCTCCCAACAAGCGCTATTGTTTTATGCCCCTAGCTAGGCATAATGCATAGTTTCAAGTGTTGTCATCCTTCAAATTAATTCCATAGGTGGCCCTCATAATAGATTCATATGGTGGCTTAATTCTCTTTCTAGGGAAGTGTTCCATCCCTTTCTTTAATGGAAATTGAAATCTTATATTACCTTCTTTCATATCAATAATAGCACCTATGGTTCGTAGGAAAGGCCTACCAAGTATTATAGGGCAAGAAGGATTGCATTCAATTTGAAGCACAATAAAATCCACGGGCACATAATTTCTATTAGCAAGAATAAGAACATCATTTATTCTACCCAATGGGTTTTTAATAGTGGAATCCGCTAGATGCAAATTAAGGGAACAAGGATCCATATCAGTGAGACCTAGCACATCACACAAAGATTTTGGTATAGTGGAGACGCTAGCACCTAGATCACATAAAGCATTACATTCATAATCTTTGATTTTAACTTTAATAATAGGTTCCCATTCATCATGTAATTTTCTAGGAATTGAAAATTCCAACTCAAGCTTTCCTTCATGAGCTTTTATCATAGCTTCCACAATATGTTTAGTAAAAACTTTATTTTGTTCATAGGCATTAGGTGAATTAATCATGGATTGCAACAAGGAAATACATTCAACTAAAGAGCAATTATCATAATTAAAGTCCTTGTAATCCAAAGTAGTGGGTACATCACTATTTAAAGTTTTGACCTCTCCAAACCCACTTTTGTCATTTTTATCATTAAAATCATCACCCTCCAAATAATTGGGATGCCTTCTAGCTAAAGTTGACTCATCTTCAGTCCCTTTTTCATCAAGTTTTACATTACTAAATAAAGATTCAATAGATGAGACACCAATCATTTTAATATCTTCATCATTACTAGATTGTGACTCGGGTTTAGCAGCCATCTTATTCACCAGAGTTGCTTGTTTATCCGTAATCTTTCCTAGTAAGTTGTGACTGAAGGTTGGATACTTCTAGATTAACATCTTCAAGTTGTTTATTAATAGCATCCAATAAGATAGAATGTTCCTTAAGCTCTTCGGAAAAGAACTTATTATGCTCATATTGTGAAGACATAAAACTCTTAGTGGCATTTTCAATCTCAGACAATCTTTTGTTATAGAAACTATCGCGAAATTCCTCTAGCGACATAGTGACGGAGCAAGCAAACTAATTTTTTTTTAAAATTGTTTTAGAAGTGGGGGAGATGAAAATGAGAGGCAAATGCAAATAAGAAGGCAAATAAAATAAATGCAAGTGGATGATAGTTTATGCGAAGGTACTTGATAAGTCTTGGTGATGTCTCCCCGGCAACGGCGCCATAAATTCTTCCTGCTACTTGTAGACTGCGTTGGTATTTCCCCGAAGAGGAGAGGATGATGCAGTATAGTAGAGATACGTATTTCCCTCGGTTAAGAACCAAGGTTATCTATCCAGTAGGAGAACCCCGTTAGCAGCACCTACACACACAAAAGCAAACACTACACACACAAAAGCAAACGCAAATAAGAGGGTTGTTAATCCTCTTAGCGGTTATTTGCAAGGATTAATTCTGATAGTGATAGATAGATAAAGTAAATTGCAAAAGAAAATAAAAGTAAATAAATTGCAGCAAGGTATTTTTGGATTTAGTATATGGTAAAAGTAGACCCGGGGGCCATAGTTTTCACTAGAGGCTTCTCTCTCGAACACATAGCATACGGTGGGTAAACAAATTACTGTTGGGCAATTGATAGAAAAGCAAATAATTATGACGGATTCATGGCAATGATCTTGTATATAGGCATCACATCCGAGACAAGTAGACCGGCTCCTGCCTGCATCTACTAGTATTACTCCACCCATCGACCGCTATCCAGCATGCATCTAGGGTATTAAGTCTAAAACAGAGTAACGCCTTAAGCAAGATGACATGATGTAGACAAAGTAAACTCAAGCAATATGATTAAACCCCATCTTTTTATCCTTAATGGCAACAATACAAATACGTGGCATGTCCCTTTCTGTCACTGGGATTGAGCACCGCAAGATTGAACCCATCACAAAACACCTCTCCCATTGCAAGATAAATCAATCTAGTTGGCCAAACCAAACGGATAGATCGGAGAGAAATACAAAGCTATAACAATCATGCATAAAAGAGTTCAGAGAAGACTCAAATATTTCTCATGAATAATCTGATCATAAACTCACAATTCATCGGATCCCAACAAACACACCGCAAAAGAAGATTACATCGGATAGAACTCCAAGAACATCGAGGAGAACATGGTATTGAAGATCAAAGAGAGAGAAGAAGCCATCTAGCTACTAGCTATGGACCTGTAGGTCTGTGGTAAACTACTCACACATCATCGGAAGGGCAGCAAGGTTGATGTAGAAGCCCTCCGTGATCGATTCCCCCTCCGGTAGAGTACCGGAAAAGGCCTCGAGATGGGATCGCGGAAGAACAGAGGCTTGCGGCGGCAGAAAGATTTTCTCTTCTGTCTCTCTGGTTTATGGGGAATATTTTGGAATTTATAGCGCTGGAATTAGGTCAAGAGGTGCCACGAGGGGCCCACAAGCCTGGGGGGCGCGCCTACCCCCCTGGGCGCACCCTCTGGACTTGCCGCTTTGTCGTGGCTCCTCTGGTCTTCTCCCGAAGCTTGCAGGGTCTCTTCTGGTCCAGAAAAAATTAATCGAAAGTTTTTTCTTCGTCTGGACTTCGTTTGATAATGATTTTCTGAAAAGGCAAAAACAGGCAAAAAAACAGCAACTGACACCGGGCACTAGGTTAATAGGTTAGTCCCAAAAAATGATATATAATGGCATATAAAACATTCAAGATTGATACTATAATAGCATGGAACAATCAAAAATTATAGATACGTTGGAGACGTATCATGCAGGCCCATGTAGCTTTTGTTCCATCTGATTATCCCACCTCTTATCAACAATAGCTACCACTTGACCTAGGAGGTTTGGCTTATGTGTCAAAGCTTCTTTTATATGTGTCTTTGCAACATCCATTGCTGCCCACATTTCTGCCATAGCCAAAGTCTCATCACCATCAGCGATCCTCAAAGCTCTAAGAAGTGGTTGTGAAGCTCTCATGCAACACTCCACCGATTGCCAAAATGACACGGAGATCACGGTTGCTTCAGCTGCCTTCCCTCCTTCGCTGTCCTTTATTTTGTTTGCATATCATTGTGTGCTAACAAAGAGAGCTTTCAATGTTTGCCTTTGCTTCCACATGCTGGCCAAAGTAAGGAATGACGTAGCAAAACGAGTTGCTCCAGGCCTCACAATATCTTGCTTACCATTCATGCTTCTCATTAAATCAAGAACCTTTCCATGGGAATAAATAAATCTGGTTGTTCTCTTTGCTTTAGCAATGCAACGGCTAAACTCTTTGATCTTCTCGATGTCCTCTAGCACAAGATTCAAACAGTGGGCAGCATAAGGTGTCCAATACATTGTAGGATACTTCTCCATTAGAAGTCTGTCGGCTGCCTTGTAGTTAGATCCATTATTGCTAACTACTTGGACTACCAATTCAGGGCCAATTGCATCAATTTGTTCGCTCAACAACTTTGCCACCAGATTTGCATCAACTGTTTCAGAAGAAACATTGGCTGTCCCTAAGAAGAAGGTACCTTTTGGACTATTGACAAGGAAGTTGATCAAGTGCCGCCCGGTCATGTCCGTCCAGCCATCTGATATGAGTGAGCAACCATATTCTTTCCATGCAACTTCATGCTTCCCTCTCAAGTTGTCGGTCTTGATCTTTGCCTTATCAAGCAATGGTTCTCTCACTTGATGATAAGAAGGAGATATATAATCAGAACCATACTGCCCTATAGATTCCAATAGAATCTCCCAACTCCTTGAATTGATAATATTGAGTGGAAGGCAATTCTCATACAAAAGTCAGCTACATGATCATCTACATCATCTTTTTGCTCCTTTATCTTCTTGTTGTAATCCTTCATGGTCTTTTGAGTGCCCTTAGACATATGTCTCTCGGCAACCACCTCTTCCGGTGTCTTCCGAATCTGATCTGCAATGGACTTTCCTTGCTTCTTTGCCACCGTCATCGCCAAAGGAGTAGTCCTCTCTGATTTCCTTTTCTTGGAGGCATTAGTGTTGGAAGCTTTTGAACTTGCTTCACACTTCTCTTGTTCACCACCTTCATCTCCATCAAGATTTTTGAAACTGTGTGAGTGAGTCCTCAAGTAGTTGTGCATCTCCTTTCGAATTTCAGGGGTTGTTTTGGTGCACATGTTCACAATTGTATACCCCCCCCCCCCCCCAGCAAGGTGCTTCTTCATCCTACAAGGTCCAGAGGTAATTTGCTTGCCACACAAATTACATTGCAGCAACAACCTCTTGTTAAGATCTGGCCAGAATGCATATTTCCATGCTGGATCCTTGCTCCTTGCTGGCCTCCTCTTAGGATCTTTGAATGGATCATAGTGATCGTCAGCTTCTACTGCTGCTTGAGCTGATCGAACAACTTGGGATATCTCTGGCTGGGAGGACATGGTGCTTGTTGTGAATCTGTGATAGAAGGAAAGATAACTCCACTTAGTTGTTTTTCCACCAAATCGAGCCCTAAGCTACCTAGCAGAAGCACTAGAGGTCTAGAGCTAGATCAGAGCAAAAGGAAAAGAGATGATACAGGATAGTACTTACCAGGGGAGGAGCACACCAGCAACAGCAAGGAGCACAACAGCAGCAGCAGCAACCAGGGGAGGAGCACACCAGCAGCAGCAACCAGGGGAGGAGGGGAGAAGCACACCAGCAGCAACAACAACCAGGGGAGGAGGGGAGGAGCACACCAGCAGCAGCAGCAACCAGGGGCGGTGGCGGCTGCCAAGGAGAGGGTTGGGTCAGGAGGGGAGGAATATGGTTCGATCTAGGTTTTCAGGGCAGGGATGTGCAAGCAAATACTGTAAAAAAACATATGACAGGTGGGGCCCAAAATAATTGAGTCGATCGACCCAGAAATAGCGACTAGTCATGACTAGTCGAGACTAGTCGCTCGACTCATCCCAGGAGTCGAGTCGAGAGGCTGAGTCATCGCTGGAACTGTGACTCGTCGACTAGTCGCGACTAGTCGCGCGACTCGAAAGCTGCATCCCTAACCACGTTCTTATATATTTAGTGTGTAGATATAAATAATTTTCTTTAACTTTTTTTATCAAAGTTAACGAAGTTTACTTTTTGTAAAATCCATATGCATTTATACTATATATAAACTGCAAGGAGTATAAAAAATTGTGGCGTTCCAAACAGATAAAATTACTTCCGAACTGTACTGTCAGTCAAACGCGAGCTCGCTTCTTGTAGCTGCAAACCAAGCTTGTTGACGCCCGTGTCAGAATTCCCATCCCCCATGGCGCTCTTGTCCCTCCTCTCCCACTCCAGAACACGCTCCTCCGTCCTCCGGGATCCTCTCCGGCAGGGGGGGCTCCGCGCCCTGCTCGCCCCGTGGGCTCCCCCGCCCGTTCACCCGCACGACCGCGCCGCCGAACACGCCTGCACGCCCCCTTCCACCGAGTTTTCCTCTCCTGGTCACCACCGCCCTCCTCCTCTCGACTGGACCCGCCTCGGGGGCCGGACGATCTCTTCTGGTGTTGGTAAGGAGCTCTATCTTGCATGGATTTGGATCGATTGTTCTGTTAGTTCCCAAATCGTTCTCTTTCTCTCCATCAAGTTAGTCGCGGATTTGTTTTTCGTGATGCCCTACTAATCTAACCGATGCATTATCCACTCCCATCCCAGCACCAGTAGAATTACTGATACATGGATTCGGCACATATAGTGTTTTATTTAATTTGATTACTATTATACCCTGACCCCCTGTTCTTAGAGTTTCCATTGTCAGACGGTTATTTCTTGTTATAAAACCAAGATTGACATGGCACCGCCCATTCCTACAGATCTACAGAATATACCCACTCAGTTGCAAAATGTAGGGGACATTTTTATTCACAATCACAATAAATTACTTTGAACACAAACCCGATGGTATCAAGTTTGTATGGCATAACATAACCCATGTATAATTGGTTTAGTTATTGAGCAAAGCATGAATTTGAACAACCAAATACTCCTGCATTTTGCAACAGAGGGACTAGTTTTTATTGGAATGAATAAATCTTATGATACATGATGGTACCCAGGTATGTCCCTCGCTCATTATGGATCGACAAACCATACCCTGAGTTCTCACAGAAGATCCTACTGGACCCTGTGTCCACAACACCCCTCTCGCGGGCCTCCAGCTCGGATAGCAACAAAAGAAGCACAACATAGTGTGAATGATCCGTTTGAAGTTCAACGACGTACTTTTGGATCTATGGCAGAACCCATCCAGAGGAATCCCGACTTTTCAGTGCTAAATTCTGATGACGTTTCTTACTTCAAGAACATATTGGGTGACAATGGAGTCGTTCAAGATAAAGACAGGATGGCTGTTGCAAATGTCGATTGGATGGGTAAATACAAGGGTGCAAGTCAGCTACTGCTTTTACCAAAAAGTACTAATGAGGTATTTCTGTCAGCTAGTCAAGTGGAATTTTAATTTAACACCAGGTAGTTGGAATTCCATTTATTGGCAATTGCAATAACAAGTAGTATTGAAGTGGCAGTAATTATTTTAATTGTTTTAGCCTGATTTGTAGTAGTTTACCTTTCTGTAATATTTCTAATGACCCTTATTTTTTTGTATTTTAGATGTCAATTAAGGTGTGATTATGTAGTTAGCAAATCTGTTTCCTTGGTTGCAGAACAATGTTTGTACAGTTGTAAATTACGATTTATGTTTTTGGCTTATCATGGTCCATTCACACTTGCATCCAGGCTATCAAGCTATTCCAGTTATCATGCATGTACTTGTTGATGTATTCCTACATGAAGTAACTAGTAACCGTACACATTGTTCAGAAAGTTGTTAGCATCGTATGCATTGGATGTCGCATGAAAGCCCTATTTAGTAGCAATAGAAAATCAGCTTCGGCAGAATGTAGCGCGTCATAAGCAAAATGCTGTAGCCTCTGGATAAATAACAAACAAAAAAACATACATCACACTAGTGACCTACGCTAATAAATATTTCCTGAACAACAATGCATTCGCAAGGAATGCTAATTCCTCATGCAGCAAAACTAGGAGTATCATTTAGGACTACATTTCTATTTTCATATTGCTTGGTTATATCTAGTTCTCTACCATTCCTGATCCGACTCAATAAAAAATTAATGTCAAATTTCGTTATTCAACCATTCTATTTTCCAGGTTTCTAAGGTTCTTGCTTACTGCGACTCGAGACGATTGGCGGTAGTTCCTCAGGGTGGAAATACAGGCCTCGTTGGTGGCAGTGTACCAGTTCATGATGAGGTAATTATGAAGTTTCTTTTAATGATAATATCAGTTATATCTTAATTTTCCTACAACAGAAATATTTGTTTATTTCTTATCTTAGCATCAGCGGTAGACTACTTTAGATAAATATCCTTCTTGGTATTCTCTACTTTCTTTCTGTTGCTGCATGCCTGAATTGCAGGGTATACTTCTTCACCAGAATGAACTATTTATTTACATTGATCAATCAGATTCATCAGCAAATCAGGGGAAAGATTACGATGGTGTTGATGGGTGCTTCGAGTTTCATTCATGTTTAGCATTATCACTACATTTTGCTGTAGTTCACCGTATCTGTTCAAATACTTGTTGATGTGACATTTTTTCTGCTCATCTGTTTTGGATTTCCATATTCATGTTCAGCATTATCACTACATTTTGCTGTAGTTCACCGTACCTGTTCAAATACTTGTTGATGTGACATTTTTTCTGCTCATCTGTTTTGGATTTCCATATTCATGTTCAGCATTATCACTACATTTTGCTGTAGTTCACCGTACCTGTTCAAATACTTGTTGATGTGACTTTTTTTCTGCTCATCTGTTTTAGACTTTCATGTTTTTTATGTATACTGCTTCTGAGACTTCCATGTTACTTCTTTCCTTACATTTAGGCCTGAGATCATAAGTTTTACTCCCTTTGTCTGTAGGTGATTATCAACCTTGGTGGTATGGACAAAGTAATCTCGTTTGACAATGTGGGTACAGTCTCTTTGTCTGGATTTGATGTCCTGAATTATATTATCTCTTTCTCTCTTCAAACTTAAGTTGCCTATATCCATAGTTCATGAAAAATCTTTCTATAATTTCATGAAAGAGCTGTCAGATTCTAAGCATGAGAAATATGATGCTTTCAGGTGAATGGTATTCTTACTTGTGAGGCTGGTTCTGTGTTGGAGAACTTAAGTACCTTTGTGGAAAATGAAGGGTAAAGTCGTCTTCGGTATTCCCTCCACAATTCTGTTCAAATTCGTGGTGCATACGTCTTGCATTGTATGCGTTTGATACATAAATAATATGTTTTCTTTTGAGTTGTGGAGTTACCGTTGACCCATAAATATTCATAAGTTCGTTGCTTATGTAATATCCTTTTTTACGGGATCCCTACTTCTATAATCACTCATGGATTCAATGTGTGCCAGTACAGTGATCGCTCATATAATCTTGTCATCACAGTTCACTTTTTTATGTGATCGATATGTGCCTGTTATTTTAAATAGAAAAAACCCAGGCTCTTCTGCACCCGCGTGGACGAAAAATTCAAAACAAATACTAGAAAAATTCAAAAAATTCCAGATTTTTTTTGTATAGTAGATAATTTGGTGCGTGAGGTGCGCTCCAAATTTCAGACCATTTGGACATTTGAGTAGCTCTCGGCAAAAAAGACAAATTTGGGGTCTGTAAAAAAGTTTACTGTTCATGTATTGTTCTGACCCGATTTGTCTTTTTTGCTGAGAGCTACTCATAAGTCCAAATGGAGCGCACCTCACGCACCAAATTATCTGCCATGATATTTTTTTGAATTTTTTTGTATTTTTTGTGAATTTTTTCTTGACCGGGTGCAGATGAGCCTGGGCTCAGAAATGGATATTCACTAAGATTATATGTATTCTTTATATTCAGGTTTATTATGCCTCTTGACTTAGGGGCAAAAGGTAGTTGCCAGATAGGAGGGAACATTTCAACTAATGCTGGAGGCCTACGTTTCATTCGCTATGGTTCACTTCATGGAAATGTACTTGGTAAGTACAAGTAAAACCTTATATTTACTATGAGCACAAATCAGCTACTTCTGAAGTCTCATGTTCTATATCTTGTTTACCTGGATGAAGAAAGGGCTTATGTGGAATACAGTATCTGTTTTACAGTATTTGTTTTGCTAAGTTTCTCTTGAAAGGAGCAGGAATATGTTTGCTGTTTGAGTAATTCTGTTGCAATAAAGTTGCTGAAATTACTATGCTCCATGAAGAGAATCTCCTAGAAAATTTAAACTCTATGCAACGTTTAAGCCTGGAAATAGCTGGATGATTTCTTAAAAGTACAAAGATTTCACCAATAAGTTGCCATTCTGTATTTTATCTTCTTATTCAGGTCTTGAAGTTGTCCTAGCCAATGGAACTGTCCTTGACATGCTTACTACTTTAAGGAAAGACAACACTGGATACGATTTGAAGCACTTATTTGTTGGTGAGTATCAAATACAAACTATTTCCCTTCTTTCTGAGCATGTTCATTAAATATGGCTTATAGCAAGCCGTTAGTAAACACATGATTAATGGTTCAGGAAGTGAAGGCTCACTAGGAATAGTGACTAAAGTGTCAATACTTACACCTGCAAAGCTACCTTCAACTAATGTTGCATTTCTTTCCTGCAATGACTACATGAGCTGCCAGGTCTCTTGCAAACACTCATTTTGTATATCTAGGCATTGTTAGCCCTTGTTGTCAAATGTACAGTATGATCTTTACTATAATGATTACTGCTTTTCATGTTCCCAGAAATTGCTACTGGCAGCTAGGAGGAGCTTGGGTGAGATTATTTCTGCATTTGAGTTTATGGATCGTCAGTGTATTGATCTGGTACTTACATAAGCGAACTTACATAGAAAATTGCACATCATAGAGAAGAAACTGCATGCATGTACTTCTTGAACAGTAGGATGCGTAGATTTGTTTGTTATATACTTAGCAAAAGAAAACAAAATATTGTTTTGACCGTGTTGTACATGAAGAAATGTTCCTCATTAGCTTGTCTGCTTCCACATTTAATTTGGTAGCTTGTCGGTTTTGAAGGCTATGGCGCATTTGGAAGGAGTTCATAATCCTTTACCTCTCTCGCCGTACAAATTTTATGTTCTAATTGAGACCACAGGAAGTGATGAATCATATGACAAGTAAGTTTTGGTAGCATAACCACAGTCTCTAAACATTAAAAACACACACAGAGCTATGCGGAAGATCAATTTGTTCAAACTCTTAATTGATAACCACTTTGTGAAGGTGAAATCCTGCCTGGCTTGCATTTATTTATCTTGGGTTTATTGTGATGAAAATTGGCAAATTACATATGCTGTCTACTTGTCTTATGTTGCTTTTCTTTTGTAGAGCAAAACTTGAAGCTTTTTTGTTGCGCTCAATGGAAGATGGCCTTGTAGCTGATGGAGTTATAGCACAGGATATTAGCCAAGCATCTAATTTTTGGAGAATCCGCGAGGTTCCTATATCATACATGAATCTTTACATTTTGCCAGTGACTAATATGAGTAGCCTTTAAGTTGGTAATGATCGACACTCATCAAATGGCTAGTGTTCTGTTGAAGCAGCACAAAGGTTGTGGAGGAGCAATTCCACCTTGCTGCTACAAGGTGTACAACACAAGTGTTGAAGGAACTACTTCGACGTGCTGCGCTAGATATCGCTCCAGAGGCGAAATAGGGCAATGTGGCAGTAGGAGTTCAATCCAAAACTCATAGAGCACAAGATCTAGTCCAAGATCTTAGATAAGAACACCGAGTTCTATTATAGGTAGTGGGATCAATAGTGTGGTTACAAATTAGAGGCGAGGACCTCTATTTATAGGGCTTTGGGAAGCCTTCACATCTCAACTTCTACTTATAGCTAGAACATTCTAGAAAACATTACTTAAGATTCAACATTCTACTCATAGCTAGATGACTTGAAAAACACCAGCTAAGGTTAAGAAAACAAAACAAATACTAGAAGTATCTAGAAGTAGTCAAGCAGATTTGACTTCTGATTCTTGTTGCTTTTATTTCTCTATTGTTCCTCATCATCTATGCTGCCGTTTAATAATATAGGTTATTGATGTGTAAGCTGATGTTTGATGGTTAACGCCGAGTTTCCGATTTTAGTATAAATTAAAATGATAACCTATGAAGTGCTCGAAAAATATCTTGGCATGTTAAGTTTGGCCTATCAAACTATTTGGATTCGAACCTTTGGAAGTGAAAATTTTAAGTATGAAACCTATTGTAACCAAACCAAATAAAGTCAAATGCCTTTACCCGTTGACATCATTTGCGGCAAAAAAAAAAAATCAATTAAATGATTACGTGTTGTGGTTGCAGGGTATATCAGAGGCATCTGTAAAAGTTGGTGCGGTCTACAAGTATGACTTGTCCATACCTGTAGAGAAACTATATGATATTGTTGAAGAAATGCGCAGCCGTCTTGGTAAATTTTCAATTTTGAGCCATCTGTAATCTTATGAGTTGTTAATCTAGTTCCTTTCTTTCCTATAGGTGATATGGCAGAGGTATTGGGTTATGGCCACCTCGGTGACGGGAATCTCCATCTAAACATCTTATCAAGCAAGTACAGTGACAATGTATGTCTGATATGACATGGAAATAGATCATTTACAGGTTTGGCTTCAGTTTCTCAAGATAGGTATGCGGCTACTTGCTTATTTTGTTACCTTCAATGAAAATTTCAGATTCTGGCACAAATTGAACCATTTGTCTATGAGTGGACTGCTGGCCACAGAGGAAGCATTAGTGCTGAGCACGGATTGGGGCTAATGAAAGCTGAGAAGATTCACTACAGCAAGTCACCAGAAGCAGTAAGTATTTAAATACCATCTTACTGCCCTTGTGTTCGCGCACAAATTGTTACTTCAGTGCCATATAGAATGTTCAGAGTTAAATCACTATTTCAATTCCTTTAGACTATGGCGCACTTTAATATTAGGTGTGAGTGTGTGACAATGTCATATTCTTGACTATTTGTGCATGGCATATGTGTGTGTTGTGCCACATTTTCATGAGAGAAATTTGGTTTAGCCTTTATGATCTGGAGACATTCTCTTGTTAGATTTTCAGTTATGCTCACTTCCCTACAACCCTGGAGGCGGAGCGCTTTTTGTGCAACGTTGGCAATATGTTTCAGTGGAGCTCTGCCTAATTAGAGGCCACAGGTTGGACGGGACAGCGGCTCCCGAGTCGCTCCCGCGGGCGACTCCGGGAGCCAACCCTAGCGCCGCCTCTTCTCGACCCCCGCCCCGGCCTCCCTCCCCTCGCCGCCGCCGGTGGCGTCGCCGGCCAAAGGCCGCGTGGCGTAGGCGGCGGCGGGGCCTCTTTCTCCCGCGCGCTGGAGGTGTACGTCGCGGGGCGCGACCTTCCACGGCGACGGCGTCGGTCGTTGGGTCCTCCCCGGGCCCTGCCCCCTCCCCTCGACGGCCTGGCGTCCCGGTGGTAGTGCTCCCCATCCCTGCGGCAGCTCGTGGGGTTCCGGGGGGGTGGGGGACTCGCTGGCGGCGGATCTGGTCCCTCCATCCCAGATCCGGGCGGTGGCGGCGGCGGGCGTGTGGGTGGTGGCGGCGACCTGGCTAAGGTGGTGGCGGGGCGGCCAGCGGCCAGGCTGCTCCTTTCGGGGTGGAGGGGCACTGGGCGTCCATGGCCAGAGGGCGGGCTGCGTCTTCGGCGGCGTGCCGCAGCTGCTGCAAGGTGGCTCGGGGCTGCTCCTCGGGGTCTCGGCGTGGATGTGGGATGTCACGGCGTGGTGGTAGCTCATGGTGGTGGTCTGGATCGTTTCACGGCGGCGGCTGGACTCCTCCGGCGTCGGCCCGTCGGTGAGCGGCCTGTGTCGGCCTTCGATTCCTCTCCTCGTTGTCCGGGCTCTACCTTCGTCGAAGGGCTGGCCCGCTCCCAGCTGCGGTCCACTGCTCGTCTCGCGCCTGTGGCTGCGGGACCGAGCTCGTCTCGCGCCCGACAGCAGGACCGAGCTCGTCTCGAGCCCGGCGTCTGGACCGAGCTCGTCTCGCACCCGGTGCAGCAGGACGGGTCGATGGAGGCCAATTTTGGCCGGCCTTTTGGGTCTCTGCGATGGGGGCCGCCCAGGGGTGTGAAAGGCGAGGCCTTTCCACTCGTCTCTTTGGTTGGGGTAGCGACGGGTCTCGGGTGAGGTGGTGTCAAGGTCTTGGATGCCGGGGCGGCGGCCCTGGTGGTGGTAGCGCGGTGCTCATGGGCAGAGCCCGTGGCTTGGTGCTGCCTGGTGACCATGGCCGTGTGGGCGGCATGGTGGCCGGGGTGTGGCGTTCGGTGGCGGTGAGTGTTGGCTGGGGTGAAAACCTGTTCTATCTTCGGACGGACCGGCGGCGGCGTAGCGCCTTCCCTTCTTGAAGGCGTCGTCGCGGCTCTCATCGGTCATCGTGTTGCTCCAGGGGAAACTCTGACCCCCGGGTCGGGCGGTGGCGGCGCATTGGCGTCGTAACCTTCTTGGAGGCGCCGCCTTGGAGCACACGGTTCGTCATATGCGGCTTCATCTCTTCGCGGTGGCGTGTTCACGGTGGAGGACCCCGATTGCTCTTGTAGTGTTAGGGGTGGTGTTGCTGCGCTCAGCGCGTATGTATCCCGCCTTGGGTGTGTGTGTGTGTTGTTGTGGGGTGCGTTTGTACTTGGGCTGTGGTTGATCATTGCTTTATATAAAGCGGGGCGAAAGCCTTTTTCGGTAAAGAACAATACTTTATTCGTTTCTTGAAAAGAAAAACATCCAGTTGTGTTCCAACCTTTCTACTAATTGGCTGGTAATTATGCTTCACAAAAAATGTTCTATTGTGATCAGGTGCAGCTAATGGCTTCCATCAAGAAGTTAATGGATCCTAACTCAATTCTAAACCCATACAAGGTTCTACCTGAGTCTGCATTGTCACCGGGGCAGGTAGCCTTCTTTTATTTACCCTTAAGTTGAATGGAGCTGAATTACATTTTCGAATGTTTTCCCTGATTCATGCAACTGTTTCTGACGCCAACAGGGTAGCTGATTGAGCTTGCTGCCTGCCCAAATCAACTTCAGAGAACAGGAGTTGTCAACTTGGATAGAAGAGATCTGTCTACTCTGTACCCAATAAAAGTAGTCAATAAAACCCTTGTTGTTGTCAGCGTCTGGAGTATTGTAAACAATCATTCAGATGGACATCAAACTAGGGAAATATCAATTAAGGCCATGTACTCCCTCCGTTCCTAAATATAAGACCTTTTAGAGATTCCAATATGGACTACATACGGAGCAAAATGAGTGAATCTACACTCTAAAATATGTCTACATACGTCCGTATGTAGTCCGTATTGAAATCTTTAAAAGGGCTTATATTTAGAAACGGAGGGAGTACAATTCAGGTGCTTACACATGCACCTCAGAGGAAAAAACTTTTTTTGGTGAGATCAGTTTATACACGTGCTTTCTCTCTGTATAAGCACCCTGCATCGTAAGGATGGGCTTAGCTGAAGCTGTGCTTTGCTAGTAGGGTTCTGTGTTCTTTTTGTGTGTATGTTGTATGAATTTGTAGTTAGTGCCTTTTTTTTCTTGTCGTAGAAATTGTACGAAGCTGTATTGGTTATTTTTGTTTTGCTAGATGAATTTGTTTTCCTGAATCAGGTATTATTGGGTAGTGTTGTTTTATGGTTTGGTTATTACTGAATAGTGAGTGTTGATGGTTGCTGAGTGTGGTTCATGTGGTCATTGAACTAAACACCAAAGTACATAAGTACAACTCTGTAAATCTCCCCCAAGTAATTATATCAGAAAAAAATAAAACCGTCATACTTTGACACAGGAGAATATCTGTAGCACCAAAGTACAACTCTGTACATGCTAGAAGAAGTCTACAAAACAGGGGTAGCAGCACAAAGCATACAAATATATGTTTCTCTTTTAATGCGTGGCTACTGTTAGATTGAATCTTCATCGGACGTCATATAAAATAAGTGTTAAAATATTTGTGTTCGCTTTGGATGAGATACGTTGTACTCTTTCCTAATTTTATAATGCACTTGTAATGTATGATATTTTAATCTACCGATTTTCAAGCAGGAAGGATATATTGTAATTAATTGTTAACTGTTAGATATAGTGTCTTTGGCTTGTTGTTGTTGCTAGCTTTGGTGCACATTTGCTGTCCTGTATATCATACTCCCTCCGTTCCAGAATATAAGGTGTATTGATTTCCGTGCAAGTCAACCATTTGAATGTTTGACGAAAATTATAGAATAAAATAACAATATCTACAATACCTAATAGATAAAATATGAAACTACTTTTCATGATGGATCAAATGATATAAATTTCGTATTATGGATATTGATATATTTTTCTAAAAACTCGGTCAAACATGCACTCGTTTGACTTTTGAAAAAACAAATACACCTTATATAAAGGAATGGAGGGAGTACATTGATATTAAGTCTTTTACAATCAGTACTATGGAGCAAATTCCGGGCTCCGCCATATCTCTGAAAATAAACATGACTAAAAAAAACTATCAAAATAAACAATTCGTATAAAGCAGGATTATTTGATAGATAATGTTCCAAAGCATACATAGGTTCAAAATCCAACAGGACTATAGATCAGCTGGACAAAACTTAGTCTCCAATATATATGACGCTATAGACATTCCGCAAAATCCAACATGACTTCAAACTAGGACAGAACTTAAAACTCCAATATATATGACGCTAGTCAGTTGATTCAGCATCAACTCCAACGTTTAAGAATCGCTCCCAAACTTGGACATAAACCTCTTCTTTTCCCTTATCTGAAAGAGAAGGGTAAAAATTATCAGAACAAAAATAAACAATTAATCAAATTAATTCAGTTAGTTATCATCTGCATGTAATTATTTTGCACGACAACTGCATACAATAGTGGACAAATCTAAATATAGTAACCAAGAACAACTCTAAGCATACAATGGGACATATTGCTCAAGAGAAGGCACGAACAAGATATATAGTGATATGATAAGAGTACCAAGAACGTGGACAATTGATACTTGATAGCCTCTGTGTAAAGGGGTAAAGCACTTCAATAACACGGGGAAATAAGGTTCTCTCACCTGATTGCTGTGTCCACACTTCTTCTTGCGGCAGTTGGTGGCCCTGAGGGGTAGGCGTGCATAGTACCTGCAACGCAATGACGAAAAACTTAGATATGTCACAAATTATGAGTACAAAAAGCAAAGCATATACAATCCTGACTAGAGTGCTAGATTGGCAAAAAAAAATTCTTTCGGGAAGAGTACTAGACACATAAATATGTTAAACTAGATCATAAAGCAACCATGCACATGTTAATTAATGCGGGATTGCTAAATCTTAGTCGACTAAGATTTAACGAAGTCTTAATCGCTATATGCATGAGTTCTTACATAGAGATCCGTGCAAAATTTTCTTTTAAGTTTTTTCTTTCTTTTTATATGTTTTGTAACTTGAGACTTCGTTAAGTCTTAGTCGACTGAGATCTAGCCACACCCTAATTAATGATCTACATATCAACCATCTAGTTAATTCCATTGTTATTCACAGAAATCAGCAACAGACCCAGGCAAACCAAAACCGCTGGTGAGTTCGAATTACAATCTATTAACTGCAAAAAGTAAGATGCTAAATTGAAGGTGAGAGGTGCCTCGATCAGCCTCTGTTTGGCTACCCTTGCAAAAAAAAAAAAAAAAACCTCTGTTTGGCTAGCTATTCAAACCTACACCTTAAACAACAAGGACACATTTATCTACACATGCATGCGTATCTCCGAGCAGACCAAAAAAAGCAGAAGGTCACAATCCATGAGCAGCGTACCTGCGGCAGACTAGTTTGTTCTCATTGTACTTTTGAGCAAGGATGCGGAGGTTGGGCTCGAGGTTCTTGGGGTATTGACCTCTGCTGCCGCCGCGGAGGCGCAGCACCAGGTGAAGCGTCGACTCCTTTTGGATGTTGTAGTCGGCCAGAGTGCGGCCATCCTCCAGCTGCTTCCCCGCGAAGATGAGGCGCTGCTGGTCCGGCGGGATACCTACAGCAAAATAGAAACTTCAATTTTAGTTCGTCCCAAAAGAGAGATGATAAACTAATCTGGTCTATGTACATCCAGGTTGATTCCCTATCGATTTGTGAAACAAGAAGCACATCCTATGGCGGGTTAACACACAGGAACCAACAAGCCGATCCAAAGCTATCTAACCTCGGATAAGCTGAAAAGTTTTTATCTAGCTCAGAGAGACACATCACACAGTTTTTAGCCATCTGCTCTCTTTCAGACAGAGATTGTCCAACAAGACAACATGGGGATGCTTACCAAGACCATATTAGTAGTGAGGGGCGCATGGTAAAATCAACAAAAGAGAGACAGTAGGCGGGGCTTTAGAGCAACTACACACACTATGCAAGATCCGATGCAACGCTGCTGAAGACGTACGATCAGCCCGCGGCTAGACGGAAGAGGTGGGTGTAGTGATTCGTTCATATGTATGTACCTTCCTTGTCCTGGATCTTGGCCTTGACGTTGTCGATGGTGTCCGAGGACTCCACCTCGAGGGTGATGGTCTTCCCGGTCAGCGTCTTCACGAAGATCTGCATCTTGCCGCACGTCGATGGCTCTCGCTCTCCTCTCGCCGGGTTGTGCTTGGTGTTGGTATCGACCGCCGCGTGATGGACGTTCTTATATAGGCAAGGGAGCCAAGGGAGGTGACGGGGCCGCTACGACAAGCCCCAGAACCCTAGCAATGCAAGGGAGACGTGGCCACCAAGAAGCTCGCGACTCGGTCGGGGCAGCGGTTCTGGGCTTCTGGACAGTCGCATGCTGCCCATTAACTTTTTTTTAGGTGAACGCTATATAACAAAACCTTGCACGCTTGTTGAATTGATCCATTCAGGACAAATGGCCCAGAGGGCCATATAGTGATTTTAGTCTTGCAGTAGATTTTTCTTTTTTTGCCTTTGCTTCTTCAAGGTTTTTCGGCTCAAATCCATGCGAGTATGTGCAGAGCACCACGTAGAACGGCAGGGATGATGCGGCCGTCTGCAGTATTACCGATAGCGGTGAGGCGGACGTTAACGGGTCTGGGTATGATGCGGTGCCAGGGAGGGGTTACATTGACGGATCTAGGAATTTAACATTGGTTGTTCAAAAAAAAAAAAAAATTTGCACCCTAACGAAGAAGCCAATTGGTTCACGGCAACACAAACACAAAATATAAATTTCACAATAGCAACAATATCTCAAAAAATAAGGAAATTACAAAACAGAGAAAAAAAACTACAACACGACTATACACTCTGTCATAGCTTGAGAGTGAGATATGACAACATCATCCTTCAATTGAAAAAAGAACTCCCCGTGTAATTCCTAGTCTATCCTATGCTTCCTAATAATCACGATACTCAACATTCCCCCGCAGTCAAAATGGTAGCGACGCAGACGGTGAGACTGGAAGACTCCGAAGGTAAGCCGACGGACATCCCCCCCCCCACAGTCGTAATGGTCGATGCATCGCTGAAGTTGTGCCTGGAGTGGAAACCGACGAGGTTGCTCAAGCAAGGCGGTAGCCCTTTGTGCCGATGTTGAGGTAGCCGAGAGCGTAGGGTGGTGTAGCCGTGGTTGAGGTAGCCATGCGAGGGACGCCGTGGTCGATGTCGAGTCGGGGTGGCCGGTGTCGAGGTAGTCGCCATGGACCAGGAAGAAGAGCGGCGGCGGCGGCCTGAGGAGGAGGAGGAGACGGCGGTGGCTAGGTTAGGAGCACGGCGGCGGTGCTCGAAGTAGGCGAGAAAGAACCCGACAGCATGACGAAGACCGGCGCGGACGGTGGCGTTCCCGAGCCTAGGAAGGCGGCACAACGCATACCACACAGAAGTCGACGCGCGTGGACAGCGAAGTGGACCGCGTGCCGCGACGCTACGTCCTGAAGGGGCGACGCAACGGTAGCGTGCGGGTCGGGGCGACGACGGGAAGACCACAGGGCGGCGGCAGGGACCTTGTGCTACGCTCGCTACGGCCCGATGGGGCGACGAAGCGGCAGCGCGAGGGTCGGTGCGGTCATGGGGACGCCCTGGAGCGGACGGCCTCGGGGCGGCGGTGGACCGCGGCACTACGGCCCGAAGGGGCGACGCAGCGGCAGCGCGCGGGTTGGTGCAGCGCGCGGGGAGAACCACGGGGCGGCGGCAGGGACCGCGTGCCACGCTCACTACGACCCGATGGGGCGGCGCAGTGGCAGCGCGAGGGTCGGTGCAGCCACAAGGACGGCCTGAGCGGACGGCCTCGGGGCGGCGGTGGACCGCGGGCCGCAACACTACGGCCCGAAGGGGCGACGTAGCGGCAGCGCGCGGGTCGGTGCAGCCGCGGGGAGAACCACGGAGCGGCGGCGCTACGGCCCGACGGGGCGACGCAGCAGCAGCCCGTTGCTCGATCGGTGGAGGGTGCGCTGTACTCGGGGACAGGGCGGCGACGGTCGGCACAGATCGACGGGCGGGTAGACGCGCGGATGACGGCCGTGACAGGCCGCCGTGTCGGAGAAGAGGCCGGGTGGTCGCGCCAGTGTTGGAGTAGAGGCGCGCGGGGTTGACGGCGGCGGCGGGCGACGCAAACCGATCTTAGATCGAAAAACCAAAAGAAACGCCGATCAATGCGACCGGCGAAAGAGAGAAAACCCGGATCAAAGGATCGGGAAAAAAGACTCTCTAGGGCATCCGGTCAACACGACCGGCGGACGAACCCTAGGTACCGGCGGCGCGGCCCCCGGCGGTGGTCATGGAGAATTGGAGATCGACTGCCCCGGGGGCGGCACGGAGCGGAAGCGACGGGCGGCGGCTAGGGTTTTGGATCGGTTAGGCTGATTTGTTATTTTTTTCTAATGAAATCAAGCAGATCATCACTCCATAGTATCATCTAGAGCTATTTCTCTCTGAATCGAATAGCTGCGACACATTCAGTTGGGGATTTCACAATGAATCGAATTAACAAATCAACTACTGCAGTTTCAAATTGGACGGGGATTCACCTTAGGTTTAGAGGTTGAGGTTATTGGAGCCAATTGTTGCACTGGTACGCTTCCCTCCCCCACATCGACGACCACGGTGGCCGTGGCCGCGACATTTATTCCCACCCTTTGTGCTGCATCATCCCATTCACGTCCCCCTCCCCCCCACCACCGCCGGCGGCGGGCACGACACCGTGGGGCTTGCCCGTATCCTCCGCCGAAACCATGGGGGGCTCCAGCACCGATGGCTCCCTCGCCTGGTCATGGCTCGCCATTGACAGAGGGTCATGCCGCCGCCTCGTCCGTGGGAAGAAGAAATAGGCAGGCAGCTATGTGAGCCTCTCTGGTCTCGTGCGTGCATGCAGGGCTAGCTGGTTTGCTGGCTTGCTTTCGGGCTACTGAGCTGCTCTTGAAATGAGCCTATTGGGCCTATATGTTGGTGTTTCTATCATATAATATGTACCTAAATTCTTAATCGTGCGCACGCACTATTTGATTAAACTGAGCGGCCGGCCTGACACACGCATGCATATAATCATCTAAAAAAAAACGGTTTGGCTGAAACTCAGCTAGCTGATTTTTAACAATGTCTCATTCACTTTTCTGACCGTTCGATCATCACGCTTGAGATTCGTACTGGCGTTGTGAGTTGTATCGTGATGCGGGGTGCATGGCTCATCTCGTACGGCAGCCCATGTGCGTGAGTTTACCTGGCCTTTTATTTGTTTGTCTACCGAGCTAGGCTATGTGGGCTCTTATTTTCTTTTTTTGAACCAGCCGAAAAAGAAACGACGGAATCAAAAGATGCGAACACTACCATCCTTTGCAATTTCTCAAAAAAAAACCAGCCTTTGCATATTTTGTCATTTGTTCACTGTAGCGTCTTAGGGGTCAGCTCTTTTTCAATGACTTTCTTTTTACTTTTTTTCTCATGACAAATTGATGTTTTCTGTTTTTTTTCTTTGTTTCAGTATATTTAGTAGAACATTGTTTCACTCTTTTCCCTTTTCCTTTTTTGGTATATCCATTTTTTGTTTATCTTAATATCATTTGTTACTAGATATTGTAAAATTGATTGTTTAGATTTTTTTTAATTGGCCTCTTATAATAATAATAATAATAATTATTATTACTTCCTCCGATTCATATTAATTGTCACTAATTTAGTATAAAATTAAACTAAATCAGTGACAAATAATATGGATAGGAGGAATTATTATTATTATTATTATTGTTGTTGTTGTTATTGTTATTGTTATTGTTATTATTATTATCATTATTATTATTATTCAAAAAAATAACCGGTCTAGGGTTATCGCGGGTTGTCGGCGGTTGATAATAGTACATTTTTTTTATAGGAAGCTAATTGTTTTAGATAGTACATTTTTTCAAAAACATTCAATATCTCCTTAATAAGTTACATTTTTTCAAAACCATTAGATCAAACACGTCGTGATTAGTGCAGAGCGACTAGATATTTCTGAACCTGTGCAGCGATGTGCGTCCGGACCATTTTCCTTGTATTTTTTCTTCGTAGTATGGCAAGCGCCCCGCTGACGGGCTATACTTTTTTGAGTTGTCAGGCTAGCATGTTTGTAATGTTCGATGCTACAGGCCTTGTCACTTTTGTTGCTGCTTCTTTTTTTGCCCTTTTTTCTTCTTTTTTGCAGTTACTTGCTTTTTGACCATGTATAATTTGTGTAATTTTTTTTATTGGAAGCTAATTGTTTTAGATTTTTTTGTACGAGAACTAGACACTTCAAAGGTGCATAACCCCTTTACTATTCACTGTTGATTTTTTTGTCGTGTCCAGGCTGTTTATTCTCAAGACAACGGTTTTTTGTCGCCTTTTCTTTTTCATGTTCTTATGTTTTCTTCTGTTCGAGAGAAAGAGGGAATGGTGATACTTAAGGGTCTGACTTTTTTAATTTGTTTTTATATTTTTGTTATAATTTTACTAGTATTATTCATACGAGTTGTCCTCTGTGTATAACTGCACGTGTTGTCAAGTTATGCATAATCGTCACAGCCGTGACACAATATTTCTAATGTTCAACCAATTAATTTTATAGTTACAGTTTTTACTTTCATATTATTATTTCTGCAAGAGCGGTTTTTTCAGGGGGGGTTGTGGGTTGTTTTGTAGTTGCAAACCGCCGCAACTTGACTGCAACTGCAACTCGTCCTACTCAACCGCAACTGCAACTCGTCCTACTCAACCGCAACTGCAAGGGGTATAGAGCGAGTCGGGGTCGAGGGAGGTTGTCGGCAGTGGGCTGTTATTTTTAGATGGGGTGTGTGGGTTGTTTCTAGTTGCACCCGTCGCAACTTGACTGCAACTGCAACTCATCCTACTTAATCGCATCTGCAAGGGGTATAAAGCGACTGCAACCGGGGTCGGAAGAGGGTTTGTTGGCGGTGGGATTTTTTAAAGATTTTTTTAGCAGTTGCAACCGCCGCAACGCGGGGTGCAACTTCAACTTATCCTACTCAAGCGCAACTACAAGGGGTATAAAGCGACCGCAACCGGGGTCGGGGGAGGGTTATCGGGGGGTTGTCTGCAGTGGCTGTTCTTTAGGGTTTTTGAGTAGTAGTGTCAACCCTCGCAACTCGGCAACACTTGCACCTCATCCTACTCAAGTGCAACTGCAAGCGGCATAAAGTGACTGCAACCGGGTTGGGCGAGGGTTGTCGGGGAGGGGGGAGGGGGTTATCGGCGGTGGATTGTTTTTTTGTAGTATTTGCAACCGTCGCAACCCGGCTGCAACTGCAACTCATCCTACTCAAGCACAACTACAACGGGTATAAAGTGACGGCAACCGGATCGGGGCGGGGGAGGGTTGTCGGCGGCGGGTTGTATTTTAGGGTTTTTTTTTGTAGTAGTTGCAACCGCCGCACCCCGGCTGCAACTGCAATTCATCCTACTCAAGCGCAACTGCAAGCGGTATATAAAGCGACCGCAATTGGGTCGGGGGAGAGGTGTCGGCGGTGCAATGTTTTGTTTTAGGTTTTTTTGTAGTAGTTGCAACCTCCGCAACCCGGCCGCAACTGCAACTCATCATACTCAAGCGCAACTGCAAGGGGTATGAAGCAACCGCAACCGGGTCGGGGGAGGGTTGTCGGGGATGTTTTTTTTAGGTTTTTTTTGTAGTATAGTTGGAACCGCCGCAACCCGGTTGCAACTGCAATTCATCCTACTCAAGCGCAACTGCAAGCGGTATATAAAGCAACCGCAACCGGGTCGGGGGAGGGGTGTCGGCGGAGGAATGTTTTGCTTTATGTTGTTTTTGTATTAGTTGCAACCTCCGCAGCCCGACTGCAACTGCAACTCATCATACTCAAGCAAAACCGCAAGGGGTATGAAGCGATCGCAACCGGGTCGGGGAGGGTTGTCGAGGGGTGGGGGTGTCGGTGGTGGGATGTTTTGTTTTAGGTTTTTTTGTAGTAGTAGTCGGAACCGCCGCAACCCGGCTACAACTGCAACTCATCATACTCAAACACAACTGCAAGGGGTATGAAGCGACCGCAACCGGGTCGGGGAAGGGTTGTCGGTGATGTTTTGTTTTAGGTTATTTTTGTAGTATAGTTGCAACCGCAGCAACCCGGCTGCAACTGCAATTCATCCTACTCAAGCGCAACTGCAAGCGGTATATAAAGCAACCACAACCGTGTCAGGGAGGGGTATCGGCGGTGGAATGTTTTGTTTTAGGTTGTTTTTGTAGTAGTTGCAACCTTCGCAACCCGACTGCAACTGCAACTCATCATACTCAAGTGCAACTGCAAGGGGTATGAAGCGACCTCAACCGGGTCAGGGGAGGGTTGTCGGCGGGTGGGGGTGTCGGTGGTGGGATGTTTTGTTTTAGGTTTTTTTTGTAGTAGTAGTCGCAACCGCCGCAACCCGGCTACAACTGTAACTCATCATACTCAAGCGCAACTGCAAGGGGTATGAAGCGACCGCAACCAGGTCGGGGAAGGGTTGTCGGCGATGTTTTGTTTTAGGTTTTTTTAATAGTATAGTTGCAACCGCCGCAACCCGGCTGCAACTGCAATTCATCCTACCCAAGCGCAACTGCAAGCGGTATATAAAGCGACCGCAACCGTGTCGGGGGAGGGGTGTCAGCGGTGGAATGTTTTGTTTTAGGTTGCTTTTGTAGTAGTTGCAACCTCCGCAACCCGGATGCAACTGCAACTCATCATACTGAAACACAACTGCAAGGGATATGAAGTGACCGCAACCGGGTTGGGAGAGGGTTGTCGGGGGGTGGGGGTGTCGGTGGTGGGATGTTTTGTTTTAAGTTTTTTTTTTGCAGTAGTAGTCGCAACTGCCGCAACCCAGCTCCAACTGCAACTCATCATACTCAAGCGCAACTGCAAGGGGTATCAAGTGACCGCAACCGGGTCGGGGAAGGGTTGTCGGCGATGTTTTTTAGGTTTTTTGGTAATATAGTTGCAACCGCCGCAACCCGGCTGCAACTGCAATTCATCCTACTCAAGCGCAACTGCAAGCGGTATATAATGCGACTGCAACCGTGTCGGGGGAGGGGTGTCGGCGGTGGAATGTTTTGTTTTAGGTTGTTTTTGTAGCAGTTGCAACCTCTGCAACCCGGCTGCAAATGCAACTCATCATACTCATGCGCAACTGCAAGGGGTATGAACCGACCGCAACGGGGTCGGGGGAGGGTGTCAGGGGATGGGGGTGTCGGTGGTGGGATATTTCGTTTTAGGTATTTTTTTGTAGTATTAGTCGCAACTGCCGCAACCCAGCTACAACTGTAACTCATCATACTCAAGCACAACTGCAAGGGGTATGAAGCGACCGCAACCGGGTCGGGGAAGGGTTGTCGGCGATGATTTGTTTTAGGTTTTCTTTGTTGTATAGTTGGAACCTCCGCAACCCGACTGATAATACTTCCTAATGGGATCGTCGTGTGCAAGTTGGGCCCCTAAAATTAATGCTTCCTATTATTATTATTATTATTATTATTATTATTATACAATTTTCTTCTAAATGGGATTGTATTTTGTAAGTTTTTCAAATGGGATCAGAACTGTATGTTTTCAAATTGGGATCGCAACAACAAGTTTTCAGATGAGGTGGTAACTGTAAATTTATAAATGGGATTGTATTGCAAGTTTTTTAAATGGGGTAGCAACTGTAAGTTTTTAAGTCTGTTTGCAAATGCAAGTTTTCAAATTGGGATCGCAACTGCAAGTGTTTGAAATCAGGTGACAACAGCAATTTTCCAAATGGGATTGTATTTGCAAGTTTTTCAAATGGGGTCGCAACTGCCAGTTTTCATATTGGGATCGCAACTGCAAGTTTTCAAATTGGGATCACAACTACAAGTATTTCAAATGAGGTCGCAACTATAATTTTATAAATGCGATTGTAATTGCAAGTTTTTAAATGGGGTAGCAACATCAAGTTTTTAAGTCGGATCGCAACAGCAAGTTTTCAAATTGGGATCACAACTTCATGTTTTTCAAATGAGCTTGCAACTGCTATTTTATAAGTGGGATTGTAGTTGCAAGTTTTTAACATGGGGTCGCAATTGCAACCAACACGCAACTAGAGTTGCACATAGTTTTTTTTTACCTTTTTCTTTTTAAAAATTGTATGACACCCCATGCACAACATCCCACACACAAGTAGACTTGCATGCAATTTTTTTTCCATTGTCATGTTAGCATCCACTGCACGTAGAGACAATGCTCACGCTGGAATTACAACCATCCTTTTGTTAATATTTTTTCAGGAAATCTGGGTGCAGCTGGCTCATAGTATACTGTCTAATACACAGTTACAATAAAAAAGAGGAAAATCGTGTGGCAGTGGACTAGTAATACGCTCATCCAGTTCGTAGATGGTTGTAGGCCTATTTTATTTTATTTGGTTCCAGATGGATGAATACACATACACACACAAAATAAAAAATAAAAGAGAGACACGGACAAGGCTGGACACACAGCTCAGCCCACTAATGGCCCATATTAACGACCAGACAACACACGTAGAAAGAAAACCAGCCTACCCAGAAAACTAGACGTACGCGGTCGATCACGGAGGTAAAATACCGGTATCGATACATGATGATGTCAGCAGAATGAGACCAAATTATATCTCATTCAGCTGAGTTCTAGACGCCTCTAGTCAGTTTTTTGTCTTTATTAGGTGTAACGTGTCACATAGTGATAGGATGGTAACGTGGAGTGGACAGTGCATTTAATTCCATGCCTGACGGATGTGTAGGTGCATTTATACGAGTTTTCAAAATTTTACAAAGTCATAACTTTCAAACCGCTCGCCGGAATTCAGATCTGTTTTCACCGTTGGACACCTCGCGACAAGATCTTTGAAACTAGATCCCGGATGGGTATGTTTCGATGAATTTTTTTCGATGCCAACTTTTGTGCTATATTCTGCAACTCTATTATTACGTAGTGTAATTTTATTACTACATGGTGCAACTTTTTTTTAAACAAATTTTGATGCTGCATGGTCCAACTTATTATGAGGTTGCAACCTAGCACCATGAAAACCAAATTATTGGGATGTACAACTAGTTTGCTGTTGGAAATATGCCCTAGAGGCAATAATAAATTGGTTATTATTATATTTCCTTGTTCATGATAATCGTTTATTATCCATGCTATAATTGTATTGATTGGAAACTCAAATACATGTGTGGGTACATAGACAACACTGTGTCCCTAGTAAGCCTCTAGTTGACTAGCTCATTGATCAAAGATGGTTAAGGTTTCCTAGCCATTGACATGAGATGTCATTTGACAACGGGATCACATCATTAGGAGAATGATGTGATGGACAAGACCCAAACTACGAACGTAGCATATGATCGTGTCAGTTTATTGCTATTGTTTTCTGCATGTCAAGTATCTGTTCCTATGACCATGAGATCATGCAACTCGCTGACATCGGAGGAGTACCTTGTGTGTATCAAACGTCGCAACGTAACTGGGTGACTATAAAGGTGCTCTACAGGTATCTCCGAGGGTGTCTGTTGGGTTGGCATGGATCAAGACTGGGATTTGTTACTCCGTATGACGGAGAGGTATCTCAGGGCCCACTCGGTAATACAACATCACAATGAGCCTTGCAAGCAATGTGACTAAAGTGTTAGCCACGAGATCTTGTATTACGGAACGAGTAAAGAGACTTGCCGGTAACGAGATTGAACTAGGTATAGTGATACCGACGATCGAATCTCGGGCAAGTAACATACCGAAGAACAAAGGGAACAACATACGGGATTAACTGAATCCTTGACATAGAGGTTCGACCGATAAAAGATCTTCGTAGAATATGTAGGAGCCAATATGGGCATCCAGGTCCCGCTATTGGTTATTGGCCGTAGAGGTGTCTCGGTCATGTCTACATAGTTCTCGAACCCGCAGGGTCTACACACTTAACGTTTGGTGACGATTAGTATAGTTGAGTTATTATGTTGGTGACCGAAGGTTGTTCGGAGTCCCGGATAAGATCCCGGACATGACGAGGATCTCCGGAATAGTCCGGAGGTAAAGATTGATATATGTGATAATAGTGTTTTGATCTCCGGAAGGGTTCCGGAATTCACCGGAAGGGGTTCCGGATGTTTACCGAAGTGTTCGGGTGCAGCAACACTTTATATGGGCCAAAGGGATAAAGCCCACGAGGTATTGGAAAGTGCAAAAGTAGTTTTGCTGCCGCGTAAGCGGTACTACCGCTTGGTGAAGCGGTACTACCGCCTGAGCGGTACTACCGCTTGTGTGAAGCGGTACTACCGCCCAAGCGGTACTACCGCTTGTGTGAAGCGGTACTACCGCTTGTGCGCGGCTGTGCACGGTTCGGCAGGGATCCGAGTTGGACTCTTTCCCTGCGGGCCAAACCGACCTTGTGCGGGCAAAACCGACCTGGAGGAGGCTTTTACTCCAAGTTTAGACCCCAAGGCTCAACATATAAATAGAGGGGCAAGGCTAGCACACGGGAGACATCAAGATTTCCCCAAGCCGTGTGCGGCAACCCCAACCCTCTAGTTCCTCCGTCATAATCTCCGTAGTGCTTGGCGAAGCCCTGCAGAGATTGTTCCTCACCACCATCACCACGCCGTCGTGCTGCTGGAACTCAACCACTACTTCACCACCGCTCGCTGGATCGAGGAGGTGAAGGCGTCATCAAGCCGTACGTGTGTTGAACGCGGAGGTGCCGTCCGTTCGGCGCTAGTTCGTGATCGGATCGAGGGATGACTTGCGATTTGGATCGCGAAGACGTTCGACTACATCAACCGCGTTTCTTAACGCTTCCGCTTAGCGATCTACAAGGGTATGTAGATTCACTCTCCCTCTCGTAGATGCTCATCACCATGGATAGATCTTGTGTGTGCGTAGGAAATTTTTTGTTTCCCATGCAACGTTCCCCAACAGTGGCATCATGAGCTAGGTCTATGCGTAGATGAGATCTCGAGTAGAACACAAACGACTTGTGGGCGTGGGTGTATACATATTGCTTGCCGTTACTAATTGATATTTGATTCGGCGGTACTGTGAGATGAAGCGGCCCGGACCGACATTACGCGTACACTTACGCGAGACAGGTTCCTTCAACTGACATGTAACTTCGTTGCATAAAGATGGCTAGCGGGTGTCTGTCTCTCTCACTTTAGTTGAATCGATTTCAATGAAGAGGGTTCTTTTAGAAGATCAAAAAGCAATCACTACACCACGTTGTGGTTTTGCGTAGGTAAGAACGGTTCTTGCAAACCCGTAGCAGCCACGTAAAATTTGCAACAACAATTAGAGGACGTCTAACTTGTTTTTGCAGGGTATGTTGTGATGTGATATGGCCAATTACATGATGAGATATATGTGATGTATGAGATGATCATGTGTTGTATAGAATATCACGACTTGCATGTCGATGAGTACGGCAACTGGCAGGAGCCATAGAGTTGTCTTTAATTATTGTATGACCTGCGTGTCAATCATTAAGCGCTATGTAATGCTTTACTTTATCGCTAAACGTTAGCAATAGTCGTGGAAGCAACAGTCGGCGCGACAACCTTATGGCGACACGTTGATGGAGATCAAGATGATGGAGATCATGGTGTCATGCCGGTGACGATGGAGATCATGCCGGTGCTTTGGAGATGGAGATCAAAAGCACAAGTTCATGGCCATATCATGTCACTTATGATTTGCATGTGATGTTAATCCTTTTATGCATCTTATTTTGCTTAGGACGACGGTAGCATTATAAGGTGATCCCTCACTTAAATTTCAAGATAAATTGTGTTCTCCCCGAGTGTGCACCGTTGCGAAAGTTCGTCGTTTCGAGACACGCCGTGATGATCGGGTGTGATAGACTCCACGTTCACATACAACGGGTGCAAGCCATGTTGCACACGCGGAACACTCGGGTTAAACTTGACGAGCCTAGCATGTACAGACATGGCCTCGGAACACAAGAGACCGAAAGGTCGAACATGAGTCATATAGTAGATATGATCAACATGAAGATGTTCACCATTGAAACCACCTCAACTCACGTGATGATCGGACTTGAGTTGGTGGATTTGGATCATGTTACACTCGAATGACCGGAGGGATGTCAATTTGAGTGGGAGTTTTTTAAGTAATATGATTAACTAAACTCATTATCTAGAACAATAGTCTAAGTTGTCTTTGCAATATTTATGTTGTAGATCATGGCTCGCGCAGTAGCACCCCTGAATTTTAATGCGTTCCTAGAGAAAGCTAAGTTGAAAGATGATGGAAGTAACTTTGTGGACTGGGCCCGTAATCTAAGGATTATCCTTACGGCTTCCCAGAAGGCTTATGTCCTTGATGCACCGCTTGGTGATCCACCCGCTCCAGTTGAGTCTCTAGACGTTGTGAAAGCCTGGCAGGCTCGTTCTGATGATTACTCAATAGTTCAATGTGCAATGTTGTATGGCCTAGAACCGGGACTTCAAAGACGTTTTGAACGTCATGGAGCATATGAGATGTTCCAGGAGTTGAAGTTTATCTTTCAGAAGAATGCCCGGATCGAGAGATATGAGATCTCCGACAAATTCTATGCTTGCATGATGGAGGAGAACGGGTCTATCAGTGATCACGTGCTCCGAATGTCTGGGTACTCCACCCGTCTGGCTGAGTTAGGGATGCCCCTTCCGCCAGAGGCTATCACTGACAGAGTTCTTCAATCATTGCCACCTAGCTACAAGAGCTTCGTGTTGAACTATAACATGCACGGGATGAACAAGTCAGTCGCCGAGCTGTTTGCGATGCTGAAAGCCGCCGAGTCTGAAATTCAGAAGGAGCATCAAGTGTTGATGGTCAATAAAACCACTAGTTTGAAGAAAAATGGCAAGGGTAAGAAGGGTAACTCCAAGAAGAGTGGCAAAGCAGTTGCTCCTCTCGTGAAGAAACCCAAGGCTGGACCCAAACCAGAAACTGTGTGTTTTCATTGCAAGGGAACTGGACACTGGAAGCGGAACTGCCCCAAGTATTTGGCTGACAAGAAGGCGGCCAACAACAAACAAGGTATATATGATATACATGTTATTGATGTGTACCTTACCAACTCTCGTTGTAGTGCCTGGGTATTTGATACCGGTGCGGTTGCTCATATTTGCAACTCAAAACAGGAACTGCGGAATAGACGGAGGCTGGCAAAGGACGAAGTGACGATGCGCATGGGAAATGGTTCCAAGGTTGATGTGATCGCCGTCGGCACGCTCGCTCTTCGATTACCGTCGGGATTAGTGATGAACCTAAATAAGTGTTATTTGGTGCCTGCGTTAAGCATGAACATTATATCTGGATCTTGTTTATTGCGAGACGGTTACTCATTTAAATCAGAGAATAATGGTTGTTCTATTTATATGAGTAATATCTTTTATGGTCATGCACCCAATGTGAGGGGTTTATTCTTATTGAATCTCGATAGTAATGATACACATGTTCATAACATTGATGCCAAAAGATGTAGAATTGATAATGATAATACCACTTTCTTGTGGCACTGCCGTTTAGGTCATATTGGCGTAAAACGCATGAGGAAGCTCCATGCTGATGGACTTTTGGAGTCACTTGATTTTGAATCACTTGACACATGTGAGCCATGCCTCATGGGCAAGATGACTAAAACGCCGTTCTCTGGAACAATGGAACGGGCAAGTGACTTATTGGAAATCATACATACTGATGTGTGTGGTCCGATGAGTATTGAGGCGCGCGGTGGTTATCGTTACTTTCTCACCTTCACTGATGACTTAAGTAGATATGGGTATATTTACTTAATGAAACACAAGTCTGAAACATTTGAAAAGTTCAAACAATTTCAGAGTGAAGTTGAGAATCATCGTAACAAGAAGATTAAATTCCTACGATCTGATCGAGGAGGAGAATATCTGAGTTATGAGTTTGGCAGTCACTTAAGACAATGTGGAATTGTTTCACAACTAACACCGCCTGGAACACCACAGCGTAATGGTGTGTCCGAACGTCGTAATCGAACCTTATTAGATATGGTGCGATCTATGATGTCTCTTGCCGATTTGCCACTATCGTTTTGGGGTTATGCATTAGAGACAGCTGCATTCACTTTAAATAGGGCACCATCGAAATCCGTTGAGACGACGCCATATGAACTTTGGTTTGGCAAGAAGCCAAAGCTGTCGTTTCTTAAAGTTTGGGGATGTGATGCTTATGTCAAAAAGCTTCAGCCTGAAAAGCTGGAACCCAAAGCGGAGAAATGCGTCTTCATAGGATACCCAAAAGAGACAGTTGGGTATACCTTCTACCTCAGATCCGAAGGCAAAGTGTTTGTCGCTAAAAACGGAACATTTCTTGAGAAAGAGTTTCTCTCGAAAGAATTGAGTGGGAGGAAGATAGAACTTGATGAGGTTATTGAACCTTTACTTCAACCTAAGAGTAGCGCAGCGCAGAAAGTTGTTTCTGTGGAGCCTACATTAGCTGAAGAGGAAGTTAATGATGATGATCATGAAACTTTGGATCAAGTTGCTATCGAACCTCGTAGGTCGACAAGGACGCGTACTGCTCCCGAGTGGTATGGCAACCCTGTCTTAGAGGTCATGTTGTTAGACAACGATGAACCTACGAGCTATGGAGAAGCGATGATGGGCCCGGATTCCGAGAAGTGGTTAGAGGCCATGAAATCCGAGATGGGATCCATGTATGAAAACAAAGTATGGACTTTGGAAGTATTACCTGAAGGGCGTAAGGCCATTCAGAACAAATGGATCTTTAAGAGGAAGACGGACGCGGACGGTAATGTCACCGTCTATAAAGCTCGACTTGTGGCAAAGGGTTTTTCACAAGTTCAAGGAGTTGACTACGATGAGACCTTCTCACCCGTGGCGATGCTTAAGTCCGTCAGAATCATGTTAGCAATAGCTGCCTTTTTCGATTATGAAATTTGGCAGATGGATGTCAAAACAGCGTTCCTTAACGGTTACCTTAAGGAAGAGTTGTATATGATGCAACCAGAAGGTTTTGTCGATCCAGAGAATGCTGACAAAGTTTGCAAACTCCAGCGATCCATTTATGGACTGGTGCAAGCATCTCGGAGTTGGAATCTTCGTTTTGATGAGGTGATCAAAGCGTTCGAGTTTATACAAGTTTACGGAGAAGCTTGTATTTACAAGAAAGTGAGTGGGAGCTCTATAGCGTTTCTAATATTATATGTGGATGAGATATTACTGTTTGGAAACAATATAGAAATGCTGGAAAGCGTAAAGGAATATTTGAACAAGAGTTTTTCAATGAAGGACCTAGGAGAAGCTGCTTTCATATTAGGCATCAAGATCTATAGAGATAGATCGAGACGCTTAATAGGACTTTCACAAAGCACATACCTTGACAAAGTTTTGAAGAAGTTCAAAATGGATCAGTCCAAGAAGGGGTTCTTGCCTGTATTGCAAGGTGTGAAGTTGAGTAAGACTCAATGCCCAGTGACTGCAGAAGATAGAGAAAAGATGAGTGTCATCCCCTATGCTTCGGCCATAGGCTCTATCATGTATGCAATGCTGTGCACAAGAACCGATGTCAGCCTTGCCATAAGTATGGTCGGAAGGTTTCAAAGTGATCCAGGAATGGAACACTGGACGACAGTCAAGAATATCCCGAAGTACCTGAAAAGGACTAAGGACATGTTTCTCGTTTATGGAGGTGATCAAGAGCTCGTCGTAAAGGGTTACGTCGATGCAAGCTTTGACACTGATCCGGATGACTCTAAGTCTCAAACCGGATACGTATTTATTCTTAATGGGGGTGCGGTTAGCTGGTGCAGTTCCAAGCAAAGCGTGGTAGCTGATTCTACATGCGAAGCGGAGTACATCGCAGCCTCGGAGGCGGCGAAGGAAGGTGTCTGGATGAAGGAGTTCATGATAGATCTTGGAGTAGTGCCTAGTGCACTTAACCCAATGACTCTGTTTTGTGATAATACTGGTGCCATTGCTCTAGCCAAGGAACCAAGATTTCACAAGAGGACCAGACACATAAAGCGACGTTTCAATTCCATCCGCGATTACATCAAGGAGGATGACATAAATATTTGCAAAGTACACACGGATCTAAATGTTGCAGATCCGATGACTAAACCTCTTCCAAGGGCTAAACATGAACAACACCAGAACTGCATGGGTGTTCGATTCATTACAATGTAAATCACATAGTGATGTGAACTAGAATTATTGACTCTAGTGCAAGTGGGAGACTGTTGGAAATATGCCCTAGAGGCAATAATAAATTGGTTATTATTATATTTCCTTGTTCATGATAATCGTTTATTATCCATGCTATAATTGTATTGATTGGAAACTCAAATACATGTGTGGGTACATAGACAACACTGTGTCCCTAGTAAGCCTCTAGTTGACTAGCTCATTGATCAAAGATGGTTAAGGTTTCCTAGCCATTGACATGAGATGTCATTTGACAACGGGATCACATCATTAGGAGAATGATGTGATGGACAAGACCCAAACTACGAACGTAGCATATGATCGTGTCAGTTTATTGCTATTGTTTTCTGCATGTCAAGTATCTGTTCCTATGACCATGAGATCATGCAACTCGCTGACATCGGAGGAGTACCTTGTGTGTATCAAACGTCGCAACGTAACTGGGTGACTATAAAGGTGCTCTACAGGTATCTCCGAGGGTGTCTGTTGGGCTGGCATGGATCAAGACTGGGATTTGTTACTCCGTATGACGGAGAGGTATCTCAGGGCCCACTCGGTAATACAACATCACAATGAGCCTTGCAAGCAATGTGACTAAAGTGTTAGCCACGAGATCTTGTATTACGGAACGAGTAAAGAGACTTGCCGGTAACGAGATTGAACTAGGTATAGTGATACCGACGATCGAATCTCGGGCAAGTAACATACCGAAGAACAAAGGGAACAGCATACGGGATTAACTGAATCCTTGACATAGAGGTTCGACCGATAAAAGATCTTCGTAGAATATGTAGGAGCCAATATGGGCATCCAGGTCCCGCTATTGGTTATTGGCCGTAGAGGTGTCTCGGTCATGTCTACATAGTTCTCGAACCCGCAGGGTCTACACACTTAACGTTTGGTGACGATTAGTATAGTTGAGTTATTATGTTGGTGACCGAAGGTTGTTCGGAGTCCCGGATAAGATCCCGGACATGACGAGGATCTCCGGAATAGTCCGGAGGTAAAGATTGATATATGTGATAATAGTGTTTTGATCTCCGGAAGGGTTCCGGAATTCACCGGAAGGGGTTCCGGATGTTTACCGAAGTGTTCGGGTGCAGCAACACTTTATATGGGCCAAAGGGATAAAGCCCACGAGGTATTGGAAAGTGCAAAAGTAGTTTTGCTGCCGCGTAAGCGGTACTACCGCTTGGTGAAGCGGTACTACCGCCTGAGCGGTACTACCGCTTGTGTGAAGCGGTACTACCGCCCAAGCGGTACTACCGCTTGTGTGAAGCGATACTACCGCTTGTGCGCGGCTGTGCACGGTTCGGCAGGGATCCGAGTTGGACTCTTTCCCTGCGGGCCAAACCGACCTTGTGCGGGCAAAACCGACCTAGAGGAGGCTTTTACTCCAAGTTTAGACCCCAAGGCTCAACATATAAATAGAGGGGCAGGGCTAGCACACGGGAGACATCAAGATTTCCCCAAGCCGTGTGCGGCAACCCTAACCCTCTAGTTCCTCCGTCATAATCTCCGTAGTGCTTGGCGAAGCCCTGCAGAGAATGTTCCTCACCACCATCACCACGCCGTCGTGCTGCTGGAACTCAACCACTACTTCACCATCGCTCGCTGGATCGAGGAGGTGAAGGCGTCATCAAGCCGTACGTGTGTTGAACGCGGAGGTGCCGTCCGTTCGGCGCTAGTTCGTGATCGGATCGAGGGATGACTTGCGATTTGGATCGCGAAGACGTTCGACTACATCAACCGCGTTTCTTAACGCTTCCGCTTAGCGATCTACAAGGGTATGTAGATTCACTCTCCCTCTCGTAGATGCTCATCACCATGGATAGATCTTGTGTGTGCGTAGGAAATTTTTTGTTTCCCATGCAACGTTCCCCAACATTTGCTTCCTTGACCAACTACTTAGTAATTGATGTGCAAGCCACGCTCCATAATTGTGGATGTGTAGTTTTCACTACTGGCGCACCCTGCCCCACCAGCCCTACCAGCGATATGTGTAACTTAGTCTGTTGTTCCAACCAACTGTCTAGTAGTCGATGTGCAACTCCTTTCCCTCTCTACTTGTGAATGTGTAGTTTCAGTTGGCAGGGGCAACAGATGAAGTTGCACATAGTCTACTAGGCAGTTGGCCAGGGCAACCGACAAAGTTGCACATCTCACTGGTTGTGATTGTTGGATGATGAAAACTGCATATCCATGAGGTAGATAAAAGTTGCCTATAGGCGGGCCCTAAAGCATAGTCGCACACGCGAGGCCACGGAGTTGCACACTTTCGTCGGCATGGTTGCACGCGCAGGGCCACGAACGTGCACATTCTCGTCGGCATAGTAGCTCATGCATGACTACCGGAGTTGCACACACGCAGTGGCATACACGCACGAACACAGAGCTGCACACTCTCATTGGCGTAGTAGCTCACGCACAGCCACAGAGTGCACACTCTCATCGGCATAGTCACACACCCGTGGCAGTAGAGTTGCACACTCTCATCCACATAGTCGCACACGCACGACCACATAATTGCACACTCTTGTCGGCATAGTCACAAACGCGCGGCCGCGGAGGTGCACACTCTCGTCGGCATAGTAGCTCACGCACGACTGCGGGAGTTGCACACATGCGGTGGCATAGTCACACACACACGACTATGGAGCTGCATGCACTACTAGGGAAAACACTAGCAGTAGCGCGTGTTTGTGGCCTAGCAGTAGCGCGGGGGGACCGGCGCTACTGCTAGGGCGCTACAGCTAATGTTTAGCAGTAGCGCCGATTGTACCCCCGCTACTGCAAACAAACCTAGTAGTAGCGTTGGCGCGACGAGCGCTACTGCTAACACTACATAGCAGTAGCGCCTGTCCAACCAGCGCTACTGCTAAATTTTTCCTTTTTTTTATTTTCTTCTGCGTATTTGCACTGTGTTTGTACATGTTTTATACAGTAGTCTCATCACATTATTTTATGATCATGATTAGTTATTATATCAGTGGGTGAAAGAGACGTGGATTAGATTTAAGTGGAGGTAACATGGCGCAGATCCAAAGTACTACTAATCAAAGTGACTTTGTTTGGATTAGTAGTACTTTGATTAGTAGTACTTTGGATCTGCGCCATGTTGCCTCCACTTGAATCTAATCCACGTTTCTTTCACCCACTGATATAATAGCTCATCATGCTCATAATGATATAACAACTCAGCATCATCATCATCATAATAATAACTCATCATCATTATCATAATAACACAAGTCATACTCATCATTATCATAGTCATCTAACAACTTCTACTCGTTATCATAGTAATAACCAACCCTAGTTAATTGTTCTTAGCACATGATCATGAGTATTAGCTAAGACCTGCTACGCTCTCTAAGGTAAAATAGCATAAAACAACATAGCCCCTGACTCTCCATTATGAAGAATGGAGATTATCTTGTCTCCAATTCGTGCGCTTCGCGCAATGTTGCTTCCAAGTAGCTCCCTATGATTATTCATAACTTTTTTCCATTCTTTGATTGTGATGTCTTCATCGGTTTGAGAAATCTTGTATGAACAGCGGTGAACCCTAGGCGGACTTGGCCATAATCTAATAACATTAATGCGACCTTTCGTAAACATCAGATGCGGCACACAATCCTTCAGGATTTTCTGTTGAAGAACATAATAATAACGTAGTTAGCAATGTAGTTTAGCTTTAGAAGAATGTATGCAAAAGATGCACTGATGTCGTAATAGTAAAAAATCTTACCATGCCATCTCCATGGATGTTACCGTAGTTCAACACGTGCACTAGTGGCACGTATTGACCATAATGTGGAGGAGTTTCATAATTGATATTGAAATTCTCAACATCAATAATAAATGAGATAAGATGATCTTTCTCCTCATAACTTAGTTCAGAGCCATCAGTGTAGTAGGTTCTGTCTACTATCTTCCGTATATTTTTTGAAGAATGGAAATAAGCTGTCAATGGAAATAAGTCGACAATGATTTTTAAATAAACAATATAAATTACTTAACAAATTTATTTGACAAACTCACAAAGAGGTAGAACTGGAAGCGTCTCGACATCCACCCAAATGTCAATATTATCGTCAATTTCATCTTCGGGCCGAAGATCGAAGGTGATTTGCATATCCTCCTTAAATTCATAGGCCTTGCAAAATCCTCTCCAAGTTGAGCAACCGAAATGCGAGCTATTTGGTGCATTAAATAGCTTAACCAAAAAAGTGAAACCATGCTTCGTCCTAAGGTGAGCACTCTTCGTCTCTGTTCTCTCCCTATCTTCAAAACCGAGCTTTTCCAAGACATACGGTCTTGCATGACATGGGATGAACTATTTCAATTGAAAAAAATGGAAAATTACACGTTGAAGCCAAAATTCACAAGTCATGCATAATTACGGAAAAGTACTTGTCATCCTTACGTACCGTAAAAATGTCGAAAGTCTCCTTCTGCACGATGGTGAAGTACCTACGGTTTTGCAGATAAGGCATCCTGTCGCACATACCCCGGTCATCTTCGCAGTAGTCGCACTCAGGAATCATATCGTCGTCAGACATTTCCTGTGTTCATAAGTCAAAGATTAAAAATCGACAGCAAATAACAGGAACTCAACACACAGATCATTATTACTCATCACGGGTTGACTTTCGGTCTGTCGAGTCTTTCCTTGAAAACTCTCATCTCATGTGGTGTATATGGTGGGCACTCCCTCTCTGATATATCGACCGACGGTGATGGTCGCTACTCCTCCTCCCCCTAGTGCATAACAAAGGTCTATCACAAGGAGAAGAAGGAGAAGCGACCCCCACGACAACAGTCGACATATATGGTGGACACTCTCCCTCACTAATTTTCTGACTGTCATGTATTGAGCCCCGACAGACTTAAAGTCAACCCAAAATGTCGTTTAATTCTCTTTCCGGCAAATCCAAGGCACTCGATATTTACTACATACTAGCACAAGTCATGCTAAAATTCACGGAAAAATCCGGCATGACCTTTGCTAAAATAGGACATATCGAGCGCCTGAAATTTACCGGAATGGAAATGAATCAACACTCCGGCAAAACATAGGCCACTCGGATTTTCCATGCGATACAAAGATGTTCATACACATACAGAGATGTTTAAACTTGAAATTCTATCCGGATCAATTATCATTTAAAAAAAACTAGCTTCACATTGTCACAGCTACTCATCTACTACATCTATAAAAACATCATGTTTACTCACTATAGACGATGGTTGTCGACCGGGCGCGGGTGTCGTCGGTGATCTTCTGGGCGTCGTCGACCGGCTCGTTGGTGATCTACCCTGCGCCACATGAGCATTCACACGTGAGCATACAAAGTAGGTCTCTCTCTCTCTAAATTTGGCAATGTGAGATAGACATAACTAAATACCCTAGTTCTACTCTATTCAACACTTACTAAAAATTCTCATATAGCATTCCAATACATTTCTATATTGAAAATTTTCTACACCTAAAAATTTCTCATATAGCTTTCCAATACATTTCTATATTGAAAATTTTGTACACCTAAAAATTTCTATTACTAATTTTTTTTACTAAAAATTTCTATTACTATAATTTATTTTCTATTCTATTACTAGTTATAATCTCTACCAACTAAGTGTCCAATACATGTTTCTACCAACTAAACTTTTAACTAATTCAGTAAACTAGAAAGTAAATTGGAGAATGGAGGAGGAGGAGGGAGGAGGGGCAGCGGCTGGAGGGGAGTGAGGAGGGCGGCGGTTGGAGGGAGGAGGGCGGCAGATGGAGGGGGAGGAAGGAGGGAGGAGGGCGGCAGATGGAGTGGGAGGAAGGAGGGAGGAGGAGGATGGGGGAGGGGCGGCGGATGGAGGTGGGGCGGCGGCTGGAGCAGGAGGAGGGAGGAGGGAGGGAAGGAGGGAGGGAGGGAGGGAGGTGGAGGGAGGAGGGAGGAGCTACCTCGGTGGAGGAGGAGCGGGAGCGTCAGCGGCGGCGGGCGACGGCGGCGAGGAGAGGAGAGCGCGAGAGAGTGAGGAGTGAGAGTGATGAGAGAGAGGAACAGACGGCCATGGGATAAGATGAGCTTAGTAGTAGCGCGGGGTAGAGGGCCAGCGCTACTGCTAAGCCCAATACCTGTAGCGCGGGTCGTGGGTCACGCACTGCTGCTAAATGGGGTGGTAGCCCAATTTTCTTTTCTTTTTCTGTTTCATTTTCATTTTCTTTTTAACAATGTAATTTTCTTTTTAACACAGCCCAATTTTCTTTTGTTTTTCTATTTCATTTTCATTTTCTTTTTAACAATGTAATTTTCTTATTAACACAACCCAATTTGAAGCATGTCAAAAAAAACATCATAAAATACATCGGTCATCAATGATCTTTTTGTGTAGAATCTAAATTGTCAGTATGAATCTTCACCTGTAGGAACAAGTGAAGATTCATATTGCCACAGATCCTACACGTAGAGTACAATGAAGACCAAGTGCTTGTGATAGTTGCAGAATTAACATATTTAAGGTGGTAAACACCCTGTTCGCGGAGCGAGGTGGGACTAAACTTATCAGTAGCGCGGCCTCTGTAAAACGCGCTACAACTATATAGTTAGTTGTAGCGCGTGTTGTATCCCCACGCTGCTACAAAGGCTCCACCCAGGGGACACCACGGGCCCGGTTCGCAGCAGCGCCTGTTTGGCCCCCGACGCTACTGCTAACGTTATAGCAGCAGCGCGTTGTTGGGGCACGCGCTACTGTTAAATAGCAGTAGCGCTCGTCCGTGCCCCGCGCTACTATTAAGCCTCCACCTATAAGCTTTTCCCTAGTAGTGATGTCCACGGGTATGGGAAAAAGTTACACATTGACTACTAGGTAGTTGCACTAAACAGAGAGTAAATTGCACACAAAAAAGTTCATTAAAACATAACCATGCGGAATCTAGTTTCAAAGAACACGTCACGAGGATTCCAATGGTGAAAGCGGATTGATGACCCTCAAGTATATGAGATCAATCGTAGTCCTTTCGATAAGTAAGAGTGTCGAACCCAACGAGGAGCAGAAGGAAATGACAAGCGGTTTTCAGCAAGGTATTCTCTGCAAGTACTGAAATTAGCGGTAACAGATAGTTTTGATAACAAGATAATTCGTAACAAGTAACAAGTAGTAATGGTAACAAAAAGTGCAGCAAGGTGGTGATACGTCTCCGTCATATCTATAATTTTTGATTGTTTCATGCCAATATTTTACAACTTTCACATATTTTTGGCAGCATTTTATATTATTTTTGGGACTAACATATTGATCTAGTGTCCAGTGCCAGTTCCTGTTTTCTGCTTGTTTTTTGTTTCACAGAAAATCCATATCAAATGAAGTCCAAATGCAATAAACTTTTACGGAGAATTATTTGGAATATATGTGATTTTTGGGAGGTGGAATCAACGCAAACAGAGGCCCACAGCCTCCACAAGCCACCAGGGCGTGCCCCCCTGGCGCGCGGTGGTGCCTCGTGGGCACACCGTAAGTCGGTTGGGGCTCTTCTTCGGTCGCAAGGAAGCTAATATCCGGAAAACAATCGTGTTAAAATTTCAGCGCAATCGGAGTTACGAATCTCCGGGAATTTAAGAAACGGTGAAAGGCCAGAAAACAGGAACACGAAACATAAGAGAACACAGAGAGAGAGAGAGAGAGATCCAATCTCGGAGGGGCTCTTGCTCCTCCACCGCCATGGCAGCCATGGACCAGAGGGGAAACTCTCCTCCCATCTAGGGGGGAGGCCAAGGAAGAAGAAGAAGAAGAAGAAGGAGGGGCTCTCTCTCCCCCTCTCTTCCAGTGGCGCCGGAGCGCCGCCGGGGGAACCATCGTGATGGCGATCTACACCAACAACTTCGCCGCCGTCAACACCAACTCTCTCCCCCTCTATGCAGCGGTGTAACCTCTCTTTTCCTGCTATAATTCTCTACTTAAACATGGTGCTTAACGCTATATATTATTATCCAATGATATGTGGCAATTCTATGATGTTTGAGTAGATTCGATTTGTCCTATGGGTTGATTGATGATCGTGATTGATTTGAGTTGTATGTTTTATTTTGGTGCTGTCCTATGGTGCCCTCCGTGTCGCGCAAGCATGAGGGATTCCCGCTGTAGGGTTTGCAATACGTTCATAATTCTCTTATAGTGGGCGGCTAGAGTGACAGAAGCTTACACCCGAGTAAGGGGGTTGTTGCGTATGGGAGTAAAGAGGACTTGTTACTTAATGCTATGGTTGGGTTTTACCTTAATGATCTTTGGTAGTTGTGGATGCTTCTCCCTCATATAAAATTGCAATAATGATTACCGGTCTAGTTATCAATTGCCTATGGACAAATCGTTCTCTTGTGTTACAAAAGCTTTCTACTAAATAACTAACTTTTATTATCTCGCAAATTACTCATAGTTTTATTCTCAGTAAGTACTTCTAGTTTTATTCTTGCAAACTATCCTACTACACCTACAAAGTACTTCTAGTTTCATACTTGTTATAGGTAAAGCGAACGTCAAGTGTGCGTAGAGTTGTATCGGTGGTCGATAGAACTTGAAGGGAATATTAATTCTACCTTTAGCTCCTTGTTGGGTTCGACACTCTTATTTATCGAAAAAGCTACAATTGATCCCCTATACTTGTGGGTTATCAAGACCTTTTTCTGGCGCCGTTGCCGGGGAGCAATAGCGTGGGGTTGATATTCTCGTGTGTGCTTGTTTGCTTTATCACTAAGTAGTTTTTATTTTCTGTTCTAAGTTGTTTTATATCTTTAGTTATGGATATGGAACACGAAATACTAAAAAAAATAGTTGTACTTGCTACTCATGGAGATGGGGAACCTCCTAAAACCCTCGATGCTCGTTATGTGAAAAATATTAAACACTACTTTGATAATCCTGAGAAAACCCCATTCAACTTGATAATGGGAGACATGTTGGATCAATGTGAATACTTTAGGGATTATCGCTTGTATCAAAAAGGGAAACTCTTATGGGATCAAATTGATTATTTGCAATGGTATGCTTGGAATTTATGCTTGAGATATGATTATACTTGTTGCTCTAGGATGAAGGCTCCACACCTTCCCTTTTCATGTGAATTTAATGATAATGAAACCTTGGCTTGTTATGCTAATGGTATATATGATTACTATGATGTGGAACGAATAGAAGAATTTGTTGCTTTTAAGGGTGCTTATGAAATTGAATCTTTGTTTGAAAAGTATGAAGATTGTGATGATGCCGTTTACAGATCTGAAAATTTTGCTATACTTAAATATTGCTATGAGAATTATAAATACAATGCTGATATTGATGAATTTATTGAGAAAGTCTCCACTGTCCAAGAAGAGACTAATATTTTGCAGGAATCTATGGAAGAAGAAATTGCTGAAACTGTGAGCTCATTAAATGAAAAAGATGACGAGGAGAGTGAAGAACAAAAGGAGGAAGAGCAGATTAGCTACCCGTGCCCACCTTCTAATGAGAGTAACTCTTCAACTCATACATTGTTTAATTTCCCTTCGTGCTTACCGAAGGATGAATGCTATGATGATTGCTATGATCCCTTTGATTCGTTTGAAATATCCCTTTTTGATGAAATTGATGCTTGCTATGCTTGTGGCCATGATGCCAAGTTGAATGATGCTTATGGAGATGAACTTGCTATAGTTCCTTATGTTAAACATGAAATTGTTGCTATTGCACCCACACATGATAGTCCTATTATCTTTTTGAATTCTCCCAACTACACTATATCGGAGAAGTTTGTGCTTATTAAGGATTATATTGATGGGTTGCGTTTTACCGTTGCACATGATGATTTTGATGAATATAATATGCATGTGCTTGCTGCTCCTAATTGCAATTATTATGAGAGAGGAACTACATCTCCACCTCTCAATGTTTCCAATATGATAAAATTGCAAGAAACTGTTTATGCTATGCATTGGCCTTTACCTGATGTGCATGAATTGTTCTTTTATGACATGCCGATGCATAGGAAGAGAGTTAGACTCCGTCATTGCATGATATATGTTGCTTTATGCTCATTACTAAATTACAAATCATTGTTAATTAAAATTGGCTTTGATATACCTTGGGATCCGGGTGGATCGATTACTTGAGCACTTTATGCCTAGCTTAATGGCTTTAAAGAAAGCGCTGCCTGGGAGACAACCCGGAAGTTTTAGAGAGTCATTTATTTCTGTTATGTGCTTTTAAAAAGTTTAAAAACAAAAAAAATATAGAGGGGAACCTAAAAACTTTTTCAAAAAGAGAAGCGATTGGAAGGTTATGTATTGGAGAAGTGAGGGTCGACCTTGAACACTTGTGTTCATGCTCATGGAAACAATGTAGAATTTTTCATGGAAGTTTCTCACAAAAATAATTATCCCCTTGTACAAATCCATTGTATTATAAAAATAATGTGCCAATATTTACCGTTAGGATATTTAAATTGCTTGTTTGGTATGTGCAGTGCAAAAACAGAAACTTTTGCTGTAGTCCGTGAATTTACATTTTTTACTGGAACATGAAAAAATTCTGAAATTTTTACACGGTACTGCTATGAAAATTATTTATTTTTTCCTAATTTTTCAGAATTTTTGGAGTTACATAAGTATATGTACCATCTGCATCTTTACAGACTGTCCTGTTTTCACAGATTGCTGTTATAGTTTCGTTATTTGCTTATGTTTGAAATCATGTTGAGCCCCATTGACTTGGGAGCCATAGAATTGTGATAGCATACAGTGGGTAATGTTTGATTATAATTATACAATAATGTTAGAGCAGGACATGATGGGATTCGATGTTATATGTACTAACCCTTCTAATAAAAAGTTCGGTCAAGTTTTGTGTGGATGAAGTGTTCGAAGATCGAGGAGGTATTGATATAAGAAGAATGAGGAGAGGAAAGAGTTCAAGCTTGGGGATGCCCAAGGCACCCCAAGTAAATATTCAAGGAGATTCAAGCATCTAAGCTTGGGGATGCCCCGGAAGGCATCCCATCTTCATTCGACAATTATCGGTATGTCTCGGTTTTTGTTTTATTCACATGATATGCGTAAATTCTTGGAGCGTCTTTTGTGTTTATTTTTCCCTTTTCTTTTATGCACCATGCTGGTATGAGATAGTCCTTGGTTGATTTATAGAATGCTCATTGCACTTCACTTATATCTTTTGAGTATGGCTTTATAGAATGCTTCATGTGCTTCCCTTATATCATTTGAAGTTTGGATGCATGTTTCTCTACATTTAGAAAACCGTTATTTGTAGAATGCTCTTTTGCTTCACTTATATTTATTAGAGCATGGTCTTTTATAGAAAGAATTAAACTCTCTTGCTTCACTTATTGTAACACCCCCATATCTTAACCCTGTCATTAAGCTAATTAGTTAGCCATGTCATCATGATCATCCTAAGTAAATTGCATTTAGAGAATAATCCAACTTCAAATTCAAATTTAAAATAAAGTCAAAATTAAAAGTTATCCAAACAGTAGAACAAAAGTGTTCATAATATTGCAAATAATCCCAAATCAATTATAAAAATAAAACCAACATTAATTGAATTCCCAAATTGACCCTAACATCCAAAAACAGTACCTAAACAGCCCTATTTAAACCATTTCATTTAAACAAAAATTCAAATGAATTCATTAAAATCCCAAACTCATTGTGGCAGTGCAGAATATTGCAGAGTATTTAATTTAGCAAGTTTCACATTTTTCTGAACTCATTTGCTCTCAAAAGAAAATGCAAAACAGAAAAGAAATAAACAAACAGAAAAAGAAAAAGAGAAAAAGGCCTAGTTCTACTGTGCACTAGAGCCCATCCCCTACAGCCGCGGCCCAGCCCAACTCCCACCGTCCCTAACCTCCCGTCTCTCTCCTCGCTGTCGACCGCAGCATTGCGCGCGCTCGACAGCGCGCGGCTGCAGCACCGGACGCCTGCAAGACCCCGGCCTCCTGCTACTTGTAGCTTGCGTTGGTATTATCCCCGAAGAGGAAGGGATGATGCAGCACAACAGAGGTAAGTATTTCCCTCAGTTATGAAACCAAGGTTATCAATCCAGTAGGAGAACCACGCAACACCTCGTTAGTAGTACCTGCACACAAACAACAAATCCTTGCACCCAACGCAAGCGAGGGGTTGTCAATCCCTCGGCGGTCAATTGCAAGATTAAATCGTATGTGATAGATAGAAAGATTGAAACAAAAATACAAAATAAAATAAATAAAGAAAAAGTGCAGCAAGTATTTTTAGGGTTTTAGTAATATGATTTAGATAGATCCGGGGGCCATAGTTTTCACTAGAGGCTTCTCTCAAGAAAATAGCATACGGTGGGTAGACAAATTACTGTTGGGCAATTGATAGAAAAGCAAATAATCATGATGATATCCAAGGCAATGATCATGTATATAGGCATCACGTCCGAGACAAGTAGACCGACTCCTGCCTGCATCTACTACTATTACTCCACACATCGACCGCTATCCAACATGCATCTAGTGTATTAAGTTCATAAAAGAACGGAGTAACGCCTTAAGAACGATGACATGATGTAGATAAGATAAACTCACGTATGAATTAACCCCATCTTTTTACCCTTAATAGCAACGATACATACGTGTCATGTCCCTTTCTATCACTGGGATTGAGCACCGCAAGATCGAACCCATTACAAAGCACCTCTTCCCATGGCAAGATAAATCAATCTAGTTGGCCAAACCAAATCAATAGATCAGAGAAGAAATATGAAGCTATAATAATCATGCATAAAAGAGATCAGAGAAGACTCAAATAATATTCATGGATAATCTGATCATAAACTCATAATTCATCGGATCCCAACAAACACACTGCAAAAAGTGATTACATCGGATAGAACTCCAAGAACATCGAGGAGAACATTGTATTGAAGATCAAAAAGAGAGAATAAGCCATCTAGCTACTAACTATGGACCAGAAGGTCTGTGGTAAACTACTCACGCATCATCGGAAGGGCAGCAAGGTTGATGTAGAGCCCCTCCGTGATCGATTCCCCCTCCGGCGGAGTACCGGAGAAGGCCTCTAGATGGGATCTCTCGAGAACAGAAACTTGTGGCGGCGGAAAAAGTATTTCGTGGAATCCCCTGAGGGTTTCTGATTTTTTGGGAATTTATAGTGGTGGAATTAGGTCAAACGGAGCTGAGGTGGGGCCACGAGGCACCAGGGCGCCAGAAATTCTTCCTGCTACTTGTAGCTTGCGTTTGTATTATCCCCGAAGAGGAAGGGATGATGCAGCACAGCAGAGGTAAGTATTTCCCTCAGTTATGAAACCAAGGTTATCAATCTAGTAGGAGAACCACGCAACACCTCGTTAGCAGTACCTGCACACAAACAACAAATCCTTGCACCCAACGCAAGCGAGGGGTTGTCAATCCCTCGGCGGTCAATTGCAAGATTAAATTGTATGTGATAGATAGATAGATTGAAACAAAAATACAAAATAAAATAAATAATGAAAAAGTGCAGCAAGTATTTTTAGGGTTTTAGTAATATGATTCAGATAGACCCGGGGGCCATAGTTTTCACTAGAGGATTCTCTCAAGAAAATAGCATACGGTGGGTAGACAAATTACTGTTGGGCAATTGATAGAAAATCAAATAATCATGACGATATCCAAGGCAATGATCATGTATATAGGCATCACGTCCGAGACAAATAGACTGACTCCTGCCTGCATCTACTACTATTACTCCACACATCGACCGCTATCCAACATGCATCTAGTGTATTAAGTTCATAAAAGAATGAAGTAATGATACGTCTCCAATGTATCTATAATTTATGAAGTATTCAAGCCATGTTTATTATAGTTTTGTATGATTTTGGTGCACTTTTATATGGCTTTTATATGATTTTTATGGAGTAACATATTGACCTAGTGCCCAGTGCCAGTTGTTGTTTTCTCCTTGTTTTTGGTTTTCCAGAAAATCCATATCAAATGAAGTCCAAATGTAGCGAAACTTTTTGACAATTTTTTCTGGAAGGAAATAGACCCAGGAAGCTTCGGAGGAGCAGCAGAAGAGCCACAGGGGCCCCACGAGCCACCTAGGAGCGCCTGCCCCCCCAGGCGTGCCCTGGTGCCTCGTGGGCCCCCTGTGGCACCTCTTTGCGTGATTCCAACGCTGAAAAATCATATATATTCAGAAACCCCCGAAAGTTAACCTAGATGAGTTTTTACGCCGCCGCAAGCCTCTGTACCTCCACGATCTAATCTACAGCCCTTTTTCGGCACCCTGCCGGAGGGGCGAAAGCATCACCGGAGGCCATCTTCATCATCCCGGCGGTCTCCATGACGAGGAGGGAGTAGTTCACCCTCGGGGCTGAGGGTATGTACTAGTAGCTATGTGTTTGATATCTCTCTCTCTCTCTCTCTCGTGTTCTTGATATGGCACGATCTTGATGTATCGCGAGCTTTGTTAATATATTTGGATCATATGGTGTTTCTTCCCTCTCTGTATTTATTGTGATGAATCGAATCTTTTCCCTTTGAGGTTTCGTTATTGTCAGATTGAATATTCAGATTTGATAACACTTGATGTATGTCTTGCATATGAATACCCGTGGTGACAATGGGGTATTATATTGATTCACTTGATGTATGTTTTGGCACTCAACTCGCGGATTCCCGAGGTGACATTGGGGTAATCTATGCATAGGGGTTGATGCACGTTTTCATTATCTTTTCTCCGATAGAAACTTTGGGGTGCTCCTTGGAGTTCTTTGTGTGGATTGAATATTATGATTATGAAGTTGTTTGATGCATATCGTATAATCAACTCACGGATACTTGTGGTGACATTGGAGTATCTAGGTGACATTAGAGTTGGTTGATGTGTATCATATGGTGTTATTTTTGTACGAACTCTAGGGCTGTTTGTGACACTTATAGGAATAGCTCAATAGATTGATCGGAAAGGATAACTTTGAGGTGGTTTCGTACCCTACAAGCAATTTCTATCTTATGTTCTCTGCTAATAGGAACTTGGGAGTGATTCTTTGTCGCACGTTGAGGGATTATTATATGATCCAATTATATTAGCATTGTTGAGAGATTGCACTAGTGAAAGTATGAACCCTAGGCCTTGTTTCTAAGCATTGCAATACCGTTTATGCTCACTTTTGTTACTTGCTACCTTGCTGTTTTTATTGTTCGCACTACAAAAACTTATATCTACTATCCATACTACACTTGTATCACCATCTCTTCGCCGAACTAGTGCAGCTATACAATTTACCATTGTATTTGGTGTGTTGGGGACACAAGAGATTTCTTGTATTTGATTGCAGGGTTGTTTGAGAGAGACCATCTTCAACCTATGCCTCCCACGGATTGATAAACCTTAGGTCATCCACTTGAGGGAAAATTGCTATTGTCCTACAAAACTCTGCGCTTGGAGGCCCAACACGAGTCTACAAGAATAAGTTGTGTAGTAGACATCAAGTAACGCCTTAAGAACGATGACATGATGTAGACAAGATAAACTCACGTATGAATAAACCCCATCTTTTTAACCTTAATAGCAACGATACATACGTGTCATGTCCCTTTCTGTCACTGGGATTGAGCACTGCAAGATTGAACCCATTACAAAGCACCTCTTCCCATGGCAAGATAAATCAATCTAGTTGGCCAAACCAAATCAATAGACCGGAGAAGAAATACGAAGCTATAATAATAATGCATAAAAGAGATCAGAGAAGACTCAAATAATATTCATGGATAATCTGATCATAAACTCACAATTCATCGGATCCCAACAAACACACCGCAAAAAGTGATTACATTGGATAGAACTCCAAGAACATCGAGGAGAACATTGTATTGAAGATCAAAAAGAGAGAAGAAGCCATCTAGCTACTAACTATGGACCCAAAGGTCTGTGGTAAACTACTCACGCATCATCGGAAGGGCAGCAAGGTTGATGTAGAGCCCCTCCGTGATCGATTCCCCCTCCGGCGGAGTACCGGAGAAGGCCTCCAGATGGGATCTCTCAAGAACAGAAACTTGCGGCGGCGGAAAAAGTATTTCATGGACTCCCCTGAGGGTTTCTGATTTTTTGGGAATTTATAGTGGTGGAATTAGGTCAAACGGAGCTGAGGTGGGCCCACGAGGCACCAGGGCGCGCCTGCCCCCCCCCCCCAGGCGCGCCCTGGTGGCTCGTGGCCACCTCCTCTGGCGTCTGGTCTTCTCCCAAAGCTTCTAGTGTTTATCTTGTCCAGAAAAAATCTCCAAAAAAATTCGTGGCATTTGGACTTCGTTTGTTATTGATTTTCTGTAAAACCAAAAACAGGCAGAAAATAGCAACTGGCACTGGGCACTAAGTTAATAGGTTAGTCCCAAAAAATGATATATAATTGCTGTAAATGTATATAAAAAGATCCAAGATTGATAATGTAACATCATGGAACAATCAAAAATTATAGATACGTTGGAGACGTATCAGCATCCCCAAGCTTAATTCCTGCTCATCCTCGAGTAGGTAAATGATAAAAACAGAATTTTTGATGTGGAATGTTGCCTATCATATTCATCATATATTCTTTTCTTTTATAGCATGCATGGACATTGGACTTGAATGATTCAAAGCAATAGTCTATAATTTGACATGAAGATATAAATACTCAAGCATGCTAACAAGCAACCATGTCTTTCAAAATATCAACGCTAAAGAAAGTTATCCCTAGCTCATTATGCTCAATCATTGATCCATTCATGAAACACACTCAAATATTAGCTACATCCAATGCACAAGTATGACAATAGTGCTCTCTAGTTGGTGCTTTTGTAAGATAAGATGGAGACTCAAATAAAAATAAAAATTTCATAAAAGTAAATCGATAGGCCCTTCGTAGAGGGAAGCAGAGATTTGTCAAATGTGCCAGAGCTCAAGGCTGAAATTAAAGAGATAAAATATTTTGAGAGGCATGCTTTTCCTGTCAACGAAAACAACCGAGAATTCCCATTATTTTCCATGCTAGACACATCATAGGCGGTTCCCAAACAAAAAGTAAAATTTATTTCCTTTCCACCATTCTTTCACAATCCATGGCTAGCCGTATCCACGGGTGCCCTCCAAACCAACACTTTCCAAGGAATTTTGTTGTTATTAATTTTTGATTCATTGTGGGACTGGGCATCCCTATTACCAAGCATTCTCTCGTGCAATGACAAGTGAATAAACACTCATCGTGAGAATAACACACCTAGCATGGAAAATAATGGCCACCCCCTTCCGCTTCATGAGCGGTACGGGCACACAAAACGGAAAAATTATTTTGAAAATTAGAGTTGGCACACGCAAATTTACTTGGAATGGCATGGCAATACCACATATAGGTAGATATAGTGGACTCATTTGGCACAACTTGGGTTTAAGGATTTTGGATGCACAAGCATCAAAAACAGAATCTGTCAAAAACAGAACAGTCTGTAGCAATCTATTTAAAATCCATACTTCTGTAACTCAAAAAATTCTGAAAAATTAGGACAACGTGGGAAATTCATATACCAATACTGTGTAAAAGTTCAGATTTTTCTGACACTCCAGTATAGAACCAAAATTCCAGCACTGGACGCAAAACTTTCTGTTTTCCAAACAGCATCAATTATACTATCTTCCAAATCATCCTAAAGGCTTTACTTGGCACAAACACTAATTAAAAACACAAAAACACAATCATAACAGTATAATAATTGTGAAAACACAGAATAACAGAAACAAAAAGAAAAATTTATTTTATTCATTGGGTTGCCTCCCAACAAGCTCTTTCTTTATAGCCATTAAGATAGGCTTGAGATTTTATTGATGCTCACATGAAAGATAATAAATGAAACACAAGAGAGCATCATGTAGCATGTGAAAAACACATTTAAGTCTAACATACTTCCTATGCATAGGCATTTTATAGGCAAACAAACTATCTAGACAAGCAAAACCTAGTATATGCAAGGAAGAGGAAAGAAACAATAACAATCTCAACATGAAGAGAGGTAATTTAGTAACATGAAAATTTCTACAACCATATTTTCCTCTCTCATAATAATTACATGTAGGATCATATTTAAATTCAACGATATAGCTATCATAAACAATATTCTCTTTACGATCCACCTGCATAAAAATTTTATAATCTTCCAAAATTGTGGGATTATCATCAACGAAAGTCATGACCTCTCTAAACCCACTTCCAATATTATTGCAAGCATTACTATCAATATCATATTCATCATGATGCTTAAATAAATTTTCAAGATCATAAAAAGCATTATCACCCCAATCATGATCATTGCAATAAGTAGTGGACATGACAAAATTATCATCCCCAAGCTTGTGGTTTTGCATATCATTAGCACAATTGACACTAATAGAATTTTTAATAACATCATTGCAATCATGCTTTTCATTGAAGGAGCTATCATGAATCACTTTATAAATTTCTTCTTTCAGCACTTCATCACAATTTTCAGATTCATGATTTTCAAACAAAACTTCATAGAGGAAATCAAGTGCACTCAACTCACTAGCAATTGGTTCATCATAATTGGGTCTTTTGAAAAGATTAACAAGTGGATGGGGATCCATATCAATAGATTTTTAGCAAGCGAAGATGCAAGCAAATAGAAGGCACATGGCAACACAAGCAAAGAAAGCAAACAAGCAAAAAGGAAAATGGAAAATATTTTTGTATTTTTGTAAAAACTTTTTAGAAGTGGGGGAGATGAAAACGAGAGGCAAAGGCAAATAAAATAAATGCAAGGAGATGAGAGTTTTATGCGTAGGTACTTGATAGATGTTGATGATGTCTCCCCGGCAACGGCGCCAGAAATTCTTCCTGCTACTTGTAGCTTGCGTTGGTATTATCCCCGAAGAGGAAGGGATGATGCAGCACAGCAGAGGTAAGTATTTCCCTCAGTTATGAAACCAAGGTTATCAATCTAGTAGGAGAACCACGCAACACCTCGTTAGCAGTACCTGCACACAAACAACAAATCCTTGCACCCAACGCAAGCGAGGGGTTGTCAATCCCTCGGCGGTCAATTGCAAGATTAAATCGTATGTGATAGATAGATAGATTGAAACAAAAATACAAAATAAAATAAATAAAGAAAAAGTGCAGCAAGTATTTTTAGGGTTTTAGTAATATGATTTAGATAGACCCGGGGGCCATAGTTTTCACTAGAGGCTTCTCTCAAGAAAATAGCATACGGTGGGTAGACAAATTACTGTTGGGCAATTGATAGAAAAGCAAATAATCATGATGATATCCAAGGCAATGATCATGTATATAGGCATCACGTCCGAGACAAGTAGACCGACTCCTGCCTGCATCTACTACTATTACTCCACACATCGACCGCTATCCAGCATGCATCTAGTGTATTAAGTTCATAAAAGAACGGAGTAACGCCTTAAGAACGATGACATGATGTAGATAAGATAAACTCACGTATGAATTAACCCCATCTTTTTACCCTTAATAGCAACGATGCATACGTGTCATGTCCCTTTCTGTCACTGGGATTGAGCACCGCAAGATCGAACCCATTACAAAGCACCTCTTCCCATGGCAAGATAAATCAATCTAGTTGGCCAAACCAAATCAATAGATCGGAGAATAAATATGAAGCTATAATAATCATGCATAAAAGAGATCAGAGAAGACTCAAAGAATATTCATGGATAATCTGATCATAAACTCATAATTCATCGGATCCCAACAAACACACTGCAAAAAGTGATTACATCGGATAGAACTCCAAGAACATCGAGGAGAACATTGTATTGAAGATCAAAAAGAGAGAATAAGACATCTAGCTACTAACTATGGACCCGAAGGTCTGTGGTAAACTACTCACGCATCATCGGAAGGGCAGCAAGGTTGATGTAGAGCCCCTCCGTGATCGATTCCCCCTCCGGCGGAGTACCGGAGAAGGCCTCTAGATGGGATCTCTCGAGAACAGAAACTTGTGGCGGCGGAAAAAGTATTTCGTGGACTCCCCTGAGGGTTTCTGATTTTTTGGGAATTTATAGTGGTGGAATTAGGTCAAACGGAGCTGAGGTGGGGCCACGAGGGACCAGGGCGCGCCTATCCCCCCTGGCGCGCCCTGGTGGCTCGTGGCCACCTCCTCTGGCGTCTGGTCTTCTCCCGAAGCTTCTAGTGTTTAACTTGTCCAGAAAAAAATCTCCAAAAAGTTTCGTGGCATTTGGACTTCGTTTGGTATTGATTTTCTGTAAAACCAAAAACAGGCAGAAAATAGCAACTGGCACTAGGCACTAAGTTAATAGGTTAGTCCCAAAAAATGATATATAATTGCTGTAAATGTATATAAAAACATCCAAGATTGATAATATAACAGCATGGAACAATCAAAAATTATAGATACGTTGGAGACGTATCAACCCCCTTCAACCCTAGCCCCCCCATTCACCCCCTCGCACGCCTCTCCCTCTCTGATCTCGCTCCTCCCCGAGCGCAGCCGTCGTCGCGTTGCCTCGCCACCGCAGCCACCGGCCTCCCCTCGCCGTTCCGAGATGTCCAAGAGCAACCTCGTCCTCGCCTACGTCGTCTACATCGACCCGTTCGAGCTCAACGCCACCACAGCGCGGGATCGGCTCCGTCTTCCACCTTCGGCCGCCGTGGATCTCCGCCGGGGATCGTCGTCTTCGAGCCCTCCCCGAGCACACCCAGCTTCTCTCCGAGTCCGCTGTGAGCACCGCCTACCTCCTCGCCTTTTTCCAAGCTCAGATTCGAGCTCGAGCACGCTCGCCGCCACACCCGTAGCTCCGGTGCCGCCGCGCTTGTTCCTGCCATGGCCTGGGCTCGCGCCCGTCGATGCCGAGCATGGCATCGTGATACTAGCCCTCCTAGGATGGCCAGCGAGCCCCTTATCCGCCCCGTTAGTGCCCGTAGCCGTCCAGTCGTTGAGCTCCGCCACTACCGCCGCCCGGCCGTCGCCGTTGCCAGCGATTCCGGCCACCCCACGACCTCCCACGGGCTCCTCTGGGTGCGCGCGAGCCTGGGCATCCTCCTGGTGCCCTCAGATAGCCCTCCCGTCGTCTGTGGTCACCGGCGCGCGCGCGCCGGCATTTAAACATCGGTGGGACCCACTCGTCAGGTGGTTAGGGACTAACCACACGGCTAACAGCCACTGACTGGTGGGTCCGGGTACTGTAGCAGTTAGTTAAATTAAATAAAATCTAATAGTTAGCTCAGCCACTGACATCTGGGTCCCACCCCTGCTAATTACCCCTTTTGATTAATTAGACCCTATTAACTATTTTAGTCACTGACAGCTGGGTCCCACTGGGCCCAGTTGACCAGTCAAACCTGCTGACTGGGCTGGTCCCAGTCAATGACAGGTGGTCCCACTGGACCCACTGTCCAGTCAACATTAACCCAGTCAACTGCTGACTGTGCAGTTGACTGGGCCCACTGTCAGCCACACAAGCACATCTGTGGGTACACTTTCTGTGTACCCATAGCATTTAACATTTAATTTATTTCAAAATTAAATTAAATTTCAGAAATTCCAGAAAATGAATAAAACTTTGAAAAATCATATAAAATAAACCGTAACTCGGATGCAAATAATTTATATATGAAAAATGATCAGAAAAATATGACGAATCTGAATATGTCATCCACATACCTGCCACACCCCTCTAACATGATGAACATGGAACCTTCCCCTCCGGATCAATATACCGATAAGCACCTGGAGCTGGGAAAATATTCCCGGATATTTTCCCGCTCTGTTTAAAATACCTAACACTGCATTAGGACACCCCTATCATAACCTACCGGCATGTCGTGCATCTGTGTTGCATCTGTGTGCTTTATATTTACTGTTTCTTCCCCCTCTTCTCTCCGGTAGACTCCGAGACTGACGCTGCTCCTGAGTACGACTACGTCGTCGATGACCCTTCTTCCTTTTCAGCAAGAGCTTCCAGGCAAGCAAAACCCCCTTGATCATCCCTATATCGCCTATTCCTTCTCCCCCATGCTTGCATTAGATTTTGCTACTGTAATTGATTGCTCCTAATTTGATGCATAGCTTATTTTTGTAACTGCTGTTGATTCCTTACCTGCTATCCTAAATGCTTAGTATAGGTTGGTTAGCGATCCATCAGTGGCCCCTCACCCTTGTCCCTGTTGCCCCGCTTTGTTACTGGTGCCCCGATCAATGTGATCGATGTTCAGAGACCGACACAGCACCGCACACCCCCTTAGTTGTATGACTCTGCAGAGCTACTATCGAGTGCCGAGGGTGATACCTCCTACCTCACTCCTGATGATATCTCTGTAGCGTAGCTAGTCGGTTGTGGGTTACCGAGGGTGATTCCTCTTTCACCACCTCCGATGAAGCCTCTGTCATGCAACCCCTCAAGTGTGGACCCATCGAGGGTGATTCCTCTGAGTTCACCTTGACGGTTACATCGAGTAGGAATCCAATGAGGGTGATTCCTCGGATTCCACCTTGATGTTACGGACACACGGTTACCCTAATTTTACTTCAGTTCCCTGTTGAAGTCGGGTCGACCCCGAGGGGTACCCGCGAGAGATGGGAAGTCGGGTTGACCGTGAGGGTACCCGCGAGATAATTACGTGGCACGGCCGGGCAGGCAGACCGCCCCAGGAGTGGGATAGGGCCTGGCCCTTGCCGTAAGTCCACGAGATGGGGCGACGGGGTCACATGTTTGTGGATCTCTGCTCGTTTCCGCAAGCTCCCAATGCACTAACGGATTTGGGTATTTGATCTGAGTTGGCCACTGGCCTATACGCACTACCACCACGCGGGATAATGGTTTAATGGGGCCCTCAGCGCCGTATGTATCAGCCGAAAGCTCTGTCAGACGTCCAGCTGAGCATTGTGGCACGGTCGGATTGTGCCATCCAGGAGAGGGGTGGCGCTGGTATCCACCATCCTCACAACGACCCGGAGTGCAAAGGGCGATGGGCCCAAGACCCCTGAGCACTTAGGATGTAGACCGGCTGGGACCTCTCTGCGGAGCCTAGGTAGGACTATGTCGTGTCGATCAGCCGAGGCCGGGCATGACCCAGAAAAGTGTGTCCGGCCAGAATTAATCGAGCGTGTTGGGAAACAGTAGTGCACCCCTGCAGGGAAGATTATCTATTCGAACAGCCGTGTCCACGGTAACAGGACGCTCAGTGTTGTATCCCGATCTACTACAACTTGAACTGGATACATGTTAATTAATTGTAAGCTCCGGGATTGCTTTCTCGCAGGGAGTCGAGGAAGGATCTCTGGGCATGGCTACTATTATACTTGTTGCTACTACTATATTTATGTACTAATCTACACTCTTCTAATGCTGCAAGGCGCTGCAAGATTCTAGTCTTCGATAGGCTAGGCCTTCCCCTCTATTCTGGCATTTCTGCAGTATAGTCCACAGATACAGCCTCTTCATTTGATACCGATGCATAAATAGAATAGTTCTGATGTAAGTCTTGCGAGTACTTTGGATGAGTACTCACGGTTGCTTTGCTACCTCTTTTTCCCCATACCCGATTGCTGCGTTCAGATGATGGAGCCCCGGAGCCAGCTGACCCCGTCGACAACTACTACTATCCCGACGGAGCCTACTACTACATGGAGACCGACAACCAGGAGTAGTTAGGAGGCTCCCAGGCAGGAGGCCTGTGCCTTTTTGATCTAGATGTCGTTGTTTTGCTCAGCCTTCTTAAGGCAAACTTGTTTAGTTATGTCTGTACCCAGACATTGTTGCTTCCGCTGACTGTTGTGTAACTCAAGCTTTTGTATTCGAGCCCTCGAGGCCCCTGGCTTGTAATATAAAGCTTGTATTATTTTATTTTGTGTCTAGAGTTGTGTTGTGATATCTTCCCGTGAGTCCCTAGGCTTGATCGTGCGCATTTGCGTGTATGATTAGTGCACGGTCGAGTCGGGGGCGTCACACTTATATCTATTTAGAGAGTCAACAGGAACTGGTCATTCACATGGTTAGTCATAAAATCCTACATAAAACTTGTAGATCACTGAATATGATATGTTTGATTCCTTGCAATAGTTTTGCGATATAGAGATGGTAATATGTGGGAGGTACTAGTGAATGATTGTGGTTTAGTAGGAATATTGGTGTTAAGGTTTGTGATTCCCGAAGCATGCACGTATAGTCTCTCGTTATGCTAAGAAGTTGGAGCATGATTTATTATTGATTGTCTTCCTTTGCGTGGAGGTCAGTGATACGTCTCCAACGTATCTATAATTTATGAAGTATTCATGCCATGTTTACTATAGTTTTGTATGATTTTGGTGCACTTTTATATGGATTCTATATGATTTTTATGGACTAACATATTGACCTAGTGCTCAGTGCCAGTTACTGTTTTCTGCTTGTTTTTGGTTTTCCAGAAAATCCATATCAAATGAAGTCCAAATGCAGCGAAACTTTTTGACGATTTTTTCTGGAAGGAAATGGACCCAGGAAGCTTCGGGGAAGCAGCAGAAGAGCCACAGGGGCCCCACAAGCCACCTGGGCGCGCCACCCCCCAGGCGCGCCCTGGTGCTTCGTGGGGCCCCTGTGGCACCTCTTTGCGTGATTCCAACGCTGAAAAATCATATATATTCAGAAACCCCCGAAAGTTAACCTAGATGAGTTTTTACACCGCCGCAAGCCTCTGTACCTCCACGATCTCATCTACAGCCCTTTTCCGGCACCCTGCCGGAGGGGGAATCATCACCGGAGGCCATCTTCATCATCCCGGCGGTCTCCATGATGAGGAGGGAGTAGTTCACCCTCGGGGCTGAGGGTTTGTACCAGTAGCTATGTGTTTTATCTCTCTCTCTCGCGCGCGTTCTTGATTTGGCATGATCTTGATGTACCGCGAGCTTTGTTAATATAGTTGGATCATATGGTGTTTCATCCCTCTCTATCCTTGTTGTGATGAATCGAATCTTTTCCCTTTGAGGTTTCGTTATTGTTGGATTGAATATTTTAGATTTGAGAACACTTGATGAATGTCTTGCATATGAATACCCGTGGTGACAATGGGGTATTATATTGATTCACTTGATATATGTTTTGGCACTCAACTCACGGATTCCCGTGGTGACATTGGGGTAATCTATGCATAGGGGTTGATGCACGTTTTCATTATCTTTTCTCCGATAGAAACTTTGGGGTGCTCCTTGGAGTTCTTTGTATGGATTGAATATTATGATTATGAAGTTGTTTGATGCATATCGTATAATCAACTCATGGATACTTGTGGTGACATTGGAGTATCTAGGTGACATTAGAGTTGGTTGATGTGTATCATATGGTGTTATTTTAGTACGAACTCTAGGGCTGTTTGTGACACTTATAGGAATGGCTCAATAGATCGATCGGAAAGGATAACTTTGAGGTGGTTTCGTACCCTACAAACAATTTCTATCTTATGTTGTCCGCTAATAGGAACTTTGGAGTGATTCTTTATCGCACGTTGAGGGATTGTTATATGATCCAATTATGTTAGCATTGTTGAGAGATTGCACTAGTGAAAGTATGAACCCTAGGCCTTGTTTCTAAGCATTGCAATACCGTTTATGCTCACTTTTGTTACTTGCTACCTTGCTATTTTTTATTGTTCGCACTACAAAAACCTATATCTACTATCCATACTACACTTGTATCACCATCTCTTCGCCGAACTAGTGCACCTATACAATTTACCATTGCATTGGGTGTGTTGGGGACACAAGAGACTCTTTGTTATTTGGTTGCAGGGTTGTTTGTGAGAGACCATCTTCAACCTACGCCTCCCACGGATTGATAAACCTTAGGTCATCCACTTGAGGGAAAATTGCTACTGTCCTACAAAACTCTGCGCTTGGAGGCCCAACACGAGTCTACAAGAATAAGTTGTGTAGTAGACATCAGTCGGGGGCGCGTGATGGTTAACTCCTACCAACCTCCCCTTTAGGGGCATGCGTAGTAGTACTTTGCTTCGAGTCCTAATAAACTTTCGCAATAAGTATGTGAGTTCTTTATGACTAATGTGAGTCCATGGATTATACGCACTCTTACCTTTCCACAATTTGCTAGCCTCTTCGGTACCGTGCATTGCCCTTTCTCACCTCGAGAGTCGGTGGAAACTTCGCCGGTGCATCCAAACCCCGTGATATGATATGCACTATCACACATAAGCCTCATTATATCTTCCTCAAAACAGCCACCATACCTACCTATTATGGCATTTCCATAGCCATTCCGAGATATATTGCCATGCAACTTCCATCATCATCATATACATGACTTGAGCATTCATTGTTATATTGCTTTGCATGATCGTAAGATAGCTAGCATGATATTTTCATGGCTTGTCCGTTTTTTGATATCTTTGCCACGCTAGATCATTGCACATCCTGGTACACCGCCAGAGGCATTCATATAGAGTCATATTGTTCTAGATACCGAGTTGTAATATTGAGTTGTAAGTAAATAAAAGTGTGATGATCATCATTATTAGAGCATTGTCCCAGTGAGGAAAAGAAAAAAAGAAAAAAAAGAGGCCAAAAAGAGCCCAATAAAAAAAAGAAAAAAGAAAAAAAGAGAAAAAAATGAAATGAGAGAAAAAGAGAGAAGGTGCAATGTTACTATCCTTTTACCACACTTGTGCTTCAGAGTAGCACCATGTTCTTCATATAGAGAGTCTCCTATGTTGTCACTTTCATATACTAGTGGGAATTTTTCATTATAGAACTTGGCTTGTATATTCCGATGATGGGCTTCCTGAAATGCCCGAGGTCTTCATGAGCAAGCAAGTTGGATGCACACCCACTTAGTTTTCAGTTTGAGTTTTCATACACTTATAGCTCTTAGTGCATCCGTTGCATGGTAATCCCTACTCCTCGCATTGACATCAACTGATGGGCATCTCCATAGCCCGTTGATTAGCCGCGTCGATGTGAGACTTTCTTCCTTTTTTGTCTTCTCCATATTAATCTCTACCACCGCATTCTATTCCACCCATAGTGCTATATCCATGGCTTGCGCTCATGTATTGCGTGGGGGTTGAAAAAGCTGCAGCGCGTTAAAAAGTATGAACCAATTGCTTGGCTGACACCGGGGTAGTACATGATTTATATTTTGTGTTAAGAAGATGGAGCATGACAAGGCTATATGATTTTGTAGGGATAGCGTTCTTTAGCATTTTTATTCTGAAAAGCATGATTGTTTGTTGGGATGCCTGAGTATTGATGTCTTTATGTCAAATTATAAACTATTGCTTTGAATCACTTGTGTCTTAATATTCATACCATGATTAGATTACATGATCAAGGTTATGCTAGGTAGCATTCCACATCAAAAATTATCTTTTTTATCATTTACCTACTCGAGGATGAGCAGGAATTAAGCTTGGGGATGCTGATATGTCTCCGTCGTATCTATAATTTTTGATTGTTTCATGCCAATATTTTACAACTTTCACATATTTTTGGCAACATTTTATATTATTTTTGGGACTAACATATTGATCCAGTCCCCAGTGCCAGTTCCTGTTTTCTGCTTGTTTTTTGTTTCACGGAAAATCCATATCAAACGAAGTCCAAATGCAATAAAATTTTAAGGAGAATTAGTTTGGAATATATGTGATTTTTGGGAGGTGGAATCAATGCAAACGGAGGCCCACAGCCTCCACAAGCCACCTGGGCGCGGGCCCCCTGGCGCGCGGTGGTGCCTCGTGGGCACACCGTAAGTCAGTTGGGGCTCTTCTTCGGCCGCAAGGAAGCTAATATCCGGATAAAAATCGTGTTAAAATTTCAGCGCAATCGGAGTTACGGATCTCCGGGAATTTAAGAAATGGTGAAAGGCCAGAAAACAGGAATGCGAAACAGAAGAGAATAGAGAGAGAGATCCAATCTCGGAGGGGCTCTTGCTCCTCCACCCCCATGGCAGCCATGGACTAGAGGGCAAACTCTCCTCCTATCTAGAGGGGAGGCCAAGGAAGAGGAAGAAGGAGGGGGGCTCTCTCCCCCTCTCTTCCGGTGGCGCCGGAGCGCCGCCGGGGGAACCATCGTGATGGTGATCTACACCAACAACTTCGCCGCCGTCAACACCAACTCTCTCCCCCTCTATGCAGCGGTGTAACCTATATTTTCCCGCTGTAATTCTCTACTTAAACATGGTGCTTAACCCTATATATTATTATCCAATGATATGTGGCAATTCTATGATGTTTGAGTAGATTCGTTTTGTCCTATGGGTTGATTGATGATCGTGATTGGTTTGAGTTGTATGTTTTATTTTGGTGCTGTCCTATGGTGCCCTCCGTGTCACGCAAACATGAGGGATTCCCGCTGTAGGGTTTGCAATACATTCATAATTCTCTTACAGTGGGCGGCTAGAGTGACAGAAGCTTACACCCGAGTAAGGGGGTTGTTGCGTATGGGAGTAAAGAGGACTTGTTACTTAATGCTATGGTTGGGTTTTACCTTAATGATCTTTGGTAGTTGCGGATGCTTGCTAGAGTTCCAATCATAAGTGCATATGATCCAAGTACGGAAAGTATGTTAGCTCATGCCTCTCGCTCATATAAAAGTGCAATAATGATTACCGGTCTAGTTATCGATTGCCTATGGACAAATCGTTCTCTTGTGTTACAAAAGCTTTCTACTAAACAACTAACTTTTATTATCTCGCAAATTACTCGTAGTTTTATTCTCAGTAAGTACTTCTAGTTTTATTCTGCAAACTATCCTACTACACCTACAAAGTACTTCTAGTTTCATACTTGTTATAGGTAAAGCGAATGTCAAGTGTGCGTAGAGTTGTATCGGTGGTCGATAGAACTTGAAGGGAATATTAATTCTACCTTTAGCTCCTCGTTGGGTTTGACACTCTCATTTATCAAAAAAGCTACAATTGATCCCCTATACTTGTGGGTTATCTGGTGGCCCAATCCTTTTTGTAGCAAAGGACAATCCGGAACGAACTTATATAATAAGCAAAGCGTTCTCGAGGACACATGGGAATTTCATCTAGTCACTTTCATCATGTTTGTTTGATTCGCATTCGCTACTTTGATAATTTGATATGTGGGTGGACCGGTGCTTGGGTGCTGTTCTTACTTGAACAAGCCTCCCACTTATGATTACCCCCTCTCGCAAGCATCCGCAACTACGAAAGAAGAATTAAGATAACTCTAACCATAGTATGAAACATATGGATCCAAATCAGCCCCTTACGGAATAGCGCATAAACTAGGGTTTAAGCTTCTGTCACTCTAGCAACCCATCATATAATTACTACTACACAATGCCTTCCCTTAGGCCCAAAGATGGTGAAGTGTCATGTAGTCGACGTTCACACGACGCCACTAAAGGAAGCAACAACATACATATCATCAAAATATTGAACGAATACCAAATTCACATGATTACTTATCACAAGACTTCTCCCATGTCCTCAAGAACAAAAGTAACTACTCACAGATCATATTCATGTTCCAGATCATAGGGGTATTGAATAGCATTAAGGATCTGAATATATAATCTTCCACCAAATAAACCAACTAGCATCAACTACGAGATGTAATCAACACTACTAGCAACCCACAGGTACCAATCTGTGGTTTTGAGACAAAGATTGAATACAAGAGATGAACTAGGGTTTGAGATGAGATGGTGCTGGTGAAGATGTTGATGAAGATTGGTCCTCCCATGATGAGAGGGTCGTTGGTGATGTCGATGGCTTCGATTTCCCCCTCCCGGAGGGAAGTATCCCCGGCGGAATCGCTCCGCCGGAGAGCAAAATAGCTCCTGCCCAGGTTCCGCCTCGAGACGGCGGCACTTCGTTATGAAAGTCTTCTCCTTATTTTTTCTCGGGCAAATCGCTTCATATAGCAGAAGGAGGGGGCCAGAGGCCAGCTGTGGGCCCCACAAGGCATCAGGGCGCGCCCAGGGGGGCCGCGCCCTGTTGCCTTGTGGGTAACTAGTGGGTCCCCTCTGGTATTTCTTTTCTCCAGTATTTTTTATATATTCAATAAAAAATCTCCGTGAAATTTCAGGTCAATTGGAGCTCTTTAGATTAGGTATCTCTGATGTGGCTATTTCAGGTCCAGAATTCCAGCTGCCGGCATTCTCCCTCTTCATGTAAATCTTGCAAATTAAGAGAGAAAAGGCATAAGAATTGTACCATAAAGTGAAATAATGATCAAAAACATAATGAATAACAGTAGGAAATCATGATGCAAATTGGACGTATCAACTCCCCCAAGCTTAGACCTTGCTTGCCCTCAAGCGAAAAGTCGAAATCGATAATCATGACCACATGTTTAGAGAGAGAGACGTCGATAAAAATAAAATACGGACATGGAGCATCATGATCTTTATTATAACCGCAATATATCATCATAAAACTTCTCATGAAAAAGTGACAATTCATCCACAAGTTAAAGTATGAACCATAAACCAAATTGAAAACTAACAAACTATGATCTCAGTCACTGAAGCAATTGCAATTCATCATATTATCAGAAAGAGTCTATGTAAGAGCTTTGATTAGCAAATTCACATACTCAACTATCATTTAGTCTTCTATGATTGCTGACACTCACGTCATACTTATGGGGCAAAAGTTTCAGTCGAACACATAGAAAGATAGGGGCTTATAATTTTGCCTCCCAACGTATTTACCTCAAGGGTAATGTCAACAATAATTGTTGGGGAACGTTGCATGGAAAACAAAAAAAATTCTACGCACACGCAAGATCTATCCATGGAGATGCATAGCTACGAGAGGGGGAGTGTGTCTACGTACCCTCGTAGACCGTAAGCGGAAGCGTTAGAACAACGCGGTTGATGTCGTCGAACAACTTCACGATCCAACCGACCGAGCACCGAACGTACGGCACCTTCGCATTCAGCACACGTTCAGCTCGGTGACGTCCTCGACTTCTTGATCCAGCAAGACGGCGAGGTAGTGGATGAGTTCCGGCAGCACGACGGCGTGGTGACGGTGATGGTGATGCTATCTCTGCAGGGCTTCGCCCAAGCACTGCGAAAATATGACCAAGGGACGGAACTGTGGAGGGTGGCGCCGCACACGGCTAAGACAATGTTGTGTCCTTTGGGGCGCCCCCTCTCCTCTATTTATATATGTGTAGGGGCTTGGAGTAGAAGGAATAGTGCCACGTGAATAGTAACCGTGAATAGTACACACGTGGACTTGGACTCCAAAGTCCAATCCTATTCCTACTAGGACTCTCCCTTTTTTTCCTTCCCTAGATGCGTGGGCTTTTGAGGACTAGGTGCGCCTGGCCCAATAAGGCCAGGGCGCCTCCCCTTAGCCCATGCCAGCCCTTTGGCACGTGGTGGACCCACTTGTGGACTTCCGGACCCCTCCGAAATTCTCCGGAACCTTCTGGAAGCTTCCCGGAACATGTATTTGACATTCAAGAAAGCAGTAGCAATAAACAGAACGATCATATGCTAAGCTAACGGATGGGTCTTGTCCATCACATCATTCTCCTAATGATGTGATCCCGTTATCAAATGACAACTCATGTCTATGGTTAGGAAACCTTAACCATCTTTGATCAACGAGCTAGTCTAGTAGAGGCTCACTAGGGACACGGTATTTGTTTATGTATTCACACATGTATTTAAGTTTCTGGTCAATACAATTCTAGCATGAATAATAAACCTTTATCATGAACAAGGAAATATAAAATAATAACAACTTTATTATTGCCTCTAGGGCATATTTCCATCACTCTCCCACTTGCACTAGAGTCAATAATCTAGATTACATAGTAATGAATCTAACACCCATGGAGTCTTGGTGCTGATCATGTTTTGCTCGTGGAAGAGGCTTAGTCAATGGTTCTGCCACATTCAGATCCATGTGTACTTTGCAAATTTCTATGTCTCCATCCTTGACATATTCACGAATGGAGTTGAAGCGTCTCTTGATGTGTTTGGTCTTCTTGTGAAACCTAGGCTCCTTGGCTATGGCAATTGCTCCAGTGTTGTCACAAAAGATTGTCATTGGATCCGATGCACTAGGTATTACACCTAGATCGGATATGAACTCCTTCATCCAGACTCCTTCATGTGCTGCTTCCGAAGCAGCTATGTATTCTGCTTCACACGTAGATCCCGCCACGACGCTCTGCTTGGAACTGCACCAACTGACAGCTCCACCATTTAATATAAATACGTATCCGGTTTGTGACTTAGAGTCATCCGGATCAGTGTCGAAGCTTGCATCGACGTAACCCTTTACGATGAGCTCTTCGTCACCTCCATAAACGAGAAACATGTCCTTGGTCCTTTTCAGGTACTTCAGGATATTCTTGACCGCTGTCCAGTGATCCACTCCTGGATTACTCTGGTACCTCCCTGCCAAACTTATGGCAAGGCACACATCAGGTCTGGTACACAGCATGGCATACATAATAGAACCTATGGCTGAGGCATAGGGAATGACTTTCATTTTCTCTATATCTTCTGCCGTGGTCGGGCATTGAGTCTGACTCAACTTCACACCTTGCAAGACAGGCAAGAACCCTTTCTTTGACTGATCCATTTTGAAGTTCTTCAAAACTTTGTCAAGGTATGTGCTTTGTGAAAGTCCTATCAAGCGTCTTGATCTATCCCTATAGATCTTGATGCCCAATATATAAGCAGCTTCACCGAGGTCTTTCATTCAAGTATCCTTTTATGCCATCCAGAAATTCTATATCATTTCCAATCAACAATATGTCATCCACATATAATATTAGAAATGCTACAGAGTTCCCACTCACTTTCTTGTAAATACAGGCTTCACCGTAAGTCTGTACAAAACCATATGCTTTGATCACCTCATCAAAGTGTATATTCCAACTCCGAGATGCTTGCACCAGTCCATAGATGGACCGCTGGAGCTTGCACACTTTGTTAGCACCCTTAGGATCGACAAAACCTTCTGGTTGCATCATATACAACTCTTCTTTGAGAAAACCATTAAGGAATGCAGTTTTGACATCCATTTGCCAGATTTCATAATCATAAAATGCGGCATTTGCTAACATGATTCGGACAGACTTAAGCATCGCTACGGGTGAGAAAGTCTCATCGTAGTCAACCCCTTGAACTTGTCGAAAACCTTTCGCGACAAGTCGAGCTTTGTAGACAGTGATATTACCATCAGCATCTGTCTTCCTCTTAAAAATCCATTTATTCGCAATGGCTTGCCGATCATCGGGCAAGTCCACCAAAGTCCACACTTTGTTCTCATACATGGATCCTATCTCAGATTTCATGGCCTCAAGCCATTTGTCGGAATCCGGGCTTATCATAGCTTCTTCATAGTTCGTAGGTTCACTGTTGTCTAACAACATAACTTCTAGAACAGGATTACCGTACCACTCTGGTGCGGAACGTACTCTGGTCGACCTACGAAGTTCAGTAGTAACTTGATCTGAAGTTTCATGATCTTCACCATTATCTTCCTCTCTTATTGGTGTAGGCATCACAGGAACGGTTTTCTCTGATGAGCTACTTTCCAATTCGAGAGAAGGTACAATTACCTCATCAAGTTCTACTTTCCTCCCACTCACTTCTTTTGAGAGAAACTCCTTCTCTAGAAAGGACCCATTCTTGGCAACAAAGACCTTGCCTTCGGATCTGTGGTAGAAGGTGTACCCAATTGTTTCTTTAGGGTATCCTACGAAGACGCACTTCTCCGCTTTGGGTCTGAGCTTATCAGGTTGAAGCTTTTTCACATAAGCATCACATCTCCAAACTTTAAAAAACGACAGCTTAGGTTTCTTGTCAAACCACAGTTCATACGGTGTCATCTCAATGGATTTAGACGGTGCCCTATTTAACATGAATGCAGCTGTCTCTAATGCATAACCCCAAAACGATAGTGGCAAATCGGTAAGAGACATCATAGAACACAGCGTATCCAATAAAGTACGGTTACGACGTTCAGACACACCATTACGCTGTGGTGTTCCAGGTGGCGTGAGTTGTGAAACAATTCCACATTTTCTTAAATGAAGGCCAAACTCATAACTCAAATATTCGCCTCCGCGATCGGATCGTAGAAACTTTATTTTCTTGTTACGATGATTCTCTACTTCACTCTGAAATTCTTTGAACTTTTCAAATGTTTCAGACTTGTGTTTCATCAAGTAGATATACCCACACCTACTCAAATCATCTGTGAAGGTTAGAAAATAACGATACCCGCCGCGTGCTTCAACATTCATCGGACCGCATACATCGGTATGTATTATTTCCAACAAATCAGTAGCTCGCTCCATTGTTCCGGAGAACGGAGTTTTAGTCATCTTGCCCATGAGGCATGGTTCGCAAGTATCAAATGATTCATAATCAAGAGATTCCAAAAGTCCATCAGCATGGAGTTTCTTCATGCGCTTTACACCAATATGACCTAAATGGTAGTGCCACAAGTATGTTGCACTATCATTATCAACTTTGCATCTTTTGGCATCAATATTATGAATATGTGTATCACTACGATCGAGATTCAACAAGAATAAACCATTCACAAGGGTGCATGATCACGAGGGATATTATTCATATAAACAGAATAACCATTATTCTCTGACTTAAATGAATAACCGTCTTGCAATAAACAATATCCAGATATAATGTTTTATGCTCAACGCTAGCACCAAATAACCATTATTTAGGTTTAATACTAATCCCGAAGGTATTACGAGCGTGTCGATATTGATCATATCAATCTTGGAGACACTTCCAACACATATCGTCACCTCGCCCTCAGCTAGTCTCCGTTACTCTGCAGCTCCTGCTTCAAGTTACTAATATTAGCAACTGAATCGGTATCAAATACCCAGACGCTGCTAGGAGCACTAGTGAGGTACATATCAATAACATGTATATCAAATATACCTTTGTTCACTTTGCCATCCTTCTTATCCGCCAAATACTTGGGGCAGTTCCGCTTCCAGTGACCAGTTCCTTTGCAGTAGAAGCACTCAGTTTTAGGCTTGGGTCCAACTTTGGGTTTCATCGTGGGAGCGGCAGCTTGCTTGCCGTTCTTCTTGAAGTTCCCCTTCTTTCCCTTGCCCTTTTTCTTGAAACTAGTGGTCTTGTTAACCATCAACACTTGATGCTCCTTCTTGATTTCTACCTCTGCCGATTTCAGCATCGCGAAGAGCTCAGGAATTGTCTTCTCCATCCCTTGCATATTATAGTTCATCACGAAGCCTTCATAGCTTGGTGGCAGTGACTGAAGAACTCTGTCAATAACACTCTCATCTGGAAGATCAATTCCCAGCTGAGTCAAGTGGTTGTGGTATCCAGACATTCTGAGTATGTGTTCACTGACAGAACTGTTCTCCTCCATCTTACAGCTGAAGAACTTGTTGGAGACTTCATATCTCTCAACCCGGGCATTAGCTTGAAATATCAATTTTAGCTCCTGGAACATCTCATATGCTCCATGGTGTTCAAAACGCTTTTGTAGTCCCGGTTCTAAGCTGTAGAGCATGGCACACTGAACTATCGAGTAGTCATCAGATCGAGCCTACCAGGCGTTCACAACGTCTGCAGCAGCTCCTGCAGCAGGTCCATCGCCTAGCGGTGCATCAAGGACATAATCCTTCTGTGCAGCAATGAGGATAATCCTCAAGTTACGGACCCAGTCCATGTAATTGCTACCATCATCTTTCAACTAAGCTTTCTCTAGGAACGTATCAAAAACAGGGGAGCTACAACGCGAGCTATTGATCTACAACATAATTTGCAAAGACTATCAGGACTAAGTTCATGATAAATTAAGGTCAATTAATCAAATTACTAATGAACTCCCACTTAAATTAACATCCCTCAAGTTAACTAAGTGATACATGATCCAAATCAACTAGACCATGTCCGATCATCACGTGAGATGGGATAGTCATCAATGGTGAACATCTCCATGTTGATCATATCTACTATATGACTCATGTTCGACCTTTCGGTCTCCAGTGTTCCGAGACCATGTCTGTACATGCTAGGCTCGTCAAGTTTAACCCAAGTATTCTGCTTGTGTAAAACTGGCTTACACCCGTTGTATGTGAACGTAGAATCTATCACACCCGATCATCACGAGGTGCTTCGAAACGACGAACTTTAGCAACGGTGCATACTCGGGGAGAACACTTTTATCTTGAAATTTAGTGAAGGGATCATCTTATAATGCTACCGTCGTTCTAAGCAAAATAAGATGCATAAAGGATAAACATCACATGCAATCAAAATATGTGACATGATATGGCCATCATCATCTTGTGCTTTTGATCTCCATCTCCAAAGCATCATCATGATCTCCATCGTCACGTCGTGGTCGTCTCGCCAACTATTGCTTCTACAACTATTGCTAACGCATAGCAATAAAGTAAAAAATTACATGGCGCTTGCATTTCATACAATAAAGAGACAACCATAAGGCTCCTACCGGTTGCCGATAAATTACAAAACATGATCATCTCATATAATAACGTATATCACATCATGTCTTGACCATATCACATCACAGCATACCCTGCAAAAACAAGTTAGACGTCCTCTACTTTGTTGTTGCAAGTTTTACGTGGCTGCTACGGGCTTCTAGCAAGAACCGTTCTTACCTATGGCACAAAACCACAACGGTGATTTATCAAGTTTGCTGTTTTAACCTTCAACAAGGACCGGCCGCAGTCAAATTTGATTCAACTAAAGTAGGAGAAACAGACACCCGCCAGCCACCTTTATGCAAAACAAGTTGCATGTCTGTCGGTGGAACCGGTCTCATGTACGTGGACATGTAAGGTTGGTCCGGGCCGCTTCAAGTTATAATACCGCCGAATCAAAATAAGACGTTGGTGGTAAGCAGTATGATGATCACCGCCCACAACTCTTTGTGTTCTACTCGTGCATATCATCTACGCATAGACCGGGCTCATGATGCCACTGTTGGGGAACGTTGCATGGAAAACAAAAAAAATTCTACGCACACGCAAGATCTATCCATGGAGATGCATAGCTACGAGAGGGGGAGTGTGTCTACGTACCCTCGTAGACCGTAAGCGGAAGCGTTAGAACAACGCGGTTGATGTCGTCGAACAAGTTCACGATCCGACCGACCGAGCACCGAACGTACGGCACCTCCGCGTTCAGCACACGTTCAGCTCGGTGACATCCTCGACTTCTTGATCCAGCAAGATGACGAGGTAGTGGATGAGTTCCGGCAGCACGACAGCGAGGTGACGGTGATGGTGATGCTATCTCCGCAGGGCTTCGCCCAAGCACTGCGAAAATATGACCGAGGGACGGAACTGTGGAGGGTGGCGCCGCACACGGCTAAGACAATGTTGTGTCCTTTGGGGCGCCCCCTCTCCTCTATTTATATATGTGTAGAGGCTTGGAGTAGAAGGAATAGTGCCACGTGAATAGTAACCGTGAATAGTACACACGTGGACTTGGACTCCAAAGTCCAATCCTATTCCTACTAGGACTCTCCCTTTTTTCCTTCCCTAGCTGCGTGGGCTTTTGAGGACTTGGTGCGCCTGGCCCAATAAGGCCAGGGCGCCTCCCCTTAGCCCATGCCAGCCCTTTGGGACATGATGGACCCACTTGTGGACTTCTAGACCCCTCCGGAATCCTCCGGAACTTTCTGGAAGCTTCCCGGTACAATACCAAAAAAACTGCACCTTTTTCCGGAACCCAAAATATGACTTCCCATATATAAATCTTTACCTCTCGACCATTCCAAGACTCCTCGTGACGTCCGGGATCTCATCCGGGACTCCGAACAATATTCGGTTACCAATTCACATAACTCATATAACACTATATCGTCAACGAACGTTAAGCGTGCGGACCCTATGGGTTCGGGAATGATGTAGACATGACTGAGACGCCTCTCCGGTCAATAACCAATAGCGGAACCTGGATGCTCATATTGGTTCCTACATATTGTCAGGACCGGTTTTCCAGGATATTAATTCCCAGTAAATGGCCATTGTGCTCATCAGTCCCAGGATTACTGTTAGCTGATGAGGCACAATCTTGATATAGAAATTCCAAGAAAAATACAATATTTGAAGTACACGACCAAGGAGGTCTCTGAGTACAACAAAAATTTCTCTAGTGGTTGATGGCGGAAGCGGTTTGCGGATCATCAGCATCTACGGGACTCCATTTCCCATAGGAACAGCTGACCTGGATAACTCCTATCTTCGCGAGGCTGCTATCATCGTTGACTAGGTTCCGGGCTGTCGCCGTTGCACTCCTCTCCAAGCAAGAAATCTGGCCAAGATAATAGCCAGGGACAAGCCAGTGAGTACTTTGAATGTACTCGCAAACATTATGAACACAGGTATAATATAACAGATGATAATCATGCACTGAAATATTCTATGATCACTTAGTTAGTCACGAAATAAAATTCATGACGCACGCAAGCAGGTTATATATAAAACATGAATAAACAATCAGAGATTAAAAATCAAAAGCATCGATCGGGTGTCTGAAGTGACGCCTCGAAAAGATAATAATAAGAAACATGCCTTAGTCGGGCGTCTGAGCGACGCCACATAAAGGGCTTATGAGGGAAAATAAATAACAAGCATGCCACAGTCGGGCGTCTGAGCAACACCACATAAAGGGCTTATAAGGGAAAATAAATAACAAGCATGCCACCGTCGGGCATCTGAGCGACACCACCTAAAGGGCTTATAAGGAAAATAAATAACAAGCATGCCACAGTCGGGCGTCTGAGCGACACCACATACAGGGCTTATAAGGAAAATAAATAATAAGCATGCCACAGTCGGGCGTCTGAGCGACACCACATAAAGGGCTTATAAGGAAAATAAATAACAAGCATGCCACAGTCGGGCGTCTGAGCGACACCACCTAAAGGGCTTATAAGGAAAATAAATAACAAGCATGCCACAGTCGGGCGTCTGAGCGACACCACATAAAGGGCTTATAAGGAAAATAAATAACAAGCATGCCACAGTCGGGCGTCTGAGCGACACCACCTAAAGGGCTTATAAGGAAAATAAATAACAAGCAAGCCACAGTCGGGCGTCTGAGAGACACCACATAAAGGGCTTATAAGGAAATAATCACAACGAGTATCCAGGAGGTAGAACCATCCCAAGGATACTCAAATATACAAATAATAAAAATGGTTAGTCCACAATAATAATAGTCATAATCATCATTTGTCACATGTCATGATCAATATTCTGGTTTAGAAGTTTTTCTCCGAAGACCGACACTAAGACCGACACTTGACCCATCCCAGACTGTAGTCCTTAACCGCGGACACGGCTATTCGAATAGATGTAAACTCTGCAGAGGGTGTACTCTTTACCCACGAGTAACGGATTCCCTTAGTCCACCGGGACTAATTCCGTTTACGGTCTTTGAATTGAAAACACACCTAACTCGCATACACCAGCTTAACTTACCGATGCCTGGAATCACCCACGTCACTCGTTAAGCAAAACTCTAAGTGGGGAGGCTACAACCTCGATTAGCATGGGATCAAATTTATACCGCGCGCTACTAAGGGGTGCCCCCCTCTCGGTCCCAACCGGAAACACCCATGCCCCCGGACCAGGTGGCATGCCTACCGGATGCACCCGGTATCTTCCACCATGGCCTCTCTGCACGGTGTGTGCCAAGAAAGGGGTTGACAACTTACTGAACCATACCCTACCTGCGATAGGGACAAGTGGTAGCACGAAACAAGTATGGGGGTTACTGGAACAAGACTCGATCTATGGTCGACTCAGGAGGCTTATGTGTTCCCTGCATGGTTAGCACAACAAATATTTTTCCACACTCTCAGGCAGAATCACCACTAATCCCATCCCATCATGCCTCACTGACCATTCTCGCTCCAACGAGATCTCAGCACCAAGCTCATGTCTACCCAAGACAGAGACTTATCCTGGATTCCTTCCAGTAGGCAGGGGTGGCACAAGGTGGTGACTACTGCCACAAGCATCTCAAGTTTAATAGCAAGAATCATTATCATGCATTGCAAGCATAATCACACCTTCACATGAAATAACGCGCACTTCATGTGTTGTAGTTTCATTTGTCACTCCAAAAATCACACAACAAATACTATACCAGGGTTCAGAATGCTTGCCTTTAAGGTGCAGGGAGATGAGGTGCACTCCAAAACCTTTTGAAATTTTTAATCTTCCCTTCAAATCCTAGTTTTGAAAATATTCAAATTAACACATAGTCCAAAACAGTACTGAAAACTTGTTGGAAAATTTTCCAAATAAACATGAAAATAAACTAGATGAAATTTGAGAAACACCAGAAAAAGAATCAGGTCCATTGTAGTTATATTTTAAAAGTTATAGCCAGTCAAAGTCTGGTCAAAACTCTGTTTTTAAATAAAACAGAAAAGAAAACGTTTTTATGACAGAATACGCTTTCGCAACAGGGAGACGTACCGAAGCAGAATACGCTTTCCCGAAACAGAAAACACATGCACGAAAATACGTTTACGAGGGGGAGAGACGTACTTGGGGCTTTACGCTTTCACTTAAGCCAGCGCGGGCCGTCGCTGGGTCACTGACAGTGGGTCCATCGGGCCCACTGGTCAGGTTTGACCAGTCCAACCCGCCTCCCTCCTCCTCTGGTCGAGCGGGGGCGGAGTTCCGGCGACCGTTGCCGGCGAACGGCGGCTTCTCACGGGGCTCTGATGGCGGGGATGGATCCGCCGCTCCAGGGCGATCCTCCCGGTGATCGAAAGGGTCTCGGGGGCGGAGGGGGTCGCCGGTGGCGAGCTCTGAGGCGGGCGGCGCCTACGGGAACAAAAGGGTCTTGGCCTATGGTGGCTCCCAGTCGAAGCTGAGAGGTGGGCTGGCTCCGCGGGGTTGAGGGAAGGCGGATGGTGGCGCGGTTGGGAGCTAGGGGGCCCTGGTCACGATGGATTTGATCGGAATGCGGCGGCGGCCGAAGCTACCGGAGGTGGGGAGGACGACGGCTTCCGGTCGAATTGGAGCTAGGGGCGGCTTGCTACGACATCTAGGAGGATCCTGGAGATACGCTGCGGCTACGTGGTCCTATTTATAGCCCGGGGAGGTCGGTTCCCGCGGCTGCGGATAAGAACGCCGGCGAACCGCCGTTCTGTTGCTGCAGGGCGACGTGGCGATGGCCGGAGCAGGGGCGGCGCTAGCGGACGAGCTTGGGGATAAGGACGGCCTGCTCATGAGGGCAGCTGGCGAGAAGCTGTGGCTTGGGCGGTGCTGCTATGGCAGAAGCTCGCTATGGTCGCCGGCGTGCCGCCAAGGGAGCCCTGACGGCGGCGCTGTGGCGAGACAGGGAACGGTCGAGTCTTATGGCGCGACGCGGCTAATGGGTGAGGATCAGGACGAGTTCGGGGAGGTTTATCCAGGAACGTGCCGGCTCGGGCGCCAGCACGTGCAAAACGCGCGCTCTGCTCGCGCTTCGGGCATGCACTCGAGGTGCTCGACGATTTGCCAGGTCAAGCTATAGGGCTTGGGTGAGGCTGGAAATTCACAGGGTCACTAACGTGGGTTCAAGGGATCTAGTGGACACGCTGACTAGAGCAGAAGAGCAAGTCACAAATCAAAAACCATGTCAATTCTGTTCAGGCACACCAGGTGCTCGACAGAATGCCATGGGCAGCAAGGCAACTCTACTGGTGGCCAAATTCTCCAGGTTGGGGTCTCTCTAGATGCTGGTGATGATGGAAAAGTTAGTTCGGGCAGAACAAAAACTTACTAGTGCAAGTTTTGCAAAACTACAGTTCTGGACAGAAAATAAAGGCTATTATTGCATGCGTCAAAAATATTCCAATGGGTCCAATCTCCTGGACTTAAGGGTTTGGTAGGGTGGACCTCAAGTAGGAAAAATCTGAAGGTCACTATTGCAAAATAAAATAGGGTTGCAGTAGAAAATACCCAACTGGACCAGAGAGCAAAAGAGGATGGTTTGCTCAAATTTTCCAAAACACAAGGTTGGGTTTTTGCATAAAAGTGATCCAGGGACATCACATGACTTCTACAAATTTTGGTGGAATTTATAAATGGAGTTATAAAATAATTGCAGTGCAAATGAGGCCCTAAAAATGGTTAAAATGCTATTAAATGAATTAAAACTTGGCAAATATCATTATAAAGATTATTCCACTGGTTTTTACTAAATGTAATTAAATGATTTAATAAAACATTCAAGCCACACAACATTATTCAAGGGTTTCAGATAGGAGAGAAGAATTCTTGAAGTTCAGACAAAAAGAGTGGCCAAGAAATCAATAGAAAATTCCAGAGAATAGAAAGTAATTATTTCTGGCAACATTTTATTTAATAAAACAATATTAAATTTTTGGGGTGTTACACATATTCCACGAAGATCTTATCGGTTGAACCGCAATGACAACATACATAATTCCCTTTGTCCGTCGGTATGTTACTTGCCCGAGATTCGATCGTCGGTATCTCCATACCTAGTTCAATCTCGTTACCGGCAAGTCTCTTTACTCGTTCCGTAATACATCATCCCATAACTAACTCCTTAGTCACTTTGCTTGCAAGCTTCTTATGATGTGCATTACCGAGAGGGCCCAGAGATACCTCACCGAAACACGGAGTGACAAATCCCAGTCTCGATCCATGCCAACTCAACGGACACCTTCGGAGATACCTGTAGAGCATCTTTATGATCACCCAGTTACGTTGTGACGTTTGATAGCACACAAGGTATTCCTCCGATATCCGGGAGTTGCATGATCTCATGGTCTGAGGAACATGTATTTGACATTCAAGAAAGCAGTAGCAATAAACAGAACAATCATATGCTAAGCTAACGGATGGGTCTTGTCCATCACATCATTCTCCTAATGATGTGATCCGATTATCAAATGAAAACTCATGTCTATGGTTAGGAAACCTTAACCATCTTTGATCAACGAGCTAGTCTAGTAGAGGCTCACTAGGGACACGGTATTTGTTTATGTATTAACACATGTATTTAAGTTTCCGGTCAATACAATTCTAGCATGAATAATAAACCTTTATCATGAACAAGGAAATATAAAATAATAACAACTTTATTATTGCCTCTAGGGCATATTTCCATCAGCCTCCCACTTGCACTAGAGTCAATAATATAGATTACATAGTAATGAATCTAACACCCATGGAGTCTTGGTGCTGATCATGTTTTGCTCGTGGAAGAGGCTTAGTCAACGGGTCTGCCACATTCAGATCCGTGTGTACTTTGCAAATTTCTATGTCTCCATCCTTGACATATTCACGAAAGGAGTTGAAGCGTCTCTTGATGTGTCTGGTCTTCTTGTGAAACCTGGGCTCCTTGGCTATGGCAATTGCTCCAGTGTTGTCACAAAAGATTGTCATTGGACCCGATGCACTAGGTATTACACCTAGATCGTATATGAACTCCTTCATCCAGACTCCTTCATGTGCTGCTTCCGAAGCAGCTATGTATTCTGCTTCACACATAGATCCCGCCACGACGCTCTGCTTGGAACTGCACCAACTGACAGCTCCACCATTTAATATAAATACGTATCCGGTTTGTGACTTAGAGTCATCCGGATCAGTGTCGAAGCTTGCATCGACGTAACCCTTTACGATGAGCTCTTCGTCACCTCCATAAACGAGAAACATGTCCTTGGTCCTTTTCAGGTACTTCAGGATATTCTTGACCGCTGTCCAGTGATCCACTCCTGGATTACTCTGGTACCTCCCTGCCAAACTTATGGCAAGGCACACATCAGGTCTGGTACACAGCATGGCATACATAATAGAACCTATGGCTGAGGCATAGGGAATGACTTTCATTTTCTCTATATCTTCTGCCGTGGTCGGGCATTGAGTCTGACTCAACTTCACACCTTGCAAGACAGGCAAGAACCCTTTCTTTGACTGATCCATTTTGAAGTTCTTCAAAACTTTGTCAAGGTATGTGCTTTGTGAAAGTCCTATCAAGCGTCTTGATCTATCCCTATAGATCTTGATGCCCAATATATAAGCAGCTTCACCGAGGTCTTTCATTCAAGTATCCTTTTATGCCATCCAGAAATTCTATATCATTTCCAATCAACAATATGTCATCCACATATAATATTAGAAATGCTACAGAGCTCCCACTCACTTTCTTGTAAATACAGGCTTCACCGTAAGTCTGTACAAAACCATATGCTTTGATCACCTCATCAAGGTGTATATTCCAACTCCGAGATGCTTGCACCAGTCCATAGATGGATCGCTGGAGCTTGCACACTTTGTTAGCACCCTTAGGATCGACAAAACCTTCTGGTTGCATCATATACAACTCTTCTTCGAGAAAACCATTAAGGAATGCAGTTTTGACATCCATTTGCCAGATTTCATAATCATAAAATGCGGCATTTGCTAACATGATTCGGACAGACTTAAGCATCGCTACGGGTGAGAAAGTCTCATCGTAGTCAACCCCTTGAACTTGTCGAAAACCTTTCGTGACAAGTCGAGCTTTGTAGACAGTGATATTACCATCAGCATCTGTCTTCCTCTTAAAAATCCATTTATTCTCAATGGCTTGCCGATCATCGGGCAAGTCCACCAAAGTCCACACTTTGTTCTCATACATGGATCCTATCTCAGATTTCATGGCCTCAAGCCATTTGTCGGAATCCGGGCTTATCATAGCTTCTTCATAGTTCGTAGGTTCGCTGTTGTCTAACAACATAACTTCCAGAACAGGATTACCGTACCACTCTGGTGTGGAACGTACTCTGGTCGACCTACGAAGTTCAGTAGTAACTTGATCTGAAGTTTCATGATCTTCACCATTATCTTCCTCTCTTATTGGTGTAGGCATCACGGGAACGGTTTTCTCTGATGAGCTACTTTCCAATTCGAGAGAAGGTAGAATTACCTCATCAAGTTCTACTTTCCTCCCACTCACTTCTTTTGAGAGAAACTCCTTCTCTAGAAAGGACCCATTCTTGGCAACAAAGACCTTGCCTTCGGATCTGTGGTAGAAGGTGTACCCAATTGTTTCTTTAGGGTATCCTATGAAGACGCACTTCTCCGCTTTGGGTTCGAGCTTACCAGGTTGAAGCTTTTTCACATAAGCATCGCATCTCCAAACTTTAAAAAACGACAGCTTAGGTTTCTTGCCAAACCACAGTTCATACGGTGTCGTCTCAACGGATTTAGACGGTGCCCTATTTATCGTGAATGCAACTGTCTCTAATGCATAACCCCAAAACGATAGTGGCAAATCGGTAAGAGACATCATAGAACGCACCATATCCAATAAAGTACGGTTACGACGTTCAGACACACCATTACGCTGTGGTGTTCCAGGTGGTGTGAGTTCTGAAACAATTCCACTTTTTCTTAAATGAAGGCCAAACTCATAACTCAAATATTCGCCTCCGCGATCGGATCGTAGAAACTTTATTTTCTTGTTACGATGATTCTCTACTTCACTCTGAAATTCTTTGAACTTTTCAAATGTTTCAGACTTGTGTTTCATCAAGTAGATATACCCATACCTACTCAAATCATCTGTGAAGGTTAGAAAATAACGATACCCGCCGCGTGCTTCAACATTCATCGGACCGCATACATCGGTATGTATTATTTCCAACAAATCAGTAGCTCGCTCCATTGTTCCGGAGAACGGAGTTTTAGTCATCTTGCCCATGAGGCATGGTTCGCATGTATCAAATGATTCATAATCAAGAGATTCCAAACGTCCATCAGCATGGAGTTTCTTGATGCGCTTTACACCAATATGACCTAAACGGCAGTGCCACAAGTATGTTGCACTATCATTATCAACTTTGCATCTTTTGGCATCAATATTATGAATATGTGTATCACTACGATCGAGATTCAACAAGAATAAACCATTCACAAGGGTGCATGATCACGAGGGATATTATTCATATAATTGGAATAACCATTATTCTCTGACTTAAATGAATAACCGTCTTGCAATAAACAATATCCAGATATAATGTTTTATGCTCAACGCAAGCACCAAATAACCATTATTTAGGTTTAATACTAATCCCGAAGGTATTACGAGCGTGTCGATATTGATCATATCAATCTTGGAGACATTTCCAACACATATCGTCACCTCGCCCTCAGCTAGTCTCCGTTACTCTGCAGCTCCTGCTTCAAGTTACTAATATTAGCAACTGAATCGGTATCAAATACCCAGACGCTGCTAGGAGCACTAGTGAGGTACATATCAATAACATGTATATCAAATATACCTTTATTCACTTTGCCATCCTTCTTATCCGCCAAATACTTGGGGCAGTTCCGCTTCCAGTGACCAGTTCCTTTGCAGTAGAAGCACTCAGTTTCAGGCTTGGGTCCAACTTTGGGTTTCTTCGTGGGAGCGGTAGCTTGCTTGCCGTTCTTCTTGAAGTTCCCCTTCTTTCCCTTGCCCTTTTTCTTGAAACTAGTGGTCTTGTTAACCATCAACACTTGATGCTCCTTCTTGATTTCTACCTCTGCCGATTTCAGCATCGCGAAGAGCTCGGGAATTGTCTTCTCCATCCCTTGCATATTATAGTTCATCACGAAGCCTTCATAGCTTGGTGGCAGTGACTGAAGAACTCTGTCAATAACACTCTCATCTGGAAGATCAATTCCCAGCTGAGTCAAGTGGTTGTGGTATCCAGACATTCTGAGTATGTGTTCACTGACAGAACTGTTCTCCTCCATCTTACAGCTGAAGAACTTGTTGGAGACTTCATATCTCTCAACCCGGGCATTAGCTTGAAATATCAATTTTAGCTCCTGGAACATCTCATATGCTCCATGGCGTTCAAAACGCTTTTGTAGTCCCGGTTCTAAGCCGTAGAGCATGGCACACTGAACTATCGAGTAGTCATCAGATCGAGCCTGCCAGGCGTTCACAACGTCTGCAGCAGCTCCTGCAGCAGGTCCATTGCCTAGCGGTGCATCAAGGACATAATCCTTCTGTGCAGCAATGAGGATAATCCTCAAGTTACGGACCCAGTCCATGTAATTGCTACCATCATCTTTCAACTAAGCTTTCTCTAGGAACGTATCAAAAACAGGGGAGCTACAACGCGAGCTATTGATCTACAACATAATTTGCAAAGACTATCACGACTAAGTTCATGATAAATTAAGTTCAATTAATCAAATTACTAATGAACTCCCACTTAAATTAACATCCCTCAAGTTAACTAAGTGATACATGATCCAAATCAACTAGACCATGTCCGATCATCACGTGAGATGGGATAGTCATCAATGGTGAACATCTCCATGTTGATCATATCTACTATATGACTCATGTTCGACCTTTCGGTCTCCAGTGTTCCGAGACCATGTCTGTACATGCTAGGCTCGTCAAGTTTAACCCAAGTATTCTGCTTGTGTAAAACTGGCTTACACCCGTTGTATGTGAACGTAGAATCTATCACACCCGATCATCACGAGGTGCTTCGAAACGACGAACTTTAGCAACGGTGCATACTCGGGGAGAACACTTTTATCTTGAAATTTAGTGAAGGGATCATCTTATAATGCTACCGTCGTTCTAAGCAAAATAAGATGCATAAAGGATAAACATCACATGCAATCAAAATATGTGACATGATATGGCCATCATCATCTTGTGCTTTTGATCTCCATCTCCAAAGCATCGTCATGATCTCCATCGTCACGTCGTGGTCGTCTCGCCAACTATTGCTTCTACAACTATTGCTAACGCATAGCGATAAAGTAAAGCAATTACATGGCGCTTGCATTTCATACAATAAAGAGACAACCATAAGGCTCCTGCCGGTTGCCGATAAATTACAAAACATGATCATCTCATACAATAACGTATATCACATCATGTCTTGACCATATCACATCACAACATACCCTGCAAAAACAAGTTAGACGTCCTCTACTTTGTTGTTGCAAGTTTTACGTGGCTGCTACGGGCTTCTAGCAAGAACCGTTCTTACCTACGGCACAAAACCACAACGGTGATTTATCAAGTTTACTGTTTTAACCTTCAACAAGGACCGGCCGCAGTCAAATTTGATTCAACTAAAGTAGGAGAAACAGACACCCGCCAGCCACCTTTATGCAAAACAAGTTGCATGTCTGTCGGTGGAACCGGTCTCATGTACGTGGACATGTAAGGTTGGTCCGAGCCGCTTCATCTTACAATACCGCCGAATCAAAATAAGACATTGGTGGTAAGCAGTATGATGATCACCGCCCACAACTCTTTGTGTTCTACTCGTGCATATCATCTACGCATAGACCTGGCTCATGATGCCACTGTTGGGGAACGTTGCATGGAAAACAAAAAAAATTCTACGCACACGCAAGATCTATCCATGGAGATGCATAGCTACGAGAGGGGGAGTGTGTCTACGTACCCTCGTAGACCGTAAGCGGAAGCGTTAGAACAACGCGGTTGATGTCGTCGAACAACTTCACGATCCAACCGACCGAGTATCGAACGTACGGCACCTCCGCGTTCAACACATGTTCAGCTCGGTGACGTCCTCGACTTCTTGATCCAGCAAGACGGCGAGGTAGTGGATGAGTTCCGGCAGCACGACGGCGTGGTGATGGTGATGCTATCTCCGCAGGGCTTCGCCCAAGCACTGCGAAAATATGACCGAGGGACGGAACTGTGGAGGGTGGCGCCGCACACGGCTAAGACAATGTTGTCTTTGGGGCGCCCCCTCTCCTCTAATTCTATATGTGTAGGGGCTTGGAGCAGAAGGAATAGTGCCACGTGAACAGTAACCATGAATAGTACACACGTGGACTTAGACTCCAAAGTCCAATCCTATTCCTACTAGGACTCTCCCTTTTTTCCTTCCCTAGCTGCGTGGGCTTTTGAGGACTTAGTGCGCCTGGCCCAATAAGGTCAGGGCGCCTCCCCTTAGCCCATGCCAGCCCATTGGGACATGGTGGACCCACTTGTGGACTTCCGGACCCCTCCGGAATCCTCCGGAACCTTCAGGAAGCTTCCCGGTACAATATCGAAAAAACTGCACCTTTTTCCGGAACCCAAAATATGACTTCCCATATATAAATCTTTACCTCTCGACCATTCCGAGACTCCTCGTGATGTCCGGGATCTCATCCGGGACTCCGAACAATATTCGGTTACCAATTCACATAACTCATATAACACTATATCGTCAACGAACGTTAAGCGTGCGGACCCTACGGGTTCGGGAATGATGTAGACATGACTGAGACGCCTCTCCGGTCAATAACCAATAGCGGAATCTGGATGCTCATAGTGGTTCCTACATATTCCACGAAGATCTTATCGGTTGAACCTCAATGACAACATACGTAATTCCCTTTGTCCGACGGTATGTTACTTGCCCGAGATTCGATCGTCGGTGTCTCCATACCTAGTTCAATATCGTTACCGGCAAGTCTCTTTACTCGTTCCGTAATACATCATCCCGTAACTAACTCCTTAGTCACTTTGCTTGCAAGCTTCTTATGATGTGCATTACCGAGAGGGCCCAGAGATACCTCTCCGAAACACGGAGTGACAAATCCCAGTCTCGATCCATGCCAACTCAGCGGACACCTTCGGAGATACCTGTAGAGCATCTTTATGATCACCCAGTTACGTTGTGACGTTTGATAGCACACAAGGTATTCCTCTGATATCCGGGAGTTGCATGATCTCATGGTCTGAGGAACATGTATTTGACATTCAAGAAAGCAGTAGCAATAAACAGAACGATCATATGCTAAGCTAACGGATGGGTCTTGTCCATCACATCATTCTCCTAATGATGTGATCCCGTTATCAAATGACAACTCATGTCTATGGTTAGGAAACCTTAACCATCTTTGATCAACGAGCTAGTCTAGTAGAGGCTCACTAGGGACACGGTATTTGTTTATGTATTCACACATGTATTTAAGTTTCCGGTCAATACAATTCTAGCATGAATAATAAACCTTTATCATGAACAAGGAAATATAAAATAATAACAACTTTATTATTGCCTCTAGGGCATATTTCCATCAATAATAACTCATGATCACCTACATTCAACTGGATATATATGCATGGATCAATCCCCACCACATGATGTTTGCAGAAAGAGAAAATAAAAATGGAATAGAAGAGAATACTATTGACTCTTGCATGAAAGTAAATACATAAAGTAAAAGATAGGCCCTTCGCAGAGGGAAGCAGAGGTTGTCATGCACTTTCGTTTTTGGATGTGCGAGCTCTTAATGTAAAGGAACGTCACTTTATATTGCCCCTTGTGATAGCGACCTTTATTATGCAGTCTGTCGCTTTTATTGCTCCACCATCACAAGATCGTACAAAGCTTATTTTCCCTTACAATAAAAGTTCATACATATTTAGGAGCAATTTTTATTGCTTTTGCACCGATGACAACTTACTTGAAGGATCTTATTCAATCCATAGGTAGATATAGTGGACTCTCATGGCATGAAATTGGGTTTAAGGGTTTTTGGATGCACAAGTAGTATCTCTACTTGGTGCGGATTTTTGGCTAGCAAAGATAGGGGGCAAACACCACATGTTAGAGGATCCAAAACAATATAACTTCTATGTGAATATAAGCAAACATAACTCATTACGTTGTCTTCCTTGTCCAACGTCAACTAATTGACATAGAATATTTGATGGGGGCTCACAATCATAAAAGATGTCCAAGATAGTGCATTTATATGTGAGACCTCTCTTCCTTTATTACTTTTTCATGAATTGCTACAATTACCAATGCTATGTTTGTCAACTTCCAACAAGTTTTATCAATTATACTTCTTTTATGTGAAGTCATCACTCCCCATGGTTTTAGCATATGATTTTATTCTTTCTTTATTTCTTAGATTGGATCATCAAAAGCAAAACACTCAACTCAAAATACTCTTTATTATATAACTTTCACACACGATTACATAGATAGATAGATCACAAAGCAAGCACTCGAAACTAAATCATACTAAAATTTTATTCCTCTAAATCATGAAATAACTAAGGATCGAACTAAGATAGATAATGATGATGAAAAAGTGATGGTGATACGATACCGGGGCACCTCCCCCAAGCTTGGCACAAGCCAAGGGCAGTGCCCATACCCATGTGCTCAAGTCTCCTTCTTCGGTGATTGTGGTGATGGTGAGGTGGTGGGCTTATCCTCCGTCTTCCAAGGCATAGGCTCTCTATCATAAAAAGATGAACGTGTTTCCGGAGTCCTGAAATTTGCAGCTAAACTCATACCTTTGAACTTGGCCTCATACTCAAAATTTTGGTTTTGTAGATCATATATTTGGGCCTGAAGATAATCAATCCGATAATTGAGCTTGAACATGATGTCCCCAATATTCTTGCCGTCCACCTTGTGCTCAAGGATGAATTCCATGATCATGGAGTGGTTAGCACAAAGTCTGTGCTCCACCATGCCCTGGCACTTGAAGATCTCCTGTTCCACCGCTTCCAGCCTGGCCTTCTCGCTCCCGGTCTTCTTAGGTCCTTGAACGTCCCGGATGTGGAGCACCCCCTCACGCATCTCAATGGCTTGACGGTGCTTCATCACCTCTGGTAGGTATGGGTTGATGACCTTCTCATAGAACTTGTCCTTGGACGAGCTTGGAGACGTCATGGCGACCTAGATCTGCTAGAAAAATAGCACACGGGAAGAAAACGGAGTCGGGAAGGCACATGTGGGGCCCACAAGGCATCACGGTGCGCCCCCGGGGGGTCGCGCCCTGTTGCCTTGTGGGCGACACGTGGGTCTCCTCGGTTGTTTCTTATTTTTGTAATTTTTCTAATATTCCAAAACCGACAGAACACTACTAGAAATCCCCTTATTTCCGACGGTGAACTCACCGTCGGATATTTTTGTTCCCCATCGAATAACACTAAAACTGACAGTATACCGTCGGCAATCTACCGTCGGCTATGCTTCGACGGCCATTACACCAATGGCCGACGGTACGGTCGGGTAATAGCTTTGCCCACGGTTATAGGCCGACGGTGAGCCGTCGGGCATGTTAAGCCCACCAGCTGTCTTGCACTATCCCGACGACGCATATAGCCGATGGTTTCCCATCAGGTGTTTATTGTCCAAGGGTTATTGCTTCCTGTCGGTTTTCGTAATAGTCGACAGTATATTTGAACCGTCGGAGGTAGTCATGACTATGAGGAGAACCAAACCGTCAGTTAGTACAATGGTCGATAGTGCACACATCCCTTCGGGGATCCATTTAGTTGAGGGGCAAGTGAACACCGTCAATTTATATATTAACCAACAATCTGTAGTCCCCTTTGGCTGATCGTATACCCGAGGGCATTACTCCACCTCTCATACATTACTTTCTCCAAGGGGTGTTGCGCTATATCAGAAGTACAATGGCCAATATTTCATAATACTAGCATATATATCAAATAAATCTCATACACAGGCACATGCCAATGTTCATATATATTATATTTAGCATATCCCCAAAAAGTGTTGAGTTGCATCGAAATCACATTAACCAGAATCATCCATCTAGGAAATATCAAATGCAGAACATAGAAGGGTCACTTTTTACATAAGCTAAATTGTCCACTAAGATAAAAAAATCATAAGCTAAAGTGTTTCAAATATCTAGCTGAACATCAGTTTGGCATGACTTGAACATCATCAAATTTATATCCGATCATCGCCATAGTTATCATATTGCTCACCAGCAATCATCACCATAGTAGTTATCATATGGCTGACCACCATAGTTATCATACGGATCATCACCATAGTAATCATCATCACCATACAGATCTCCCGCACCATAGTTATCTTCTCCCTCCTTGCCATAGGTGCCATCATCGCCATCATCATCATCATCATCATTTCCACGACTTTGACTGCCTCCTGTCCTGCTTCCCATTCCCTAATAAATGATAATAATAGTTGTAAGTGAGAAAAAAAATATATAATGTGGCTAAAATTTAAGTGAGCTAATCGACAAGTTAGCTGCTAGCTGCTATCTAACTTTACAAGTTAGTGTCTAAAGTACAATTGGATACGCACGAACAATAGTGGGAATGCCACATCTACATAATGATGATGAACTACAAAATATTAACATGGTCTCAAGTTTTATTAAATATACATGGTCTTTAAATCACTCTGTGAGGAATCAAACACATTAATTCTTAGGGAAACAGAGAAGCAGAACAAACAACCATATGAACTCTCCTGTTTTTCTTAAGCACTCGTCAAGGGACTAATGAGGTGCTTCTACATGATCTATCAGTACTAAATATCAGGTGACGGAAGGCAAACAGTTAATTATGGAAATAGTTAAAGTGCAAACATGAGTTCCATGCCAGGGCAACACTATTTAGTTCTGCACTGTGATACATATATTTCCCAAATTATACAACATATTTCTTCCACTTTGCTAAAGCACACATTAATGTTCAGTTAAATAAATGATCTATATTTCAACACGGCCACATGTAAGCATCAGGAAACTTATGGGCACTCAGTTGAAAATCTTTTCTTCTGATACATTCCTACTATTTCAAGAGATCATGACCATAGTCAAAGAAAAATGAGCTAGTTAACTATGAACTGCTTTATTTGTTGCCCAATTTGACTTGCCGAAGATACTAAGATAAAAGAAATGTATTCAAGATTGTTTCAACGTTCATGCATGATAGTCTAACACTAACATACAACCTTGACCCTTCAACGAGCCAAAAGGTCAAAATCATATGACTGATGTGTATAACACAAACAGATCATCCAGTTTGAATTAAAATGTGACACCGACACCACCTGAGACTGATATTCCAGGTGAAATTTGAGATAATTCACGCGTACATGGAAAATGAGTACAAGATTACAGGTTGCGTCAACTCTACAGAAATCATGCAACATTGTGTGATTGCTTAGCACACCATTGCAAACAAGATTACAGGTTTTGTCAACTCTACAGAAATCATGCAACATTATGTGATTGCTTAGCACACAACTGCAACAAGATATATCCATCACAGTCGAGGGGTAGAAGTACGTGAAGGTTTTAGAGTCCTTTTTGCTAGGTACAAATTCGTCAAAGCGAAGCATTTAAAATCTAAATAATGGACCAAGCCCTTTAGTGCATTGACATGATAGGATATTTCAGTAACATAAACGAACCAAACTCCACTTGTGGTCAGTCAAGTGCCTAACAGAATTTCTCTTCAGCTTTTAGTTAAGGGTGTCTTCAGAATCGAAGCAGAGAGCAAAGACAAAAGCAAAGAGAAATACAAAAATGGAGGAACAATGAGGGGTCATTGCCAGACTTGTAGGCACAATGACAATGAGCTAACCTTTTCGGTTTGGTGTTGAGGCACATCACCTCGTTCCCTCTCAAATCCGCCTTCAGAATATGATGTGGACTATGTATCATAGACAAAAGAAACATTAATTAATGGTTCCATTGCTGGAAGCATACTATCGAGATGGGTTTAACTTACCAAATCACGTGTTGCGGATTGCATTATGCCATCAAAGTCGACTCCCCCTTTCTCAGCCAAAGACTATAAACATCAACATGTCAGCACAAACCTATTCACTTAGACTCCAATTTATAAGAGAAGACAAGATTACCTGAACAACAAGCTCAATGCCTCGAAGTCTCTTGATTTCCCGCTGCAAATATTTGTTCTCTCTTTCTAGACGATCCTCCTTAGCAGACTGCCCCGGTTGTGAGTGAGGCCATCACCCTTTTAGACTTAAACTTCGCCTTCTCTGCTTTGCTAAATAACTCATTAGCAATTCCCAGCCTGCCATGTGGCATTCTACCTGCTTCTTCATAGATGATTTGTCCATCTAAATCTGGGTGCTCCTCTTCCCAATTTTCTCCATGGGCACTTGTCATTGCGTTATCAAAATCCTCCTTTTTAAATTAATTGTAAACTGCAGTGTTATGTATATAGTTTCATGATGATTATAATGAACCAAGTCATAAGATTTTACTAACCCAACGATCAGCAGTTCTTTTACTGCATATCTGCTCTTGATCAGTCCCACGATGCAATTTGTGCGTGTGAAGCCAAGCACCAGAGATTCCAGGGTCTTTCCCTGTTTTGAGTTTCTGCATTTCAAGAGTGTGACACATAATCCAATGTAAATGGGACTTTCTTATTCAATGGTAAGCACAAAGATGCTTGAGGAAAATAGAGTACCAGAAATTGACGTGTGGCGACAGCATTTCTCGCACCACTACAATGGAAGACCGTATCCCCATTAGCAAGTCTGTTCCTCTTGTTGGTTAACGATAACCCTCTAAATTCAGCACTACTCCAGTGCTCACATAGTAGACGCCAACCAACATCGGTACCAAAGTCAACTCTCTTTGCAGAAATTAAAGATTCCTTAGTTGGCCAGTGGTTACCGTCCTCATCCACTTCTGTTAGTTCTGTAGGCAATTGTCCCTTCTTCTGTAACCTTTTGATGGCGGCCGCCTTTTCCTCATGTAGCATCTGCTTCACTTTCCTAGCCAAGTTCTCCTCTAGAACACCATCTGCCTTCTCTTGCTCTGATGGGTCACACTTGAAACGCCACTGCCAAAACCATCCCAAAATATATTTGTTAGTTACTTGTGCATCTGTGGAAGTGAGCATATGCACAATCATCAAAGCTTCCAACACTTCAATAATCCAATTAGATTTGTCATGGTTTTGAGCAAAATAAAGAATTGTAACTACCTCCCACCCACCAGATTTATAATTCTTATCTAAATAATAATATGTTCACCTCGAATTCTAGGTACTAGTAAAACTGATTTAAAATTCTCAAAGGATATATGTGTCTGCATGTACTCACCCAAAATTCTTCCACAACTTTGGAAGCTGCTGTTCTTACTTCTGGACCAGGGGACCACTTGTAGTCCTCCCAACACAATACCGGTTTCTGATCATTTTATATTGTAATAGTGAGAACATCAATCAAACAATTCTATATTTGGCCTACATTGGCCATAACTAACAAGATGGTCATTAGGAGGAGCTCTATCCAGATAAGCTAACTAATGTGCAAGTTTATTAATACCTATTTCAACTTTCTGAACCAAAAACTGAGGAACTGTTCAGGTTACTCATGGCCATTAGAAGCACATACTAGTTGGAGATAAGTTACTTTTTCATGCAGCGTACTATCTAATAGTGATGTCAATCAGAAAGAAAGTGGAGTCATATGATCGATTCATATTTTAATTAACTGGAAAATAAATTGCCTACTGCAGCACCAAGCGAGTTGTACCAAAAACGGGTGAAACCACCTTAAAGTTGCTACTGTAGTAAACACATAAAACATAACCTTTATGTGAGCATACCAGCTAAATCCTAGATTTAAGGTTCTACACACATTCTCTGTGCTTCTTACAAAATTAGTTCATGTCTAACATAGTTTAGAAAGGAAGAAATTAGTTCACGGCTAACATAGATCAACTCGTACAACAAGAAAACGTGCCAAACTAAAATTATGAACCGCCAACCAACCAATATTGATTGATCGTGCAGAAAATAAATAGCAATGTAGAAATAATGTACAATCAGCACAATCACGCAAGACAGAAAGGAAGAAAACTACTTAAGGGGGTGTGATAGAGACGAGGAGAGACGGGAATGGGGAGGGAGAAGAGAATGATACCGTGGCGCCCCACTGTGATCGCTGCGTGCCGATTGATCGGCCATCACAGAGGAAGCAGAGGAACCTCTGACCACCCGTCGGAGTGGAAGCAGAGGGACGCCAGGCACCCCTCGAGCTAGATTGGTTTGGAGAACGAGGACGTGTTTGGTTTCAAAGAGGATCAGGAGACGATGGCGGTTAGTTTAGGACCTGATTTGGTGTGAGGTGCACCGGCGCGCGAGAATTTTTTGGTGGGCGCGCCAAGAAATCAGCGCCAGATCGCCGAATAATTCGGTAAAAGGAGTCCACGGCTGCGAGGTGCGCACTGCCCACTACGCCAGAAACGTGAAAAAAAAAGATAACCACGAGGCCACCTCAACGGATTCAACAGAATCACGAGAATGTTTGGCCGTGGACAACTCACTCGATTATATTATCCCACGCAAACCACGGTACATATCAGAGTTCGAGTAACAACGGAACATGTGCATATCTCATTATCTCTACATCACATAATCGTGTCAATGTTGCAACAAATTGTCTCTGTTGTACGTGTTGATTACCAATTGACCAAATAACTCAATCTCCACATTTATTTGTGTCAAAATTTCTTCAATATTTCAAAAAAAATCCCAAATTGCCTACTGTACAGTACTGACCTGAAGAGATTGGGTGCGGTTAGGTCGTGGCCCGCCCAGACGGCCAGACGCTGTCGAAGAAGTCACCGTGCTTGCAGGAGGCAGGGTCGAACTGGAAGCGGCGGCGCTACCTCCGGGGCGGCCAGTCCTCGTCCGTCTTCTCCGCCGGTGCGGGCTCTTCCCACCCAACCCCCGCTTCCCCATCCAGCTCATGGTGGCACGGGAACTGCTGCTGCTACCTACCACTTGGCTTTGGAGTCAAATCTGAGACGAGAGTGGAGGAGGATGGAGGCAAGTCAGGTGACACATCTAGGCGGCGACCGGCGTTGAGAGGTGAATATGAGCAGATAGATGTAAGCGACAGGACAGTGGGGATGTAAGCGGTGGAGTAGGTCAACACCGCTTTGGAAAGGTTTAGTATAGATAACTTCTGCGGAGGAATATGTCACAACGTGTCTCGTGTCCAGCAGGGATAGCATGCTCTGTTAAACTTGTTTGGTCTTGGGTTCGAATCTTGCAATGCACTTCAATTTTTGCGCACGCGTCATTATTTAATTTATTTAGTATAGTAAATTAGTACGTATGAAATCGTATGATATGACTTTAATTTTTTTGGGACATTTGTTCTTTAAAAAAATCATATTTTCATTCTTAGATTTCTTATAGTTCAATTTTTTAAATCTGAATTGTGCACATACACGTTTCTTATAGTATGATCAAAATTCGTTATGATCTATTGGTGTGTGTTATATTTGGTTCCACCGATGAACGGTTGATTTGTTGCATCAGACAAGGATTGTACTAAAGAATCGTATGTATATCACGACTCTCTTTTTAATTTTGAACTTAAAAAATAATAACCTGGTACGTGGTTTTACCATATAGAACAGTGACAGAAAAACACTATCATGCATCGTCGCAAGAGACGATACCACTCGGGGCGGCAAGGCGCCTCCGTGATTCCAGGTGTGGACTCCTTTAAGAAGCAGTGATGCCTCCTTTACTTCCTTGGTCGCGAGGAAGAAGAATGGCCGCCTTGCTTGGGCCAACAGATGTGGTATTGTGGTGGTGCTGGTCGGGCAGCAGATTACCTAGCAGATGTCGTAACCGCTTCAAAAATATAACCATATATGAGCTCTGTCCCAATTTAAAATTCCATCTTTGGCTCGCTCCGTGTTTTCTACCGCAACGACCTTGGAAGCACCCGCTAGATCCCAACGTCGTCAACTTCATCCGACACGATCGAAGAAGAGAAACGCTGCTGCATGTCGGCATCCACGCACCCCACAACAAGAAACCAAACTGAACCGCAACGGCCAACACCAACGCCACCCGAGAGAGAGAGAGAGAGAGAGAGAGAGAGAGAGAGAGAGAGAGAGAGAGAGAGAGAGAGAGAGAGAGAGTTGAGTGTCGACCATCATACACAAATCTTACCAGATCCGAAGACCGACTAGAAGACCGAGCTACCTGCTCCCCGACGCCACCTATGAGTGTGCCACCAAGATGGAGGAAGAGCATAAGCAAATTATTTCAACGCGGCGCCGTCCCCACCCTTGATCTCTGAAAGCAAACTACGCCTATCCTATACCTCTATCGGAGCGAAGCGGTTGACGATAGGAGACTATCTAATTTATAGAAGGACAGGAGACGACACCACTCGGGATGGCATGCCAAGGCCTCTACTCCTTGAAGCAAGGGGCCTCCCTTTTACTTCCTTGGTCGGGAGGAAAACGAATGGCGGCTAGCAGGTGTGGTGGTGTGGTGGAGTCAGGCAGCCAGTCACCATAGAAGATATCGCAGTCGCTCCAAAGCAACCACCAGATATGAGCTATGTCTCTCTAAAACTCCATCTTTCCCTCCATATTTAGTACCATTATTCTAGCATCTAATATATATTAATTAATAGTGAAAATAACATAACGCAGTAACCATAGCAATGGTAAATCTTAATTCCTGGAAATATTCTTACACTAGAATTATCTGGAATATAGTATCGGTCAATTTTATCGATGTTGACCATTGAGACATATCATCTTGAGTGCAAGTTAACCGTCGGTTATTGCAATCCCCCGTCGGGTATTTTCTCAAATAGCCGAGAGTCACAAATATACCGTCGGCCATTTGCACTCATGGATGAGAGTTCTGTATCCACCTTCGGATATTAGATTCCACCGTCGGGCATTACATGTAATCCCCTAGGGTGCACCAAAAACCGTCGGTCATTACTATGAACCATCGGGCATTGCAGGTAATTCCCGTGGGTTTTACTTTAACCGTCGGGCTTTAGATTGAACCGTCGGACATTAAGTTGGATACCCGAGGGGTGTATTTTCACCGTCGGGCATTATAGTATACCGTCAGGTATTAGTGGTAATACATGGGAGTTGACAAGAACCGTCGGCCATTGCAACTACCGTCGGCTATTACTGTGATAACCGACGACCCGTCGGCTATTAGATTTCACCGTCGGAAATATGGGGATTTCTAGTAGTGGAAATAATTTTTATGGAATTTTTGGAGTCGGTTTACTTACCGTATCACATACCTACCCCTTTTCAGGGTTCTAGAGTGTTCCGAAAGGATTCTTCTATGTTCTCTTCCGGTGTAATTATTTCAATAATATTAGTTTCAACATTAATGGGAGTACCTGAAATATAATGCTTGATTCTTTGCCCATTCACCACTCTCGGATTATTGCCTTCGGAGTTGTTTATTTTGATGGCTCCGGAGCGATAAACTTCTTCGATGATATACGGTCCTTCCCATTTAGAGAGAAGTTTTCCTGCAAAGAATCTCAAATGAGAATTGTATAATAGAACATGATCACCTACTTTGAATTCCCGTTTTTGAATTCTTTTGGCATGCCACCTTTTAACCTTTTCTTTAAACAACTTGGCATTTTCATAAGCTTGGGTTCTCCATTCATCTAAAGAGCTAATATCAAATAACCTCTTCTCACCAGCAAGTTTAAAATCATAGTCAAGTTCTTTAATTTCCCAATATGCTTTATGTTCTAACTCAAGAGGTAAATGACATGCTTTTCCATAAACCATTTTATACGGAGACATACCCATAGGATTTTTATATGCAGTTCTATAAGCCCATAATGCATCGTCAAGTTTCTTAGACCAATTCTTTCTGGATCTATTAACGGTCTTTTGCAAAATCAATTTTATTTCTCTATTAGTTAATTCAACTTGACCACTAGACTGAGGATGATAAGGAGATGCAATCCTATGGTTAACACCATATTTAGCAAGCAACTTACGGAAAGCACCATGAATAAAATGTGAACCACCATCAGTCATTAAATATCTAGGGACTCCAAACCTTGGGAAAATAACTTCTTTAAGCATTTTAATAGAAGTGTTATGATCAGCACTACTAGTTGGAATAGCCTCTACCCACTTAGTGACGTAATCAACATCAACTAAAATATGAGTATACCCATTGGATTTAGGAAAAGGTCCCATATAATCAAAACCCCAAACATCAAATGGTTCAATAACAAGCGAATAATTCATAGGCATTTCCTGACGTCTACCAACATTACCAATTCTTTGACATTCATCACAAGAAAGGACAAACTTACGTGCATCCTTGAAAAGAGTAGATCAATAAAAACCAAATTGTAATACCTTGTGTGCAGTTCGGTCTCCCGCATGGTGTCCTCCCTATGCCTTGGAGTGACACTTACGTAGGATTTGTTCCTGTTCATGCTTAGGTACACAACGTATAATAATACCATCTACTTCTTCTTTGTATAAATGTGGGTCATCCCAAAAGTAATGTCTTAAATCAAAGAAAAACTTTTTCTTTTGTTGGTATGTAAAGCTAGGTGGTATGTATTTAGCAACAATGTAATTAGCATAGTCTGCATACCAAGGAGTATTACGAGAAGCATTTATCACAGCTAATTGTTCATCAGGAAAATCATCATTAATAGGAAGTGGGTCATCAAGAACATTTTCCATTCTAGACAAATTATCTGCTACGGGATTCTCAGCTCTCTTTCTATCAACAATATGCAAATCAAATTCTTGTAGCAGAAGAACCCATCTAATAAGTCTAGGCTTAGCATCTTTCTTTTTCATAAGATATTTAATAGCAGCATGATCAGTGTGAACAGTAACTTTGGAATCAACAATGTAAGATCTAAATTTATCACATGCGAACACAACTGCTAAAAATTCTTTCTCAGTGGTAGCATAATTTCTTTGAGCACTGTCTAGAGTTTTACTAGCATAATGGATAACATTTAATTTCTTATCAACTCTTTGTCCTAGAACAACACCAACAGCATAATCACTAGCATCACACATAATTTCAAAGGGTAGGTTCCAATCAGGTGGTTGAACAATAGGTGCGGAAATTAATGCTTTCTTAAGTATTTCAAAGGCTTCTACACAATCATCATCAAAAACGAATGGAACATCTTTTTGCAAGAGATTGGTAAGAGGTCTAGAAATTTTAGAGAAGTCTTTTATAAACCTTCTATAGAAACCAGCATGACCAAGGAAACTTCTTATACCTTTGATATATTTCGGACATGGCATTTTCTCAATAGCATCAACTTTAGCTTTATCAACTTCAATACCTCTTTCAGAAATTTTATGCCCAAGGACTATACCTTCATTCACCATAAAGTGGCACTTCTCCCAATTCAAGACAAGATTAGTTTCTTCACATCTCTGCAAAACTCGATCAAGGTTGCTCAAGCAATCATCAAAAGAAGTTCTGTAAATGGAGAAATCATCGATGAAAAGCTCAACAATCTTTTCACAAAAGTCAGAGAATATAGCAGTCACACATCTTTGAAAGGTAGCAGGTGCATTACATAAACCAAAAGGCATACGACGATAAGCATAAGTTCCAAAAGGACAAGTAAAAGTGTTTTCTCTTGATCTTCAGGTGACACAGGTATTTGAGAGAAACCAGAATAACCATCTAGGAAACAAAAGTGTGTATGCTTAGACAATCTTTCTAACATTTGATCAATAAAAGGCAAGGGGTAATGATCTTTTCTAGTAGCTTTATTTAATTTCCTGAAGTCAATTACCATCCTATAACCAGTTACAATTCTTTGTGGGATAAGCTCATTTTTATCATTAGGAACAACGGTAATACCTCCTTTTTTAGGAACACAATGAACATGACTTACCCATCCACTATCAGCCATGGGATAAATTATACTTGCTTCCAGAAGCTTTAATATTTCAGCTCTTACCACATCCTTCATTCTACGATTCAACCTTCTTTGATGATCAACAACGGGTTTAGCATCTGGCTCCATATGAATTTTATGCTGACATAAAGTGGGACTAATGCCCTTAAGATCATCAAGAGTATATCCAATAGCAGCACGGTGCTTCTTTAGAGTTTTAAGTAATCTCTTTTCTTCATGCTCTAAAAGGTTAGCACTAATAATAACAGGATAAATCTTCTTTTCATCAAGATAAGCATATTTAAGAGTATCAGGTAATTGCTTCAATTCAAACACAGGATCACCCTTGGGTGGAGCTGGATCTCCCAAGGTTTCAAAATGCAAATTATGTTTCAGGATAGGTGCTTGTTTAAAGAATAATTCATCTATTTCATTTCTTTCATTCATATTCATGTCATTCTCATGCTCAAGCAAATATTGTTCTAAAGGATCAGTAGGAGGCACAGCAATAGAAGCAAGACCAATAATTTCATCTTTACTAGGCAATTCTTTATCATGAGGTTGTCTACGAAACTTAGAGAAATTAAACTCATGAGACATCTCACCAAAATTAACACTAACAATTTCTTTATTGCAATCAATCTTAGCATTAATAGTATTCAAGAAGGGTCTACCAAATATAATGGGACAAAAATCATCTTGTGGTGATCCAAGAACAAGAAAATCAGTAGGGTATTTGATCTTACCACACAAGACTTCAACATCTCTAACAATCCCAAGTGGTGAAATAGTATCTGTATTTGCAAGCTTAATAATAACATCAATATCTTCAATCTCAACAGGTGCAATATCATTCATGACTTCTTGATAGAGAGTAAACGGAATAGCACTCACACTAGCACCAATATCACATAAACCATGATAGCAATGATCTTCAATTTTAACAGAAATAACAGGCATGCCAACTACAGGTTTGTTTTTATCTTTAGGGTCTGGCTTAAAAATTCTAGTTGCTTCATCACAGAAATATATGACATGTCCATCAATATTATCAACCAAAAGATCTTTAACCATTGCAACACTAGGTTTAACTTTAATTTGTTCAGAAGGTCTAGATGCTCTAATATTACTCTTATTAACCACAATTGTAGCTTTAGCATGTTCCTTAATCCTTACAGGGAAAGGAGGTTTCTCAATATAAGCAGTAGGCACAACTGGATCAACATGGTAAACAATTGTTTCTTCTTTAACACCAACATGTTCTTCTTTCAATTCAATAGGTGGATGATATTTAAACCATTTCTCCTTAGGGAGATCAACATGAGCAGCAAAAGATTCACAAAAGGTAGGTACTATCTCATATTCAAGTCCATATTTAGTACTAAACTTACGAAAAGCATCAGTTTCCATAAAAGATTTAACACAATCAAACTCAAGATTTATACCTGACTCATTACCTTTGTCGATTTCCCAATCTTCATAATTGCATTTAATTCTTTCAAGAAGATCCCATCTGGATTCAATAGTTCTCTTCATAAAGGAACCAGCAGATGAAGTATCGAGCATGGATTGATCATTATGAGAAAGCCGAGCATAAAAGTTTTGAAGGATTATTTCTCTTGAGAGCTCATGATTGGGGAATGTGTGCAACATATACTTAAGCCTCCCCCAAGCTTGAGCGATACTTTCTCCTTCACGAGGACAAAAATTATATATATAATTCCGATCACGACGAACCAAATGCACAGGATAAAATTTCTGGTGGAATTCCAGCTTCAACCGGTTCCAGTATCATCACATAGCCTATACCATGTCAATGCCTTTTCCTCCAAAGATAGAGGGAATACTTTCTTCTTAACCCCATCTCCAGATAAACCTGCAAGCTTAAACAATTCACAAATTCCATCCACATAGATCAAGTGCATATCAAGATGTACCGCTCCATCTCCTGCATAAGGATTAGCTAGCAGTTTCTCTATCATACCCGAAGGAATTTCATAATAAATATTTTCAGTAGGTTCAATAGGTTGAGGAGCAACTCTTATTGCTTCCGGTCAAGGTGAAGATACCCCGAACAAGCCCCTCAAAGGATTACTTTCCATAGTGACAAGTGACAATAAATTTCAGCACGTAATATAAATGTTTCCTTACCAAATTCCACTCACCAAAGGCGCTTCCCTCCCCGGCAACGGCGCCAGAAAAGAGTCTTGATGACCCTCAAGTATAGGGGATCAATCGTAGTCCTTTCGATAAGTAAGAGTGTCGACCCAACGAGGAGCAGAAGGAAATGACAAGCGGTTTTCAGCAAGGTATTCTCTGTAAGTACTGAAAGTAGCGGTAACAGATAGTTTTGATAACAAGATAATTCGTAACAAGTAACAAGTAGTAACGGTAACAAAAAGTGCAGCAAGGTGGCCCAATCCTTTTTGTAGCAAAGGACAACCCGGAACGAACTCGTATAATAAGCAAAGCGTTCTCGAGGACACATGAGAATTTCATCTAGTCACTTTCATCATGTTTGTTTGATTCGCGTTCGCTACTTTGATAATTTGATATGTGGTTGGACCGGTGCTTGGGTGCTGTTCTTACTTGAATAAGCCTCCCACTTATGATTACCCCCTCTCGCAATCATCCACAACTACGAAAGAAGAATTAAGATAACTCTAACCATAGCATGAAACATATGGATCCAAATCAGCCCCTTACGGAATAGCGCATAAACTAGGGTTTTAAGCTTCTGTCACTCTAGCAACCCATCATCTAATTACTACTCCACAATGCCTTCCCTTAGGCCCAAAGATGGTGAAGTGTCATGTAGTCGACGTTCACACGACACCACTAAAGGAAGCAACAACATACATATCATCAAAATATCGAACGAATACCAAATTCACATGATTACTTATGACAAGACTTTTCCCATGTCCTCAAGAACAAAAGTAACTACTCACAAATCATATTCATGTTCAAGATCAGAGGGGTATTGAATAGCATTAAGGATCTGAACATATAATCTTCCACCAAATAAACCAACTAGCATCAACTATAAGATGTAATCAACACTACTAGCAACCCATAGGTACCAATCTGAGGTTTTGAGACAAAGATTGAATACAAGAGATGAACTAGGGTTTGAGATGAGATGGTGCTGGTGAAGACGTTGATGAAGATTGGTCCTCCCACGATGAGAGGATCGTTGGTGATGTCGATGGCTTCGATTTCTTCCTCCCGAAGGGAAGTATCCCCGGCGGAATCGCTCCGCCAGAGAGCAAAATAGCTCCTGCCCAGGTTCCGCCTCGAGACGGCGGCGCTTCGTCCCGAAAGTCTTCTCCTTATTTTTTCTAGGGCAAATGGCTTCATATAGCAGAAGGAGGGGGGCAGAGGCCAGCTGTTGGCCCCACAAGGCATCAGGGGGCGCCCAGGGGGGCGCGCTCTGTTGCCTTGTGGGCAACTGGTGGGTCCCCTCTGGTATTTCTTTTCTTCAATATTTTTTATATATTCAATAAAATATCTCCGTAAAATTTCAGGTCAATTGGAGCTCTGTAGATTAGGTATCTCTGATGTGGCTATTTCAGGTCCAGAATGCCAGCTGCCGGCATTCTCCCTCTTCATGTAAATCTTGCAAATTAAGAGAGAAAAGGCATACGAATTGTACCATAAAGTGAAATAATGATCAAAAACATAATAAATAACAGTAGAAAATCATGATGCAAATTGGACGTATCACGGATCTTAATTTTGATATTCGGTTCAAAAGTTATGATATTTTCTAAAAAAATGAAACTTGAAATAAATGCGTTCACACATGTTCGCATCAGTGAAAATTGTATGTCTACGAGTAGGGGGGAAGTTGCACATCGACTATAAGGTAGTTGCACATCGACTGCTAGTCAGTTGCACAAAACGGGGAGTAAATTGCACACAAAAAAGATCGTCGAAACATACTCATACGGGATCTAGTTTCGAAGAGCACGTCGCAAGGATTCCAACGGTGAAAACGGATCTTATTAATTCCGATGTCTGGTTCCAAAGTTATGACTTTTTAAAAATTCAAAAATCTAAATTAAATGTGTTCACACTTGTTTCATGAGACGTCCAGCACGCAGTGAAGGGCCATACATATTGATTGGCTGGTAAATTTTTTTAACTCTTTTCCCTATAAAGGATAACAAGGGACAAAAACTTGCCTAAAATGGTAGGCCATTCCGGAGCGCTAGGGAGCAGGCGGCCGCTCCCTAGACGCGTCCTAATATGTATATACCTATATACAATTTTTTTGCAAAAACAATTGGGTGTACATCCGTAAACCCATGCCCCATGCTGGATCCCTCCCTGAGGGGGAGGGGTCATCAATGCTGGAGAAGGGGCATTTAGGGGGATGGCCAAGGCAGCAAAGCCAGCGGCGGATGATGGGGAACGATGATGGTCGGCGCCGAAGGGCGGGTTGACGGTGATAAGAGGAAGACGAATGCAACGGGGGAAGAGTGAGGAAGATAAAGGGGTACGGTGGAGGAATCAAATGGAAACTGAATTTTCTCGAGGTAACTGACTAATAGGCGCTTTTTTTTATATAACTAAAAAATCACCACAAGAAAGTGTGACATATTACTTTTTTTGCGGGGAGTGTGACATATTATTTACGTGTTTAGTTTTGGTTTATCCCCATTTAAAATCAACAGTGTGAATTGGAACTTCTTTGTTAAGAAGGAAATGATAGTCTTATGACCATTATGAAAACTCGTAATGGATGGCATCGTGCGTTTGGGCCTAAGTATGTACGTACGTTCCATATACCCATTCGATCATCTATCTATAGTTTTATACACTTTTTATTAACTACTCCTTAGTGCATTATTTATTTATCCCTTCTTAACAAAAATGTTAAAAACATTTTTAAGAATTAAGAAAAAAATATTTTTTAAATAAATATTCATCGTGTATTTGAAAAAGGTCACCATGTATATGAACATATTAATCGTGTCTTGAAAAATGTTCGTCATATATTAGAAATAGGTTCACCGTGTATTTGAAAAATGTTTTATCATATATTTTAGAATTCTCACTGTGTATTTTCAGAAAATATCATGTGTATAAAAAGTGAACAAAATAAAAATGGGAAGAACAACAAAAAAGGAAAAAAGAAAAAACTGAAAAATTGAAGAGAAGAACAAAATCTGAGCATAAACCAAAAGAACTAAACAAAAACCGAAGAACCTGACCTAAATCAGGAAAAACAGAAAAGTAATAGAAATCAAACCGTAGAACAGCCTAGAAAACTGGAAAAGGGGCCTACCCAAAAGATGCGCGCTTCGGTGTTTGCCCACCTGTTTTACGCTCACTGTGAGAGTCAGATAACACGCAACACACCTAGTATGTCAGAGCGTGGATAAAAAAAAACGTATGTCAGAGTGTGAAGTACACCTATATTGCCGCGGGAAGCACAATTATTATTTTCTGCAGTACAAATTATGTCTGGATTAAAATTTCATCGAAACCTATCAATATGGAATCTATTTTCAAATCTCAACCAGAGGACACAACGGCGAAAATGGTTTGTAATTTGGACATCTGATTGAGAAGATATATTTATTTTCACTTTAGATCTCGCGAAAAAACATGGTACAACGGCTTCCCATCTTCTTGTGGGGGAAAAAAAATCCACCAAAACTGTCTGGTGACAACAAAGTGGCGTTCGCTACCAGAGAGGTCTGATCATAGCCTGTGCAAGCGGTGTCCCTTAACTAATGATTTCGGTTAAACTAATATATTTATTATTATGAATTTAGTAATAAAAGATGTAAAAAATATTCATTTGTTACAAAGAAATGCACGTATCAAGAAATGAATATTCATCATTTTTTTAAAGTTGTATTCACATGTTTTGAAAAAGAATTCATGTAATTTAAGAAGTTTGTATTTCGAAAATAAATTATTTAACTAAAATATATTCATGCATCCAAAATATACTCATGTAATCTAAAGTGTTCATGTATTAAAAAAATGTGTAAATTCAAAAATATGTCCAGACCTCTAAAGCATATTCATGTAAACTTTTAAAAGTGTTCACACATTTCCATAAATAAATGTTCATATAATCACACATCTAAAAGAGAATGTGAGGGGACACTGCTTCTTGGCACTCTGCATGATGGGTGGATTATACTCAAACTTTTTTGAGAGTTCAATGTTTGATTCAACATGTGGACTTGTACCGACACTGACCTTGTTTCACCTATCAACTTGTACGTACTGGCTGGTGCAACATGATGATTTCAAGTACGAGGAGGTGGATCAGGGCATATATTAAGCAATCATAACAAATACTCCCTCTGTAAAGAAATATAAAAGCGTTTAGATCACTACTCCATGTTGGCACTGAAGATTTCAGAGCACCATGCATGTATGAGCCTTTTGTTGGCACTGAAGATTGGGCACACTTGGTCAATTTTCATTGATGATCCCGGTCGCTCAGTAGGCCTTTATCTGAAGCCCTCAGATTCATGAGATACTAGTACCGAACATGACATGGTCCTTGCAGTTCTAGAGAACAGCTCCGGACCTCTGAATCATCAGGCTAACCTGTTCTAGAGATAGAGTACGTGAAGCGTCAGCACGTACAGAAATCCATCTTTTTCAGGTGCCACAAACTAGCTAGTATTGCTTGCCACATTTACATTCAGGTTTGTATGTCTTGTAACTGTCCACTTTCCTAATTCTCAAGTTCTCTCAGTGGACACAAGGGGGCTGCAACTATGAAGAGCTCAAGCGACTCTATGATCTGATCGACAAGGGCTAGCAGTATATGTCGTGGTGAAATCACGGCAGATGCCATGAGATGGCTGAAAGTGGGGGGCTGCGTGAGGACGCCGGTGGGTTCCGGAAGCGAGGTTGGCACACGCATGCGAGAGACACAAGGCGTACCCAGGTTCGGGGCCCTCCGGAGAGGTAACACCCCTAGTCCTGCCGAGTGGGTTAATAGGCTCAGAGGCCACAATGGTTACAATGGTGCTCCTGGAGCTGTTTGAGTGGAGGAGGCAGAAGGAGCTAGGTCTCCGTTCAGCCTCTCCTGCGTGTGTCTGCGTCGGGGAAGAAGGAGTGAACCAGGTAGCCAATCGATCGAAGAGGAGCGAACTGACTGAACTAAATCGAACTGAACCCAACTCCTCTGCATGGAGGCCTCCTGGGGGGTCTAATAGCTCGACCCCCCAGGGTTACATGGGTAAACTACGCGCGCCGGGACCCGGGCGTCGGCGTCTGGAGCCGGCTGCGGGCCCGCCGGCTGCGGCGCCCGAGGGCTGCGCGACACTGTGGGCCGTCGCTTCGAGCGTCACGGAGTGGACGGGGCGTGCGCGCTTCCGCAGAGGCGCACAGGAGTGGTTGGCACGTGCGCGCTCCTGCCGAGGCGTGCAGGAGTAGACGGCGCGTGCGCGCTCCGCAGAGGCGTGCCGGAGTAGGCGGCTTCGCGGGGGGCTGCACTGGCGCGCTGGTGCTGACACCGGCCGTCGCGTCAGCAGGGTTGGCAGCTTTGCCGGCGCGCCCACCCGAGGCGGATTGCACTGTAGCCATGTTCTCCCCTCGCGGGGGGCGGTCTTGTCGCCGGACGAGATGGGACGGCCGCCGACCTATCGCCAGCCGGCTAGCGGCCAGCCGGACACGGCCCAGGGCCGGGCCTAGCCGGCTAGCGCCGAGAAGCCGGTAGGTTCGCCAGCCGGCGGGGAGGGGCACGGGCTGCCCCGATGTTTTTGAAAAGGGGCTCCGGGTTCGCTTGCCTACCCGGGGGTCATCCCCCCGACAGTAGTCCCCGAAGCTGTGAAGGCTTGCCGGCTCCAAGCGGGAGAGGCTTTGCAGCTTATCCCCCCCCCCCCCAAAAGAGTGCGGTAACGTGACGAGGCAGTGCCGGCTTGAGGCCGCCATCCGCCGGCTTCCGGGAGCCGGGATGAGGTACTTGGTTTCGCCGGAGCTTGAGCGGCTCGGCCGGCTGGTCCCGCCGGTATGGGGGAGTGCGCCAGTCGCCAGACGAAATCTTGCCACGTGCAGCCCAGCGGCCGAAGAGGCCTGCCAGGCCACGCGCGCGACGAGACGTCGCGGTGGGCTGGGTCCCGCTGGACCGCAGTCTCGGCCCGCGCGCGGGATTTACTGCGGCCGCACGCGCCTGTTGGGGTTCCCGGGGCGGTTAAGGCGCGTCTTAACGTGCCCGTGCATTGCGGGGGGAGTGGGGATCGTGGGCGCAATCGATCCCACTCCCTCGCGTTCGTGCGCGGTCTTTAAATGGGAGGGGAGGGGGAGAGGCCGAGGCACTCGCTCCTCTGCCCCCGCCCGTCGCTTCGCTTCCGCCTCCCTTTCTTCCTTCTCGCGCACACCGCTGCCGCTCGCCGTCGCCCGCGCATCATTGCCCGCCAGGCTCGCCACCGCACCGTGCTGCGACTCGCACGGCCGTCGCCTTCTCGCTCCACTGCTGCTTTCTCTCTCCCTCCTCCGTGCTTCTCCCGCTCTCACAAATGGCACCGCCGAAGGGCTCGTGGGAGGGGTCGGTGGTCACCGAGGACGACATCGAGTATCTTCGCCGCACGAGGCGGCTGCCACCGGCGGCGGAGGTGGAGGCGCGCGCGCCCGGCGAGGAGACGGCGCCGGAACCGCGGAGTGGCGAGGTGGTGGTGTTCTACACCCACTTCCTCCGCGGGCTCGGGCTCCCGGCGAGCGTCTTCTTCAGGCGCTTCCTCACCTTCTTCGGCCTCCAGCCGCACCACCTGGGGCCGAACGTCATTCTGCAGCTCGCCGGCTTCGCAACGCTGTGCGAGGGCTACGTCGGCATCCTCCCGTACGTGGAGCTGTGGTGCCGGCTGTTCTACCTCAAGCAGCAAGGAGCGGCAGCCGGCGTCATGGCCGAGTGCGGGGCGGCCGTGGCGGTGACCCGGACGGCGGGCCCTTTCCCGAAGCTGCCGCTCGAGGAGTCCGCCAAAAAGTGGCAGAAATCTTTCTTCTATGTGAAGAACGTGAACCCGGCCAACGACCGGATCAACCTCCCTCCATTCGTCGATGCGCCCCCGGCTGAGAAGCTGAACTGGGGGCACAACCCGAAGAGCCCCTCCGCGGAGATCTTGGGGATCTGCAGCCGGATCAAGGAGATGACAGACCGCGAGGGGCTCACCGCCGTGGACCTCATCGCCGCCTTCGTCGGTCGCCGGGTGCTGCCGCTGCAGAGGCGGCCGCACCGGATCTACGACATGAGCAGCCGGCGCGACCCCTGTCGGCTGTCGACGAAGGAGCTGACGGCAGAGGAGATCGCCGTGCGTGTCAATGACGTCTCTGCTGCCGGGCTCAAGGTGAAGGAGTGGCAGTTCGGCAAGGAGCCGTACAGCCGGGACGACCCGGCGCCAGCGGTAAGTCTCTGGTCCTTATTCTTCGCCGCGTCCGTCCTTCACATGCGCCCTGACGCCCTGGGACGGCTGCAGCGCTTCCCGAGCCAGCTGGTGAATGACGGCCCGAGTCCCATGGTTCTGCAGCCGGACCGGGTTGAGTCGGACCCGGAGGACGAGGAGGCCGGCAACGCAGGAGCCGAAGGCGGCGAGGAGCATCCGGCGGACGCGGAAGCCGGCGGCTCCGCTCAAACCGGTACGTCTCTGATCCCGGATGTTTTGCGTGAGTGGCCGGATGACGACGAAGATGACGAGGACGGGACGGGCGATGCAGCTCCTCAGGACGCGGGAGCGGGTGACGGGGCCGCCCCCAGGGGGCGACAGAAGAGGGCGACCGAGGAGCCGGCTGGCTCGAGCCGGCCGCACGGGAAGCAGCCGGTCGAGGCGTGGCCAGCTGCGAAGCGCCCGGCTGCGGCGCAGGCGGGCACCCTGAAGAGGTCCACCAAGAAGGCGCGCCGGATGGCGCCACCGGCGGGCCCGACGCGAGCGGTTCCCGTGGCCATAGGGTAAGTTTTCTTTTTTGGAGTTAGAGTCGCCGCCTTCTTTTCTTTTCTTCTTCCTCATCTCTCTCTCGCGCCGACCAGGAGCGCGCTCGAGCTGGCGGAAGCTGCCACGGCAGCGGCGGCCGCGGAGGAGGCCGACCGGCGACGGGGCCGAAGTGGCACGGGGGAGAGCGAGGCGGGGGAGACCCTCGAAGAGGTGCTCGCGGCCCGCCAAGCCGGCTCCACCTTGGAGGACGCCCAGCGGGACGCTTGGAGGGCCTGGGCCGAGGCTGAGAAGGAGATGGCCAAGGCGTCGGCCAAGGCGTGGAGCGCCGCCGTGGCCGAGGTCGTGGCGAGGCGAGCGTGGGTCGCGGAGGAGACCGCGTGGCCGGAGTGGACGGCGTCGTCGCCGCCGCCATCGCCGGTCGCGGAGCATCGCTCCAAGACGGTGCACGATCCGGCCCGCCGGACGGAGGCGGATGCTCGTGAGGCCGCTGAGGAAGCCAGCGGTCGCGGCAAATCTGGCGGCCACGAGCCGGAGGCCAACCCGACGGCCGACCAGGAGGTGCCGCCGGATGCAGACCCGGTCGACGGAGCCGGAGGCGGAGGGGACCACGAGCCGGAGGCCGCGCCGGGCGGAGGAGGAGCGCCGCCGCCAAGGACGGAGACTGCGCCGGAGAGCTCGCGCGCCCTGGTGACGACGGAACCGTGGGCCACGGGGCTTGGCCTCGAATTGAGGCCGGCCGGCAGTGGAACCAGCGCCGGGTCCGCCATTCAGCCGCAGCGGACCTGGGCGGCGAGCTCCAGCGAGGCGACGAGCGGCGCCCCCCGGAGCGAGCTGGACGCGGCGGTGGACTCTCTGCGGCTGCAGATTGCCAACCACCATAGCCAGTGGCAGAGCTTCGCCTAGGCGGAGAGCGGCCGGCTGCGCCAGTTGGAGCAGACCTTCGCGGTGAGTTCTTTTACCTTTCGTGCCTTCTTGCTTTTGTTTTCTTTTGACCGGCTTGGTCGCTTTCCAGTGGGGGCGCGTCAGCGCACCCACTGGGTGTAGCCCCCGAGGCCCGGGCCGGCTGCGTAGCAGGCGGGTCGGGCCTTCTCGGGCGTCCGTGTTTTGACTTTGTCTTCTTTGCAGTCCATCTATGACCAGCGGGTGGCGGCGTACAACCGCCTCCTGGGCCGGTTCCGCGCGGCCAGGGACCAGCTGGCGGCCAAGGAGGAGGAACTTCGCCAGGTCAGAGGTACTATTTCCAACTTCTTTCTTACGTTCTTCCAGTGGGGGCGCGCCAGCGCTCCCACTGGGTGTAGCCCCCGAGATCCGGGCCGGTTTGCGCAGCGGCCGGGTCGGATCTTCCTTGCTTTCTTGTCCGGCTTCTGACCGGAATCCGGGTCCGAAGGCACAGCCGCTGCAGTTGACCCGGCGGAGATGGAGACGCTCCGGCGCCAACTAGAGGAACCCGGCCAGCTCCGTGACCAGGCGGCCGCGGAGCGCGACCGGCTGCAGGAGGAGGCGGCCCGGGCAGTCCGGGAGAGGGACGAAGCCACCGCCGCCCATAAGGCCGAGCTGGACCGGCTTGCCGAGGAGCGCCGTCAAGCGGCGGCGCAGCAGGAGGAGGTGGCGAAGAAGGCCGCCGAGGAGGTCAGCCAGCTCCAGGCGGACCGCGACCGCAGCGCTAACGCACTGGCGGCGAGGGAGCGGGAGGCGCTGCAAGATGCGCTCTACATTGACGAGCTCCTCACGCGTAAGTGCTTTCGCTTTCGTCTTTTTGGTTCTTTCTGTCTTCCGCCCTTTGGCGTCTTGGTCAATCTCCCCCCCCTTCTCTTCCAGGGTTCTTCCCCGAGACCCAAGGGTCGGCCGAAACGGCGGTGGCCGCCCATAGGCAGGAGCAGATTGCGGCAGGGGCCGCTATCGAGGAATACGCCGCCTGGTCGGTGGCAGAGATCAACGTGGCCGCCAAGGCTCGCCTGGAGGCGGTGGAGCGCCAGATGAACCGGCTGTTCGAAGCCGGCTTGTCGATGGTGGCCGCGCTGTGGCCGGGTGCGGTGGCGCCGAGCAGCGTGAGCCGGCTGGCACGTTGGCTGGAGGCCGGCGCGGCGCGACTCAACGCGTGGAGGGCTTCCGCAGCTCGAGCCGGCGCGGATATGGCGCTCGGGGTCGTGATGTCGTGGTATCCCACCATCCGCCTGGACCAACTGCGCGCTCGGAGGGCTGGGGCGGAGGCGGACTTGGCGGAGCGGGAGACGGCGATCGCCGTGCGGGCTAGCGACATCGCGTCGTTCGCCCCGTACGGCGACTTCGTGCCGGAGCGGGCGTCGGACGGCGCGCAGCTTCCCGCCGACGACTTCGGCCTGGAGCTCGAGGACCCGGAGGGCAGCTCGACCGAGACGATCGCCGATGCGGACGACGACGCTGGTGATTTGGACGACACCGCCACCACGGAGAACCCGGCGCCGAGCGACGCCGACGAATCCGCAGCCTAGGGCCTTTTCTTTTATTTTTTTCCTGTTTCTTTTGAACTCGGAGCTTTTGTTAGCCGGCATATCCACCCACTGAGGGGTGTAAGTTTAATGTAATGAACTTATTGGCCGCGGGCCTTGCTGTATATATGAACGCATGTTTGTTTCTCGCGTGCTTGCGCCTGCCGTGTGGCAGTTTCGCTTTTGTTCTTTTCCCTTACCCGTTTTCCTGTTTGCTTCCGCCTTCGTCCTTTTCCCCGCCAGCCGGACAGCCGGGAGCCAGTCTGTAGCTGGGACGGGGAGCCGGACTCAGAAGAGAGCACCTAGTACTTGGGCCTTGGGATTTGAGCGCAAGCGAAACACCCACTGGGCCGGCTGGCTGCAGCCGGCGACGCCGGCTGGAGCGTAGCCGGTCTGTGCGGCAGAGCGTGAAGTGAGAGGAGCCGGGATAGCCGAGCCGGTTGTTCGTACTTAACCGTTTTTCGCGTGCGGATGCTTTGCAGCCTTTGGCTCTTGCCAGCCTTGAACAGCCGGGAGCCGGTCTGTGGCTTATGGCAGAGAGGGCTTCGGCAGTACGCACGTTACAGATCGGGTTGAGGAGAACGCGGCGCGGGCTAGCCGGCGAGCCCCCGAGCCCCCGAGCCGGCCGTGCCGACCCGGTGGGAGGGAGGCGAATGCGGTAAAGTGCGAAAAAACTCGGTAGAGATGAAAAGGTAGCCCCCGAGCGTCGTTCGGGGGACCTGCTGCTTTCATTAATTTCAAAAGGGGTAGTGATACATACATACATGGTTCAACTGTAAAACGGACGGAGGAGCTCCGCGTTCCAGGGGCGTTCCGTCTCTTCGCCGGAGGCGTCTCTCTTGCGCTTGCTTCGCTTTTGCGCGTCGATGAGGTAGTACGCGTTGTTGCGCAAGGCCTTGCTGATGATGAAGGGACCCTCCCATGGGGAGGACAGCTTGTGTTGGCCGGCTGTTCGCTGGATCAGCCGGAGCACGAGGTCGCCCTCGCGGAAAGCGAGGGGCTTGATCTTCTTGCTGTGGTAGTGGCGTAGGCTCTGCTGGTAGATGGCCGACCGGCTGAGGGCCAGCAGGCGCGCCTCTTCGAGCAGATCGACGCCGTTTTCGCGTGCTGCCGCGGCCTCCACTTCCGTGTACAGGGTGACCCGAGGTGAGTCGAACTCGAGATCCGTGGGAATGATCGCCTCGGCCCCGTAGACGAGGAAGAATGGAGTGAAGCCGGTTGAGCGGTTGGGGGTGGTCCGGATGCTCCATAGGACGCCCGGCAGCTCGTCGATCCAGCTGCCGGGTGAACGTACGAGCGGCTCGTCGAGTCGCGGCTTGATGCCGGCCAAGATGAGGCCGTTTGCCCGCTCCGCCTGGCCGTTGGACTGAGGGTGGGCGACGGAGGCCAGGTCAAGCCGGATGCCGGAGACGGAGCAGTAGCGTGCTAGCGCGCCTTTGGCAAAGTTGGTGCCGTTGTCGGTGATGATGCTGTTGGGGACGCCGTAGCGGACAGCGATGTCGGTGATGAATTTGACGGCCATGGGGCCGTCGAGTTTCTTGATCGGTCTCGCTTCGACCCACTTGGTGAATTTATCAACGGCCACCAGAAGGTGCGTCATGCCGCCCCGAGCGGTTTTGAAGGGTCCCACCATGTCGAGGCCCCAGACGGCAAAGGGCCACGCGATGGGGATGGTTTGGAGCGCCGAAGCCGGCTGGTGGCTCTGGGCCTTGAAGCGCTGGCAGCCCTTGCACTTGAGAACCAACTCCTCGGCGTCCTTCAGCGCAGTCGGCCAGTAGAAGACGTGGCGGAATGCTTTAGCCACCAGGGACCGGGAGGCGGCGTGGTGCCCGCACTCGCCCTGGTGGATATCGAGCAAGATCCCGAGACCCTTGGTCGTCTCGACGCATCGCTGGAAAACACTGGTTGTTCTGCGCTTGACGAGCTCGCGGTTGATGATGCTGTAGGCGGAAGCCCGGCGTCGCACCTGCCGAGCCTCGACCTCGTTCGCCGGGAGCTCGCCGTTTGCCAGGAACGCGAGGATCGGTTGAGCCCAAGACGGCGCCTCCAGCACCGTGAGGACGGCCACTTGCGCGGGTTCGGCCGGGTCGGGAGGCGGCGAGCTGGAGCCAGCGGCCCCCGAGCCGGAGCCGGCAGCCCCCGAGCCGGAGCAGCCAGCCCCCGAGCCAGAGCCGGCAGCCCCCGGGGCCGGGCGAAGGGCTGTTGGGTCGACCGGGACGAAGATGGAATCCGAATCCGGAGACGGCTTGACGGACGGCTTGTGCAGGTGCTCGAGGGAGACGCCGGTTGGGATTGCTTGCCGGCTGGAACCAAGCTTGCCTAGAGTATCGGCCGCCTCGTTCTCATTGCGGGGGACGTGGAGGAACTCGCAGCTGTCGAAGTTGCCGGTCATCTACTGGACCAGGTTGCGATAGCTGGCCATGTTGGAGTCCCTGGCATCCCACTGGCCGGAGACTTGCTGGACCACCAGATCGGAGTCGCCGAAGCAGAGGATGCACCGGATGCCAATTTCTTTGGCCAGCCGGAGGCCGTGGACGATGGCTTCGTACTCGGCGACGTTGTTGGAGGCGGCGAAGTGGATTTGCAGCGCGTAGCGCAGCCGGTCGCCCTTGGGGGAGGAGAGCACGATGCCGGCTCCCAAGCCGGATGCCATCTTCGAGCCGTCGAAGTGCATGCGCCAGTGTGTTGCGTCGGGAGCCGGTGGCAAGTACTGGGTCTCCGCCCAATCGACGAGGAAGTCGGCCAACGCCTGCGACTTGATGGCGGTGCGAGGCTCGTGGAGGATGGTGTGGCCGGCTAGCTCGATGGCCCACTTTGCGATTCGTCCAGAGTCATCCCGGCAGCCCATGATCTCGCCAATGGGGGCCGTGCTAACCACTGTGATGGCGTGCTCTTGGAAGTACTGCAGGAGCTTGTTGGCGGCCAGGTAGACGCCGTAGCACATCTTCTGGTAGTGCGGGTAGTTCTGCTTCGAGGTGGAGAGAACCTCGCTTAGGTAGTACACAGGGCGCTGGACCGGCTGTGCCTTGCCTTCCTCGGGGCGCTCGACCACCAGGACCACGCTGACCACGCGGGTGGTCTCCGCGATGTACATCAGGAGCGGCTCCTTCTCAGCCGGCGCGGCCAAGACGGGCGTGGTGGAGAGCATGCGCTTGAGGTCGCGGAAGGCTTCGTCTGCCTGGTCGGACCACTCGAACGGCGTCGTCTTCTTCATCAGCTGATATAGGGGCAGGGCCCTCTCCCCCAGCCGGCTGACAAACCGGCTGAGAGAGGCCAAGCAGCCGGTGAACTTTTGGACATCGCGCAGCCGGGCCGGCTTGCGCATGCGGTCGATGGCCTTGATCTTCTCCGGGTTGGCCTCGATACCGCGCTCCGAGACGAGGAAACCAAGGAGCTGGCCAGCCGGCACGCCGAAGACGCATTTCTCCGGGTTGAGCTTGATCTGGTACTGGCGCAGGTTTGCGAACGTCTCCCTGAGATCCTCGAGGAGGGTGAGGTGCTGCTTGGTCTTCACCACGATGTCGTCGACGTAGACGTGTACGTTCCGGCCGATCTGGGGCAGGAGGCATTTCTGCATGCAGCGTTGGAAGATGGCGCCGGCGTTCTTCAAGCCGAACGACATGGTGATGTAGCAATACGCCCCGAAGGGGGTGATGAAGGACGTCTTGAGGGCATCTGCCGGGTCCAGCTTGATCTGGTGGTAGCCGGAGTAAGCGTCCAGGAAGGACAGGAGCTCGCAGCCGGCTGTGGAGTCGATGACTTGGTCAATCCGGGGAAGGGCAAACGGGTCCTTGGGGCAGGCCTTGTTCAGGCTGGTGTAGTCGATACACATGCGCCAAGTGCCGTTCTTCTTCAGGACGAGGACCGGGTTGGCCAGCCACTCGGGGTGGAATACCTCCATGATGAACCTGGCTCTGAGCAGCCGGGCGATCTCTTCGCCAATGGTTCTTCGCTTCTCCTCGGAGAAGCGGCGTAGCGGCCGCCGGACCGGCTTGGCATTCGGCCGGACGTGGAGTTTGTGCTCGGCGTACTTCCTCGGAACACCCGGCATGTCCTTGGGGGACCATGCGAAGATATCCCGATTCTCACGGAGGAAGTCGACGAGCTCGCCTTCCTATTTGCTGTCGAGGCCGGAGCCCACGACGACGTATTCGCTGGAGTCGGGGTTGGATGGGTCGAGCGAAACCTTCCTTGTGCCCTTGGCCGGCTTGAAGGACCCCTTGTCGGCTGGCTGCTTGAGCTGAGCCGGCATGACCGGCTGCTCGCCAGCCAGTGCGACAAGGTGATCGAGCTGGCGCCTCTCCTCGGCGATGACCAGCGACTCGGCCAGCTTGGAGCCGGCTTTGGCGCAATCCGGGGACTTTTTGTAGTCGCCGGTGATGGTGATGATGCCCTTGGGACTCGGCAGCTTCATCTTGAGGTAGGCGTAGTGCGGAACCGCCATGAACTTGGCCATGGCGGGCCGGCCCAAAAGCGCGTGGTAAGGGCTGGCGAGGTTGACCACCTCGAACCAGATCGGCTCGCGGCGGAAGTGGGCGCTGGTGCCGAACAGCACGTCCAGCCGCACCCGGCCGATGGGAGAGCACGAAGCGCCGGGAACGATGCCGTGGAACACCGTCTGGGTAGGCTGTAGCTGGCCCTTCTCGATGCCGAGCTTGACCATGGTGTCGCGGTAGAGGATGTTGATGCTGCTGCCGCCGTCGATCAGCACCCGCGAAAAGTGGCAGGTGCGCTTCTCAGCGACGAAGGTGGGGTCGAGGACGAGCGCGTAGCCACCCGGCGTGGGCATCACGGCCGGGTGATCCTCCCGGGTCCAGTTGACAGGACGGTCGGACCAGTGCATGTACTGGGGGGCCGGGGGGACGATGGCGTTCACCTCGTGCTGGTACTTGCGCTTGCTGTGCTTGTCGTCTCCTTCGCTGGTGAAGACGACGTAGGTCGGGTCCTGCCGCGGATAGGGGTCGTTGGCGAGGGCGCCGGCTGCCGGAGGCGGCGGGGGAGGCGGAAGCGGCGGCTGCTGCGGGCCGGCTCCAGGTGGCGGGGGTGGAAGGTTGCCCTTCAACAGACGCTGGGTGAAGCTGCACTGCCGGAGCATGTGCGTCGATGGCTTCGCGCCGTTGTGGTTCTTGCAGGGGGCGTCGAGCATCTGCTCGAAAGACAGCTTGGGCTGCCAGGCGGCCTTGCCGGTGCGCGGACGCTGGCCGGCTGCTTGTTCAGCCTGCCGCTCCCCTTCCACCGCGGCTACTTGCTGGTTGCTGTAGCGAGGAGCCGGCTGCTCGGCCTTCCGCTTGTTGTTATGGTTGTCTTGCCGGTGCTGGCTGGTTTCGCCCGCCGGCTTCGGGGCGGCCGGCTGGATCGGGACCGGCTTGCCATCCGCGTCGACTGTAATCTTTACACGCATCGCGGAGTCGGCCGTGGCGTACTTGTCCGCCACCGCCATGAGCTCCGCCAGGGTGTCCGGCTCATCGCACATCAGGCGGTGCTTGAGCAGGGTGCCGTCTCGGCACCCGTCGACGAAGTACTGGATGGCTTGCACCTCGTGGACGCCTTCGCAGGAGTTGCGTAGCTCGGTCCACCACGTGAGGAAGTCGCGGAGGGGCTCGCCCGGGTTCTGAACGCACATGGGGAGCTGGCGAGGCCGACCAGGACGCTTGTACGTGCTGGTGAAGTTGCGCACGAATGCATCTTCGAAGTCTAGCCAGGAATTGACGCTGCCGGCCCTCAGGCTGTTAAGCCACGTCCGAGCCGAGCCGAGCAGCATGAGGGGAACGTAGCGAGCTGTCGTGGTATTCTCGCGGGGGGTGCCGCGTCACGGCAGATGCCATGGGATGGCTTGAAGTGGTGAGGGCAAGGCTACAATGGAGATCCGGGACAGGTTTGGGCAACTGTACACGGTGGTTTACCCAGCTTCGGGGCCCTCCGTGGGAGGTAACACCCCTACTCCTGCATGTCTGATGTATATGTGGAGTATATGGTAGTACATGGTTGCTCCTGGAGCTGTTTGGAGGAGGAAGAAGGAGGCACTGAGCTCTCCTCTTCTCCTGTGAGAGTGAGAACGAGAGGGAGAGTGAGAGCGTGGCTGGCCTTGTGGCCGTGTGCGTGTGAGGCCTCCCCTGGTGCTCCTTATAAAGGGGAGCCCGGGGGACAAGGGGTGGCCCACATGCCCACTACACTATTCGAGGTGACACCTGACGTATGAACAGTGTCTGCTGCTCATCTACAGTGCTCCACTGTAGAACATGGCCGTCTTCTCCGCGCAGTCCGACGGGACGTTGTGGTTGACTTCATGTGGCAGGCCAGCTGGCTCCAGGTGGCCAGCCGGACGAGTTGCAGGGTTGCCAGCCGGACGAGTTGCAGGGTGGCCAGCCGGACGGGTTGCAGGGTGGCCAGCCGGACGGGTTGCAGGGTGGCCAGCCGGACGGGTTGCAGGGTGGCCAGCCGGTCGGGTTGCAGGGTTGCCAGCCGGCCGTCTTCCGGGCTCAAGCCAGCCGGCCGTGTTCCGGGCTCAAGCCAGCCGGCCGTGTTCCGGGCTCAAGCCAGTCCGGCCGTCTTCCGGGCTCAAGCCGTCCGGCCGTCTTCCGGGCTCAAGCCGGCCGGCCGTGTTCCGGGCTCAAGCCGGCCGGCCGTCTTCCGGGCTCAAGCCGGCCGGCCGTGTTCCGGGCTCAAGCCGGCCGGCCGTGTTACGGGCTCAAGCCGGCCGGCCGTGTTCCGGGCTCAAGCCGGCCGGCCGTGTTCCGGGCTCAAGCCGGCCGGCCGTGTTCCGGGCTCAAGCCGGCCGCCCGTGTTCCGGGCTCAAGCCCGCCGCCCGTGTTCCGGGCTCAAGCCAGCCGCCCGTGTTCCGGGCTCAAGCCAGCCGTCCGTCTTCCGGGCTCAAGCCAGCCGGCCGTCTTCCGGGCTCAGTTTTGAAGTGTCGTTTCGCCGTCTTGGGCCTACCCGGGGGTCATCCCCCCGACAGTAGCCTCCGAGCCTCCGGGCGACTCGAAGAGTTGGGCGGAGGGTATTTGCAGTTTGTTGCAGCAGATGGGCGCGAAGCGCCGCCCGGCGCGGACGCGAAGTCCACCGGTAGGTGGGCGCGAGGCGCCGCCGGGCGCGGAGCGGGGTCCGCCGGCAGGTCGGCGCGAGGCGCCGCCGGGCGCGGAGTGGGGTCTGCCGGCTGGTGGGCGAGGGGCCCTGCCGGGCGCAGATGCGGAGTCCGCCGGCTGGCTGTTTCCAGTGGGGGCGCGCTAGCGCACCCACTGGGTGTAGCCTCCGAGCCTCCGGGCGACTCGAAGAGTCGGGTGGAGGGTATCTGTAGATGCTGGAGCAGACTGTGGCGTCGAGGATGCCGGCGGCAGCCGGCGGCGGGCCTGCAACCGGCGCGGCGTTTTCCCAGCGGGGCACGCCGGCGCACCCACTGGGTGTAGCCTCCGAGCCTCCGGGCGAGGAGGGGGGGTTCCCCACGAAAATGATCATGCGAAAGACAGAGTTAGTCAGTGCAGATATATCAAATATTTAGCTTTGGCAGCGCAATTTTTATGCAGAGGGTGCCGGCTCGGTTTCGTCCGAGCCCCCTTCAGTATTTTTCATGTCCTCTCCGCTCTTTGGCGTTTGCTCTTGCTAGCCGGACAGCCGGGAGCCGGTCTGTAGCTGAGGCGAAGAGTGGGCCGCGGAGTAGAGTGTACAGTACTCGGACTCTGGGAGCAGATTCGACCGAGCAGATACTCAAAAAGGAAACGACCGGGTCGCTCAGGCCGTTTTCTCCCCGGACGTCTTTCGCGTGGGCTGACCTCCAGCTTTTGCTCTCGCTAGCCGGACAGCCGCGGTGCGGTCTGTAGCTGAGACGAAGAGTGGGCCTTTGCTACCGTACACGCTACTAAGCCGCCTGCGGGGAAAACGAACGGGGCCAAACGGCAAGCCTCCGGGCCAAGACTAGCTGGCGCCGGGGTGAACAGCAAAGCAGCTGAAGAAAAGCGGAAGTGGCCCTCGAGGGTCGCTCGGGGTTATCCGTTTGTGTTCACGGTGCAAAGATACGCGGACGGGAGCTCACATTGCTTTTGACGCAGACGGGGCGGAGGTGTCCGCCGATAGACGGCCCGAGCCTCCGGGCAATCGAGGGGCGCCCCAGCCGGTCGGACCCGACTGGCCAGGCGTCCAAACGGACAGGCAGCCGGGCCGGGTCCCCACCCGGCCTGGCACAGCCGGCCGGGCGACGAATCAGGCAGGCGGCCGGGCCGGCTCGCCAGCCGGCCGGGCGTCGGAGCGGGCAGGCGGCCGGGCCGGGTCGCCAGCTGGCCTGGCGCAGCCGGCCGGGCGTCGAAGCCGGCGCAGCTGCTGGTCTTCTTTTCTTTTTATCCTGCAGAATCTTTTTTTTTTTTTTTTTTTTTTTTTAGCCGGCTGGCCAGCCGGTCCCTTTTTCCTTTTGTCCATCTCCACGCGGGCAGCCGGCCCCCCACTGCTTTTTCCTTTATCGGGCACCCGGACCCGCGAGGGCGGCAGTCAGCGCGGTGGGCAGCCGGCGAGGACTCGCGGAGGCCGGCCGGAGCGGCGAACCGGCGAAGGGCGGAGCAGCCGGCGCGGGGCGCCGAGGCCGAAGGCGAGCGGAGCGGCGTGCGGGGAGGGAGGAGGAGCGACGCGGTGAAGCGGAGGCAGGCAGAGCCGGCGCAGCGGGCGCGCAGGCGGACGGTTGCGCGGGAGCCGACCAGCTCACGGGCGGCGCGGGAGCCGGCCGAGGCGCGCGAGGGCGCCGGCGCGGGCGCCGTGACGCGGCCGGATGCGCGGGCGCAGCGGCAGGCGGCCGCGGGCAGTCGGAGTGGAGGCCGGATGCGGTCGGGTTTGGGGCGGGGCCGGCCGAGGGCGGAGCGCAGCTGGGCCGGGGTGGGGCCGGAGCGGAGGACCCGGCGCGGGCGCTGGGGAGGCCGGGCGCGGGCGGCCGTGGAGGAGAGCGTCGCCGGCGCGGACGGCGGGGGTGCCGGCGCCGCGGACGAGGAGCAGGCCGCGGCCGCAGCTAGTGGCGGTGAGCTGCTCCATGGGCGGCTGGGACTTGGCAGCGGCTGACGAGGTGGACGAAGCGGCCGATTCAGAAGACTCGCGCGGTGCAGAGTCAAGGCCGTCCCGCGCGAGGTGGTGCAGGCGTCGCGGCGGGGCCGCAGGAGATGCGGGCGACGGGGAGGCCAGGGAGGCCGGGACCCGATGGATCCGGAGGCTGGCGATGTCCGGCGCGGTCGACGGCGAGCTCCTGCGTCGGGACGTCCGTGGCGGTGGTCCGCGAGGTCCGGCTTGAGACAGCGCTGACGAAAAGCTGCGGGGAGGCCATGGGAGTCGTCGGGCACGGCAGTTGCTGGCGGCGGACGACCGCTTTTCAGAACGCAGCGGTGGCCGGAGGCGGCGGCGGGGATCGAGCGCAGAGGAGCTCGGGGCAGAGGCTGCTGCGGGCGCCTGCGGCATGAACGAACGCGGGCGTGGGCGGCCAGACTTGTCCAGGAGACAGGTGAGGAGGTGGGCGGTGGAGCGGCTGGAGATGGTGGTGGTGGCACCATGGCCGAGCAGAGGCAGGCCGGGCGAGAAGGGAGCTCGACGGCGGCCGGAGCAGGAGCTGGCCGTGGCGGCAGACGACGCAGGGAGGCGCGCGAGGAGCTCGCAGAGGTCGGACGCTGCGGTCACGCGCGCGGACGGAGCGGGACGGGCGCAGACCGAAGGCAGACTTGAGGACGACGGCGAGGGCCGCTGCGCGCGGGTGCGTGGGCGCTGGGCAGGCAGCCCGCGGCGGCGCGCGCGCGGTTGGAGCGGAGCGGGGCCGACGGGATCCGGTGGTGGTGACGCGAGCTCGGGAACGAGCGCGAGCTCGAGTGACGGGCGGAGCGGAGGATGGCCGAGGACGCGAGCACGCCGAGGCCGGGCGCGGGCGGAGCAACGCGGGAGCCGCGACGAGCGGCCGGCGCCACGGTAGTGGTGACAAAGAAGGTCCCGCCCGGACCGCGATTCCAGCAGCAGCGAGCCCCACGGTGGGCGCCAACTGTCGTGGTATTCTCGTGGGGATGGCTTGAAGTGGTGAGGGCAAGGCTACATTGGAGATCCGGGACGGGTTTGGGCAACTGTACACGGTGGTTTACCCAGCTTCGGGGCCCTCCGTGGGAGGTAACACCCCTACTCCTGCATGTCTGATGTATATGTGGAGTATATGGTAGTACATGGTTGCTCCTGGAGCTGTTTGGAGGAGGAAGAAGGAGGCAATGAGCTCTCCTCTTCTCCTGTGAGAGTGAGAACGAGAGGGAGAGTGAGAGCGTGGCTGGCCTCGTGGCCGTGTGCGTGTGAGGCCTCCCCTGGTGCTCCTTATAAAGGGGAGCCCAGGGGACAAGGAGTGGCCCACATGTCCACTACACTATTCGAGGTGACACCTGACGTATGAACAGTGTCTGCTGCTCATCTACAGTGCTCCACTGTAGAACATGGCCGTCTTGTCCGCGCAGTCCGACGGGGCGTTGTGGTTGACTTCGTGTGGCAGGCCAGCTGGCTCCAGGTGGCCAGCCGGACGAGTTGCAGGGTTGCCAGCCGGACGAGTTGCAGGGTGACCAGCCGGACGAGTTGCAGGGTGGCCAGCCGGCCGTCTTCCGGGCTCAAGCCAGCCGGCCGTCTTCCGGGCTCAAGCCAGGCGGCCGTGTTCCGGGCTCAAGCCAGGCGGCCGTGTTCCGGGCTCAAGCCAGGCGGCCGTGTTCCGGGCTCAAGCCAGCCTGCCGTCTTCCGGGCTCAAGCGAGCCGGCCGTGTTCCGGGCTCAAGCCAGGCGGCCGTGTTTCGGGCTCAAGCCAGCCGGCCGTCTTCCGGGCTCAAGCCAGCCGGCCGTGTTTCGGGCTCAAGCCGGCCGTCTTCCGGGCTCAGTTTTGAAGTGTCGTTTCGCCGTCTTGGGCCTACCCGGGGGTCATCCCCCCGACACGAACCACTACGCGCCGGTTGCCGCCGGAGATGCCGACAGCCGTGGTGTAATCGGTTAGCTAGTCCTCCGGCTTGGAGACGCCGCTGTACTTGGGGGAGTCGCGAGGCAGCGAGAAGCCTTTGGGGAAGGGCTCCTCGCGAATGCGGGGGCCAAAGCACGCCGGGTCGACAGAGCTCTCCTCCTCGAGGAGCGTGGACCGCGCCAGCCGGTCGATGCGGTGGCGGGCGTCGGTTTCGTCGTAGGGCATGCGGGGACCCAGCCGGCTTGCGACGGGGCCGCGTGGCAACGCGCCGGCGGAAGCCGGCCGGGGTTGTCGAGGCGGCGGGAGAGGAGGTTCCGGCTGCCGGGCACGGCCGTCACCGGTAGTCTTGTTGGCAACGCCGTCGCCCGTGGCCGCGACGCGGTTGTGCCGGCTCCGGCTTGCCCGGTGCCGGCCAAAGCCGCGACTCATCGAGCCAGCAGGGGACGACGCCTGCTGCGTGTCCCGAAGAGCTCTCTCTGGGTCTCTGGTTTTGCCCGAGGTGGAGGCGGACAGCTGGGCCGGGTCGAAACGCTGCTGCTGCTCGTTCGCCGTGGTGATGAGGTCGCGGATGCGCTGCTGCTGCTGCAGCAGCTCCTCGCCCTCCAGGAACTCGAGATCCGCCATGGCCGCCTGCGCCGCGCGCATGTTTTTGACGGGGGTGTCGTAGACGGGCCGGCCTGCGCCTAGCGCACGGCCGATTGCACCCCCACGGATTCGCACCTCCGCAACCCGGCTGGGCTCAGCAGCGGCCGGTGTGAAGCCGTGGACGCTGTCGTATTCTCGCTGGTCGGATTCCAGCCGGCGCCGCGTTACCGTGAGCTCCGTGGCCTCGAACAGCAAATGCTCGCGGTCCTCGTTGAGCTGAGCCGCCGCTGCCGCCGTGTCGTCGTCGGGCGTGATGGGGGCCCGCAGGCTCCGGATCGTCTCGTGGAGCGGGTCGGCCCGGCAGCGCGGGGCCGCAGCCGCGGCAGCGGCGGCCGCGGCAGCCTTCTCCTTGGCGCGCGGGGAGCCGGAACTGGTGCCGACGGTCAGCACCTCCGCGCGAACGCAGAGGTTCGCGCCGTCGTCGGAGGCGGCGCAACCGACGGGGACGGGCGAATCGGTGAAGCTGTGTACCTTGCCGGGAAACACGTCGGGGACGAGCGCGACGAAGACGCGCAGCGTGCCGAAGGGGACGACGAGGCAGCTTGCGGGGTAGGCGGCGCTCGCGTCCGATACGGCACCGCAGCCGGCCTGGTTGGCCGTGCGAGGCGCACGGACCAAACCGTGCACGATGCGCTTGCGGGAGCTGGTGAAGGGCCTCGTCCGGAACTTGACTCCGGTCGACGCCGCGAGCAGCCCCACGGTGGGCGCCAACTGTCGTGGTGAAATCACGGCAGATGCCATGAGATGGCTGAAAGTGGGGGGCTGCGTGAGGACGCCGGTGGGTTCCGGAAGCGAGGTTGGCACGCGCATGCGAGAGACACAAGGCGTACCCAGGTTCGGGGCCCTCCGGAGAGGTAACACCCCTAGTCCTGCCGAGTGGGTTAATAGGCTCAGAGGCCACAATGGTTACAATGGTGCTCCTGGAGCTGTTTGAGTGGAGGAGGCAGAAGGAGCTAGGTCTCCGTTCAGCCTCTCCTGCGTGTGTCTGCGTCGGGGAAGAAGGAGTGAACCAGGTAGCCAATCGATCGAAGAGGAGCGAACTGACTGAACTAAATCGAACTGAACCCAACTCCTCTGCATGGAGGCCTCCTGGGGGGTCTTATAGCTCGACCCCCCAGGGTTACATGGGTAAACTACGCGCGCCGGGACCCGGGCGTCGGCGTCTGGAGCCGGCTGCTGGGCCCCGCCGGCTGCGGCGCCCGAGGGCTGCGCGACACTGTGGCCCGTCGCTTCAAGCGTCATGGAGTGGACGGGGCGTGCGCGCTTCCGCAGAGGCGCACAGGAGTGGTCGACACGTGCGCGCTCCTGCCGAGGCGTGCAGGAGTAGACGGCGCGTGCGCGCTCCGCAGAGGCGTGCCGGAGTAGGTGGCTTCGCGGGGGGCTGCACTGGCGCGCTGGTGCTGACACCGGCCGTCGCGTCAGCAGGGTTGGCAGCTTTGCCGGCGCGCCCTCCCGAGGCGGATTGCACTGTAGCCATGTTCTTCCCTCGCGGGGGCTGTCTTGTCGCCGGACGAGATGGGACGGCCGCCGACCTATCGCCAGCCGGCTAGCGGCCAGCCAGACCCGGCCCAGGGCCGGGCCTAGCCGGCTAGCGCCGAGAAGCCGGTAGGTTCGCCAGCCGGCGGGGAGGGGCACGGGCTGCCCCGATGTTTTTGAAAAGGGGGTCCGGGTTCGCTTGCCTACCAGGGGGTCATCCCCCCGACAGTATATATGGGGCAACAAGCATAGATTCAATGAAGGTGAAAAGTGCTGCAACTCTGTCTTGCATGCAAGATGGCATTTGGTTTCCTAACAAAATGGGTACTATATATGTTTCAACAGTGCTCATGCTACACCAGATAGAGATGTAGCAGCAGCAAATGCAGAGTTGGATATTTTTATTTGGACGACAAAACCTTGCAATTCCAAGTAATTAGCAGAAAATGCTAGCTGCCCTGAGAAACTTGATTTCTCAACCATATCACATGACAGAAATATAGGAAGCAAGAGCACTACTTGACTTCATTATCATGCAAGCTAGTAGACGTCAAATATTTGACTTCATCGTTCATACACGCAAGATCAAATTGCACAGTACGTCAGAAACTAAAACAAGAGCAACTAGCATCTTTTAGGGTTCTAGATTCCATAAACAACATTTAACTAGGATGAAAGTTCATATCCAAGAAAGACACAAACCAAACTTTGAACTCCTAGTTAACAGTGGAAGCGCAGCTTCTCCTTGGGCCTGATGTCATTGCTGTGGCCGCACTTCTTGCGGCAGTGGGTAGACCTGAGGGGCAGGCGTGCATAGCACCTGCAACGCAAAATCATGCATAAGTTAGGATATACTCTTGTGAATGACTAGTACACTTGATAAGGCAAAGAGAGCAAGGCCCCCTCAACAGGTAGTACTTGATAGAGAGTACTAGTTCGCTTGATCCAAACCACACAGAGATATGATCTACATATGCATCGATTCCCATCGAACAGACCACGAAACAAACATCTCAATTTACATCCAGATACTAACATGTAAACAACAACAGCATATCGATGAATCGTTTTTTTTAGAAAAGGAGGATATACCCCCAGCCTCTGCATCTGGACGATGCATGCATCCATTTTATTAATTATTCACAAAGACCATACAAAGTAATACATCAGTAAGCCTGAAGCCACCATCTAGGCAACACCTGTTGCTACTCCTATCCCCTTGATGAAGTGTGCCGAATATCCGAACCAAATACCAAACAGACATCGCACCAAAGTCTAACATCTAAAGCCGGATGCCCCAGCCCAGCCACATACCGGGACTGAGTCGCACACCGGACCGGCGCACTCTCGGAGGCTGCCGCCGCCATCTTCCACCAGTCCATCTCCAGAGCAGTAACTGACACATCGACCTTGCCTGGCCTGCCGTCGACGCCACCATGGCGCCAGACAACGCCACCATCCTGCACGTATCCGTCCACACGCGCCCGTCGCCGAACCTCCGCAGCACCATGCCGCCGGGATCCGCCATCGGCCTTGCGGTAGATGTAACATCGCTCCTCCTCTTGTCCCCTCCAGCCAGCACGTGCTCCAAAACGATGCCCCCAGGAGGGACAACGACATCGAAGGTGCCATCATCGTCCGATCCGGTAGACCCAGATCTAGGGTTTCCCCCGGAGCATCACGAGTGGGGTGCCACGACCTGCAACAACGATGCCTCGAGAAGGGAACGACGTCATAGACGCCGCCATCGTCCGCCATGACCGTAGTCGGCACGATTTTCACCGGAAGTCACGGCCACCCGATCTCGCAGCTGACTGGAACCGTACGGAGCCTCGTCGTGAAGACGAAAGCCGCCGTCGGCACGCCGGCAGGGAGCCTCCAGCCGCCCCTCACCGGTCCCTCCACACGCCGCCGGTTGGAAAAAACCACACCAGGGCGGATCTGGACGGGACGCCAGATCCGCGGCTTCCGTCCACCCATCTCCAGGCATAGACTCCACAGAGGGGAAGAGCACCATGCCGGCCATGGATCTGGCCGCCGCCGCACAGGCAAGGGGCGCCGCCCTACCTGCTGCTCAAGGATCCAACGCCGGAGTCGCTCCTGCCGCCTCCGGGAGATTCCGCAGCACACCACCCGCCCTAGCGCTTTGGCGTCGGGTCCGTGGCGGCGGGACTAGGCCGAAGGCAGGAGAGGAGACGGGAGGGACCTGGCGGCGCTAGTGAAAGAAATAGTTCATCTGCACCTCAACTAGTACTTGATCAAAAGTATGCTACTTATAATAATCTAGTTCGCTGGATCCAAACCACACAGAGATATGATATGATCCCCATTGAACAGAGCACAATAGAAACATCGCAATTCACAAGCTCATTGACATCCAGACACGAACATGCATGTGCATATCGATGGACAGTGAAATAAATAGTGCAAGGAGTACATACTTGCGGCAGACAAGCTTGTGCTGCTTGCGCGAGCAGGCTAGGCTCCAAGTTGTACGGGTAGCACGAGCCCCTGCCACCGCCGACGAGGCGCAGCACGAGGTGAAGCGTGGACTCCTTGTGGATGCTGTAGTCGGCCAGGGTGCGGCCATCCTCTAGCTGCTTCCCCGCGAAAACGAGCCGCTGCTGGTCCGGCTGGATACCTGCGATTATTGAAACCACCACAGCACGGTTAGTTTAGCACCACAAGACGCCGCAGTTTTATGGAGCAGATGATGAAATCACTCAAACTATAAAATCGAATAAGAAACAGAGGATCTGGTCCGATCCAGGCCGATGGCATACAAGAGGAGACTAATTTGTCCTACCGCGAGGTCAATTGCAATTTTGCAAGGCAATCAAACATCATGGAACCCTCGGATAAGCTAGCGCGGAGAAGCCACGCTATTTTCTAACCCGAAAATGCTCGTCATGGAGGTCGATCTGCTCTGAATCGGGGCAAGATTATCGAACAAAGCAGCATGGATGGTGCTATGAAGTATGAACTACTACATTCGATCGACATATTACCTGTAACCTGACCAGATTAAGGAGGCGCGTGAAGCAAAATCAAGCAAGGAGGCACAACAGCAAGGCAAGCATTTGGGCAACGGAACGTCACGCGGATGCAAGAAGCCACGCGACCGACGCCGGTTAAGGCGATCGGAGGCCGTCATGGGCCAAGGCAGAGGCGGAGGCGCGCACCTTCCTTGTCGTGGATCTGGGCCTTGACGCTGTCGACGGCCGCGAAGCTCTCCACCTCGAGCGCCATGGTCTCCCCTCTCAGCGTCTTCACGAAGATCTGCATCCTTGCCGCCGGTTGCTGGCTCTCCTCCCCCCTCGCCGCGCCGGGTGGTGGTGAACGGGTGAGAATGGAGGCGCCGCGGACGTGGGTGCGCTTTTAGAGCATCTCCAACAGACGCGCACTTGCACGGCGCGCTAAAAAACATTTATAGCGTCGAAATAGCGTTTTCGCGCACGGGATGGGTTGCTTTAGCGGGCGCTGCAAAATTTAGCGCGCCGATGTAAGCACGGTAAAAAAGAGCGCGCGCGACCAGCCGGCGCTTGGAAAAAAACTTAAACAACACAAACGAAAAAATTGAAACAACACATAGTTCAAATTCATAGCATAGTTTCTCACATAGTCCAAACTACAAGCCAGTTCATAGATGCTAGATAAAAATAGATAAAACGATACTAAATCGACGCTGATATAAAACTACTCGTCCTCCTCCTCGGTGGTCCAGGTCGACGCTTCTCCTAGCTCGATCTGGGCTTCCGCCTCCGCCTTCCGCGCGGCTCGCTCCGCCCTCCTCTGCGCCCAGAACTTGTTCTCGGCGACGACATCATGCGGGAAGCGCTCGCGCCACACCACCATGGCGTGCTCGTCCGTCTCGGCGATGAGGAGGCGGCGCTCCCGCCTCCGCTGGAGGCGGCGATCCTCCTCGGTGACTAGTCGCGGGGGAGGCGCGAGTTCCTGCGCCCGCTCGCGTGTCGGCACGTCGGGGAAGTTCATCTGCGCTCGTGGCCTCCCGAGGCGCCACGTCGCCGCGTCGTACGCGTGGGCGGCCTCGTGGGCGGTCTCGAATGTTCCGAGCCCAAGACGTATGTCGTCGCCGGAGCGGATTTCCGCATAATACACGCCGGAGGGGCGGAGGCGGACACCGCGGAAGCCCGAGATGCTCCTGCGGCGCGGCGGCATGGTGAAGAGGCGGGGGAGCAGGCGCGTCGGCGGCGGGGGAGAAGGGGCGGCGGCGACGTGGCGCTGGAAGAGCAGGCGCGTCGGCGGCAGGGGAGAAGGGGCGGCGGCGGCGCGGCGCTGGAAGAGCAGGCGTGGCGGCGGCGGGGTGGCGAAGCCGCAGGCGCGGCGCGGTATGTAACAGCGCGCGGGGCGTCGCGCCAAATCTGCCGCGCGCGCACCGTTTTTTTTAGCGCGCCAACGTTTCGCGCGCCTGCTGAAGCGCGCCGCGCGGCTTCTCGCGCGCCAAAAAGACGCTTTTTCCCGCGCGCGGCTTTTATAGCGCGCCTGTTGGAGATGCTCTTATACACAGCGGCCGAGCGAAGACGCAGCCGCTACGAAACACCCTAGCGAAGCGAAGCGAGGGACGCGTGGCCGCGAAGCCCGGGCCTCGGTCGGAGGAGCAGGGCTGCGCAGTGCGACCACTCTCTACAGTTGTGGCCCATTGAAGGCCCAATGTCTAAGGCCGGTCTCATTTCCTTGTCCAAACCTTGTTTCTCAAAAAAAAAAATCCTTGTCCAAACCTTTTGCTCAAAAAAAAATGTTATGATCTGACAATGTCTTAAAAGCAAAGTCGTCCAATTCTTGTGGAAATTATTTCGCATTAATGCATTTCAAATAGGGCATTTATTCACAGTACCCATTCGAGCATTTATAGGCTGATTAATACTGTATCTGGTAACTCCAACTCAAAAAAAAAAAAAAACTGCTCACTAATAAGTAGGTTGGTTATAATAACGTCTTATACTATGGGACAGAGGGACTAGTATGAACAGTCAAACCTTGAAAAGTATCAATCTGAACCTCTGGACAAAATAGAAGTATATGCACCGTTTTCTGAAATGCGAGTAAACTATACAAGTACTATCTATCATATACAAATGTTTTTGTGACACTACTTAAGATCTAAGAATTTTTGTTACAATTTATCAGATTTAAGAAAAAAGATTCCCATTTTTAAAACTGCTAAGTAGTACCACGAAAAATTTGAACTATTAATTTATGGCACAAAACATAGATGAATGGTGTCACAATTTTGTAAAAATAAGGTAACTTGTGACGACGTCCCGCCTCACAAGGCCACACTATCGTACAAACCATATCCGTTGATGAAGTTGTCCATGATTATATGCTTTCTGATCCAGCTCCTTCCATCACTAAGATCTTTGCTCTCTAAAAAACTTTTGTCCTAACCAGAGAAATGGGACCTCATTGATCTAGCCAACACATGGTTGTGATCGTCCACAAATGTCGCGACGAACCAAAATTCACGTGATTTGTCCAACTTTTTTTGCGAGAAAACTTTTGATCTATTCATCACCAATCATGCAGTACAACGAACACCAGAAATAATAAAAATTACATCCAGATCCGTAGACCACCTAGCGATGACTACAAGCACTCAAGCGAGCCGAAGGCGCGCCGCCGTCATCGCCCCTCCCTCGCTGGAGCCAGGCAAAACTTGTTGTAGTAGACAGTCGGGAAGTCGTCGTGCTAAGGCCCCATAGGACCAGCGCAGCAGAATAGCAACCGCCGCGGATGAAGAGTAGCATAGATCGGAAGGATCTAACCTGAAGAAACACAAACGTAGACAAACTACGACCAGATCCGAGCAAATCCACCAAGGACGGATCCGCCGGAGACACACTTCCACACACCCACCGACGATGCGAGACACACCACCGGGACGGGGGGTAGGCGGGGAGAATCTTATTCCATCTTCAGGGAGCCACCACCGTCTCGTCTTCCTGAGTAGGACACATACCCTAACAAAACTCAAAGGAACGTCTAAAAATAGAGCCCTCCCGCCGACAAGGGCCAAGATCCACCACGCCTCCATCGCCCTAGGGCCACCGGAGACGAGGCGGACCGGCGCCGGCGCCAGCAGGAGGCAGAGGAACCCTAAGCTTTTCTTGGGGGAGGAGGCGGCTGCTCACCAATATGCTTCCACTCTGAAAAACATGATCTGTCCAACTTCACCACCAGTTGCGCACCGCACTCGCACCGAGTCTCAGGTCTTAGCCTGCCGCTGCGCTCCTCCATGCTTAAGTACTCGCTCTGCCGTTTCCCCGCCCTGGAGCAAACAAACCACCTGAACCGTATACTTCCTGAAAGACCTTTCCCTCGTTTCACCTTCTCTTTTCTGATGCTGGATCCACGTTCTTTCGCGTGGTTGTTGTAGAACGTCTATGTCTCCGCTTGTGAACCAAAAGTCATAGCCATAACTTTCCAATGCCTATCTAGCGCCTGTTGCTGGTATTCAACATGCTCAATGTTCATCTCTGGTTCATCGTCGTCACCCTGGCCATCATCCCCGCCAGGACCATCGACATCCTCCTACAAAATTACAAATAAACACATGTAGGTTGTCATCACTTAGTTCATATGATTGCGGGCCCTACAATATATTCAACGAACCTGGCTCACGTTATTAGCGAAAGATTCCTGAAAATTATTTTGCTCATTCTGAACATCCACATCTTCCTGTAGATTAAAAAACAAAGACATGTAAGTTGTCATGGGGTTGTTTGCCAATAAAAAACACAAATCAACCTACACATCACTTACGCTTTCACTGCATGCGCCATCCTCATTGATTGAAAGTCCTTTGTAGGCAAGTTATCATCTTCGTTGGTACAATTGTTATCGGTACGACATCCATTATCGCTACCGGCATATCCAGTTTCTGCCTCCATTTGAACACCTCACTACCAACACGGTACAACAGCGACAGAGAAATCATATCTCAGTTCAAATGCAAACTTGATGACATGGGGTGATGCCGAATTATTTTTTGCACCATTTCGATACGTAGTCGATGGTTTAGATGGAAAACCTACTGTGGCGGGGGTCAATGTCGCGCGAGAAGTCTGCGACCCACGGTTCTCGCCGGCGGCGAAGCTGCAATGCAATGCGATGTGGTGCCCCGACCTGCCCATCTCGACGGCGGCAGAAGCTTCAATGCAACGGGTGTTTTGGTGCGTGGGAGATGACCCACTGATCTCGCCGACCGTCATCTCCTACAAGGTGACGATGATACTTCGTCAGTGCGGCAAGCGGCAGCACGAGACAAGAGGGCGACTGCGATGGAGGGGTGCTGCGTTGCTCACGTGGTCTAGCTGTCAAATCGGACAGTTGCGCAACGCCTCATCCAACGGCTCATGTCAGATGACGCGTGGCCATTGAATATCTTGTATATAATCGAAAAGCGCCACCTGCGCAAACCTATAGCCATGCTGGACAGCTTCAAGTGTGCAGCTCTCCTGCCGTTCGTGTGCTCCTGCGTATGACTATCATGCATTCATACAATAATTAATCGGCTTAATTCCCTCATGTGTTACCATGACATCATATCCGCGTGTAGCCACGATTTGCTTAGGCTGGTCACAATCATATATTAGTATCATATATACTGGGAAATACACTTTGGTTCCTGGTTGTAGATACACCCTATATGGGGATTTATTTTTAATAATTAAAGAAAAAGTCAAAATAGTTCAGAAGTATTTTTAGAATAAACTTGACTTTCTTTTGCACTAATATATAAATTTTCACGAAAAAAAAACCAACATTGACTTCAGGGCAAAAAAGACAAAATTTATTTGCTATTATAGCACTAGTACAAAACAGGGCATCGGTCCACCCCTGAGAAGCCCATTAGCCCCGGTTCACTCACGAACCGGGACCCATGGGGGCATCTGTCCCGGTTCGTGAGGCCAGGGCGCCGGCCGGGCCTCGTGGGGCATTGGTCCCGGTTCGTCTGACCCCTTTTGTCCCGGTTCTAGACACGAACCGGGACCAATGCGCCTCGCTCCTGGCCCACAACCATTGGTCCCGGTTTGTGGCTGGAACCGGGACTAAAGGTGACCCCTTTTGTCCCGGTTCCAGCCACGAACCGGGACCAATGCGCCTCGCTCCTGGCCCACAACCATTGGTCCCGGTTTGTGGCTGGAACCGGGACCAATGGTTGGCCTATATATAGCCCCCGTCCGCGAGCACAGCAATGCATTGCTCTGTTTTTTTGCCCGGCCGTGGGAGAGCTTTTGTGGTGCTCTAGCTCACCTCCTATGCACATGAGGTGTTCGATGAAATGCCCGAGCCACACTTAAGCTTTCTCCTCTCGAAGCTCCTTGTCCAAGCTCCATTTTCCTCAAGATTTGTCTAGGTTTGGCGGTCCGTCCTGTCCCGTCCCCGTCCTCACCGCCGTCGATCGCCCGCGCCCATCTCGGCGCCGGCAACACCGTGGTTAGCCTCTTCTTCTTATCTTCTTTCTAAAAGAAAAAAGTTCTTACTTGTGTGTTTTAATTAGATGCTCTAGAGAGTTATATGTTGTTCAATAATAAGAACTATATAACGCACGCAGATGAACCGGCAATGGATGTACGGTGACCGACGCACCTCCGAGTATATTAAGGGCCTGCATAATTTTCTCGAAGCGGCTGAGGCAAACAAGCAGAATGGTTTTATGCATTGTCCATGTACTATCTGTGAGAATACGAAGGCTTTCTCCAACTCTAAAACCCTTCACTTCCACCTGCTTGAGAAGGGTTTTATGCCACACTATAATGTTTGGACCAAGCACGGAGAAAGAGGGGTTATGATGGAAGACAACGAAGAAGAAGAGGATGATGACAACTACCCGCCCCCTGAATACGGTGATGCTGCAATGGGGGAAGCTGAAGATCAAGAGGAACCAGACGATGTGCCCGATGATGATCTTCGCCGGGTCATTATTGATGCACAGAGAGAATGCGAAAGTGAAAGGGAGAAGTTGAAGTTCGATCGCATGTTAGAGGATCACAAAAAAGGGTTGTACCCAAATTGCTAAGATGACAACAGAAAGCTCGGTACCACACTGGAATTGCTGCAATGGAAGGCAGACAATGGTGTATCTGACAAGGGATTTAGTTCGCTGCTGAAAATAATGAAGAAGAAACTTCCAAAGGATAACGAATTGCCCGGCAGTACGTACGAAGCAAAGAAGGTTCTATGCCCTCTAGGATTGGAGGTGCAGAAGATACATGCATGCCCTAATGACTGCATCCTCTACCACGGTGAGTACGAGGATTTGAACGCATGCCCGGTATGCGGTGCATTGCGGTATAAGATCAGACGAGATGACCCTGGTGATGTTGAGGGCGAGCGCCCCAGAGGGTTCCTGCCAAGGTGATGTGGTATGCTCCTATAATACCACGGCTGAAACGTCTGTTCAGAAACAAAGAGCATGCCAAGTTGATGCGATGGCACAAAGAAGACCGTAAGAAAGACGGGAAGTTGAGAGCACCCGCTGACGGGTCGCAGTGGAGAAAAATCGAGAGAAGGTGGGGGGACTTTGCAGGTGACGCAAGGAACGTATGGTTTGGTTTAAGTGCAGATGGCATTAATCCTTTTGGGGAGCAGAGCAGCAATCATAGCACCTGGCCCGTGACTCTATGTATCTATAACCTTCCTCCTTGGTTGTGCATGAAGCGGAAGTTCATTATGATGCCAGTGCTCATCCAAGGCCCTAAGCAACCCGGCAATGACATTGATGTGTACCTAAGGCCATTAGTTGAAGAACTTTTACAGCTGTGGAATGGAGAAGGTGTACGTGTGTGGGATGAGCACAAACAGGAGGAATTTGACCTACATGCGTTGCTGTTTGTAACCATCAACGATTGGCCTGCTCTCAGTAACCTTTGAGGACAGACAAACAAGGGATACCACGCATGCACACACTGTTTAGATGACACCGACAGTATATATTTGGACAAATGCAGGAAGAATGTGTACCTGGGGCATCGTCGATTTCTTCCGACCAACCATCAATGCCGAAAGAAAGGAAAGCATTTCAAAGGTGAGGCAGATCACCGGAAGAAGCCCGCCCTCCGTACTGGTGATCACATACTTGATATGGTCAATGATTTACAAGTAATCTTTGGAAAGGGTCCTGGCGGACTATCTGTTCCGACTGACGATGCGGGACGCGCACCCATGTGGAAGAAGAAATCTATATTTTGGGACCTACCCTATTGGAAAGACCTAGAGGTCCGCTCTGCAATCGACGTGATGCACGTGACGAAGAATCTTTACGTGAACCTGCTAGGCTTCTTGGGAGTGTATGGGAAGACAAAAGATACACCGGAGGCACGGGAGGAACAACAACGTGTGCATGAAAAAGACGGCATGCATCCAAAGCAGTATGAAGGTCCTGCCAGCTACGCTCTTACCAAAGAAGAGAAGGAAATCTTCTTTGAATGCCTGCTCAGTATGAAGGTCCCGTCTGGCTTCTCGTCGAATATAAAGGGAATAATAAATATGGCAGAGAAAAAGTTCCAGAACCTAAAGTCTCATGACTGCCACGTGATTATGACGCAACTGCTTCCGGTTGCATTGAGGGGGCTTCTACCGGAAAACGTTCGATTAGCCATTGTGAAGCTATGTGCATTCCTCAATGCAATCTCTCAGAAGGTGATCGATCCAGAAATCCTGTCAAGGTTAAGGAGTGATTTGGTGCAATGTCTTGTTAGTTTTGAGCTGGTGTTCCCACCATCTTTCTTCAATATCATGACGCACGTCCTAGTTCATCTAGTCGACGAGATTGTCGTTCTGGGCCCTGTATTTCTACAAAATATGTTCCCCTTTGAGAGGTTCATGGGAGTCTTAAAGAAATATGTTCGTAACCGCGCTAGGCCAGAAGCAAGCATCTCCATGGGCCATCAAACAGAGGATGTCATTGGGTTTTGTGTTGACTTCATTCCTGACCTTAAGAAGATTGGTCTCCCTCAATCGCGGTATGAGGGGATACTGACTGGAAAAGGCACGCTAGGAGCGGACTCAATAATATGTAGGGACGGGCATTCTTGGTCTCAAGCACACTACACAGTTCTACAGAATTCTACCTTGGTGACCCCGTATGTCGATGAACACAAGAATATTCTGCGCTCCAAACACCCGGAGCAGTGTGACGACTGGATTACATATGAACACATCAGGACTTTCGGCAGTTGGTTGCAAACACGTCTCATGGGTGACAACACTGTTTCTGATGAGCTGTACTCGTTGGCCAGGGGACCATCTTCGACTGTATTGACTTACAAAGGGTACGAGATAAATGGGAATACATTTTACACGATCTCCCAAGATCAAAAGAGCACCAACCAAAACAGCGGTGTCCGCTTTGATGCAGCAACCAAGAGGGGAAAGGACACATATTATGGTTACATAGTGGACATATGGGAACTTGACTATGGACATGATTTCAAGGTCCCTTTGTTTCAGTGCAAATGGGTCAATCTGTCAGGAGGCGGGGTACAGGTAGACCCACAGTACGGAATGACAACAGTGGATCTCAACAATCTTGGGTACACAGACGAACCATTCGTCCTAGCCAATGATGTGGCGCAGGTTTTCTATGTGAAGGACATGTCTACCAAACCGAGAAAAAGAAAAGATAAGGAAGCGAATACATCATACGATGAGCCAAAGCGCCACATAGTTCTTTCAGGAAAAAGAGACATCGTGGGATTGGAGGGCAAGACAGACATGTCTGAAGATTATGAAAAGTTTCATGAAATTCCTCCCTTCAAAGTCAAGGCTGACCCAAGCACCCTGTTAAACGATGAAGATTATCCATGGTTACGGCGCAATAAGCAAAGGACACAAGCGAAGAAAAAGTGAAGACTTTCTCTCCACAACTATATCATTGCAGTTACATGTGGAGAAATTAAATGCCTTTTGTAACAGATGAGTTTTCGTCCGAAACCCTGATACTTCGAAAGAGATTGTCCGTTTTGTACACGAAGTGCATCCAGTTTTTGCCGTAACCCTCTCAACTTTTTAGCACATGCTATGTGGGTGAAATGATGATACCATGCCAACTTTCAACCTGTTCAGAGTTCATTTGTAGTTCTTTTCAATTTCAGGGTCATTTAGCTTAAAAAAATCAGTAAATGCATGAAAAATAGGAAATGAAGTCAGAAAGGGTTGAAAATTGATGATGTGGCTTTGAATGGTGCATTTTGAACACACAAAAAGTCTGGAGTTCAAATAAGTTCAAAAAAAATGAAATCCCTTTGTAACAGATGAGTTTTCGTCCGAAACCCTAATACTTCGAAAGAGATTGTCCATTTTGTACATGAAGTGCATCCAGTTTTTGCCGTAACCCTCTCAACTTTTTAGAACATGCTATGTGGGTGTAATGATGATACCATGCCAACTTTCAACCTTTTCAGAGTTCATTTGAAGTGCTTTTCAATTTCAGGGTCATTTAGCTCAAAGAATGAACTAATAGCAAAAAGAATGAACTAGAAAACCTTTATGAAACTCTAATAGCAAAAATAATGAACTAAAAATAATTAATTAAAAAATTCTGTTATGATCAACTAAAATAAAACTATAATATTCTTCAATAGCAAAAAGAATCAACTAAAAAGCTTTTATAAAACTCTAATAGCAAAAGGAATCAACTAAAAATATTTTATAAACCTCTAGTATTTATGAAACTAAAATTATATAAAATTTATGCAACTAAAGTTACCAAAGTATTTTTTGTTCAAAACATTAATAGCAAAAAGAATTTTCATAAAGATTTTTTTTAGAAACTTTAATAGCAAACTAAAATAACAAAATCTGTTTTTGGTTAAAACAGACATTTAAAATTACCTAAAAATTACCAAATTGAATATAATGATAAAACACAGTAATATTAAATAGCAGGAAAAAGATTCACTCAAAAATCTATTTTTATAGTAAAGTTATTCACAAACTAGTGATTCACACCAATTTAAAAGAATTCAAATTTAAACTATTCAAATTTGGAAACTAATGGCACTAACAGAAAGTTTATAATTTTTGTGACCTAAAAGCAAAAAGAATCACTGAAAAACTGTAAGTAGAAACAAAAGAAAATAAATAAAGCAAAAAAGAAAACAAAAAAAGTAGAAAAAAATTAAAAAAAATGCCGCCTAGTGGGCCACCACGGCCTGAATACGACTAGAAACCCAACCATCTAGTTGGGCCAGGATTCAGGCCCGCAGAAGGCCCAGAAGGTCCACAGGCAGAGGTGTGTGCGATTATAAACCACTCTCGAGAGGGCTGGCGCAACAGCGCTTATAAACCACTCTCGAGCCCTCTCAGCTAGCGAGGTGGGACTAAACTTTTAGCCCCGGGCAGCACCACCCTTTAGTCCCGTTTGGTGGCACCAACCGGGACCAATGCCCACCTTTGGTCCCGGTTGGTGGCACCAACCGGGACCAATGCCACCCTTTAGTCCCGGTTGGTGCCACCAACCGGGACCAAAGGTCTCTGCTTCCCGCCCTTTGGGCTGACGAAAAGAGACCTTTGGTCCCGGTTGGTGGCACCAACCGGGGCTAAAGGTGGGCATTGGTCCCGGTTGGTGCCACCAACCGGGACCAATGCTGAGTGTATATAACCAGCACTTGTGAAATTTCACAGTTTTCATCGCCACTTCGCCCGACGACGCCGACCTCCTCGACGCCGCCAGGCTGCCCCGACGCCGTCCACCGCCCACGCCGTCGCCATCGCCAGGCCCCTGCCCCGTCGTCGCCGTCGCCGTCGCCGTCGTCGTCCCCGAGCCCGTGGCCCTGCCCCGCCCCGGAGCCCACGCCCCTGCCCCGTCGTCGCCGTCGTCGTCCCCGAGCCCGCGGCCCTGCCCCGCCCCCGAGCCCACGCCCCTGCCCCGTCGTCGCCGTCGCCGTCGTCGTCCCCGAGCCCGCGGCCCTGCCCCGCCCCCGAGCCCACGCCCCTGCCCCGCCCCCGAGCGCGCCCGGCCGGGCCCCTGCCCCGGCCCGCCCCCGCCGTCGCCGTCGCCGGCGCCCTTGCCGCCCCCGCTATCGCCGTCACCTTTGCCGGCCGCCCCCGCTGTGAGCCGCCGCCGCCCCTGCTCTGTGCAATTTTATATATATATATATATATATATATGTTGATTTTTTTTATAAGATGAATGTTTTTGTTCATATATAATGTATATATGTATGTGGCTATATGTATGTATGGATGGATGTATATATGATGTTTTTTTGTTCATAGCATTTTTTTTGTTCATATATGTATTTTTTTCATATATGTGGCTATATGTATTTTTTTGTTCATAGCATTTTTTTGTTCATAGCATTTTCTTCCATGTATGTATGTGGCTATATGTATGTATGTCGCCGTCGCCCTCGATCTCCTACCCCCTCCCTCCCCTACCCGACAAACTCTCGAGGCCACCCAAACCCCTAGAAGAAAACTCCGGTAAATTCGACATGAGGGGGGACGTCGGACATATCGGGCGACCAACTCTCGAGGCCACGCAAACCCTAGAAAAAAAGCGTTGTCGATCTCCTACCCCCCCTCCCCTACCTGACAAACTCTCGAGGTCAGCCAAACCCCTAGAAGAAAACTCCGGTAACTTCGACATGAGGGGGGACGTCGATCAGCCCCCTCTCGCCCGACCAAACACTCGAGTCCACCCAAACCGGGACTGAGATGTGATAGGTAGTATTTTTTTTTGTTCATAGAAAACTCCGGTAACTCTCCAACATGAGGGGGGACGTCGATCGATCAACCCCCTCTCGCCAAACCGGGACTGAAAAAGCGTTGTCGAGGCCACCCCAAACCCTAGAAGTGTTGTCGAGGCCACCCCAAACCCTAGAAGCGTTGTCGAGGCCAACCAAATTTACCAAGTTAAATGAGTTAAATGAGTTAAAAGAGCGTTGTTGAGGCCACCCCAAACCCTAGAAGAGTTGTCGAGGCCACCCAAATTTACCAAGTTAAAAGAGCGTTGTCGAGGCCACCTCCCCGATAACTTCGACATGAGGGGGACGTCCGACATGACATGACGGGGGACGTCGAACGTCGGACATGAGGGGTGAGCGTCGTTGTCGTCTACCCCCTTCCCGATAACTTCGACATGAGGGGGGACGTCGGACATGACATGAGGGGTGAGCGTCGTTGTCGTCTACCCCCTCCGGTAACATAGATAACTCCGGTAACATAGATTTATCAAGAATGCCCCCATTATGGATGTGCACAAGTTGATCCAATTTTTTTTTGATCTCATCTATATATATTCTTTATATGTCACGTTGTCTGTCAAAGTATTGAAGAAATCCATGGCTTCATCATTAGTCGGAAGTAACATGCGTATGATGCTATGAAGCTCTTCAAAGTTGTTTTGGAATGGAGTTTCGGATAGAATAATTTGCTTTTTGGTACGAATTTCAGCAAAGGCCTTCCAAATAGCGATATTCGGAAGGCTCTTGCTGAACTTCGTACCAAAAAGCTAATTAATTATCCTATCCGGGACTCCGTTCCAAAACAATTTTGGAGAGCTTCGTACCATTATGCGCCTGTTACTTCCGGCTAATGATGAAGCCTTGGTTTTCTTGAATACTTTGACACTAGACAACGTGACATATAGAAGGGTAGATGAGATCAGGAAAAATATGGACCATTTTCTGCACATTTAGAATGGCGCCATTTTGTTAAATCCCTTAAAGGTTAAGAGAATCCCTTGTTTGACATTCATGAGAGAGGCGGTCCGGACGTCGGACATTCATGAGAGAGGCAGTCCGGACGTCGGACATTCATGTTTGTATATTAATTGCCATGTTGTAATATTTGCAGAAACTATGGATCAAAGAGACTTGGAACAAGAACAGTTGTTGGGGGAGATAATCCTCGCCGGAGGTGATGCTGTCTTGTCGTTTCTCAACGACACCGATGGAACAATGGAGGAGGAAGGACATGATCATGATGGCTCCGGTGACATGATCATGATGGCTCCGGAGGTGCTGACTAGCTAATTGATGCATTAATTGTTTTGGTATGTACATATATTAACTCTTCTTTCTTCTTTTATAGCCCTCCGGATCGAGCCAAACTTCGGTAACGAGACGAGGCCCGAAGAAGAGGTTGCGCAAGGATGAAAGGTTCCCGATCACAGCACTCGCGGACGATGGCCTATCGATTGAACCCAAGCGGACCAAGGACACATTTTCTGCTCAGTGCGGAGCTATTGTTAGGGACAACATCCCGATCAGCATCAAGCAATGGAATAAGCCTAAGGACGACGCCCCTGAAGGTGATTATGTCACCGATAGACAGAAAGATGATCTTTGGACCTTGCTGAAGGCAAATTTCACCCTACCGCCAGAGGAGGATCCGAATAAGCCCGTTATAGAGCCACTGGTCAAGGCGGGTGCTCTTAAGAAGATGGCAGATCTATTCAGGAGGTGGAAGAAGGAGTTGAAATCAAAGTTTGTCGACAAAGGTGAGACTCCAGAATTCATCGGCCGATTTGAGAAGATAAGAGATCACTGGCCCGCATTTGTGGCCTACAAGACATCAGACAAGAGTAAGAAAATGTCATAGACAAACAAGAACAACGCTGCAAAGAAGCAGTATCACCATCACACGGGGTCAGGTGGCTACCTCAAAGCCCGGCCGTTGTGGGACAAAGCTGAGAATGACCTGATTGCTAAAGGGGTCGAACCAGAGACATTGAACTGGCCAGACCGTTCAAGGACTTGGTTCTTCGGGGTTGGGGGAACTTTGGACCCTGAAACAGGGAAGTGCCGTTGGACGGACGAGCAACTTGCAATACCCGTCACGAAGCTTCAGAAGTATATCACCGCAGCGCAGGAAGGGACGTTCATTCCCGACAGAGAGAAGGACGAGCTGACTGAGGCCCTAGGGAATGCTGAGCACCCTGGACGAACACGAGGCACACCAGGCTCCGTTCCGTGGAAGTTTGGGTTTCCCGACGCAGGCGGTTACAGAAGCCGGGAGAGAAAGAGGAAAGCGGAGCTGAGCGACATGCAGAAGATGAGTGCAAGACTACAAAAGCTAGAGGAAGCTGAGAGCCACCGAGCTGCCGGCCAACTATCTCAGCGGCACGAAGCTACCCCAGAAGCTACCCCGCCATCTCAGCGGAGAAGCAGCGTGGCTTCCACGGAGCCCGTTCAGACTGACTTCACGGAGCCTATCTACCCCGTGGATACTATCACGGAGGCTCAAAATTGCGAGCTTATGACGAAATGCCATAACCTCACTTTCAAGGCGGCTCTCGGCTCTGTTGCACCTCCTCAACCCAACGGAACTTTTCACTGCCTTCCGATTCCACATGGCTATGCTGTTGTGATGGTGGATGAAGTAATGGAGGGATTTGAGGAGCTCGAGCTTTACCACTCTACAGGTGAAGGGGAGAATCAGCTGGTTCGTGCTCTGAGGAGTACATGTCTATGGCAGAAGGAGTACATCAAGCTTCCAAACTGGACGCCTCCGCCTCCTCCTCCTCCTCCGGCGAGTCAGGGCACTCCGCCTCCTCCTCCTCCTCCTCCTCCGGCAAGTGATCAGGGCACTCCGCCTCCTTCTCCGGCTCCTCCGACGCGTGAGGGCACTCCGCCTCCTCCTTCGCCTCGTCAGCAACGACGGAAGAGAGACGCCGCCGCTCCGGCGGCTAGCAGTACAAGCAGAGGCGGGTGGCAATTCAGATACGGTCCATCTCTCAAGCCTGTGGAAAAGTTACCATATGAGAGGACCGAGCAAGAAAACGAGGACATATGTCGTGCCCAAGTGAGGGACCATTTTGCAAAGAAAACTCCACCTCCGAAGGAGAAGCTAGATCCGGTGAAAGTGAAGCGCACTATCGATGCCCTGAAGCGACCACCACCGCCTCCGCCGGATTCCAACTATGACCGCATAATTACTAAGACACATGCTAAAGCGCAGCAGTCGGGAAGTACTTCCAGTGCTGCAAGAGCGAAAAAACGAAGAAGTGGGAAAACAATTCCCCAGCTCGGCAAACAGGAGAAGCAATCGTGCCCCCCGCTCAAGGTGTCTAGCGATATCGCTAATCATCCGGTGCTACTGCCCGGTACCACTCTTGATGATTACCTGCCCGATGATGTACAGTTTGAAACGGCTGAGGTAGTAGACGTCTTTAGATACGAGCACGGGAAGCCTCTCGTCAAACCCGATCATCCTCATCTAACAACGATGATGCAAAAATTGCATGACTGGTACATGGAAACCTGCAGGAAGTCTGGGAAAGACAGTTTGTTAGTCGGAATTAAAAAAGAGCATGACTTCCCTGGAGTCGACCTGCTGCCTGTTGAATTTGTGGAGTTATTTCAATTATACAATCAAAAGGCCCTCGACAAACAACTCATGACTTGCTACTGTCTGTAAGTATTACTTCTATAATTAAGTCTCTAGCTCAGCTCGTTCATTGCATGTATATATAATTATCCTCACTATATTATGCAGATTGAAGATGGTCGAATGCCAAAAAATAGGAATCTTCGACGTTGGGTTCATTAGCCCAAATACCGTAAATGAATGGTCGGTACGAAAGGCGGCTGAAGATACCGAGAACAACTTACTACAAACGTTCCTTACACATCAAAACAAAAGGGAAATACTCTTTCCTTACAACTTCAAGTGAGTGTTACTGTCTTCTGCATATTCGGTTCCGCTTACTCGTGGTTAAGTAATGTAATTGATGAGTTATGCGTGCGCAGCTTCCACTATATTCTGCTATCCATTAACCTTGACGGGGCATTAGTAACTGTCTTAGACTCGCTCCGTAAAGATCCCAAGTATTATGCGGACATGACTGCAATGCTCCAGAAGTAAGTTCAATCAATACCGGGACCATATCGGCAACTTTCGTTCATTTCCTGATATCAAGTAATCATTTTCTTTGCCTGCCAGGGTTTGGAAAACGTTCACCGCTAAGGTTCCGGGTCTGAAGAAGGAGCTACGATTTACACACCCCAAAGTAAGTAGTACTAGCTAGTTCCGCGCATCTCTCATTGATTCTAGTTTCATCAATACCATTATCATGCTTGCTTATCAGTTTGATTGAACTCTATTCTCGTAAAGTGCTTGTTGCAGGCACCCAACACTCATTTATGTGGATACTACGTATGCGAGTTCATTCGCTACTATACCTCTGAACGGGCCTCCTCTGAGAAACAATTTGAAGTACGTAAACAATATTCACAATTTTATTTTATATATTACCATCAATTGTGTTGAGTTTCATTCATATATATGTATTGACCCCTTCTTTAAATTAGATCTGGCAGATGCGGGATGAACTCCTACCACATGATCGCATACGAGCAATTCAAGAGGAATTGGCGGGATTCTTTCTTGACCACGTCATACCTGAACAAGGAGAATACCATGTGAAATTGAAATTGTTGTAAGGGATGTTATATATTGTACATATGTAGCAGCGTTGGATAGATATACGAAAACTTGTTGTTCGACCAAGCACGAAGAAAGAGATGTCACTTCTCTCTATATATGTTCATGACGATCTTGTGTAATTAATGGTTTCCTTTATTTGCTTACTAGCTAGCGTCGAGTTCTCTCTATATGTGTAGTAGCTAGCGTCGACCAAGCACGGAAAAAGAGAGGTCACTTCTCTCTATTAGCTCGCTAACACAATATGAAACCCCTAAATTAACCCTCCAAAACCCCAAAACCCCCCTTCCAAAAAAAAAAACAAAACCCCCAGCGACTGCGCGTGGCCGCCTTTTGGTCCCGGTTGGTGTTACCAACCGGGACCAAAGGTGGAGCCTTTAGTCCCGGTTGGTAACACCAACCGGGACTAAAGGTCCTCCCTCCCCCGCCCCAGGCAGCGCCACGTGGAGGGCCTTTGGTCCCGGTTCGTAAGCAAACCGGGACTAAAGGTTTTGGGTATTAGTCCCGACCCTTTAGTCCCGGTTCCAGAACCGGGACTAAAGGCCCTTACGAACCGGGACAAATGGCCCTTTTTCTACTAGTGAAGGTCACTATTCACACTATTTTGACCAAAAATTTGTCTTTTTTGAAAAGAAGTCAAAGGAGGATTTTCCTTTTGTGGAATTTTTCTCACAAGTACAATGGAAGGTCAAGTTTATTTCAAAAATATTTTCAGAATTTTTTGACTTTTTGTTGAATTACTATTTTTTTTCATATAGGGTGTAGATACACCCAGGAACCAAACGTTCCCATCCCATATATACTAGTGAATGATACTACCTCCACAATGCATAGTATTATAGTAACTTAGTATCATAGAAACCTCATTTATTCTCATTTGTTGTCGCATCATTTAATATGATACGGTATCATATCATGATACTTAACCTTCTCTTTCGTGCGCCACCTCACCTAAAATGCCTAGTTGGTATGCATGATACGGCTGATACTTTCATTGTGACCGGCCTTAGAAGATGAGCTCGCTGATTCATGTTCTATTCGTGTTCGTATTATTTTTCTTTCTAAAATGTGCTTATATAATTTTAAAAATTGCCCGTGCGTTTTATAAAATGGTTGTGTAATTTAAATGTTCATGTTTGCTTTTTTAAATGTTTGTATAGTTTTTAAAAATGTGTGTATTAAAATAATGTTTGTGGATTTTAAAAAACATCTTTTTTTTAAATGTGTTCATGTAAAAACTGTTGTTAAAAAAGGTCATGTGATTCAAAACAATGTTCATGTTTTTTAAAATTTTCATGCATTTTGAAGAAAATACAATTTACACATGGTGTAGGTCGCGTAGGCCGACCCTCATGTCAAGCTCAACTAGATTAGTTTTAAAAGTTTCATTGGCGCGGTTCAATGATATAAGTTTGTCATGAGGTGGCCAAGAAGTCGACCCCTTCAATTGTTTTTCTTGTTTCTCTGGATTCGTTAGGCATGCGACGGGCGAGCAATCTCTTGATACTATGCCTAGCCGTGGGCTTGCTCTTCTTTTTGACCTTGCTTGATCACTCACTAATAGGGATTGGGCTGATCCAGGCATGCAAGCACTCAGGTACCCTTTTCATCCACTGATTGTCGCTGTCGATGCCCAGCTATTTAGTTTGGAAAGTGTTAATCCGAGTAGTGAGCCCTGTGGCATACCTTTGAAGGTACCAACGCTTGTCATTGTGTTAATGGATCAAATACGTAGTGGATTAAGATTAGATGGGTGTGGAGCGGCAAAACATGGACCCGTGGAGGGGTTGAGCCTGCAACGCATAGACATGCTTGCTAGTATATGCTCGTAGATCCTGGCGGAGATTAATAAAAACAAAGATTAATAAAAAGGTGGGGTTTGACTAGCTCTCTTCCTACATCATTTGATTCCGTGCGGAGATTCGATGTTTCTTTATTTTTTTTCTGGTTGATTAAGCAAATCCGTAATAAGAACTCACTCAAAATAAACAACTTGTATAAATTCCAAAGCATACATAGGTTCAAAATCCAACAGGACTATCAACTGGACAAAACTTAGACTCCAATATATATATGACGACGCTAGACGATTCAGCAAAATCCAACTTCAAACTAGGGACAGAACTTAATAAACTCCAATATATATGGCGCTAGACGGTTGATTCAGCATCATTTCCAACGTTTAGGAAGCGTTCGCAAACTTGGACATAAACCTCTTCTTTTCCCTTATCTGAAAGAGAAGGTAGAAAATTTATTACTACAACAAAAGTAATTCAGTTTAAGTTATCATCTACATGTAATTATTTTGCACAACATTATACAAAGCTGACAATAGTAACCAAGAACAACTCTAAGCATGCAATGGTGCGAACAAGATATTTAGTGATATGATAACAAGAACAGCTGAACAGGACAGATGTTAGCCTCTGTGTAAAGGGATAAAGCACTTCAATAACACGGGGAAATAAGGTTCTCTCACCTGATTGCTATGGCCACACTTCTTCTTACGGCAGTTGGTGGTCCTGAGGGGTAGGCGTGCATAGCACCTGCAAGGCAGTGACTATTTGAGACAAGTCTAATAATTAATCAGTGACTTCAATTTAAGCATTGGTGACAACTCTGTCAAAGCTTTTACAGTTCATCTGCATATCAACCATCTAGTTAATTCCATTGTTCACAGAAATCAGCCATTATCGCAAGCAAACCAAAACCGCTGGTCAGTTTGAATTTCAATGTATGACTGCAAAGCAAATAATGGAGATGATGAATTGAAGATGAGATCGATCAACCTCTGTTTGACAATTCAAATCTACTACATCTCAGCAAGATGTAACGAAAAGCATGCTAGTTGGCTCGATTAAACAACACGAACACATTTATCTACACATGCATAATCTCCGAGCAGATAAAAAAAAGCAAGATCACAATTCATGCGCTGCATGCATAGGCACCGATCCATGAAACAGGAGAAAAACAACAAACATAATGGTAAAAAGAAAGAGTGCATACCTGCGGCAGACTAGTTTGTTCTCATTGTACTTTTGAGCAAGGATGCGGAGGTTGGGCTCAAGGTTCTTGGGGTATCCACCTCTGCTGCCTCCGCGGAGGCACAGCACCAGGTGAAGCGTGGATTCCTTTTGGATGTTGTAGTCGGCGAGAGTGCGGCCATCCTCTAGCTGCTTCCCTGCAAAGATGAGGCGCTGCTGGTCCGGCGGGATACCTACAGGAGAACAGAAACTTCCACAATTAGTCCGTCCCTGAAGTACACCCAGAGAGATGATAAACCAATCTGGTCTATGTAAGCCCTACCGCAGGTTACCACACAAGAACCAACAAGCCGATCCAAACCTATCTAACCTCGGATAAGTAGAAAAGTCTTTATCTAGCTGAAAGAGACATCACACACGTCGATCTGCTCTGTTTCAGACCGTGATTGTCGAACAAGACAACATGAAGGATGCTAGCTATGAACTAAACTCGACAAGCTTACCAAGACCATATTAGTAGTGAGGTGCGCATGGTAAAATCAAACAAGAGACACACTAGGCGGGTTTTAAAGCAACTACACACTATGCAAGATCCGATGCGACGCCACTGAAGACATACGACCAGCCGGCGACTAGACGGAAGAGACGGTGTAGTGATTCGTTCATATATATGTACCTTCCTTGTCCTGGATCTTGGCCTTGACGTTCTCGATGGTGTCAGAGGACTCCACCTCGAGCGTGATGGTCTTCCCGGTCAGCGTCTTCACGAAGATCTGCATCTTGCCGTGTCGTCGATGGCTCTCGCTCTCCTCTGGACGGGTTGTGCTTGGTGTTGGTATCGACCGCTGCATGCGTGATGTCCTTATATAGGCAGGGAGCCGAGGGGGGCAACGGGGCCGCTACGGAAAGCCCCAGAACCCTAGCAAAGGTAGAAACGGGAGGCGTGGCCGCCAAGAAGATCGCGACTCGGTCGGGGCAGCGGTTCCTGGGCTTCTGGCCGGCTGCATGCTGTCCATATAACTAAACCTGGTTGAACCGGTCCATTCAGGACAAATGGCCCAGAAGGCCATTTAGTGATTTTAGTCTTGCAATTATTATTATTTTCACGTTTGCTATTCTTTCGGTTTTCAGGCAACAATCGATTCCGTGCGAAGTGCAAAGCACTACGCAGAACGACAGGGACGATGCGGTTGCCCACAACATCACCGCCATGGTCAGGTGGAGCTTAACGGGTGCGTGTATGATGCGGTGCCGGGAGGGGGGGGGCTCTGGAGAAGGGGCATTTAGAGGGATGGCCAGGGCAGAGGCGGCACGGGCATGACAGGTGGCAAGGCAGTGAAGTCGGCGGCGGGTCATGGGGGACGATGCTGCCGGTGCTGAAGGGCGGGTCGACAACGGCGAGAGGAAGACTAAGGTGGCAGGGGAAGAGGGAGGAAGGCGATTACGCGGTGGAGAATCAACTGAAACCTGAACTTTCTTCAGGCAACTGATTAATAGACACTCTTTTCTTACAACCAAAAAGAACCACAGCAAAAAAAAAGTTGAGATATTACATATGTGTTTAGTTTTGTTACCGTATTTAACAATCAACCGTGTGAATTATAACTTTTTTTGTAATGAAGGGCATGATAGCCTTGTGAACATTATGGAAACTCACACTGTATGGCATCGTGTGCCTAAGTATGTAAGTACGTTCCATATACCCATTCAATCTTATATTTATACACCTTTTATTAACTAGTACATTATTTATTTATCCCATCATTTTTTTGTTAAAAACATTTTTAAGTATTAATAAATAAACAAATATTTTTGATAAAAATGTTCATTGTGTATTTGAAAAATGGCCACAATGTATATGAAAAATATTCATTCGTATGCCGAAAAATGTTTGTCATATAATAGAAATATATTCGCCATGTATTTGGAAAATGTTTATCGTATATTTCAGAAAATGCTCAGTGTATATTTAAAAAAAATGTTCATGTCTACAAAAATAGAACAAAATTAAAATAAGAAGAACAAATAAAAAGGAAAAACTGAAGAAAAGAATGTATCTGACCATAAACCGAAAACATTAACAAAAAAAAAAAGAACATGCCCTAAATCGGATAAAAGATAAGAGTAATAAAAAGAAACCAAACCGTAGAAAACCAGCCTAGAAAAATGGCAAAGGGGTCTACCCAAAAGACGCTCGATTGACAAGATAATTTGTTTTGAATTTCGATCTCGTGAAAAAAGCAATACGACGACTCACCCTCTTCTTTCAGCGAGAAAAAACCCCAGCAAAATTCTCTTGTGACGATAAGTTGCACTAACTACCAGGGGGATTTGGTGATAACATTTGAAACCGGTGCCCTTGAACTAGTTATTTCGGCTAAACTAATGTATATTATAGTTAATTTAAAAATGAAACAAGTAAAGGTATTCGTTTGTTATTAAAAAAACCTTGCACATATAAAAAATTAATATTCATGTACTTCTAAAAATGTTTATTTTTAAAGTTGTGTTCACATATTTTGAAAAGGATTTCATGTACTGTGTTTTTTTTACTTCGCATATAAGATTTCTGAAGTCAAACTTCATAAAGTTTGACCATGTTTATAGAAAAAATATATCAACACTGAAAATACCAAATCACTATGAATAGATGCATCATGGAACTAACTTTCAAATTATATAACTTTAATATTTGGATGTCAATATTTTTATATAAATTTGGTCAAACTTTACGAAGTTTGACTCCAAACAAATCTTATATGCAGAATAAAAAGAAACATATTGAATAATTTTAAAATCTTGTACTTATAAAACAGTATTCAATTTAAAAATTATTCATGCATTCCAAAATATACTCATGCAATTCAAATATTATTCATGTATTTTTTTCAATAAAGGTGTAATTTCAAAAATATGTCCAGACCTCTAAAACATATTCTTGTAACTTTTAAAAGTGTTCACAAAAAATGTTCATATAATTGAAAAAATATTCACCTACTTTTTTCCAGAAAAGTGTTTATCTAATTTTTAAAAAGTGTTTACATGTTTAAGAAATATTTGCTTATTTATCAAAATTATTTATATTTAGTTTAAACAAAAGGAATATTTTAGAAAATAAAAATAAAAATAGAAATGGAACATAAACAAAAAATTAAAAGAAAATGGAAGTCGAAAAAAATAGAAAACAACAAAACCGATATGAAGGCAATGCAAATGGGCCTCAGCTATGTAGCGCACGCATGGACAATTCGACAACATATAGCAGGTGAATAATGAGTACCAGAAGCGGCAGCACCTACAGAAATCCATCATGGACTTCTGAATTAGGTGCCACAATCTAGCTAGTCTTGCTTGCCACATTTACATTCAGGTTCAGGTGTCCATGCTTTGTAATATCTCTTGTAACTGTATGGTTTCCGAATTCTGCAGCTATGAACAGATCCCGAGTATGGCCCCTTCTCTTCCCTGGGATGAAATGTACCCGGTGACGACAGAGTCGCGGTGGAAATTTCATTTATAAATCTACGGTATGACCTGATTGACACGGGTGGGCACCTGGCAGTATATATGGGTCAACAAGCATGAATTCAGTGAAGGTGACAAGGTAATCTGATTTCACTACTGCAACTCTGTTTGGCACGCACATGCAGACGGCATTTGGTTTCCTAACAAAATGGGCACCAGATAGAGATGTGCAGCAGCAAATGCAGAGTTGCAAACATTAATTTGGACGACGAAAGTTTGCATTTCCAAGTAATTAATTAGCAGGAAATGCTGGCCTGGGAAACTAGATTCAACCTGACAGAAATATAGGAAGCAGGAGCACTACTTGACTTCATCATCATTCAAGCTAGCTAGTAGACCTCAAATACTTGATTTCATCATTCATGGAAGAGCGAATTGCACAGTACTACGACAGAAACTAGTAATACAAGAGCCACTAGCTAGTATCATTTATGGTTCTAGATTCCAGAAGCAACATTTTAACTAGGATGAAACTTCATATCCAAGAAAGACTCGAACCAAACTCTGAACTCCCAGTTAATCCAGCTATGGCATGTCACTTAGGTCATGTTTCCAATGCTTCAGTGGAAGCGCAGCTTCTCCTTGGGTCTGATGTCATTGCTGTGGCCGCACTTCTTCTTGCGGCAGTTGGTAGACCTGAGGGGCAGGCGTGCATAGCACCTGCAACGCAAAATCATGGACAAACCACACACAAAGATATGATCCCCATTGAACAGAGCACAACAGAAACATGGCAATTCACAAGACATCCAGACACAAACATGCATGTAACAGCGGCATATCGATGGATAGTGAAAGAAATAATCCAAAGGTGTACATACTTGCGACACACAAGCTTGTGCTGCCTGTACTTGAGTGCAAGCGCGAGCAGATTAGGCTCCAAGTAGGGGTAGCACGAGTCCCTGTCACCGCCGGCGAGGCGGAGCACGAGGTGAAGCGTGGACTCCTTGTGGATGTTGTAGTCGGCCAGGGTGCGGCCATCGTCAAGCTGCTTCCCCGCGAAGATGAGGCGCTGCTGGTCCGGCTGGATACCTGCGATTATTGAAACCAACACAGCGTCCGCAGTTAGTTTGGCACCACAAGACGCTCGTAGTGCTAATGGAGATTATGTAATCAATCAATCTGCAAAATCGAGTAAGATCGCTGCGAAACAGAGGATCTGCTCAGATCCAGGCGGATGGCCTAGAAAAGGTGGCTAATTTGTCCTACCACGAGGTCAATCGCAAGGCAATCCAACGGTATGGAACCCTGGGATAAGCTAGCGGATATTTTCTTACCCAAAAATGCTCGAATAGGGGGCAAGATTATCGAACAACCACATTCGATCGAACATATTACTTATAACCTGACCAGATTGAGAAGGCGCGTGCGGTAAAACCAAGCAAAGAAGGCACAGTCATGGGCGAAGGCGGAGGGGGCGTACCTTCCTTGTCGTGGATCTTGGCCTTGATGCTGTCAACGGCCGCGAAGCTCTCCACCTCGAGCGTCATGGTCTCCGCCGTCAGCGTCTTCACGAAGATCTGCATCATCGCCGGTTGCTACTTGCTCGCTCACGCTCCCCTCTCCTCTCCTCTCCCCTCGCCGGATGGTGGTGGACTGGTGAGAATGGAAGCGCCGCGGACGTGGGTGCGGTTTTGTAGGAGGAAACGCTGCCGTCAAGAAAACCCCAAATCCCTAGCGAAGTGAGGCCGCGAAGGCCGGGACTCGGTCGGAGGAGCAGCGAGATCACTCTCTACAGTTGTGGCCCATTGAAGGCCCATGGTCTAAGGCCGCTTTCATTTTTTCTTTTCTTTCCAAACCTAGTGATCTGACCATGTCTTAAAACCAAAATCGTCCAACTCTTGCGGAAATTATTTTGTATTTATGCATTCCAAACAGGGCTCGTATATTCGCAGCATCCATGAGTATTATTTTTTGTCAATTTTTTTGAGTATTTATTGGCCGATAAATATCTGGTAACTCCAGTTACAAAAAAAAAAAACCCTGGTAACTACTATGAACAGTCAAACCTTGCGAAGTGTCAATCTGAACATCTCAATACCCCTCGCAAAAAAAGGAACATCTCGATACAATAGAAGTATTTGTAACTCTTTCTGAAATGCGAGTAAATTATACTATTCATTATATAAAAAATATTTTGCGGCACTACTTAGGATTTATAAAAAAATTGTCATAATTTATCAGATTTAAGAAATTTTTCCCTGTTCTTAAAATTGCTAAGTAGTACCACACAAAAAATTAAACTGATAATTTGTGGTTCAAAAAACCAGATAAACGGTGTTACAGTTCTGGCCAGACAAGGTAACTTGTGAAAAATTTCTTGAATGTGGTGAGTTGTGTCAAGAAAAAAATTCATACCGTAAATAGTCTCATTTACTTTTAACACGCAAAGTTGACGGTAATATAGTTGAGTATAACTGCACAGGACCAACACTTATCTTAGATATTGGTTATGCATCATGTCCATCTCATAAGCATTGCATAAGCATCAAATCGCAATGTATTAAGGATTAATTTGGATATTTCATTAAACCCTTAGCCCTATTTTATTTTCCATTTCATTAAATGTTGAATATCTAAACGCTTCTCCCTTTTGGTGTTCTATACCCCAAGACTCACCTTGATACTTTGCACATGTCCTTTTTGTGATATTTCGGAGCTACCCAAATTATCTCACATTTTTTCCTCCGTTATGAACCACTTTTAGTTCAATCCCATTTATCCATTCGAATGGATTTATTTTCTAAATAAATTATAAATGCGCACTAAACGGGTTGATTTTTTTTCGTGTGGCTTTAGTATGGTCTAGAAAGGCTAAATTTCAAATTTCAAATCATTATGGAGGTTGCTTGCTGCCCCAAATATTTAATATATATGATCATTATATGTTTAATTAATAAAAAATATTTTATTAAATAAAGTTGTTTTTGGGCTAGCAATGAGCGCAATTAACTAAACTGCGCCTGTAGGCGTAGTCCCGGCCGTTCCCTCTCTCCCCTAGGCCCAATAGCCCATCTTTATAACCAGCAACCCCATGGAGACACAAACAAATTAACCCTAACCCTAGTTAGGGTTCCAACTAATCCAATACAAGCCACCACCATGTCTTGAGATTCGTGTCGCCAAGATCATAGCCGAACGGGCACGCCACCGCCCTAGTCCATGAGCTCGTACAACACCAAGCAGATCCGTGTGTCACTCGTTTTCCACCGGAACTAATCCACCTCATACCTTGGCCGCTGGAGCCGCCACCTAGCACCAACAACCCTCGGTGGAACCTCGTAAAATCTATCGAGCAAAGCATGTTCTTTAATATTATGATATGGGTTTCTCCTTTGCAAATCACAAAACCTCCCCAAGCTTAAGGCAAAGCCTCATGCTTGTTTTGAGGAAAAAAATGAATTTTTCTAATTATGGCATGTTGTTATGATGTGGCATATATTTTCCCATAAAAGCATATATCATAACTTTGAAACTTCTTATGCTCATAGATGGAAAATTATTGAATAATATTTTAGCAACCCCTCCTAGTGAGGAAGGAAATAGCTTAAGCATAAAGAGAGGGAGACTAGTGCCTTTTTTCATAAATAGTCTAGCAAGATCTTCAACTTTGTGAGCTTGATCAAAAACACTTTCACTATCCAATCCGTGAAAGTTTAGAGTTTCATAAATTTTAATAACTTCAGGTTCCACGGGAAAACCATAAGCATCATCTTCAACATATATAGGAGAGGCACAAAATTCATCATTAGGTAAAAACAAGTCTCCTAATGCTCTTCCTTTAAATAATTTTCCAAAGCATATGGATCCTTATCAGTATTACATTCTCTAATAGCTTTGGCAAATCTCAATTCAAGTTTAGGGGGTTGGTTGGAGTAAGTGGTGTTCTCAAAATAGGAGTAGGTGTTGTTATCAAAGTGGGAGCGGATGGTTCATCTTCAATATTTTATTTTCTTTTAACATAGCAAAATGACCATCAAGTAGTTCTCCCAAAGGAGGAGATTCAATAGCAATGACAACATGGTGACTATAGTGGTTTATGCAACAAAGCGGTTTCACAGCAGCAAAAATACAGAGCAGTTGCCAAGTACAAGTAACTTAAAAGAGCAACAATAACGTTAAAATGTAGGCATAGGGATGGATATTGGGACGTTTCATGGATGATTTCTAAATGCAAAAGACAATTCATGTGGGGCACTTCCTAGGTCATGTTCTAGATTTATTGTAGGCATGCATTCCATAACTTGAGAGACATGCGTAACAAGAGCTTGCCTCTTGTCTACAGTCATACGCTCCCTTGTAAAGGGGTACTAAGAGCAAACAAAAGGTAATTAAAGTGACCTTAGGGTCAACCGGAACAATGCATTAACACACTATATTACATGTTATTCTCAAATCACAGCAATTCCCTTTGATATACTGGTCTGTCATTCTCAGGGTCTCTGGATCAAATTTGTAATAGGTGCATATGACTTGCAGTTACAATCATGAACAAATAGACATAAATGACATAAGGGTTCAGATTTGAAATCATATTACTCGGGCCCTAGTAATAAGCGTTGGTCACGGCAAAGTCATAACAACATCAATTCTCGAACAATTATTACACTAGGAATCATTCTTCCATCAATATGAAGTCTAATACATGATAAATCTCATACAATTCCCATCCATCCCATGTTCCTTTAGCGGATTACTCACACATCGTTGTGGAGAGCATGATGACTGTGATGGAGAAGGGGTTTGATAGTGGTGTTGCTGAAGAATTGTCCTCTCTGGAGGCAAAACCCTAGCCTCCAGTAGCCCTTCGAGTGAAAAATGATGGCAGCGGCGTCTCCGTGTCGCAGAAAAATCATCGATAATTTGGAGGAGGGTTTTGGAGAAATATAATGCCAGGGGCACCGGAGGCTGGCCAAGGGAGCCCCACAGGCTGTAGGCACCCTGCGCCCCTGGTTGCCAAGGGGGGCGCCTACGCAATGTGGGTCACCCCCTGGCCCAAGTCCAGGCTCCAGGGGTCCCTCCTTACATGAATCCTCGCAAACTATTTTTGATTTATTTTTTCCCGACACTTTTCTGCACAAAAAATAATATCATAGATATTTTGCTGAAAACTGCGCCAGTCCGGGTTAGTTCTTTATTCATTTGAGCAAGTTTTGAGTCCAAAGTTAAGCAAAGAGTAAAATGCAGCATAAGTCCTAAAACTATTGCAGGTGTGTCAGTTTAGTCCTATAACTTCGAAACTGCAGTTTTGGGTCCTAAAACTATTGGAGGTGTGTCAGTTTAGTCCTATAACTTAGAAACTGCAGTTTTGGGTCCCAAAACTATGTAAGTTTGTTCATCTCAGGTCCTAATCTTGCATGGCTAGCATCTATTGTGCATTTTTTCAATTGAGCCATTTATATATTGTTATTTCCTCAAAAGTGGTCCATGCGCTTCCACGTCGCAGTGTGTTGCAACCTGCACGCCCACCACCTGTGTGGCCATGAGCTGCAGGGCAGCCTCGCTGAGAGGTTTGGCGTGGCCGCGGAGGAGACCCCGGGCTAGTCAGAATAGAGGACGACATCCGTCTCCCTTGGCGCGGCCGCCCGGGAGACCTCAATCAAGCCAATCGGGATGGAGGATGCCATCCCACCTCTCTCTCTCATGACATCGTCGTTGCCCCGACACCCTTGCCGTAGAGCTGGTCGTGCAGGTTGTTGTTTGGGCACGAGCATGGCCACAGGTGGGGAATTTTTGCTGCTACCAGATGACGCGAAGGAGTGCACGAAAACCACGAAGCTAGCGCAAAGGTCGGCAAGAGTGACGCAGCCCCAACAGCAGCCATAGGTGGGTAGCAATTGGACGTTGTGCGATGTGTCGTTCTGCTACTGCGGGGTGAGGCTGAGATGACCGGTCTACTCTCCTCACTGGAGCTCAAGCCATCATGCGACTGATGGCCTCCGTACTATCGCCTCTGAGCATTCTGTGCGTGGGAGAAGACGAGGGTGTGATAATGAGGAGAGACAACTCTCTAGGGGTTTTCTTGCATATTTACTTTTCATAAGTTAACCTAGTGGGTCCATTGGGTCAACATGGCAACAGTCCAAGCATCTGCAAGGGAGACGTCGGCTGGTCAATGCTGGCCATGCAAGCTTAGGACCTGAGATGAACAAACTTACATAGTTTTGGGACTCAAAACTGCAGTTTCGAAGTTATAGGACTAAACTGACACACCTCCAATAGTTTTAGGACCTAAAACTATAGTTTCAAAGTTATAGGACTAAACTGACACACCTCCAATACTTTTAGGACTTATGATGCATTTTACTCTTAAGCAAAAGTAGATATTTGAGAGATTTTACCAAACATCACTCGTAACTGGGTGATTATAAAGGTGACTTTTGGATTTACCCTAGAAGTATTATGTGGTGTTCAATTTGTGAAGACTGGGATTTGCTCCGCCAGCGATGGAGTGGTACACTTTGGGCCCACATGGTATTCCGATATCCACCATCGCTTAGCCAAGCATAGTGAATAAGGTGTTAGTCATGTGGGCATTGAAATACAATAACGAGAAAAGAGTATAAATCAGTAACCAGGATAACTATGTATTGAGATAAAAGTGTTGATCACAGGGATACCGTAAAAGGCTTGCCTCGGGTTTGTAAAGTATCGCGAAGCAAAGAGAACTGCATACAATAAAATAAAAGTTTGCTCGATAAAAATCTTTGTTGGTATGCGGGGATTATTATGGGTGTCCAAATCCTGCTAATAGTTATAGGTCCGAAGGTGTTTCAGACATGTCTGCATATTATCGAACATGTAGGGTAACACACTTAACGGCTAGAGGTATGTAAGAGAGCTAGAAGATAATGAAGAAAGAGAGAAGGGCTTCCGAAAGTGTTCTGGGTGATCTCAGAAGTGTTTCCGAAGGTCCTACGAGTGATGCCCGAAAGTGTTCCAGAAGTATCCAAAATGTCCCAAAAGATGATGGAAGCTTCCAGAATATTCTGGAAGGTTCCTGGTGGGCCAACCCCCCCTTGCCTTTGGGGGCAAGGCGCTATCAAGGCCCCAAGTCGGCTGGACATAGTCCAAATGAGGCAAGGGGGCCACGGGGAGGAGTCCTAGTCTCCCCTATGCAGGAGGAAGGGGACTCCATATGGAGTTGGCCGAACCCCTAGTCCTCCTATGTATAGGTGCCAGGGGCGCCCCAAGAGGACACCAAAGCCCAAGGAGGTCGACCCCCCTACTGCTTTGCGCCCTCTCTCTCCTTTCTAGACTTGATGCAGACGGTATGCCACTAGGCTGCTCCTATCCCTCTAGTTCTTCCGACTGTTCTTCGTGCAGATCCACGGAGTGCTGCCCTACCTCTAGATCGGTATGTGTGGGCACCTCGGAGGTGTATTCTTCTTTGGCGAGTGAATTGCAGAAAACATCGACATTGAAGGCTAGGGTTGCAGAAACCACACTTCTACAGTTTTGTGACAAAAACCACTAATTCCGAGCCTAATTTATTGCAAAAAACACTAGTTGGCGGCTTTGGCCCATTTGATGACGATTATGACAGGTGGAGCCCGAAAAAGCTGACGTGGCGTAACGGTTTAGAGAGTGTGAGTGAGCTAGGGTTTCGGAGCGATGAGCCGGATAGGGTTTTTTGTGGGACAGCCGTGGGGTCGGTGGTGGGCCGGGCTTGTCACGCGGACGCGCCCAGGCGTGCCCGGGCCGCCCCATATCCGCCCTAGATTTGGGCTGGATATGAGGGGTGCCGGTCAGTCCGGGCGTTTGAGGCCTGTATGAGGCGCCCGGCTGGGTCGATTTTTTGTGACCGGTCAGCCCGCCCGGGCGTTTGAGACGGATTTGGGATGCCCGGCTGTAGATGCTCTAACCAACATCTTTGAGAAAAAGAAATAGTTAGCAAAACAAAACTACTTCTCTTCCTGAAGCACCAAACATATTTTTTCCAAGCAAGACACTCGTTAGAGAAGTATATAAGTTACTATTTATGCGCTAAATTACCAATATGAAATGAAGACTTTGATTGCCGATCGAGCCTACTAAGTAAAACTAATCTACATCTTGATATATTTTACTATTTGCACTAAACTACCAATATGAACTGACGACTTTGATTTGACGAGCCTATTTGTCTTCTCTAACAGTTCAACTAGAATGAGAGGAGATGTTGTTTTGAGCTCAACATACTCTTGATTTGCTATCACACCATCCAGTTCCGTTGTATCCAAAGAGGCAATGAACTGAGTGCAAGCATCATTGAACCTGTTGCAGTGATGTTGATCAGCCAAGGCCAGTGTAGTCACCACGGTCTTTGCATCAATGTTCTTACAGAGGATGCTTTCACATATGATCTTCAGCCTCTCCATGGCATACCGATCCGCCGCGACAAGCAAATGCATAACAATCTCTTTGTAGTCATCGCGGCCAGGATCAACCATGGCGGGCAGCGAATCGGTGTAGATAAAATGGAGCAAGGCCTCGAAGACAGCCGGCTGCATGTCGGTCATGGTAATACGACCCATGTCTTTTTCTCTCATGGCGCCATAGAGCTCCGCTTTGAAGACCGGCGACCGCATCGCGAGCACGAGCTTGTGGGCGGGAAAGGCCTCCCCTTGGACCTCGAGAACCACGTCGGCGCCCTCTTTCCCCTGCAACAGCTTCCCGAGATGCCCCGCGATGTCGGAAGGCGGCAGCTCGGCGTCGGCGAACGATTGTGAGGCGGTCGTCCCGAAGGTAAGGCGACGCCTCTAGCTCGCTCCTCTCCTTGAACCGGTAGAAGCCGGAGAAGTAGCTCTTGCCGCCGGAATAGAAGTCGTGTGTCTCTCTCATGGTGTGCGGCGGCGAGCGGCCGGTGACGTCCACCAGGCTGAGCCGAAAGGATGCCCTCACCTTGGCGTCCCTGTTCTTGCTCCGTAGAACGAGGAGCACCGCCGCATAGTCTTTGCAAAGCTCGCGGTGGAACCGAATCTGCCAGTCGTGGCCGCCGACGGCGAACTCCGCCGACGACACGCCCCCGCGGTATCCGAGCCGCTCCCGGAACAGGCTGTAGCCTGAGATCTCGAACACGTGAGTGCCCTCGTGGGATCCCCGCGCCATCCTCAAGTCCACGCGTGAGCGCTGCGCCGTGTTGGCGGCGCCGGCGCGGCGGGTGGACGACGTGGTGCTCCCCATCGATCGCTTGTGTCGTGCTCACGGGGTTGGGTTTGGTCCGGGGCCTCGAGGGCCTTTTTCTAGGAAGGCAACGGGGCTAGTGGCCGGGTTGGACTCCGGGTGCACCTCACCATATCCTTCCTGAAACTGGTATTCTTTCATTTTTGGCGCGCGGGTCTGATCTGATCAGAAACCGCCAAGCCCTCGACCGTGTCCTGAATTGCTGATGAACATCGTTCGTTTTGGCAAGTTAAGGGCTATTATGTTTATGCTATTATTAGATTAAGCAGCAGTGCACAAATCCATCTCCCTGCTGTAACGATGGACCTCTGAATCAGGTGCCACAAACAAGCATGGATATGTCTTGCCACATCTAAATTCAGGTTCAGGTGTCCATGCTTTGTATGTCTTGTAACTGCACAGTTTCCTAATTCTCAAGTTGTGGACACAAGTTCTCTTAGTCTGGTCCGTGGAATTTCATCTACGAAGCTACCATATGATCTGATCGACAAGGACAAGGGCTGGCAGTATATATGTGGCAACAAGGTAGTGCGATTTCAGTGCTGCGACTCTGTTTTGCATGCAGATGACATTCGGTTTCCTAACAAAATTTCATCTATGGTTCTACTGTTTTCAGATGTGGCAGCAAGAACAGACTCTCATATTTTTTTCAAGCAACTAACTACTGTGACATATTACTTACGAGTTCTGTTTCAGTTTACCCCATTTAACAATCAACAGTGCGATTTACGCTTCTTTGTTAAGAAGGGCATTTTTTTTTGAAAAAAGAAGGGTTTCCCCCCTCCGATTTCTATTAGAGAAACCAACATCTCGCTACAGTTATCAGTACCAGCAAGTTAAGCAAAAGAAACTACCGTGGCCAGAAAGTAGAGCAGGGAAAGGAGCAGCACTGGGGCATCCCCCTACACCTGCGCTCTCCTGAACCACAAAAGCAACGAAAACGGAACAACTACCAATATCCCAGTGCAGGTTACATGAAGCTGCTATGAAGCCAAAACGCCAAAATAGGAACAGCCTACTAGAAAAGCTGAGCTAAACCCAGTGATACAACTGAGCAACAGAAATGAAGTCCACCAGCGCGCATCAACACTCCAGTCTCGGCACGTTGTATCTCCACCCTTGCGACGCCTTATAAACCTCACTTGCCACCCGTTCTAGCAGGTTTGCCCCCAGCTCCAGCAGCCTTTTGCTTAGTTTTTTTGTCTGCAAAATAGACCATGTCAATATCCAGTATGTCATCATTTTAATCAGAATCATAGAATCAGTGTAATTTTTATTATCAAAAATGATCTCGTTTCTACATTTCCAAATCGCCCACATCATCAATGCAACCCCAATTAAAGCAAGTTTTTGGTCATTTTTGCCAAAAGTTTTAATCCATCTCCCCAAGCAATCATCAACAGAGGTTGGGATGGATTTCAAACTCAGGGCACATCTGACTAAGCTCCAAATCATTTGAGCCGCAGAACAACCAAAAAATAGGTGATCAATACTTTCATCTCTACCACACATGACACAACCTTTTGGGCCCTTCCAGCCTCTTTTCAACAGATTATCTCTAGTTAAAATGCTTTTATTATTAACTAGCCATAAAAATACTTTTATTTTAGCCGGGACCTTTACTTTCCACAGGAATTTCTATGGGAAATTGCAGTTATCAGCCACCAACTTTCTATATAGTGATTTAACTGTGAATTTTCCATCACCAGTAAGAGTCCATACTACCTTATCTCTTCCCTCCCCCATCTCAATCTCCTCACATCTTCTCTTAAGACTATCCCACATTTCTAAAGACTCGCCATACAGGGTTCTCCTAAAAGTGAAGTTACTCCATCCTTTATTAATGGCTTCCTTCACAGTGATATTATGATCAAAGCACAGATTATATAATCTTGGGTAATCATCTTTTAAAGCATGATCATCTACCCATACATCCTCCCAAAACCTAGTTTCATTTCCCTCTCCAATTTTCTTCTTGGCAAATTTGTAGAAAATGTCCTTCACCCTTAACAGGCCAGACCAGAATTGTGAATCACCAGGTTTTTTTTAATTCTAGAGATGCATTTATCTTTTACATATTTCTGAAATAAGATGTTTTGCCATAAGCCTTCCTCATTTTCCAACTTCCAAAACCATTTAGCTAGCATAGCTTTTCCTACGTGCTCTACGTTTGGAGGATCTACGAATTCCCCCTACTTATTCAAAAACTTTCCAAGGCCCGCCTCATGGTATCCAAGTTGAAAGAGATAAGTTGAACAAGTATGGTCGTCCTTTATTGGGATGTACTATTAAACCAAAATTGGGATTATCCGCAAAAAATTATGGTAGAGCGTGTTATGAGTGTTCATTATGTCTAAGTTAAGAATCCCCACCCCCCCATAATCTTTGGGCAGGCAGCATGTTTTCCAATTAACCAAATGATATTTCTTTTTATCCTCTTCCTCTTGCCACACTAGTCTTGCCCTATAGAAGTCAGCCTTTTTCTCTATTCCAACAGGCATAGGGTAAAAGGACATCATAAACAAAGGAATACTGGTCAAGCAGGCTTGCACCAAAGTGATCCTGCCAGCAATAGAACCCAGTAACTTCCCTTGCCAACAACCACATCTTTTTTCAATTTTTTCAACCACCCCATTCCAGTGTTTATTACCAATTCTAATTTCAAAGACAGGCATACCAAGGTATTTCATAGGCATCTCCCCCGGTTTACAAGTGAAAATCTCTTGATATATGTGTCTCTTTTTAGTGGCCCCCCCAAATAGGAATAGCTCACTTTTATGGAAATTTATTTTCAATCCTGACATCTACTCAAAGGCACATAAAATGAATTTTAAATTTCTGGCACTATCTATATCATCCTGCATAAAAAAAATTGTGTCATCGGCATATTGTAGCATATTTACTCCTTTAGCCTCATCTCCAGCCAACACTCCCTTTATTACATCATGTTCTCTGGCATTATTTAATAGAACAGCCAAGGCGTCAGCTGCAATATCAAATAACAGAGGGGGCATAGAGTCTCCTTGCCTCAACCCTTTAAAAGTTTTGAAATATGTCCCAATTTTGTCATTAACCTTAACCCCCACATGCCCCCCTCTCATTGTTTGCATTATCCAGTCACACCATTTGTCAGGAAAACCTTTCATTTTGAGCATTTGTATCACAAAAGGCCACTTTATCTTATCATAAGCTTTCTCAAAATCTACCTTGAACAACAGAGCACTCTGTTTTTTTTGGTATGAATTGTATTCAGAGCCTCGTGTAAAATGACAACCCCTTCCATGATATATCTCCCCTTAATGAAAGCTGTTTGAGTAGGTGAAATCACTGGATCCAGACATCTGTTCATTCTATTCATTAAAACTTTTGTGATGATTTTAAAACTCACATTTAACAGGCAAATTGGCCTAAATTTCTGAATCTGTTTGGCATCTTTAGTTTTAGGCACCAAAGTTATTATCCCATAGTTTAATCTAGCAATATTAATTTTCCCTCTAGCAAAACCATCTATCATCTCCTTCAGGTTCCACTTCACAAGATCCCAAAAATCTTGATAGAAGTCAGCAGGAAATCCATCAGGACCAGGACTTTTGTTTCTTTTCATCCCAAACACCACCTCCTTTATTTCTTCTAAAGTGAAAGGTTCTATTAATTTCTCCTTTTCCTCCTTTGAGATTTTTTTAAGATTCTGTTCAGTAAGAGTTATATTTCCTTCTTCAGGTTTCCCAAAAAGGTTCTTATAGAAATCAGTGATATATTGAATCAAATGTTCTTCTCCCTCTATCACCCCTCCTCTTGTTCCAGAGAAATAATTCTGTTCTTCCTCCTTCTCCCATTCACTCTGGCATGATAATATCTGGTATTACTTTCTCCATCAGTAATCTCCTTGTCTTTATACCTCTGCAACCACTTCATTTCCTCTTGTTTCAGTAGTCTGTTTAACTGTTCTCTAAGGTCTTTTTGTTCTTTTCTATCACAAGCTGTAAGTCCTAAATATTCAGCCCTCTTATCAATGTCATCTAGTTTTTTTATAATATCAATCTTGATTTTTCTATACCACGCATCAACATTCCTATTCCATCCTTTTGTTTTTTTCCTGAGCACCCTAAATCTCTGTTGCCATCTTTCCATCACATCTCCCTTGTAGAAGCCATTCCAGATTTTACTTACCAACTCCACAAAACCTCTAAGTTTCCAGCAATTTTCATATCTAAACATACTTTCCTGTTTGTTATATTCCCCAGAATCAACAAATAAAGGGGTGTGGTCTGAGACCTCTCTTGCCAACGCTTGGACTATAGTAAGAGGGTATTTTTCTTCCCAAGTGGGATAGCACAACACCCTATCTAATTTTTCATAAGTAGGGTTGGGCAAACTGTTGGCCCAAGTGTATCTCCTACCATTAAGAGGGAATTCTCTTAACCCATCATTCTCAATAATTGCATTAAACACAAAACTCCAATGGTTATAACCACCTGGTTTATTTTTTTCACTATCCTTTCTAATTATATTAAAATCCCCCCCTATCAAACTTGGTATGCTATTATCCTGATATAATCTAGCTAGTACAGCCAAGAAACCAGCTTTTTTTCAGGCTGAGCATCACCATACACAGTAATCAAATTCCAATGAAACTTAGCATTCTTATCATATACCATTACTCTAAGGAAATATTCCCCTTGTTCAACCAGTATAACATCAAATTGGTCTCTATTGACACCTACCAAAATCCCACCAGAGAGCCCTCTAGGTGGATTCCATTTCCATTCATAATTTTTCCCATTACACAAGTTATGCAGCTCAACTTTAGTGAAGTTTTGTTTAATAGTTTCCAGAATCCCCACAAAATCTAGATTATGTTCCATTATCATTTCCCTAATAAATCTCCTCTTAGGGTCTTTCCCAATCCCTCTAGCATTCCAGAAAATCCCTTTCATTTTTATCTCTTTTTATTCTTTCCAGCAAGAACTAGATAAAAATTATATATCTCTCTTCTTTCTCCCTTTTTTTCTGAGAGAACCCACAGTCACAGAATGTTTACCACCATTCATTTTTTGGGTACATTCTTTATTCATTCTCCCTCCTGAAAACATTTTCCTCAATTTCTCAAATTCTGCCTCTTCCAGGGCATCATCAGAATGTTCCCAATCATAGCACAGTTCCTCCAAAGTGGCATCCCCAATCTCAATAAGAGTTGGTGGGCCAGGAGCTACTTCAGATGACTCATTATTCCTTGCTATATTAGCCAGATAAAACTCTTTTCTAGCAATTTCCATTTTGTTAATATTATCAACATTTTGCTCAATCATATCTATAGAGCAACCCAAATTAACTCCAACTAGAGAAGTCATATAAAGTAAAGAGCTATCAGCAATAAAGGGATTCACATTCTTACCATAATTATCTCTGTCCTCAGCCCTACTTCTGGCCAAATCTTCAACCTTCAGGTCCTCCTTCCCTTTGTATCTCAGACTTCTCCTGGGATCATCTTCTTCCTGTGAACCAGTCACCTCACTTCCATGTATAGCAGCCATTTTTCCCCAAAAGTCTCTGATTCCTAACTAGCATTATAATCTGTAGGTTCCAAGTAGCCTCCTTCTTCAGATCCACTCTTTTTGTTCTCTTCTTTTTTTCTCAATATCTTCTATCTCCATGGTGGCCAACTCTAATTCATACTGTTCTCTGTTAGCAGCATCCAACATCATTTGATCAATTTTTTGCTGCTGTTTCTCAACTTCTACCTGCATCTTGTTCTTTTCATCTTCAAGCTCCATCACTCTCTTCTCAGTTTTGACCCACAAGGCAGTCTGTCTCATTTTTTTCTTCCTCTAATTTCTGCATTTTCATAGTCAGGGCATCCACTTCCCTTTGCATCCTAACTCTCTCTTCTTTTAATTCCTTCATCATTGCCCCCATATTGTCTTCCATCTCAATTCTCAAAGTCCTAATTTTCTTGTCCACCTCTTCTGCCTGAGCCAGGCTCAAACTTCCAAGTGAGATTTGTATCTTATCATTCTCCTCTACTCTGGCTTTCTTCCTTTTTTCTTCATTATCTATTCTGTCTTCCAGATCCTTATCTTCAATTCCTTTTCTTTTGTCTTCTTTGTACCAGCCAAGCTCAACCACTTTTTTCTAGCTCACTTCTGACTCTAAACAGCAAAAGCTCTTGCGAAGTGATTTCCACATGTGGAGGAATCTTGGTGACATTTCTGATCCCACACTTGGCTCTGATCTTCTCTTGATTGATGGTATCCATGTCAATTTCCAAAACAGGACCAACAGCTGCTGCAACCTCACACATCCCAAAAAAATGTCTGAAGCAATCAGGTACCCCTTCAAAATTGACCCAGGCTGTGTGAAGCTTCCTTATAGCTTGATGATCTAGTGTCCACCCCTGCACTTTGATAACCACCCCAGTGTCCAATAAATTAAAATCATTGAACTTTGCCAGTTCCACCAGCTTGGCTCTATTAGGAAATCTCATTAAGTAACAGTTATCTCTATATTCCCTGGCTCTCCATTCCCATCCCCAGTTGAACATGTCACTGAAAGCCTGCAAGAAATCTGTCTCATTTATGTTCCCAGATCTGATAATCACCACAGCCAATGGATTAGTGTGTTCCGCCACCATCACATCTTTGAAACTCTGCACCAACAGCACCCCTAAACCTTTTGCAGCATATCCAACATACTTAGGAACAGGTTTGATCTGCTTCAACCAATTACATTCACTTGTGATATGATTATCTCTCTCACAGACCAGACAATGTCCAATTTTGCAATCCCTAGTAGAGTGTCTAGGATCCTTACATTTACCACATACCTGCTTGGCAAATTTATCCCCCAGATATGGCATGGGTCCCTCATTCTTTTTGTTCCCTCTCTTGGCATCTCCTATTCTACCAGCAACTCCAGCATTACCACTCACCAGCATCTTCTCCTTGTTTTGCATCCCTATCTCACTCTGTTTGTCTACCTTCTCAGTTCCCTTAATGTCATTTGCACCCTGAGGAAGACCCATTCCACCTGCTGAGACAGTCTGCACCAATTGTGAGAGGATAGCAGATAACAACTTTAGCTGCTGCGATGGATCTATCTGCATCCCTGCCCCCTCATTTTCTTGCTTATCTTGGATCACAGACTTCTCTTGTTTTCCTTCCTCAATCCCAGAGATTTCCATCTGTCCAACCTTCTCTTTCCAAATCCTCTGCCCCCCCCTGCGAGCTAGAACCACCATTATTGTTGGATCTCCCCCCTTCTTCTGTGAGCCAATTGGAATTTCCATTGCCTCTTCCCCCAAATCCCTGAGTAAATTTGCTGGTATTGTTCCCAAATCTGTTCCCAAAAGAGCTGGGGTTGGAGAAGTTCCTATTCTGCTCATTAGGGCCAGATCTTCCTCATCCACGATTAAACCTTCCTCCTCCTAAACCACCTCTCTAGTTTCCAGCCATGGTTTCTGGGTTAGAAGGCGGCGCAGATGGGAACCCTAACCTATGAGGAGTAGTATCTCTCCCCGCAGCCACTCCTGCGACTTTTATACAGTCGTCAGCGTAGCTATGGGTCCAGGGGTTTGGCCCAATTGGCCCAAAGTCTAGGTCCACATCTATATCTCTCCCAACTAGGCCCCCACCAAAATCTCTTACTTCATTTTCCCCATTTTTCCCATATCTATATTTTTCCCAAACATCAATTCGGCTAATAGGGGTCTGAATTATTTCGATTTCCCCAAAATCCAGCATATCGACATCATAATTATTGCATATGGGGTGGAAATTTCCATCCCTCATATGGTTCATCACATATTCAGCTTTATACGCCGATATCTCATATGTTTTTAGTATCACATCATCTCGATCCGCTAGTGCTGTATCATCACACAAATTTGCGAACGAATTCCGTTTTGAGATCGCATTACTTTGAGTTTTGCAGGACTTAAATTGTTGTCTCTGCTTTTTAGATCTCACCCTACCCAAGCTCTTTCCAGTAGGATCATCCCCACTAATATGCAGAGTAGAATCCAAATATTTGGCAGGATTGGGAATCTTACCAAAATCCGGCGAAGAGCCCTCCTCCTCGCCATCGGAATCCTCCCCCGCCAACAACCAGAAGCGGCTGCCGGCCGGGGAGGCACCTATTTGTCGCGGGAGAGGGCAAGCAGGCGCGCCGAACGTCGCGGGAACCTCGGAGAGCGACGTGGGAGCGCCGTCACCTCCCTCCTTGTCCTCCGTCTCGGCCTTCGCACTTCCTCCTCCCCGCCTTCGTCGTCGATGATCACAAACGGCGCCGCCCTCGATGCAGGTGCCGCAAGCCCCATCACCACCTCCATCGGAGCCGTGGGCGGCTGGATCTGGCTGTATCTCAGCGACCGGAACAACTTCCACTTGAGGCGCTGCTCTGGATCTGGGGATTCCGCCTCCAACATCGCCCACAGCAACACCCCCATCGCTGGTCGACTTGCATAGTTGGGGAAGCATCGGATCAGCTCGTCGTCGTCCATTCAACCTTATATTTATAATACATTTTTTTTATTAACTACTCCCTCCGTCCCATAATATAAGAGCGTTTTTTACTCTTATATTATGGGACGGAGGGAGTAGTACATTATTTCTTTATCCCTTCTTTTTTTGGTAAAAACATGTTTAAGAATTGAAAAGGAAATGTTGTTATTAAAAACAATGTCCGAAAAAATGTTCAATGTGAATTTTGAAAAATATCCATCATGTGTTCAAAAATTTCGTCATGTATTAAAAACATGTACACCGTGTATTTGAAAAGGTTTTGTCACATATTTTTAAAAATGTTCATCATATAATTTAAAGAATATCCATATGTACAAAAGGTGAACAAAATTAAAATGAGAAGAACAATAAAAAAACATGAAATAAAGAAAAATCAGAGCACAAACCATAAGAACCTTGCCTAAACCGGTGAAACGGAAAAGTAATAAAAAGAAACCAAACCGTAAAAAAACAGCCTGGATACCCAGAAAATGGGCCTACCCACACGACGCACGCTTGGGCGTTTGGCATTTCCCATCGTTATGAGCATCAACTAAGTTGTTTTTTCAATCTAAAAAATTCAAATAAGTGTTTTTGCGCTATACGTCACTTAGTGATAGCCTAGAATTGCCCGTGTTGCACTCATTGCGGTTAATTAAGATAAATGCATTTTTCTGGAATTTTATTAAACTAGAGAATAACTAAGAGCCTATTTGAGACTGCTCCACTCTATCAAAATCAGCTTCACTCCGGCAAACCACTTCGGAGTAGTTCCACCCAGGACTTGCAACTCCACCAAAGAGCATTTTATCTTGTTTGGTCTTCCTGCTAGCTCCAATTTAAGAATGGAAAATTTTGATGGGAAAAGTCTATTTAATTGGGTGACATGGGGGAAAAAAAAGGGGTATCCACTTACTGATAACAGTGGTGATAATTTTCTCTCAACACCACGAGGACTCTATGAACTAGAGTTCTTTTCGAACCCCCGAAGAGCTTCACAAAAAATAGGGAGTTGTACCCCATATTTCAGTTTGTTTGTTTTTTGCGTAGTGAAACATCGTGAAGCTACCCTTTTTGGAGTTGCGCTTTTTAAAGCGGAGCTGAATTTTACGAAGCGGAGCAATCTTAAACAGGCTCTAACTAGGGGATTCCCCTGGGTGGACTTATCAGAGGGGCGGGGCGCTTGGGTGGTGTGCCGCGTGGTGGCTTACCAGTTACCACCGAGCGCACAAAGTGAAGCAAGTGAACTGGTTCAATATTTTTTGTTTTTTGATTTCTTACTGCATGTTTTTTCTCATGTACTTCGCATGGGTTGTGCTACATGAGGACGACACATGCTGCGTGTGCAAAGCATGGATGTGTTGCGTTGCAAAGGTATGCTGCGTGGTGAAGTTGTACTTCACACTCCAACGGGTTTGTTGCGCGCTTCGCACCAAAGCACGTGTGTTTTGGCGACGTAACACACTTTCGCCGGAATTTCAAGTACACCTATATTATCGTGGGGAGCAAAAGTTTATTATTTTCCGGAATACAAACTGCATTTGAAAAAAACATCATTGAAACCATCAACACGGGGTCTCTTTATAGAAACAAATTCAACATGGGGTCTAGTTTTAAATAGCTCAACGAAAGTAATACAACCATGAAAACGGTTTGTCATTTGAGGACTCGATTCACAAGATATTTTGTTTTGAGATTTAGATCTCGCGAAACAAAGCGATACAACATCTTCCCATCAGTAGTGGAGCTACAGCAAATAAGTTGGGCGGGCCAAACTGAAGGTCAAGCCTAAGTTTTCTATCCGCATGGCCCAGTTTTAGCATTAGGCTCACTGTTTTGGTACAATCCTGGGCGGGCCATAGCCTTGTTTGTTTCAACGTAGCTCCGCCACTGCTTCCCATGATCCTTGTGGCATGAAAAAACACCAAAACTCTCTGGTGACGACAAGGGCGCTCGCCACGAGGGAGGTTTGGCGGTAACCTTTGAAAGAGTACCCCTTTATCCCCTTAACTAGTGATTTCACTTAAACTAATATATATTAGAATTAATTTAATAATAAAATAAATAAATAAATAAATATTCATCTACTTCTAAAAAGTTCATTTTTTAAAAGTTGTCTTCATAGAATTTCAAAAATAATTCATGTAAGTTAATTTTTTTGTATTCTTTAAAAAGTGTTCATGCATTCCAAAATATATTCATGCAATTAAAAAAGTTCTAACTTAAAAATATGTCGGCACCTCTTAGAAAATATTCATTTAAATTTTAAAAGTGTTAACACATTTTAATGGAATGCTCGTATAACTAAAGAAGTGTTTGCCTTTTTTTAAATGTTTATTTAGTTTTATAAAGTGTTGATGCGTTTAAAAAATGTTTGTTTATTTTTCAAAAACATTTATGTTTATCTAAAAAAGGAAAATTATGATAATAATAATCATAAATAGAAAAATGAAAAATAAACATAAAAAAGAGACGGCAATGCAAATGGTTCTCGGCCATGTAGGGCACGGGTGGGCGATTTGGCGACTATATCAGGTGAATATAGGCCTTGTACTCTACAATGCACATGGTAATTCTCTAGAAAATGTTCTTAATAAATATTATTGATGAATTTACCCTTTTCAAAATTCTCCAACCTCTACTCAAAGTGCATATAATAGAAGCTGTTATATAATGTGGATTCCTGAGATACTAGTACTGAACATGACATGGTCCTTGCAGTGTTACTCTAGAGATAGAGATATAAGCTATGCTGTTTATGCTAACGATGGACCTCTGAATCAAGTGCCACAAACTAGCTAGTCTTGCCACATTTACATTCAGGTTCAGGTGTCCATGCTTTGTAATATCTCTTGTAACTGTATAGTCTCCTAATTCTCAAGTTCCCACCATGGACAGAAGGGGGCTACAACTATGAACAACACCGGAGTATGGTCCCTTCCCTGGGATGAAATGTACCCGGTGGACGATGGAGTCACGGTGGAAATTTCATCTATGAAACTACTGTATGGATGGATTCAGTGAAGGTGACAATGTAATGTGATTTCAGAACTGCAACTCTGTTTTGCATGCAGATGGCATTAGGTTTCCTAACAAAATGGCTACTATATATGTTTTAACAGTGCTCATGCTACACCAGATAGAGATGTAGCAGCAGCAAATGCAGAGTTGCATATTTTTATTTGGACGACGAAACCTTGCAATTCCATGTAATTAGCAGAAAATGCTGCCCGGAGAAACTTGATTCAACCATAGTACATACATGACAGAAATATAGGAAGCAAGAGCATTACTTGAATTCATCATCCATTCAAGCTAGTAGACCTCAAATACCTGGTTTTGTCATTCATGCGAGAGCAAATTGCACAGTACTACGACAGAAACTAAAACTAGAGCATATTGTAGGGTTCTAGATTCCAGAAGCAACATTTAACTAGGATAACCTCATATCCAAGAAACTAAGACTCCAACCGAACTTTGAACTCCCAGTTAATACAGCTATCACATGTCACTTGGGTCATGTTTCCAATGCTTCAGTCGTGGTAGCGCAGCTTCTCCTTGGGCCTGATGTCATTGCTGTGGCCGCACTTCTTCTTGCGGCAGTTGGTAGACCTGAGGGGCAGGCGTGCATAGCACCTGCAACGCAAAATCGTGGACAAGTTAGGGTATACTCTACTTGTGATAACGCAAAATAGAGTAAGGCATCAACTAATACTTGATTAAAAGTATACTAATTGATAAGAACACAGAGATATGATCTACATATGCATCGATCCCCATCAAACAGACCACAAAACAAACATCCCAATTCACAAGCTTCAATAGACATTCAGATACAAACATGCATGTAAACAACAACAGTATATTGACGTATAAAAATCGTCCAAGTAGTACTAAAGTATGCTAATTAACAAGATAGTTCCCTGGATTCAAACCACACAGAGATATGACCGACATATGCATCCATCCCCGTCGAACAGACCACAAAACACTAGTACAAAACAGGGCTTTGGTCCAGCCCAGATCAGAGCATTAGTCCCAGTTCTGTTACGAACCGGGACTAATGGGTGCATCAGTCCCGGTTCGAGAGGCCAGGACGCAGGCCGGGCCACGGCAGGCACCAGTCCCGGTTCGGCTGTGACCTTTAGTCCCGGTTCCAGACACGAACCGGGACTAAAGGGCCTCGCTCCTGGCGCAGCCCCTTTAGTCCCGGTTGGTGGCTGGAACCGGGACTAAATGTGTGTCTTCTGTCCCGGTTCTAGCCACGAACCGGGACTAAAGTTTTGCCTATATATATCCAGCCCCCCCCCCCCATCAGAAGGGTGGGAGGTTTGTGCTGCTCTGTTCTCACCTCCTATGCACATGAGGTGTTCGATGAAATGCCCGAGTCACACTTAAGCTTTCTCCTCTCCAAGCTCGACCTCCAAGCTCCATTTTCCCCAAGATTTGTCTAGGTTTGGCGGTGCACCAACTACACAAGTGTTCTAAAAGGTTAGCAACTTCATCGTTTCATCTCTCACTGCTAGTTTAGCTCATTTCAAATGCTGTAGAAGTAGAGTGGTTTGTGGGCTTTAGTGGAGGAGTGTATGTGGGAGTTCTTTTGATTTAGATGCACAATTTGAGCTGAAATTAACTTCTTAGAGTCTGCACATGTGTAGGGTGCCGTCCCCGTCCCCGTCCTCACCGCCGTCGATCGCCCGCGCCGATCTCGTCGCCGGCACCACCGTGGTGAGCCTCTTGTTCTTATCTTCTTTTTAAAAGAAAAAAAAATTCTTACTTGTATGATTTAGATAGATACTTGTATAATTTTCTTAGTTTTATTATTGTTTGTTATTATATAGTGCCATGACTTTGGTATCCTCCCCCGTCGGCCCTCGTCCTGTCTATGATTCGGATGTGGTATATTATCTTTTATTATGATTTGTTTCATTTAGTGTTTATGACAATTATGCCGACCAACGTGACATAGATGTTTTTATCTAGGAGGTATGTGAACCGGAAATTCCAACCGACCCTCTTGTCGAGAGGTTAAATTTAGTTGAAAAAGAAAACAATTACTTGAAGAAAAAATTGAAAAGAATTGAGGAGGAGAAGATGGAATTGGAGTTGCATGTTGCCGATGTCGTCGATGATCACAAGATCAAGATGGATGCAATGCGCTTGAAGATTAGAAAGATTAGAAAATATGCCATTCATAATGAGGCTTGGTATCATTATGCCGTTGGATCAATTGTTACCTTAGTTGCGATTATGATCGCATTTGTTGTTGTTTTTCATAGTTTCAATGTATGTTTTAATTAGATGCTCTAGAGAGCTATATGTTGTTCTATGAGAACTATATATGTATGAACTTTATGTATTTATTTTTTCAGTAATAACATTTGATCACTACTGTACTTTGGTTTTAATGTGATGATGAACTTGTATTAATTTAGTCACTTCTCCATTCATGATGTTCTATAATGGTTTTTGATACACTTAATTATATAATGCACGCAGATGAACCGGCAATGGATGTACGGTGACCGACGCACCTCCGAGTATCTTGAGGGCCTGCATAAATTTCTCGAAGTGGCTGAGGCAAACAAATAGAATGGTTTTATGTATTGTCCATGCCTTGTCTGTGAGAATACAAAGGATTACTCTAACTTGAAAACCCTTCACGTCCACCTGCTTGAGAAGGGTTTCATGCCACACTATAATGTTTGGACCAAGCACGGAGAAAGAGGGGTTATGATGGAAGACAACGAAGAAGAAGAGGATGATGACAACTATCCCCCTGAATACGGTGATACTGCAACGGGGGAAGCTGAAGATCAAGAGGAACCAGACGATGTGCTCGATGATGATCTTCGCCGGGTCATTGTTGATGCAAAGAGACAATGCCAAAGTGAAAGGGAGAAGTTGAAGTTCGATCGCATGTTAGAGGATCACAAAAAAGGGTTGTACCCAAATTGCGAAGATGACAACACAAAGCTCGGTACCACACTGGAATTGCTGCAATGGAAGGCAGACAATGGTGTATCTGACAACGGATTTGGGAAGCTACTGAAAATAATGAAGAAGAAGCTTCCAAAGGATAACGAATTGCCCGACAGTACGTACGAAGCAAAGAAGGTTCTATGCCCTCTAGGATTGGAGGTGCAGAAGATACATGCATGCCCTAATGACTGCATCCTCTACCGCGGTGAGTACGAGGATTTGAACGCATGCCCGATATGCGGTGCATTGCGGTATAAGATCAGACGAGATGACCCTGGTGATGTTGAGGGCGAGCGCCCCAGGAAGAGGGTTCCTGCCAAGGTGATGTGGTATGCTCCTATAATACCACGGCTGAAACGTCTGTTCAGAAACAAAGAGCATGCCAAGTTGATGCGATGGCACAAACAAGACCGTAAGAAAGACGGGAAGTTGAGAGCACCCGCTGACGGGTCGCAGTGGAGAAAAATCAAGAGAAGGTGGGGGGACTTTGCAGGTGACGCAAGGAACGTATGGTTTGGGTTAAGTGCAGATGGCATTAATCCTTTTGGGGAGCAGAGCAGCAATCATAGCACCTGGCCCGTGACTCTATGTATCTATAACCTTCCTCCTTGGTTGTGCATGAAGCGGAAGTTCATTATGATGTCAGTGCTCATCCAAGGCCCTAAGCAACCCGGCAACGACATTGATGTGTACCTAAGGCCATTAGTTGAAGAACTTTTACAGCTGTGGAATGGAGAAGGTGTACGTGTGTGGGATGAGCACAAACAGGAGGAATTTGACCTACATGCGTTGATGTTTGTAACCATCAATGATTGGCCTGCTCTTAGTAACCTTTCAGGACAGACAAACAAGGGATACCATGCATGCACGCACTGTTTAGATGATACCGAAAGTATATATTTGGACAAATGCAGGAAGAATGTGTACCTGGGACATCGTCGATATCTTTCGACCAACCATCTCTTAAGAAAGAAAGGCAAGCATTTCAAAGGTGAGGCAGATCACCGGAAGAAGCCCGCCCTCCGTACTGGTGATGCCATACTTGATATGGTCAAGGATTTACAAGTAATCTATGGAAAGGGCCCTGGCGGACAATCTGTTCCGAATGACGCTGAGGGACGCGCACCCATGTGGAAGAAGAAATCTATATTTTGGGACCTACCCTATTGGAAAGACCTAGAGGTCCGCTCTGCAATCGACATGATGCACGTGACGAAGAATCTTTGCGTGAACCTGCTAGGCTTCTTGGGCGTGTATGGGAAGACAAAATATACACCGGAGGCACGGGAGGACCAGCAACGTGTGCACGAAAAAGACGGCATGCATCCAAAGCAGTATGAAGGTCTTGCCAGCTACGCTCTTACCAAAGAAGAGAAGGAAATCTTCTTTGAATGCCTGCTCAGTATGAAGGTCCCGTCTGGCTTCTCGTCGAATATAAAGGGAATAATAAATATGGCAGAGAAAAAGTTCCAGAACCTAAAGTCTCATGACTGCCACATGATTATGACGCAACTGCTTCCGGTTGCATTGAGGGGGCTTCTACCGGAAAACGTTCGATTAGCCATTGTGAAGCTATGTGCATTCCTCAATGCAATCTCTCAGAAGGTAATCGATCCAGAAATCCTACCAAGGTTAAAGAATGATTTGGTGCAATGTCTTGTCAGTTTCGAGCTGGTGTTCCCACCATCCTTCTTCAATATCATGACGCACGTCCTAGTTCATCTAGTCGACGAGATTGCCATTCTGGGTCCTGTATTTCTACACAATATGTTCCCCTTTGAGAGGTTCATGGGAGTCTTAAAGAAATATGTTCGTAACCGTGCTAGGCCAGAAGGAAGCATCTCCATGGGCCGGCAAACAGAGGAGGTCATTGGGTTTTGTGTAGACTTCATTCCTGACCTTAAGCCGATTGGTCTCCCTCAATCACGGTATGAGGGGAGACTGACTGGAAAAGGCACGCTAGGAGCGGATTCAATAATATGTAGGGACGGGCATTCTTGGGCTCAAGCACACTACACAGTTCTACAGAATTCTACCTTGGTGACCCCGTATGTCAATGAACACAAGAATATTCTGCGCTCCAAACACCCGGAGCAGTGTGATGACTGGATTACATGTGAACACATCAGGACTTTCGGCAGTTGGTTCCAAACACATCTCATGGGTGACAACATTGTTGGAGATGAGCTGTACTCGTTGGCCAGGACACCATCTTCGACTGTATTGACTTACCAAGGGTACGAGATAAAAGGGAATACATTTTACACGATCGCCCAAGATCAAAAGAGCACCAACCAAAACAGTGGTGTCCGCTTTGATGCAGCAACCAACAGGGGAAAGGACACATATTATGCTTACATAGTGGACATATGGGAACTTGACTATGGACATGATTTTAAGATCCCTTTGTTTCGGTGCAAATGGGTCAATCGGTCAGGAGGCGGGGTACAGGTAGACCCGCAGTACGGAATGACAATAGTGGATCTCAACAATCTTGGGTACACAGACGAACCATTCGTCCTAGCCAATGATGTGGCGCAGATTTTCTATGTGAAGGACATGTCTACCAAACCGAGAAAAAGATAAGATAAGGAAGCGAATACATCATACGATGAGCCAAAGCGCCACATAGTTCTTTCAGGGAAAAGAGACATCGTGGGAGTGGAGGGCAAGACAGACATGTCTGAAGATTATGAAAAGTTTCATGAAATTCCTCCCTTCAAAGTGAAGGCTGACCCAAGCACCCTGTTAAACGATGAAGATTATCCATGGTTACGGCGCAATAAGCAAGGGACACGCGCGAAGAAAAAGTGAAGACTTTCTCTTCACAACTATTCTGATGATGGCTTTGATCTAGAATATCACTGCAGTTACATGTCAAGAAATGAAATGCCTTTGTAACATATGAGTTTTCGTCCGAAACCGTGATACTTCGAAAGAGATTGTCCATTTTGTACACGAAGTGCATCCAGTTTTTGCCGTAACCCTCTCAACTTTTACGCACATGATACCATGCCAACTTTTAACCTTTTCAGAGTTCATTTGTACTGCTTTTCAATTTCAGGTTCATTTAGCTCAAAAAAATCAGTAAATGCATGAAAAATAGCAAATGAAGTCAGAAATGGTTGAAAATTGATGATGTGGCTTTGAATGGTGCATGTTGAACGCATAAAAAGTCTGGAGTTGAAATAAGTTTAAAAAAATGAAATGCCTTTGTAGCATATGAGTTTTCGTCCGAAACCCTGATGCTTCGAAAGAGATTGTCCATTTTGTACACGAAGTGCATCCAGTTTTTGCCGTAACCCTCTCAACTTTTTAGCACATGCTATGTGGGTGAAATGATGATACCATGCCAAGTTTCAACCTGTTCAGAGTTCATTTGTAGTGCTTTTCAATTTCCGGGTCATTTAGCTCAAAGAATGAACTAATAGCAAAAAGAATGAACTAAAAAGCTTTTATAAAACTCTAATAGAAAAAATAATGAACTAAAAAGAATCAATTAAATTTTTTTGTTATGATCAACTAAAACAAAACTATAATATTCTTCAAGAGCAAAAAGAATCAACTAAAAAGCTTTTATAAACCTCTAGTTATTATAAAAGTATTTTTGAAACTAAAATTATATAAAATTTATGCAACTAAAATTATCAAAGTATTTTTTGTTCAAAACTTTAATAGCAAAAAGAATTTTCATAAAGTATTTTTTGTTAGAAACTTTAATAGCAAACTAAAATAACAAAATCTTTTTTTGATTAAAACACCCATTTAAAATAAGCTAAAAATTACCAAATTGAATATATTGATAAAACACACAAATATTAAACAGCAGGAAAAAGAATCACTCAAAAATCTATTTTTAAAGTAAAGTTATTCACAAACTAGTGATTCACACAAATTTCAAAGAATTCAAATTTAAACTATCCAAATTTGAAAACTACTGGCAGTAACAGAAAGTTTATAATTTTTGTGACCTAAAGCAAAAAGAATCACTCAAAAACTCTAAGTATTTAGCTGTAAGTAGAAACAAAAGAAAATAAATAAAGCAAAAAACAAAACAAAAATATTGGAAAAGACCTTTAGTCCCGGTTGCTACCACAAACCGGGACTAAAAATTAAAAATAAAATAAAAAAATGCCGCCTACTGGGCCACCACGGCCTGCATACGACTAGAAACCCAACACGCTAGTTGGGCCAGGATGCAGGCCCGCAGAAGGCCCAGTAGGCCCACAGGCAGAGATAGTGCATTTAGGCCCGTAGGCCTGCATAAAAGAGGAGCTCGAGAGGGCTGGCGCAGCCGCGCTTATAAACCACTCTCGACGCCTCTCAGCTAGCGAGGTGGGACTAAACATCCACCCGCCCGACGCCGTGCCAGCCGCAGCTCTTTAGTCCCGGTTGGTGGCACCAACCAGGACTAAAGGCCCCCCTTTAGTCCCGGTCCGTGCTTCCCGCCCTTTGCGCTGCTAAAAATGATCTTTAGTCCCGGTTGGTGGCTGCAACCGGGACTAAAGGGGGGCCTTTAGTCCCGGTTGCAGCCACCAACCGGGACTAAAGGTGGGGCTATATAAGCCAACACTTAGGAAATTTTCCCCAAATCTCACTTCTTCTTTCCCCGACGCCGCCAGGCTGCTCCGCCTGGTCCTCGTCGCCGCCGAGCCCTGCCCCCGACGCCGACAGGCTGCTCCGCCCGCTCCTCGTCGCCATCCCTGCCTTGACCCCGACGCCGGCCGCCGCTCCCTGCCCCGACGCCCGCGGCCGCTTTCCTGCCCCGACGCCACCCCCAGTGAGCTCCGCCCCTTCCCCTGTGCTGCCGCCGCCGCCGCCCCTGTGCTCTCTGCTAGCCACACTTAGCATTTTTTTTGTTCTTAAAAAATTTTATGTTCATAGATTTTTTTTCCATGTATGTATGTATGTATGATGGATGGATGGATGTATATAGAAAATGTTGATATGATGATTTTTTTTTGTTCATAGAATTTTTTTTGTTCATAGATTTTTTATGTTCATAGAATTTTTTTGTCCATGTATGTATGTATGTATGTATGGATGGATGGATTGATGTATATAGAAAGATGCTTACTGTATGTAGATGTATGTATGTATGTTTATGTATGTATGTATATGTAGATGTGTATGTATATGTAGATGCTTAGTGTATATATATGTATGTAGATGTATATGTATGTATGTATACTTTAGTATGTAGATGTATATGTATATCATAGCAAAAAAAAAGATGTATTCCCGGATGTTATCCCCCTTCACCTATATCGTGTAGTGCCGCGTTAGAACACCCCTAACTCTCTCGGGAATTTAACATACCCCCCTAGAAGAAAGAGCGTTGTCGATCTACCCCCTCCCGCCCCTACCCGTAATTGTTATGTATAATACTATATATTGGCGTCTAATTCACCGGTCTTACCTCAGTGAACCGAAGGGACTTATTTATTCGGTACGTAGGCGGCCGGCATAGGTCAATGTGCATGGTAGAATGGATAGTTCGATCTCCTGCATAGCGATTATTTTTTGTAAAGTGTCCTCTCCTGAAAGTATAACCCCGATAACTTCGACATGAGGGGGGACGTCGGACATGCATGAGAGAGGCGGTCCGCAAAGTATCCTCTCTCAAAAGTATAACCCCCGATAACTTTGCATGATGTTTGCGACTAATCCATTGCTCATATATGCATATGATTCCTTGTTGTGATTAGCTAGGTCTATGTTTGCCACTAATCCATCTCTCATGGTTGTATATTGCCATGTTGTAATATTTGCAGAAACTATGGACAGAGACTTAGAAAAAGAAGAGTTGTTGGGGGATATAATCCGCGACGAAGGTGATATCACCTTGTCGTTTCTCAACGACACCGATGGTCAGGAAAGAGAGGATGACGGCTCCGGTGATCCAATGGAGGAGGAAGGAGATCATGACGGCTCCGGTGACCGAATGGAGGAGGAGGGAGCCTTAACTGTTGCAAAGTCTGGCGAGGTATATATACATATATTAATTAAGCCTCTGCTGACTTGATGCATTAATTGTTTTGTATGTACACATATTAACGCTTCTTTCTTCTTTTAATTAGCCCTCCGGATCGAGCCAAACTTCCGTAAGGAGACGAGGCCCGAAGAAAAGGTTGCGCCAGGATGAAAGGTTCACGATCGAAGAAGTCAGTCGAGATGGCCAACCGATTGCTCCCAAGCGGAGCAGGGACACATTTATACATCAGTGCGGAGTGGTTGTTAGGGACATCGTCCCGATCAGCATCCAAGAATGGAATAAGAAGAAGGACCCTGAAGTTTCTTATGTCCAGGATAGACAGAAAGATGATCTTTGGACCTCGCTGATGATAAATTTCAGCCTACCACCAGAGGCGGATCCGAATAAGGTCAAGGCGTTTGCTCTTAAGAAGATAGCAGAACTATTCAAGAACTGGAAGAAAGATTTGAACAAAAAGTTTGTCGAGAAAGACAAGACTCCAGAATTCACCGGTCCATATGAGAAGATAAAAGAACACTGGCCCGCATTTGTGGCCTACAAGAAATCGGACAAGGGCAAGCAAAGGTCAGCGACAAATAAGCTAAATGCTGCAAAGAAGAAGTATCACCATGTTACGGGGTCAGGTGGCTACAGCAAAGCCCGGCCTACGTGGGACAAAGCTGAGCAAGACCTGCTTGCTAAAGGAGTCCAACCAGCGACATTGCACTGGCCAGATCGGTCAAGGACTTGGTTCTTCGGGGTTGGGGGAACTTTGGACCCAGGCACAGGGGAGTGTGTTTGGACGAAAGCTCAACTTGCAATACCCGTCAAGAAGCTTGCGGAAGCAATCCAGGCAGCGCAGGAAGGGAGGTTACATCCCGACAGAGAGAATGACGAGCTGACACAGGCCCTCGGGAATCCTGAACACCCTGGACGAACACGAGGCACATCAGGCTCCGCTCCTTGGGTGCATGGGTTTCCCGACAGCGGTGGTTATAGAAGCCGAGAGAGAAAGAAGAAAGCGGAAGCAAGCGAAATGCAGAAGATCAATGCAAGATTAGCGAAACTAGAGGAACTTGAGAGCCAGCGAGCTATCGGCCAACCATCTCAGCGGCACGAAGATCCTTCCTTCGACACTGCCCCAGAAACTACCCCACCATCTCAGCGGAGAAGCAGCATGGCTTCCACGGAGCTCCTTCAGCCTGATATCACGGCTCCTCGCTACCCCGTGGATAGTATCACGGAGACTGAACATTGTGTGCTAATGGCGAAATGCCAGAACCTGACCTTGAAGGCGGCAGTCGGCTCTGTTTTACCTCCTCGGCCTGAGGGAACTTTCCATTGCCGTCCGATTCCACATGGCTATGCTATTGTCACGGTGGATGAAATAATGGATGGATTTGAGGGGCTGGAGCTTGACTACCCTACAGGTGAAGGGGAGAATCTTCTGGAAAATGCCTTAAGGAGTACCTGCCTATGGAGAAAGGAGAACATCAAGCTTCCAAACTGGATGCCGCCTCAGCAGACTCAGCCGGAGGAGGCCCCTCAGCAGACTCCGCTGCCTCATTCGTCTCCGGCGCGTCAGCTGTCTCCGTCGCGCCAGCCGACTCCGGCGGAGGAGGCCCCTCAGCAGAATCCTCCTTCGCCTTCTCCGTGGCGTCAGCGGACTCCGCCTCCCGCGCCGCGTCAGCGGACTCCGCCTCCCGCGCCGCGTCAGCGGACTCCGCCTCCTGCGCCGCGTCAGGAATCTCCGCCTCCTCCGCCGCGTCAGCGAACTCCGCCTCGTCAGCAACAGCGGAAGAGAGCCGCCGCCGCTCCAGCGGCTAGCAGTACAAAAGGCGGGAAGAAACTCAAATTTGGTCCAAGCCTCAGGGTTCCTCCAAAGTTACCATATGAGAGGACTGACGAGGAAAACAAGGACATCAGTGCTGCCGAAGTGCAGGCCCATTTCGCACGGAAAGTTCCACCTCCGAAGGAAAAAATAGATCCGGTAAAGGCGAATCACACTCTGGATGCCCTTACGCGACCACCTCCGCCTCCGCCGCTATCAAACTATGACCGCATTATTGCAAAGACATATGACAAAGCTAAGAGTCGGTCGAGAAGTAGCATTACTGGTCCAAGAAGTGGGAAAACAATTCCCCAGCTTGGCGAACAGGAAAAGCAATCGTGCCCCCCGCTCAAGGTGTTTACCGATACCCCGGGGGTAGCGGCCGTTGCTCCTGGTTTCAATCCTGGTGATTACCTAGGCGATGATGTACATTTTGAAATCGCTAAGCCGGTAGACACCTTTAAATACCAGCACGGGAAGCGTCTCGTCAGAAGTGATGATCTGGAACAAGATCTACGAACGATGATGCGAACATTACATAAATGGTACTTGGAAACCTACAAGGATGGGACGGGCAGTATCTTGGTGGGAATTAAGGATGAGCACGACTTCGTTGGAGTCGACTCGATCTTCGTTGAATTTGACGAACTCTTTCAGTTATACAATCAAGCCGCCCTCGACAAAAGTCTCGTGGCTTGTTATTGTCTGTAAGTATTATTTCTGTAATTAAGTCTCTAGCTTAGCTCATTCATTGCATGTATATAATTATCCTCACTATATTATGCAGATTGAAGATCGTCGAATTTAAAAAAGGACAAATCTATGACATTGGGTTCATTAACCCAAATATCGTAAATGAATGGTCGGTACAGAAGATCCCCGAGGAGACTGAGGAAATCTTGCTAAAGGCGTTCCTTCGACACCAAAACAAAAGGGAAATACTCTTTCCTTACAACTTCAAGTGAGTGTTACTGTCTTCTGCATATTCTGTTTCGCTGACTCGAGGTTAAGTGTAATTGATGAGTTATGCGCGCGCAGGTTCCACTTTATTCTGCTAGCCATTCAGCTTGACGAGGGAGCAGTAACTGTCTTGGACTCGAGACGTAAAGAGGCTACGGAGTATGCGGACATGATTGAAATGCTTCAGAAGTAAGTTCAATCATTATCGCACTATATCGGCAACTTTCGTTCATTTCCTGATATCAAGTAATCATTTTCTTTGCCGGGCAGGGTTTGGAAAAAGTTCATCACGCGGGTTAAGGGTGAATGGAGACCGGAGCTGCGATTTAAACAACCCAGAGTAAGTAGTACTATCTAGTTCCGCGCATCTCTCATTGATTCTAGTTTCAATACCATTATCATGGTTGATTATCATTTTGATTGAACTCTATTCTCGTAAAGTGCATGTGGCAGGAACCCGGAACTGAGTTATGTGGATACTACGTTTGCGAGTTCATTCACCAAAAGACCACCGAGAGGGGCTTCAATAAACAACAATTTGAAGTACGTAAACAATATTCATAATTTTATTTTATCACCATCAATTGTGTTGATTTCATTCATATATATATATATATATATATATATATATATATATATATATATATATATATATATATATATATATATATATTGACCCCCCCTTCTTTAAATTAGACCTGGCAGAAGTGGGACGTACTCCTACCAGCTGATCGCCTACGCGCAATTCAAGAGGAGTTGGCGGGATTCTTTGTTGACCACGTCATTCCTAAAGACGGAAAATGCCATCGGGAATTGCAAACCTGTTGAATAGATATATGCATCAACGTGTACTATCTGTAGTAGCGTCGAATAGATATACGAAAACTTGTTGTTCGACCAACAAGCGCGAAGAAAGAGAGGTCACTTCTCTCTATATATTGATCATGCATGACGATGTTGTGTAATTAATGGTTCCTTCATTGCTTACTAGCTAGCGTCGAGTTCTCTCTATATGTAGTAGCTAGCGTCGACCAAGCACGGAGAAAGAGAGGTCACTTCTCTCTATTAGCTAGCTAACACAATATGAAACCCCTAAACCCCCCTTTCAAAAAAAAAACAAAAACCCCAGCGCCTGCGAGCTGCTGACGCGTGGCTGCCTTTTGGTCCCGGTTGGTGTTACCAACCGGGACTAAAGGTCCTCCTGCCTGAGTGCTGCGCAGCGGCCACGTGGAGACCCTTTAGTCCCGGTTGGTGTTACCAACCGGGACTAAAGGTCCTCCTGCCTGGGCGCCCCACAACGGCCACGTGGAGCACCTTTGGTCCCGGTTCGTAGGCCAACCGGGACTAAAGGTTTTAGGCATTAGTCCCGATCGTTTTGTCCCGGTTCCAGAACCGGGACTAAAGGCCCTCTGGAACCGGGACAAAAGCCCTGTTTTGTACTAGTGAAAGAAACATCGCATTTCACAAACTACTATCATGCATAGACATCCAGATACAAACATGTAAACAACTCCATATCTATGAACCGTGAAAGAAATAGTCCATCTACACCTCAACTAGTACTTGATGAGAAGTATGCTAATAAGCTAGTTCCCTGGATCCAAACCACATGGAGATATGATCTACATATGCATCCATCCCCATCAAACAGACCACAACAGAAACATCACAATTCACAAGCTTCTATCATGCATAGACACATCCATGATCCACATCTATACAAACATGCATGCAACAGAAGCATATATTGATCTGTATAGTGAAAGAAATACTCCATCTATACACCTCAACTAGTAGTACTTGATAAGAAGTATGCCAATAAGCTAGTTCATGGATCCAAATTGACCACACAGAGATATGGTGATCCCCATTGAACAAACCACAATAGAAACATCTCAATCACAAGCTTGCATCATTCATAAGCAACCACACATGCATGTAACAGCGGCAAAGCGATGTATAGTGATTAGTGAAAGAAATAGTCCAAGGAATAGTACATACTTGCGGCACACAAGCCTGTGCTGCCTGTACTTGAGCGCAAGGACGAGCAGGTTAGGCTCCACCCTGGGGTAGCGCCCGCCCTTGCCACCGCCGACGAGGCGCAGCGCGAGGTGAAGCGTGGACTCCTTCTGGATGCTGTAGTCGGCCAGGGTGCGGCCATCGTCGAGCTGCTTCCCGGCGAAGATGAGGCGCTGCTGGTCCGGCTGGATACCTGCGATTATTGTAGCCAAGACAGCGTCCGCGGTTAGTTTAGCACCACAAGATGCTCGCAGTTTGATGAAGAGATGATGAAAATCAATCAAACTAACTGTTAAATCGAGAAATAAACAGAGGATCTGCTCAGATCCAGGCAGATGGCGTAGAAAAGGGGGCTAATTTGTCCTACCGCGAGGTCAATCGCAACTTTGCAAGGCAATCCAACATTACGGAACCCCCCGGAGAAGCTAGCGGAGAAGCCATGATATTTTGTAACCCAAGAAAAGGTCGTGACGGAGGTCGATCTGCTCTGAACCGGGGCAAGATCATCGATCGAACAAAGCAGCAACGCAACCGACGCCGGCGAAGGCGCCATGGGCGAAGGCGGAGGGCGCGTACCTTCCTTGTCGTGGATCTTGGCCTTGACGCTGTCGACGGCCGCGCAACTCTCGACCTCGAGCGTCATGGTCTCCCCGGTCAGCGTCTTCACGAAGATCTGCATCATCTCGCCACCGGTTGCTCGCTCCTCCTCTGCTCTCCTCTCCTCTCGCCGGGCGGTGGTGGTGGTGGTGGTGAAAGTGGACTGGCGCCGCGGACGCGGTGCTCTTTTATAGAGCGAGCGGAGTGGAGGAGACGCAGCCGCTACGTAATCTATGGAAGCCTAGCGAGTGAGGCCCCGTCGCCGCGAAGCCCGGGGCTCGGTCGGAGGAGCCATACTCTGCAGTTTTGGCCCATTGAAGGCCCAGGTTCTAAGGCCGCTTTCCAAACCAAATGATCTGATCCATATTTTTTTTATCTCACCATGTCTTAAAAGCAAGCTCGTCCAACTCTTGTGGAAATTATTTGGCATTCCAAACACGGCTCCTAGTCGAAAGCTAAGCGATAATGGTTTTGTGAAATATTCTAGGATGTTAATTAGTAAAATATTCGCAGTATCCGTTTGAGCATTAATTGGCCAATTAATATCTGTTAACTTCAACTCAAAAATAAATAAAGTGTTGCGAAGTGTCAGTATGAACCTCTCGACACAATATAAGTATATGTACCTTTTTTTGAAATGCAAGTAATTTGTAGTATTGTTTATCATATAAAAAAAGTGTTTGCGACACTACCTAAGATTTAAGTATTTTTGTCACAATTTATTAGATTTAATAACAAATTCCCCATTTTTAAGACCATTAAGTAGTTCTATTTTTGAGCAAAAGAGAGGCCATCCCCTCCGATTTCAATTACTGAAACCATCAGGTCTTAGGAACTACAACTCCCACCACAAACACTCTAAGCTAAAAGAAAGCGAGATATACCACCAGGTTCGATTGCAGACCAGGGCTCAACGGCCAGACTACAAATTAAAACGGGAGATAGAATAGCAAACCGGATCATGCAAGATCCTGAATCTAGAAAGTTATCATACAGACCAAATGCAAAAGGACGGCAATGAACAGGGCCCAAAGAATTACACAACATCGAGACTTCAAACCGGAGGAGCCAACAGTTGAAAGACCCATCCATCTTCTCCCTGCTGACTCTGTTTTTAGCCACCTAGCCGAAGGACTCCAGGCCTCCACCCCTGCGCAGCAAGATAAATCAAATTTCATTTCCCACCTGCTCGATTAGCTTTGCTCCCGCGTCAACAATTTTGCCTCTTGGTCCTTTATTTGCAAAACAAACCAATCATTGATCTAATTACACATCAGTTTCACAAGCATCATAGGATCACAAAATTTCTTTCTGTCAATGATTATAGAGATGAGATTATATCGTTTCCACATTTCCAGACGTAGTCCAGGCCCAAGCTCAAGGACGTCGTTCCCGGTAGCATGCACATACACTTCAAGGCTTCTTCCCCAGTGGTGCTTGTGAAACTGATGTGCGTGGCCCTCATGCCGAGGAACAGCTTCCGGCAGCACGACGAACCGCCATCGGCTTAGGTGGTGGCCATGCATGGTTGTACCTCGCATCTGGCGTTAGCCCAGCAGGAGCGTCTCCCTAATCACAATCGCTGGGCGGCAAGCCTCGTGGTGACCGTCAACGGCCTTGAGGACGTGTCCCTCACCGGCGTCGTAGCCGGCGAGGCTTAGCCAGCAAGAGCCACTCCGCATCATCGTCGTCTAACTCGTAGGTGGTGAGCCTCAGGTCGGCGGCTCAAGGATGCGTCCCCCGTTAATTAGTTTCTATTCTAGTGGTGCGATTTGATGAGGCAATTGGGGAATTGTAAGAAGGAAATCGAGGATGTGTCCCCATCGACGCTGTAGCAGGCGAGGCTTAGGGCGAGTTGTTTTGGTAGCTTTTTTCAGCTTTCAGAATAAGCTGCCCCTACCCAGCTTATTCTAAAAGCCCAACACTAGTAGGCTTCTAAAAATATATTTTTGGTTGGGCTTCTGGAATAAGCTGGGTAAAGGGCAGCTTATTCTAGAAGCCAGCAAAAGAACTGGCCCTTAGCAAGTAGGAGCCGCTCTGCATCATCGTCATCTAACTCGCAGGCGGCGACCCTCAGGTTAACGGCTCAAGGACGTGCCCCCGACAATTAGTTTCTGTTCTGGTGCGATTTGAACCGCAGGGATTTGTAAGGAGGAAATCGAGGGGATAGCTTACCGTGTCGTTCTCCTTGTAGCAAGGGATTGGTTTCCGAGTTAGAGTTGTAATACACGAGATCGAAAGGACAAACAGCCAGATCAGGAAATATTTGACGGGCGAAATTTTGGAGAGTTGTAATACACAGCAGACCAAGGACAAAAACCCAGGACCAGTGACAGATAAGGAAACGTTTGACTGACAAAACCAAAAATATCTCCTCCCTTTATTAATAGGTATATAGAAAGAGAGATGTCGTATCCTAAGAGCATCTCCAACTGGCGCGCTATATAAGCCGCGCGCGGGAAAAAGCGCCGTTTTGGCGCGGGAGAGGCCGCGCGGCGCGCTCCAGCAGACGCGCGAAACTTTGGCGAGCTAAAAAAATCGGCGCGCGCGGGAAAAAGCGGCAGCGCGCACGGCAGTTTTGGCGCGCGACGCCCCGCGCGTTGTTAAAAGCCTCGCCGCGCCTGCGCTTGCGCCAACCGCCAGCACTTCCTCCCGCGCCTCTTCCTCGCCTCTTCCAGCGCCCCGCCGCCGCCGCGCCTTCTCCCCCGCCGCTTCACCATGCCGCCGCGCCCCAGGAGCAGCTCGGGCTACTGCGGCGTCCACCTCCGCCCCTCCGGCATGTACTACGCGGAGATCCGCTCCGGCGACGTCCGCCTCGGGCTCGGAACGTTCGAGACCGCGACCGAGGCCGCCCGCGCGTACGACGCAGCGACGTGGCGCCTCGGGCGGCCTCGGTCGCAGATGAACTTCTCCGACGTGCGGACGCGCGAGCAGGCGCAGGAGCTCGCGACTCCCCCGCAGCTAATCACCGACGAGGATCGCCGCCTCCTCATCGCCGAGGCGGACGAGCATGCCATGGCGGTGTGGCGCGAGCGCTTCCCGCATGATGTCGTCGCCGAGAACGAGTTCTGGGCGCAGAGGAGGGCGGAGCGAGCCGCGCGTCGGGCGGACAAGCGTGCGCGGAAGGAGGCGGCGGAAGCCCAGATCGAGCTGGGAGAAGCGTCGACCTGGGACTCCGATGATTCTCGGTGGGTCGACGCGTTTACGTCATTGGACGACATCACCAAGGAGGAGGACGAGTAGTTTATCAGCGTCGTTTTATTAGTATCGTTTTATCTATTTTTATCTAGCATCTATGAACTGGCTTGTAGTTTGGACTATGTGAGAAACTATGCTATGAGAATTTGAACTATGTGTTGTTTCAATTTTTTCGTATGTGTTGTTCAAGTTTTTTTCCAAGCGTCGGCTGGTCGCGCGCGCTCTATTTTACCGTGCCTGGTGAAGCGCTACAGCGGCGCGCTAAATTTTGCAGCGTCCAGAAAAGCAACCACCCTCTCCGGCGCGCAATAACGCTATTTCGGCGCTGCAAAAAAAATTTAGCGCGCCGCGCGGTAGCGCTTCTGTTGGAGATGCTCTTAGAAAGAAAGGAAGGAGAATTGACGAAGGCAAAGGAAATCGGTGGGGTTGTGGTGATCGTGCGAGGGGTGGGATTAACGCTACGAACGACAATGGAAACCTTTAATAGTGGAGTTTATTAAAAATATATTAAATTGTTCAAAAATCCTAAAAATGCATATGATAAGTCAAAATGATGAAAAATGCATTCTTCATGTTCATTTCATTTGCATCCATTCAAATGTGTGTTTTAATTAATAGGATTAAATGGCTTTATTTAATTACAATAATTCTAACTTAGAAAATTAAGTGTAACATATGTCTAGTCTCACCAAAAAATATGTAGAATCTGAATATGATATTAGCATGCATGTTAACCACCTCTAAAATCATGTTTATGATTCAAACGTAATAATGTCTTTCTTTTGATATGGAGTTGGTTGAAAATGCTATATATAATTGCTTGCACTTCATTCAATATGACTAGCCTAGCTTTAGTATCACTTCAACATCTTCACACTGCCACTAACTGCACTTAATATTGTTTCACTAATGCAAGTTAACATCTAAGTTAAATGTGGAGTATTTCTGGGAATGCGCAACTTAGTTGACATTCCACTTCACTTAATAGTTGCTAGCATGCATTAGATTCTTGCATATAATCCTTGTCATGTCATGCATTGCATATCATGAGCCTGCTGGATCTTTGTCGTAGTAGTAAGATTGCATTCGTTGTTCTTTTCCAGTGTTTTCTACTTAGGAAGTTCGTTACCGAGATTGGTGTGGTTCCAAACATGGTTGATCCTATGGAGCTTTATTGTGATAATAGTGGCGCCATAGCTCAGGCAAACGAGCCAAGGTCCCATCAAAAATCAAAACATATACTATGCAGATATGGCCTACTTCGAGAATTGTTGAAACGCGGAGACATAAAGATATGCAAGATACACATACGCTTGAATGTGTGAGATCCGTTGACGAAGCATATACCACAAGCAGAGCATGAGCAATACCGGAATGCAATAGGTGTTAGGAGTTTATGTATTTACTAGATTATTGACTCCAGTGCAAGTGAGACTCTATTGGAAATATGCCCTATAGGCAATAATAAAGTTGTTATTATTCTATTTCCATGTTCATAATTGAGTTTATAATGTTGTGCTATAGTTGCAATGGTTCTTAAATATGAGAGTCGGTGAAAAACCTATTTGCATTTGTGGAAAGATAAACACCAATATCCTTAGTCAGGCCTGTACACTAGTTCATGTATTGTTTATGGTTATATTTTCCTAACCATGAGCATTGTCAATGTAACAAGGATACTCACAATAACGAGAAACAATGTTAGAGTAACTTATGAAATACTGCGAGATCACGTCGTCAATATGTTGTTGGTACTTTTGTACAAAGTGTTAACGTTTACTTATGTTCTTAGACCATGAGAATATCGTAACCTATTGGAAATATGCCCTAGAGGCAATAATAAATTGGTTATTATCATATTTCCTTGTTCATGATAAATGTTTATTATTCATGCTAGAATTGTATTGACCGAAAACTTAAATACATGTGTGGATACATAAACAACACCGTGTCCCTAGTGAGCCTCTACTAGACTAGCTCGTTGATCAAAGATGGTTAAGGTTTCCTAACTATAGACATGAGTTGTCATTTGATAACGGGATCACATCATTAGGAGAATGATGTGATGGAATAGACCCAACCGTAAGCTTAGCATATGATCGTATCACTTAAGTTTATTGCTATAACTTTCTTCATGTCAAGTATCTATTCCTAAGACCATGAGATCATGCAACTCCCGGATACCGGAAGAATACCTTGTGTGCTATCAAACGTCACTTCGTAACTGGGTGATCATAAAGATGCTCTACAGGTATCTCCGAAGGTGTCTGTTGGGTTAGCATGGATTGAGACTGGGATTTGTCACTCCGTATGACGGAGAGATATCTCTGGGCCCTCTCGGTAATACAACATCGTAAAGAGCTTGCAAGCAATGTGGCTAATGAGTTAGTCACGGGATCTTGTATTACGGAACGAGTAAAGAGACTTGCCGGCAACGAGATTGAACTAGGTATGGAGATACCGATGATCGAATCTCGGGCAAGTAACATATCGCTGGACAAGGGAATTGCATACGGGATTAACTGAATCCTCGACATCGTGGTTCAACCGATAAAAGATTTTCGTGGAATATATAGGAACCAATATGGGCATCCAGGTTCCGCTATTGGTTATTGACCGGAGAGGTGTCTCGGTCATGTCTACATGATTCTCAAACCCGTAGGGTCCGCACGCTTAACGTTTGATGACGCTAGAGTAATATTGGGATATGTATGTTGGTGACCGGATGTTGTTTGGAGTCCCGGATGAGATCCCTGACGTCAGGAGAAGCTCCGGAATGGGCCGGAGGTAAAGATTTATATATAGGAAAGTTTTATTCGGGTTTCGGAAAAGTTCGGTGGTCCACCGGCAGTGTACCGGGGGCACCGAAGGGTTCCGGGGGGACCACCAGTGGGTCCCACCACTCCCGGAGGCTAGCATGGGCTGAGGGAGGCGCCCTGGCCTACATGGGCCAGGCGCACCAGCCCCCCAAAGGGCCCATGTGGCCAGGAGGGTAGAAACCCTAAGGGGCAAGGCACCCTGGAGGTGCCTTGGGGAGGGTGGACTCCTCTCCCTAGGGCCGCCGCCCCTCCCTTGGAGGAGGGGCTAGGGTTGGCGCCCCCTCCCCCTTGCTCCTATATATAGTGGAGGGGAGGGAGGGCAGCCGCGACCCACAAGCCTTGGCGCAGCCCCTCCCTCTCCCGTTACTCCGTTTCCTCCTACGCTAGTAGTTTCAGCAGCGCTCGGCGAAGCCCTGCTGGCACCACTCCACCACCATCGCCGCCACGCCGTCGTGCTGCCGGCGATCCCATCTACTTCTCTGTCCTTGCTTGCTGGACCAAGAAGGCGGGGACGTCAACGAGCCGCACGTGTGCTGAACGCGGAGGTGCCGTCCGTTCGGTGCTTGATCGGATTGGATCGTGATTGGATCGTGACGAGTACAACTACATCAACCGTGTAATATACGCTTCCTCTTAACGGTCTACGAGGGTACGTAGACACACTCTCCCCTCTCATTGCTATGCTTCTCATAGATAGATCTTAGGTGATTCGTAGGAAAATTTTTGATTTTCATGCAATGTTCCCCTTCATAACCCATATGCCGGATGAATACTTTGGGCTTACCAAACGTGACTCCGTAACAGGGTGATTATAAAGGTGACTTTCGAGTTTACCAGAAAAGTATGATGCGATGCTCAATATGTCAAGAATGGGATTTGCTCCTCTGCCGATGGAGAGATACACTCTGGGCCCACTCAGTATTATGATGTCCATCATCGCTTGACCAAAGCACAGTGACTAAGGTGTTAGTCACGGGGATATCGGAATACGGTAACGAGAAAAGAGTATAAACGTATAACGAGAATAACTAGTTATTGTGATCAAAGTGTTGACCAAAGGGATACCATAAAATCGCCTCTTGTTTTGTAAAGTATCGCGAAGTAGTGGGAATTGTATACGATAACATAATGGTTCGCTCAATAAAGATATTCATTGGTATCCGAGAGTTATCATTGGTGTCCATACCCCGCTAGTAATTATTGACTGGAAGGTGTCCCGGTCATGTCTGCATATTATTGAACCTATAGGGTCACATGCTTAACGACTAGCGGTATGTAGGAGAACTAGAGATAATGAAGATTGAGAGAAGGGCTTCCAGAAGTGTTATGGATGGTCTTGGAAGTGTTCTGGGTGGTCCTGCGAGTGCCTCGGTGATGCCCACAAGTGTCCTGGAAGTAGTCAGCTGGACATAGAGTTCAAATGGGGAAAGAGGGCCGCAGGGAGGAGTCCTAGTCCTACTAGCTAGGACGACTCCCCTGCGCAGGGGAAGGAGAATCCATTTGGATCATCCGAACCCCCGGTCCTCCTATATATAGGTGGCCAGGGGCGCCCCAAGAGGACACACCAAAGCACAAGGAGGCCCCTGCCCTACGTCCTCTCTCTCCCGTTTAGATTTGATCTAGACGAAACGCTGTTAGGCTGCTCCTCTCCCTCTAGTTCTTTCCGTTGTTCTTCATGCTGGTCCACAAAGTGCTGCCATACCTCTAGATTGGTACGCATGGATATATCGGAGGTGTCTTCTTCTCCGACACTAGATCGGCGGATCGTTTCGAAAAATTCTCGCGGTTGGGACACCTCTACTTTTGCTGCATGGATCGTTGGTGAAATGATCGTTACTTGTACCTAAATAGTGTTTCTAGGTGTGATCACACGTGAATATATTTTTTGTTGCGTAACATGCTCCCTTACAATCCATACTCACATGCTTCCCTTGAGGCTCACCTCTTGCATGGCTTGGTTGGTGTTGTTCGTCGTGATAGCAAAGGCAAGCTATTGTTAATAAGATAGCATTTATATGCCCGTGCCAAAATGCTAACCAACATCTTTGAGAAAACGAAATCGTTGGCATAGATGCATCATTGCAACATTTTTGGTGCGCGGATCTGACCAGAAACCGCCAAGTCCTCGACCGTGCCCTCAACTCCTGCTAGCTGAACGCCGTTCGTTTTGGCAAGATTTTTGTGTACCTGGCTCGCTGCTGACCACCAAGTTTGCCAAGTTTGTTGGTTTTCCATTGAAGATCCGGGTTGCAGTTGCAACTCGGCTCACTAGGCCTTTATCTGAAGAAATCCATCTCCCTACTGCAACGATGGACCTCTGAATCAGGTTCAGGTTCAGGTGTCCGTGTTTTGTTTCAGGTTCAGGCCTTGCCCAATTTACATTCAGGTTCAGGTGTCCATGCTTTGTACGTCTTGTATAACTGTACTAAATCCTATTTCTCAAGTTCTCTCAGGGACACAAGGGGGCTGCAACTATGAACAGCTCTCTTAGTATATATATATATATATATATGGTCCCTGGAATTTCATCTACGAAGATACCACCGTATGATCTGATCGACAAGGGCTGGCAGCATATATGTGGCAACAAGCATGGATTCAGCCAAGGCGACAAGGTAATAATGTGATTTCAGTGCTGCCACTCTGTTTTGCATGCAGATGGCATTCTGTTTCCAAACAAAATTTCGTCTATGATTCTACTGTTTTCAGATGTGGCAGCAAATGCAGAGTCTCACATTTTGATTTGGACTACGAAAGCTTGTGTTTACAAGTATAGTAATTAGCTGCCCTGAGAGACCAGATTCAACCATAGTAGTACATGCATGACAGAAATATAGGAAAGCAAGAGCACTACTTGACTTGATCGTTCATGCAAGTAGACCTCAAATACTTTATTTCACCATTCATGCAAGAGCAGATTGCACAGTGCCAGGACAGAAACTAATACAAGAGCAACATACTTGCAGCATCTTTCAGGGTTCTAGATTACAGAAGCAACATTTAACTAGGACTAGGATGGAACTTCATATCCAAGAAACTAAGACTCGAACCAAACTTTGAACTCCCAGTTAATCCAGCTATCGCATGTCACTTGGGTCATGTTTCCAATGCTTCAGTCGTGGTAGCGCAGCTTCTCCTTGGCCCTGATGTCATTGGTGTGGCCGCACTTCTTGCGGCAGTTGGTAGACCTGAGGGGCAGGCGTGCATAGCACCTGCAACGCAAAATCTCGGACAAGTTAGGATATACATACTCTTCTACCTGAAAAAAACTACCCAGTTTCCTGGATCAAAAGCACACAGAGATATGATCTACATATGCATCAATCTCCATCAAACAGACAACAAAAGAAACATGTCTATTCACAAGCTTGTGTCATGCATAGACATCTAGATAAAAACAGGTAAACAACTGCATATTGATGAATCATGAAAGAAATAGTCCATCTACACCTCAACTAGTACTTGATGAAAAGTATGCTAATAAGCTAATTCCCTGGATCCAAATTAAACAACAGAGACATGATCTACATATGCATCGATTCCCATCAACCAGACCACAACAGAAACATCACAATTCCCAAGCTTCTATCATGCATAGACATCCATATACAAACATGCATGTGAAAGCACCATAAATGGATGAATCGTGAAAGAAATAGACCATCTACACCTCAACTAGTACTTGATTCAAAATGTGCTAATAAGCTAGTTCCTGGATCCAAACCACACAGAGATATGATCTACATATGCATCGATACCCATCGAACAGATCAGAAAGGAAACATTGCATTTCACAAACTTCTGTCATGCATAGACATCCAGATACAAACATGTAAACAACAGTATATCGATGAATCTTGAAAGAAATAGTCCATCTACACCTCAACTAGTACTTGATGAAAAGTATGCTAACAAGCTAGTGTAGTTCCCTCGTTCCAAACCACAGAGATATGATCTGCATATGCATCTATCCCCATCAAACAGACCACAATGGAAACATCACAATTCCCAAGCTTCTATCACGCATAGACATCCATATACAAGCATGCATGTAACAGCAGAATATCTGCATATATCAATAAATCATGGAAAAAAATAGTCCATCTACACCTCAACAAGTACTTGACAAAAAGTATGCTAATAAGCTAGTTCTTGGATTCAAACCACACAGGGATATGATCTACATATGCATCGATCCCCATCGGACAGACCACAAAAGAAACATTTCAATTCACAAGCTTCTGTCATGCATAAGACACCCAGATACAAACATGTAAACAGCTGCATATCGATAAAATCGTGAACAGTAAGCTAATAAGTGTAGTTCCCTCGGTCCAAACCACAGTACCACACACAGATATGACCTACATCTACATGTGCATCAATCCCCATCAAACAGACCACAACAGAAACATTGCAATTCACAAGCTTCTATCACTCATAGGCAGCATCCAGACACAAACATGCATGTAATAGTGGCAAATCGATGTATAGTGAAAGAAATGGTCCAAGGAAGAGTACATACTTGCGGCACACAAGCCTGTGCTGCCTGTACTTGAGCGCGAGCGCGAGCAGGTTAGGCTCCATCTTGCGCGGGTAGCACGAGCCCTTGTCCCCGCCGACGAGGCCCAGCACGAGGTGAAGCGTGGACTCCTTCTGGATGTTGTAGTCGGTCAGGGTGCGGCCGTCGTCAAGCTGCTTCCCCGCGAAGATGAGGCGCTGCTGGTCCGGCAGGATACCTGCGATTATCGAAGCCAACACGGCGTCCACGGTTAGTCTCGCACCACAAGACGCCCACAGATTTAGGATAAAATTGGCCACTTTTTCGCACCGCAGTTGCCTAGCAAATCAAACTGTATGTAGATCAAGGAGGCGCGTGTGGTAAAATCAAGCGAGAAGGCACAACAAGGCGGGCATTTCGAGCAACGGCGCAGCACGCGGATGCGAGGAAAGGCGCGACCGACGCCGGTGAAGGCGGCCGGAGGCCGTCATGGGCGCGGAGGCGGAGGCGCGTACCTTCCTTGTCGTGGATCTTGGCCTTGAGGCTGTCGACGGCGCCGCCGCTCTCCACCTCCAGCGTGATGGTCTTCCCGGTCAGCGTCTTCACGAAGATCTGCATCTTGCCGCACGTCGATGGCTCCCGCTCTCCTCTCCTCTCGTCTAGGCGGGTGGCGCCGTGGCGGTGAAGTGGTGAGAATGGAAGCGCCGCGGACGTGGGTGCGGTTATATAGCTGGGGGGCGGCCGAGTGGGTGGGGGAGGAAACGCAGCCGTCAAGGAAACGCCCTAGCCCTAGCGAAGTGACCGCGATGCCCGGGCCTCGGTCGGAGGACAGGGCTGCGCAGCGCGATCACTCTCTGCGGTTGTGGCCCATTGAAGGCCCAACGTCCAAGGCCGCTTTCATTTTTTTTCCCAAACCCAATCTGACCATGTCTTAAAAGCAAAGCCGCCCAACTCTTGTGGAAATTATTTCGCATTTATGCATTCCAGAGGATGCAGGGAACTTTGTGGGGATTAAGGTGTGTAGGGAGGCACCGGCCGTATCACACTTACTGTTTGCGGGTGACTCACTTATTTTAATGAGAGCGGATGCTCAAAATGCAAATTAGTACCTGAGAAGGGTCCTTCATGATTATTGTCAAGCTTCTGGGTAGTTGGTCAGTGAGAATAGGTCCAGCATTTTCTTTAGTCCTTGTACTAATGTGGAAACAAAGGTGGAGGTATGCACTATCTTGAACATCCTGACTGAATCTATTACAGAAAAGTACCTTGGCCTGCCTCCGACTGTAGGGGCGGATAGATTAGAGTGTTTCCAATATTTGATTGACAGGGTTTGCGCTCGATTGAGAAGTTGGAAGGAAAAGAAACTGTCTTTTGGTGGTAAGGAGGTTTTGCTCAGGGCTATCATCCAAGCACTACCATCATATGCAATATCTGTTTTCAAGCTACCCATACAAGTATGTAAAGGGATAACTTCTTATATATCCTAGTACTGGTGGGAGATGAGGACCAGAAGAAGCATATGCATTGGTTTATCGTGGTGGAAGATGTGTGCTCCAAAAAAAGAAGGTGGTATGGGGTTTAGAGACTTGCATTGTTTTAATCTAGCTTTGCTTTCTAAGCAATGCCGGAGGTTACTTTATGAGCCCGATTCCCTTTGTGCAAAAATCCTCAAAGCTAAGTATTTTCCTTCTGAGATCTTATGAACTGTGAATTGAAGAAGGGCAGCTCTTATACATGGCAAAGTATTTGGGCGGGCATCTGGACCTTTAAACGGGGTCATATTTGGCGAATTGGGGACGAAACGAAGATTAATATCTGGGACGACTCATGGATCCCCTCGAGCCCGTCAAAGATGATTATGACTACAAGAAACAATAGTGGTGACGAAAGTATCTGAACTCATGGTGGAGGGCGACCGTGCATGGGACACTGAGCTGATAAATGACCTATTTTGGCCAATTAATGGATGCTCAGCGGATTCTACAAATCCCTCTAACTCAGAACATCATGGACAACTTCGTTGTTCAATAAAAATGGCATATTTTCAGTGAGATCGGCATAATATTGTGAGTGGGAACATCAACATGGCAGGAAGTTGAGAAGAACAAATCCACTTGCTCCCTCATCTAGCCCGATCTCGAATATACTAGATAGTGTAGTAATCCTGCATGAGACTGTCCACGAGATGCACCGAAAGAACATGAGTGGAGTGGTATTCAAAATTGACTTTGAAAAAGCCTATGACAAGGTCAAGTGGTCTTTCCTCCAACAAGCCCCAGTGGATCCAAAATTTTGCAGCTCGAGGTAGTGTGGCCATCAAAGTCAATGACGATGTAGGCCATTACTTGCTGACATGTTGGCTATTCTGATTGAGCACGCCAAGCAGGATGGACAGATTGCAGGAGTAGTGCCACACCTTGTGGATGGTGGCCTCTCTATTTTACAATATGCCGATGACAGAATTATTTTTATGGAACATGACCTGAACAAGGCTCGAAACCTGAAACTCTTGCTTTCAGTGTTTGAGCAAATGTCGGGTTTTAAAATTAACTTCCATAAAAGCGAACTGTTCTGTTTTGGAGAAGCCGTTGAGGAGGCTATCATGGGAACGATTCCGACAATAGAAAGGGGTAGGGTAAAGGAGCATGATCTATCGAGATGCAAACGGGTGACGCGGTGTTTTTTAACGAGTTCGGGCCTCTCGCGGTGGAGATAACAGCCCTACGTCTCGTGCTCCGGAGAGGCTTTCTTTTATCTGTCATGAACACGGAGTTACATGGTGTATTTGAGAGAGAGCGGGAGAACGGATCTCCATGCCTGAGCTAAGTCCTGAGACTAGTAGAGAGAGAGGTAGAAGAAAGAGCCAGGGCCCCCGAGCTATGTGGTGGGGGTGGCTTATATAGAGTGCGCCACCCCCTCACCTCTTATGTAACAAAGTGGGGCATTAATGCCATAATGTCAGCCTACTATGAGGATGATGCTTCGACTGCCTTGCTGAATATTGGTCTTCGCATATCCGAGTGAGTCACACGGCCGAGTGGTTGACTGTCATCCGAGTGGACGGTACGTCGATATGTCCAAGTGGATAGTATGTCTGTATGAGTATTTGATCCTTCGTGGGCCTACCTGTTATGTGTATCCCCAACATTAGCCTCCGAATCGGTTGAGATTTTGCGGAACGAGTTTGTGAAAGACACAATTTGGCCCGAGTGATTACGGAAATACTCGGCACCCATCATCGTGCTTTCAAACAACCAAGGTTTGAACAAAATCTCAATGGATTCTAGCACTGTGCTTCCCGACTGATCTGGGGTAAGTGGCCGCAAGGAGAAACTTGGTGACAGTTGTTCATCTCTCGGAAGAGGTTAACTCGTGATCATAGTATGGGAGTGTCATTAAATCTAGGCAACAAGATTGACGTATGGACTGCTCTCTCAGAGAGATGCCATTCTTATCCCGAAGGAACGTCAATACGAGTCGGCTCTAGATCCAAACTTATGAGTTTCACGCTTTGAGTCCTAGAAGAAGGCTCAAAACGGGTCCGCGGAGGAGCGTTAAACTCACGAACTGTCGCAATTTTTTTTGAGTGATCTGGAGCTGGTCCTGCATCGAGTAACTGATTACTCAGAATTTTGTTCTATGGGTGCGCGATCAGCGCACTCATAGGGTGTAGCCCCCGAGACTCTGACTGATTGTTGGTAGTCGGTTGGAGTCTGTAGGGTTTGTTGTACTTGAATGTTGTTGTTGGATTCGCCTGAGCAGAATGTTTCTTTTTGAGTTCTCTTCCAGTGGGGGCACGCTGAGTGCACCCACTGGGTGTAGTCCCCGAGCCTCTGTTGGACTAGATGAGTCTGGCAGAGGGTTTAAGTCTCCTGGTGAACCTCCATGCAATCGGCATGGTAAATATCTTTTAGTCTGAAATTGAGTCAATCGGATGGATCTTCATGCGCTTGACACGGTAAATAAGTTCAGCCTGGAGCTGAATCAGTCGGATGATCTTCGTGCACTCGGCACGGTAAATAAATTCAGCCTGGAACTGGGTCAAGCAGGCGAATCTTCGTGCACTCAGCACAATGAATGAATTTGGCCTCGAAATTGTCGACTGTAGAAAAAAGCTGGACACTCCAGGGAGTAATCGTTCCAGTAGTACTTCTTACATTGACCGTTAGCTTTTGCTCTTGCCAACCAGATGATCGGGTTGGGACCGGGTTGGAGACGAAGAGTGAGCGTTAGGTATTGAGCATATTTTATGAAAAAGTAGAAAGCTGAGTGAGGAACGTGCCGACTGGCGGCGCGCCCATAGGTTTAGCCCCCGAATCGGTTGAGGTTTTGTAGAATGTGTTTACTAAAAACTTGATTTGGCCCGAGCACTGCGGGGGCAATCGGCGCCTGTCGTCAAGCTTTAGTCAACTACAATTTGAACAAAACTTCAACGGATTCTGGACTATATGTTTTCCGATTGATCGGATTGGGTTGATTGCCGGGCAAAACTTGGTGGCATTCGTATGTCTCTCGGGAGAGATTGACTAGAGGTCCGAGTGAGGACATGCCATGAAACCCGAGTGACAACGCCGGCGCGTGGTCTGATTCTCCGGAGAGATGCCACTCACTATCCCAGGGGAACGCCAGCGTAGGTCATCTCCGAGTCCAAGTTTATGAGACTCGCGCCTTGGAGCCTAGACAAAGGGCCAAGTTAACCCGCGGAGGGGCATCGAGCTCATCCATTGCAATCCTGAAGGTGACTTCAGTCGGGTGTTTTACGTGTCCGAGTACACAGAGACCCTTGGAGGGTGGTCGGTCGGACCGACGTGTGTCCTTTAGGAAAGGCGCAAAGAGAAATCATGCGTGCGCGCGCGGAAGCGGTTACGTCGCGGTTAGTGGGGAAAGTGGGGTACTGCGAGAAAAAACTTGGTGGCACTCGTATGTCTCCCGGAGGAGATAGACTAGTGGTCCGAGGTGGACGTGCCATGAAAACCCGAGTGGCGAGGCTAGCGCGTGGACTGACTCTCTGGAGAGAAGCCACTCATCATCCCGGGGGAACGCCAGCACATGCCATCTCCGAGTCCAAGTTTGTGAAACTGACGCCTTGGAGCCTAGAAGAAGGGCCAAGTGTATCCGTAGAGGAGCGCCGATTTCACCCTTTTGCAGTCCTGAAGATGACTCCAGGTAATGATTTGGGCGATCGTCCGAGTGGACATGCTTCCCGACTGATCGGGGTATGTTGCCTGCGAGGAAAAACTTGGTGGCACTCGTATGTCTCCCGGAGGAGATAGACCAGTGGTCCGATGTGGACGTGCCATGTTAACCCGAGTGGCGAGTCTAGCACGTGGACTGACTCTTCGGAGAGAAGCCACTCATCATCCCAGGGGAACACTAGCATAGGCCATCTCCGAGTCCAAGTTTGTGAAACTGACGCCTTGGAGCCTAGAAGAAGGGCCAAGTGTATCCGAAGAGGAGCGCTAGTTTCACCTTTTGCAGTCCTGAAGATGACTCCAGGTAATGATTTGGGCGATCGTTCGAGTGAACGATGCTTATAGATCTTCGGCGGACCGAGTAAGTATGTTCAGAAAAATATTCCTGACATGATCAACAGGTTGATCAAATGGGCGTAACCCCTGAGGGTGGCATAGCCCTTGGCTATGGCGTACCCCCGAGTGATCCTCGAAAGAGGTAAGCTCGCTACAGAGTGTGATCTAAGGTTTGATCATATGAGTAACTTGGCTGTTTCCGCGTTGGGGATGTAGCCGAAGTCTTCGAAGCCATGACACGACGAAAAATGTCCTCGGAGGAGTCAGTCAGATGTTTTCGAAGCTGGTGCAACGACGAGGTCGGTGTAGCGTGGTTGCGGTGCAACAAGACCGTCGCGGCGGACGAGTCTGAGTAGCGACAAAGATGGCGCGTAGAGCGTCTGAGTGATCATGTAACTTGTCAAAGTGGTGGATCCGACTGCAGTCGTTGAAGTGAAGGATCCGACTGGTGATGAAGTACTAGACCACTCAGGAGAGTGCAATTTCGAATGAGTTGCAGCCCCCGAGTGCGGCGTAGCCCCCGAGCGTACTACAGGTTTCGACGGTGGACCTGTCTCAGCCCAACATTACGACGAGGTCAATGTCGTTGACACAATGAAGAAGACTCCACGGAGGGGTCGGCTGGATGTGTCCGAAGTCAACAGAGCGACGGGTCAGTGTTGTGGTGCGTTAGGATCGGCGGACGAGTCTGAGTAGCGACGAAGATGGCGCGTAGAGCATCTGAGTGATCATGTAACTTGTCGAAGTGGCGGATCCGACTGCAGTCGTTGAAGTGAAGGATCCGACTGGTGATGAAGTACTAGACCACTCAGGAGAGTGCAATTCCGAATGAGCTGCAGCCCCCGAGTGCGGCGTAGCCCCCGAGCGTACTACAGGTTTCGACGGTGGACCTGTCTCATGCCCAGCATGACGACGAGGTCAATGTCGTTGACACGATGAAGAAGACTCCATGGAGGGGTCGACTGGATGTGTCCGAAGTCAACAGAGCGACGGGTCGGTGTTGCGGTGCGTTAGGATCGGTGCGGTGACCGAGTCCGAGTAGCAATGAAGTTGGCGCACATAGGCGCCGAGTGATCGTGTAAGCTGTGTATGAAAATAGCACAGGCCAACGTAATAATTTCTCGAGGTAATTTGATGTGTGCTGAAATAATTTGTGTAAATAAAACCCATAGACACCCGGTGGGTGTGCAAGGGGCTTGCTGGTTCGAAACCAGCGAGAGTCTAAAAGAGCGAAGGATCCGATCAAACTTGTCGAAGTGAAGGATCCTACTGAACTCGTTGGAGTACTGGACCCAAATGAGGCGGAAGTGCAGTGTTCCGACATGAAAATAAACAACTGAGGCGTAGAGGTACACTCGGTGGCGTGGCTTCAGAGTGAACGTCATGTGTGGATTATAGGACGCTCGGGAACACGAAAATAGCTATTTAACAGAGTGCAATGCGCGTAGAATGACTTAGCTGTCTGACGGCGCGCGAGCGCCCGAGTGATGAAGACATGTTCAACCGATCGCGATGCGCAGCGCGGCCGAGTGGGCAAGTTGATGAAGATGTGCCCAATCGAGTGGCGATGCGCAGGACGGCCGAGTGGTGGAGACATGTCCAATCGAGTGGCGACGCGCGGGGCGGCTGAGTGGTGAGGACATGTCCAACAGATTGGCGACACGCGGGGCGGCCGAGTGGTGTGGACATGTCCAACCAAGTGGCGACGTGCGGGGCGGCCGAGTGGTGAGGACGTGTCCAACCGAGTGGCAACGAGCGGGGCGACCAAGTGGTGAGGATGTGTCCAGCAGAGTGGCAACGTGCGGGGCGGCCGAGAGGTGAGGACGTGTCCAGCCAAGTGGCGACGCACGGGAGGCCGAGTTGTGTGGACGTGTCCGAACGAGTGGCGACGCGCGGGACGGCCGAGTGGTGACGACATGTCCAACAGAGTGGCGACGCGCGGGGCGGCCGAGTAGTGTGGACGTGTCCAACCAAGTGGCGACGCGCGGGGCGGCAGAGTGGTGAGGACGTGTCCAACCGAGTGGCAACGTGCGGGCGGCCGAGAGGTGAGGACGTGTCAAGCCAAGTGGCGACGCACGGGCGGCCGAGTTGTGTGGACGTGTCCGAACGAGTGGCGACGCGCGGGGCGGCTGAGTGGTGACGACATGTCCAACAGAGTGGCGACGCGCGGGGCGGCCGAGTGGTGTGGACATGTCCAATCAAGTGGCGACGCGTGGGGCGGCCGAGTGGTGAGGACGTGTCCAACCGAGTGGCGACGCGCAGGGCGGACGAGTGGTGAGGATGTGTCCAGCAGAGTGGCAACGTGCGGGGCGGCCGAGAGGTGAGGACGTGTCCAGCCAAGTGGCGACGCACGGGCGGCCGAGTTGTGTGGACGTGTCCGAACGAGTGGCAACGCGCGGGGTGGCAGAGTGGTGACGACATGTCCAACAGAGTGGTGACGCGCGGGGCGACCGAGTGGTGTGCACGTGTCCAACCAAGTGGCGACGCGCGGGGCGGCCGAGTGGTGAGGACGTGTCCAACCGAGTGGCGACGCATGGGCGGCCGAGTTGTGTGGACGTGTCCAACCAAGTGGCGACGCGCGGGGCGGCCGAGTGGTGAGGACGTGTCCAACCGAGTGGCGATGCGCGGGGCGGCCGAGTGGTGAGGACGTGTCCAGCAGAGTGGCGACACACAGGGCGGCCGAGTGATGAAAACGCGTACAGCTATGTGTCGACGCGCGAGCGGCCGAGTGATGAAGAAGCGTACAGCTGAGTGTCGACGCGCGGGTGGCTGACTGGTGAAGACGCGTACAGCTGAGTGACAACGCGCGGGCGACCGAGAGGTGAGGACGTGTCCAGCCAAGTGGCGACACACGGGGCGGTCGAGTTGTATGGACGTGTCCGAACGAGTGGCGACGCGCGGGGCGGCCGAGTGGTGACGACATGTCAAACAGAGTGGCGATGCGCGGGGCGGCCGAGTTGTAACATCCCCATGTAATAGCTACAGTGATCACCTTTTGATAATGCCAAGTCACCATGCTTAACAGTGCTTAATCATCCTTTGCATCATATCTCATTTCAAATTCCAATCCAAATTGAAATTCAAATTTAAAGTGGAAATAAAAGTTGTTCCAAATTGGGAACTAAAATGTTCATTAAATAGCAAATAATCCATAACTAAATATGTTCAGGAAAACAACATCACCTAAATTCATTAAGTGACTCTATCATCTTAAAACAGTAGCTAATAGCAACATTTAATATCATTTTATTTAATAAAATTTACAAATGAAATCATATTTTCACCAAAACAATTTCTGATGGTAGGTAATATTGCATTGTAATATTTGAACCAAGTCACACAATTTATAAAACTCATTTAGTGGCCGAACAATTTGCAAAACAGAAATAAAGAAAAGAAATAGAAAAGAAAAAGGAAACGGTCAGAGGCTTACTGGCGAACTGGGCCTTGAGTGCACAGTGCGGCCAGGCCCAGCCCAACCGCGGTCGTCGTCCTCCTCGGCAGCTGTCGGCGCGCGCGCGCATCCGAGCGCCGAGCGCCTCGCTGTCGTCGATCTCGCGGCTCCCCGACGCCGCTAAAGCCTCCCCCGAGCTGCTCTGCCCTCCCCCGAAACCCTAGATGCCCCAGAACCCCCTCTCGTCCCCTCCATCGCTCTCCCGCAAGCTCACCCAAAAGACGCCGTCACCGCCACCGCTCGATCCCGCGGCCACCGTGCCCCGATTGCCTCTCCGACATGTCCATCGTCACCGCCGACCTCGACTACGCCGCCTACACCGACTAACTGAAGGCGGGAGCCACCGCAGCGATGTCCCCGAGCTCGTCTTCCCCGCACGGACTCCGGTGATCGCCGCCCCGATTTGCCGCCTCGAGCCCTCCCCGAGCCCACGATTGCACACCTGCAGGCTCAATGTGAGCCTCCGCTTCCTCCTCTCTCTCTCTCTCTCGTCGCCGTTTACTGCCTCTAGCCGCCGTCCTCGACTTGCCCGAGCTCGCCGCCGCATAGCTCGTCGCCGGCGTAGTTCCGGCGACCAAACGGCCCCGTGCTGCGGTCCATCTAGCTCGACGGGCCGCGTAGACGCCGCCTAGCTAGATTGCGCGCCCGAAATCACCCCGCAGCCGCGATCCCGTGCGCCACCCGAAACCACCGCCGCCCGACGTCGTCACCGGCGACCATTCCGGCCTCCCCAGCCGCCGTGAACCCCACCACCGGACGCGGCCTCGAGTGCTCGTTCGAGCAAGCCACACCATGGACGAAATGGTGCCCCGTAGAAGAAACCCGAGCTCGCCGGAGTTGTCGCCGTCGTTCGGGCTCGCCGGAGAGCTCCGGTGACCGGCGCTGACTCGGCGTCCGACGTGGCGCCGCGGGCCCCACCGCTCAGCCACTGACCCTGGGTCCCACTGGGCCCATTGACCCGGTCAACGCTGACTGGGCTGGCCCCGTGTCACTGACAGCTGGGCCCCGCTTTAATTAAATGATTTTCTAATTAATAAAAATGCTAATTATTCGGTTAATTAAATTAAATCAACTAATGTGACACTGACATAGGGGTCCCACAAGTTAATTAGGATAATTAGATTAAGTTAATCTCTGTTTAATTAGGTGAGTCATTGACCAGTGGGACCCACTGGTCAGATTTGACTCTGGTCAGCGGTCTGTTGACTGCTGACATCACACCCGCGTCATGTTGACGTCACATCTACTATTCTGGACAATTCGGATTTAAATAATTTAAATAATTCCAGAAATTCATTAAAACTTTGGAAAATCATATAAATTAAACCGTAACTCGCATGAAAATAATTTATATATGTAAAATTATCAGAAAAATATGAAGAATCCGAATATCCTAACCACATACCTGCCACACCCCTCTAACATACCGAACATGGAACTTTTTGCCCGTATTCGATAAATGAATAGTGCATAACTTCAATAAAATAAATCCAAATAAATTCCTAAATTAACTAAAACATTTAGATAGGCAATATATCCCATCTACATACCATTTAGGCATGTCATGCATAGTGACTGCATTTTTGCCGTGAATTTATTGTTTCTTCCCCCTCCTTCTCTCCCGATAGACGCCGAGACCGCCGCCGACGCAGCTGAGTTCGATCACGCTCCCGACGAGCAGCCATCAGACGACCAGCCCCTTTCAGCAGAGCTTCCAGGCAAGCAACCCCCTTGACGCATGCCTATATCACCTATTCCCTCTCCCTCCTGCTTGCATTAGAAATTGCTACTGCTTTGTTTTATTCTATTTTGATGCATAGCCTGTTCTTGTAACCGTTATTGATACCTGCCTGTTATCCTAAACTGCTTAGTATAGGTTGGATGGAAAACCATCTGTGGCCCCTCTTCCTTGCTGTAGTTGCCCCGCTTTAGTACTGGTGCCCCGATCGATGTGATCGAACGGGCTGAGAACAGCACAACACCGCACACCCCCTAAGTTGCTTGTCCCTGCAGAGCTGGCATCGAGTGCCGATGGTGAATCCTCTTATCTCACTTCCGATGATGCCTCTGTAGAATAGCTATCCGGTTGTGTGTTACCGAGGGTGATTCCTCTTTCATCACTTCCGATAAAGCTTCCGTCGTGCAACTCCTCGAGTGGGAATCCATCGAGGGTGATTCCTCGGATTCCTTCTCGATACTTTGGACACACAGATACTTTGATCTTTGTTACAGGCGGGTCGACCCTGAGGGGTACCCGCGGGGAAAATGTGAAGTCGGGTTTGCCAGGAGGGCACCCGCGAGAGATTAATGTGGCGGAACGACAGGGCAGGTGGAGACCACCCTGATCGATATCCGTGTGTTACCAAGTCGGAGCGACAGGTTGTCTGATCGTCTCTGCGAGTTACTAAATACGCCTAACGGATTTGGGTATTTGATCTGAGTGGGTCGTTGGCCCTATACGCACTACCACCACGTGGGATAATGGTTTATGGGACCCTCCACGTCGTTGTTTCTCCCGAAAGCTCTTCAGATGTCACAGTTCAGAGATGAGGGCTGATTGCTGGGGTGGGCTGGATACGTCACTGGTGTATTCAGTGTCGCGCCTGGGCCCCGGCCAGTCACGTAACGTGCAGGAGTGCAGAGGGTGATGGGCCCAAGATCTCTTCGCACTTAGGATGTAGACCGGTGTGTTGACCTCTCTACTGAGCCTAGGTAGTACTACGTCGTGTCGATTACCCGAAGCCAGGCATTACCCAGCAAGTGTGTCCAGCCAGATGTAATCGAGCGTGTAGGGTAGCAGTAGTGCACCCCTGCAGGGAATTTATCTATTCGAATAGCCGTGTCCACGGTAACAGGACGCTCAGTGTTGTATCCCGATCTACTACTACTTGAACTGGATACATGTTAATTAATTGTAAGCTCCGAGATCGCTTCCTCGCAGGGAGTCGAGGAAGGATTTCTGGGCTTTGCTTCAACATGCTTGTTAATTTATAATATGCTAATCTGCACTCTTCTAATGCTGCAAGATTGCTTCAAGATGCTAGTCTTCGATAGGCTAGGCTTCTCCCCCTCTATTCTGGCATTCTGCATTTCAGTCCAAAGATTTAGCCCCATTCCCTTGATACCGATGCATACTTAGCATAGATCTGATGTCAGCCTTGCGAGTACTTTGGATGAGTACTCACGGTTGCTTTGCTATTCTTTTCCCCCATACCCGATAATTGCGACCAGATGACGGAGCCCAGGAGCCAGACGCCACCGTAGATGCTTACTACCAGGAGAGTCCCAGAGGCACGTACTACTGGGTTGAGCCAGCCGACCAGGAGTAGTTCGGAGGCTCCCAGGCAAGAGGCCTGCGCCTTTTCGATCTAGAGTTGCTGTTTGTGCTAGCCTTCTTAAGGCAGATTTGACTAACTATGTCTGTACTCAGATATCATTTGTGTGTATGACTTATGTATTCGGTTCCTCACGACCCCTGGTTTGTAATTTGAAGATTTATGTTTAAATTTTGAGTTTAGAGTTGTGTTGTGATATCTTCCTGTGAGTCTCTGATCTCGATCGTGTGCAATTGCGTGTATGATTAGTGCATGGTCGAGCAGGGGCGTCACAAGTTGGTATCAGAGCCGACTGCCTGTAGGAAGCCCCCTTCCAATTCCTTGGTCGAAGTTGAGTCTAGACATTGAAAAACTATTTTTCTAACATGGCTGTGTGGCTTACGGGCCCACGTCGCCAAATGGGTGGTATTAGGATCTTTTATTCCTCTTCTATACTCTGGGACTCTGAATTCTCTTCTTTTCGGGTTAAATGATTTTGCTAACTCCGTCTCTAGGTTCTCGTGATCACGTCCACCCGGAGAGCTGGATTATCTGCACTTGTTCCTTCACATTGATCTGATTAATCTGATAATCACATTTTCTTTTCCATTGGTCTGTTTAACCTTTCTTTCCAAATTATATTATACTTCTCACTGTCATTTGACAATCCTGAATTTCCTCTATTTCAGATGGATCGCTTGTTTCTGCCGCGCCCTACGACGCAGCTTGTGCTTCGCACTTGGGCTCGTGATGCCCCTGGTTTTCCAGCTGTCCTGATCGCCCTCCTGACCAGACTGGGCTACCGCTGGTACCCCGAGTACATGGTTTACGAGGATTACCGTGAGTTCAACCAGGAGCAGTACCATGCTGATGTTCGTATCTTTGATCAGCGGGACAACTCCGACACTGAGTTGCACATTTTTCACGGTATCGGCGTGACGATTGAGATGGCAGTCCATGGTGCTGCCTACTCAGCTGTCGCACGTCTCCGTGGAGAGCATAGTCGCTTGGATGACTCAGAGTTCCGATACATCCCGTATGCCCCTGCTGGAGATGCTACCGGATACTACACAGCTATCTGTGCCCCTTACGAGCGACGTCGATATGACCCGCATGTTTTGATTCAGTGCACTCAGGCTCTGGATCGCACTGCCCGGGCTCTTGCCGTCGAGTTGTTTGCCACTCAAGCACGTCTTTACGATGCTATGACACAGTTGCTACCAGCTGTTCATGCAGGGATACATCCAGAGTACATCCTTTACCCGCGCAGGACTCAGATACCGGCAGGTATCGATTGGCCTGCTGTTGGAGGTCACACACCTGCACGTGGACCTCTTCTTCCAGTTCGAGACCGGGTTCTGCATCAGAGTGCACATGGAGAGCAGGACTTTTCTGCCACGGACACTCATCGTCCGCACTTGCAGTTACCCCGTTTCAGTGGTTTTCCCCGACGTTGATGTAGCCTTTGCTATGTCTCATTGTGTATTCCTCACTACGTGCCTGCGCGCCGCCTAGTGTGTCTACATTTTCATTTACGATGTCGTAATGCTAGCCTGTAACCGACTCTGTGTATGGATCTGTATGTCTTAAGTGACTACTGTTATGTATCTATTGCGCTACTTATTCATTGCCGCGTTACATCAAGTTTGTCGCTAAACACTTGCAGTTGTTTTTACTAAACTACCCCCTGTAAACATTTTAGCAGGATGGTTAGGCCAGGTGCTCGTGGTCGTGGTCGTGCCCTCGAAAACCCACCACCGCCAGACTATATGACAGCTATGATGCGGCAATTCGAGCTGAACCGTCAGTTCATGACTGGAATTATGGCTCAGTTTCTGCACCAGAACAATCAGAATCAGAACCCTGCTGCAATAACTCTGCAGGAGTTTGTGCGTCTCAACCCAACTATTTACCGCAACTCTGAACAGCCACTGGATGCTGATGACTAGCTTCGCGACATCGCCTTCGAGATGGAGTCTGCCAATGTCGCCCCTGACAACCTTGTCACTTTCGCATCCTACTTCTTGAAGGGTGCCGCTTGACGGTGTCCTGGATTAGGGGGTGCCAACCTAGCCGGCCCGTCTCCTCGGATGGGCCGATATGCCCCCGTGCATGATCAAGATGGACTCCGGAAGTCGCACATGGGAGACGTGATCAAGACTGTCTCTACCGAAGACTTGCAGTACACTTCAAGATTATTCCAGCTGTCTTACTCCAAGATACCGACCTTGTAACCCTAGATACCCTCCCTGGCGTGTATATAAGCCATAGGGTTTAGCCCGTAGGGGACATTAGCGCAACATCGAACACCTAGCTATAGCAGTTAGACACATATTACGATCTCGAGGTAGATCAACTCTGTACACGATACACCTCCATTAATATAAACAGAAGCAGGTCGTAGGGTTTTACCTCCATCAAGAGGGCCCGAACCTGGGTAAAACATCGTCTCCTTTTGTCTCTGTTACCATCGATCCGAGATCCGCAGCTCAGGACCCCCTACCCCGAGGTCTGCCGGTTTTTACACCGACACTGGTGCTTTCATTGAGAGTTCCGCTACGTGATCGCCAGAAGGATTGATGGCTCATCTGCAGATCAACTGCATCAATGGCTGTGGGGACGTCTATGCCCCAGGACAGCTTTTCGTCTTCGGCAGCATGGTATTTTGCGCCGACTCGACGGGTCATCTGACCTCTGTCGAGAACTACGCCCCTGGTCGGATCATGACCTTTGGCGGCCTCGAGTACACTGCGGACTCCCATGGCGAGCTCATCTTATCGGGATGGACTCCCGGCCGGATCGAAAGCTCGGCTGGTTCTGGAGGCTCGACTCCGGAACCAAACTCCGTCGCGGTGCCCCTTGAGACTCCGGACGCCGCCGCTCCGGCCAGTCTCCCCCCGATTATCGTTCCGGAGATAGATCCGGCACCCACTTCTGAAATTAAACCAGCGCCGGAATCGATCCTGGCGCAGAAATCGGATCCATGCTCGGATTCCCCTCGAACTGGAAACACGTCCGGTTACACACCGGGGCTGCTTCAGATCAGCCCTGCCTACGGCGCATCCATGGATCCTGAAGAGCTATCTCAGCTCGACGAGATGCTCGACCGTATCCGGAGCATGTCCATCTCGGACGACAAGACTTCGGTTTATAATCAGATCGGACTTAAAGCCGACAACAGGGAAATTTATACCCCACCCACCACCCACCTAGTCGCCACGGTCGACGATTTAACCGACGTGTTGGACTACGGCGAACCTTCTGACATGGAGGAAGATGCTGATGACCCCCTTGAGGACACCTTAACCCCGGTTAACACGGGCAGGTGGACGGCCACATCCACCTACGATGTCTACATGGTGGATACCCCCAAGTCCCCTCCAAGACGTCGACGAAGACGCCGACGGGGAAATACTGGAGAACCCAGTGGCAACGACGCGACAGCCAATAACAATGACGCGGAGGACGGTGATGCCAATGACCACGAGGAGGACATTCAAGCCTCTCCCGCAAGGGACGGCACACCAGATCGACCTCTTGTGGACTCTGATCCCGATGACCTCTTTGAAGGGGCCGACGACAATTACATGCCGGAGTCCGAGGAGGACGACAGCCTCGGTACCGAGGACTTCATCGTCCCCGAGGACCCCTTCGAACAAGAACGCTTCCAGCGACGCCTCGTTGCGACGGCCCGGAGCTTAAAACGCAAGCAGCAGCAGCTGCAGGAAAATACCGACGCGCTAAATGACAAGTGGGTTGAAGTGCTCTCTGCCGAGCAGGATATGGAAAACCGACGCCATAGTGCGTCGAAGTCTTACCCACGCAGGCGCCTCCTACCAGAATTTGATGAAGAACTCGCTGACGACCTCGATCGGCCTCCTAGAGGCCGGGACAGGCCAAGACGAGAAGACCAAGGTGAAAGGCCACTCCCACGCCGTCATGGTAAAGACCCCGTGGACAACCTGGATCCCCATGACGCTAGACGTCGTATTGAAGAAAATAGGGTTCCCCCTCGGTCCATCTACGGATCCAGGAGACGCGCCCCCACTGGGCCCAACGGCTACGATGCCTGGATGGACAGGAACGACCGTGCCCGAAATCAAGCTTACTCACGGCTCTCTCCCGAGACCCGACGAGATCCTTCTTGGTCCCGAGGTCTAGCTCACCCAATCTGCTTTACAGACAGGGTGATGGAGCATCAATTCCCGGAAGGGTTTAAACCCATCAATATAGAGTCATATGATGGTACCACGGACCCAGCAGTTTGGATCGAGGATTTCCTCCTGCATATACACATGGCCAATGGAGATGATCTCCATGCCATTAAATATCTACCGCGCAAACTAAAGGGGCCGGCAAGACACTGGCTTAACAGCCTACCTCCTCATTCTATCGGCAGCTGGGAGGCCCTAGAAGACGCCTTTCGAGCAAACTTCCAGGGCACATATGTCCGACCTCCGGACGCTGATGACCTCAGCCGTGTCACCCAGCAGCCAGGCGAATCTGCCCGCAAGTTCTGGAACAGGTTCCTCACTAAAAAGAACCAGATTATAGACTGCTCCAAGGCCGAAGCCATCGCCGCTTTCAAAAACAATATCCGAGACGAATGGTTGGCTCGACAGCTCGGACAGGATAAACCGAGAACTATGGCATCCCTGACTTCACTAATGACTCGCTTTTGCGCGGGAGAAGATAGCTGGCTCGCCCAAAGTACCCACAACGGCGAGGCAGGCACCTCGGAAATTCGCGACACCAACGGAAAACCAAAGCGCAATAAAAATAAGCGCAGGTATAAAAATGGCGGAAGCGACACTGAAGACGCCGCGGTCAACGCAGGATTCACCGGACCTAAATCCGGGCAGAAAAGAAAACCCTATAAAGGGAATAAAGACGGACCTAGCCAGCTTGACAGACTCCTGGACCGCCCATGTGGGATTCACGGTACCCAGGAAAAACCAGCAACCCACACTAACAGGAATCGCTGGGTGTTTAAGCAAGCCGGGAAGATAGCGGCAGAGGGGCAAAATAAAACCCAACACCGCAGCGACGACGAGGATGAACCTCGGCAGCCCACTAATGGAGGGCAGAAGAAGTTTCCAAACGAGGTAACAGAGGTCAATATGATCTACGTCACCCACATCCCCAAGTGGGAGCGGAAACGTGCACTTCGGGACGTATACGCGCTGGAGCCAGTCGCCCCGAAGTATAACCCGTGGTCGGCTTACCCGATCACTTTCGATAAGCATCACCATCCGACCAGCATCAGGCATGGCGGATCGGCGGCGCTCGTCCTGGACCCCATTGTTGATGGTTATCATCTAACATGCGTCCTAATGGATGGGGGAAGCAGCCTTAACCTCATTTACGAGGATACAGTTTGGAAGATGGGTATCGACTCATCTCGGATCAAGCCGAGCTCTACCACCTTTAAAGGTGTCATCCCGGGCGTCGAAGCCCGTTGTACGGGGACGATAACCCTAGAGGTAGTCTTCGGTTCGCCCGAGAACTTCAGAAGCGAGGAGTTAATCTTCGACATCGTACCCTTCCGGAGTGGGTACCACGCGCTCCTAGGGCGCACAGCCTTCGCCCGCTTTAATGCAGTCCCGCATTATGCCTATCTCAAGCTCAAAATGTCGGGACCCAAGGGCGTTATCACTGTCAATGGTAACACAGAACGCTCACTCCGGACAGAGGAACAGACCGCGGCTTTCGCAGCCGAGGTTCAAGCGTCCGAGGAGGCAGCCCGCAGCAGTAAACGCGATGCCCGCTCTTTGAAGCGCGTCTGCACAAGTCGACCTCGGCCAGTTACCCCCGCACCCGAAATAGGGGTGCGGGCTCCTCGAGTGCCCTCTCTGTGGGCACTACGTCCCTAGAGTGCATAATTTCGCACTCCAGATCCCCTGGGATGCCGAGGAGCCAAAACAATTCTGAAGCGTCATGCGCGGGTTAACCACACAATGGCGAGGCTTAGAGCCCCAGCACAGGCATGCATCTGTAAAATAAGCAGCCAAAATATGCTTACGTCTAGGTGGCCTTAACCACAGAATGACTTCGGCCACACCTCCATTCAAGGAGCTTGGTCAATCAAACACTTAGAGTGTCTAAAGGGCCAGAAGGGCATCGACCTTCGCAAATTCTTCGTCTTCAATCAGGACGATCTGGTCAACAGTTCGGGAACGCAGACGTGCGGCAGGCTTCGGTCCGGATCCTTTAAAATCCGTTGGTAATTATCCGACCTGTTTTTCTCCTCCTTCTTTACCGTCTACATTGTATTCTTTCCATTACTCTCGTCCACAGGGCATGTACATGATTGATATTATGAAATAAAGAAACCGTGCCCTTTCAAGGTCCCTATTGTATTTCTTTATCAGCATAGCTCTGGAACGACGAAGTTCTCTAAAAAAGATGCAATTGTATTACAAAAGTCCGATGTGTTCGGCGTCTCGGATTTTGGCCTTATATGCATCAGTTTCGAACCTAGATTTCGGTCAATAGTTGGGTTGCCCGGCTCCAATGTGTACCCCTTACGTTTCCGATGAATTCGGCTAAGGGCGTAACGGGAGAACCACTGCGATTGCGCCGCCAGGTCAATTGGCGTGGCGCCTCAGTGGAGAAAGCCGAAAACTGACTATCTAGGTAAGCGTAAACTGATCTGCCATCCGGAGGCCGCGTCAAGCGATGTGATCTTAGAGATCACCCATGTTAAACGAAAGGCTTCTATCTTCTAGCCGAAGTGTGCTATGGCCTCGACCTCGGCCAATTAGGTCGAGCACTTCCCACACCGGGGGCTGGTCATCACCCCCACAGTCAAACTCCTATGGCTAAGTGAAAGACATCAAGACGCTATAGTCCGATTGCCTAAGTTCCTCTAAGTCATCGACCGCCCATGGGTACCGAGACGTCGGCTAAGGGTCAAGTATGGCTTAGGGAACACCCTTTGTACGACCTACATGGGGGCTAAGGCCGACGACTGGCCACTCTCATTTTAAAAAGTCATATCGGAGGAATATTCAAATTACTAAACAAACATATATGGAACTTCAAGCCATCTTCATTTCAAACGATAAAGTTTTTACATCATACACCCCAGCATTCCGGAGTACCTAAAAATATAGGGTGTCCTTAAGGCACATGGCCTCGGTGGTCTGAGCTCCCGCCTCCACCTCGGTGAAAAACTGCCCGGCGGTCCGCGGCTTATCGGCAGGGGGGCCAGCAGCACAAGTCTCCGCGTCAACTTTGCGGAAGTGCGTCTTCACGCAAGCGTATGCCCTCCGAGCCCCTTCGAAGCACGCCGACCTCTTCCAGCGGTCAACGCAGGGCACGGCATCTCGAAGACGAGCCGTCAGGCCGAAGAGACTCCTCGGCATGGCTTCGGCCGGCCACAGAACAACGCAGAGGTCCTGGAGTGCTGGCTTTGTCATGCGAAACAGCTCAACCAGCTGCTTCACTCGATGATTTAGCAGCTGCGCGGATGGGGACCCTGGGAATTGACCCAGAAGGCTTTCTCCGCCTCATGACCCGCCAACTGGACGAAATAGGCCACCGCATCCTCCGCACTCCGCGGGAGATCCTCGAAGACCTCTGCGGAACGCCATAACTGGGTGAGCTCAACACACCCTTTGCTGCCAAACGCACACTGCAGCAAAAATATCTTACCCGAGGCGATTTGTTCCACTTGCTGGAGCACCTCGCGGTCCGCACGAGCCGAGGTGTTGAGTTCGGAGTGGGCACGCTGAAGCTTCTCGAGCTCCTCTTTTGCGTGCCGCTCCTCCTCCTGAAGCTTCTCGCGTGCTTCAAACACACCCTTCAGGGTCTCCTCGACCTCCAGCACCCGCGCCTGGTGCTTCTCCCCGGCCGCCTTCTCGGCGGCCCGTGCCTTCTCGGCTGTGGCGGCATCTGTTTTCTGCTGCCGCACTTCCTTCCGAGCACTTTTAAGCTCGGCCTTGAGCGTCTCCAACTCCGCTGTCAGCATTTTTAAGTCTTAGTTGTTTCCTTTAAACATACAACATACATTGCAAGTTTACCTTGCTTACCTTGAGATCGCTCAAGTTTCCGGTGCATCTCTGCCATCTCTCCAGAAATGGAGTCCGGCACTAAGGTCGACACCTGTCATAAAACAAACTCCTTGTTAAAGGAAAAATGGTCTTGACCATCCACATGCTCCAGGACAGCCACTTCGGGTAGCGTCCTATGGGCTACTCAACAGGCTCCTACTTATTCACGCGACCCCGATGCCGGTTTCTTGAAACCGACTTCGGGCTCGGGGGCTACTCACTCATTACGCCGTTTAGCAGGCTACATTTTTATGTCCTCGGACAAATTTCATAAAAACAAAGCAAACCGAATGCGCAGAAGACGTACCTCGAAACCTGCTACGAGCTTTTTGAAGACCTCGTGCAGGCCGGCCTCTGCGGACCGGTAGCCTTCCAGCGATGTGCCTATCAAGGCGCGGTGCTCCTCCTTAAGGGAGCAGCCCTTTAGGGCCTCCTCCACCTCCTCGGCCCACCCCGCGCCGGTCCGTCCTCGGACAGCAGGCTGGGGTGGAGGGACGACCTCAGATGGATCCACCCGAGGAGCCCCCGTCTGTGAAGGCGGTGCCGAGGTTGACTCCTGCTGGGCCGATATCTGGCCCAGCCCTTCTTCGATGACCTCGGGGCGCTTCGTCCCCTGGTCTTGCTGGGCCGAGGTTTCAACCTCGGCCATGACCACCGCATCGTCGGCCCCCGCCGTATTGACCTCGGGGGCCAGGGTGGATGTTGCCTCCCCCAGACCGACTTGCATCGGGGGAGAAGCAGCGGGCTCTGGAGTCCCGCTGGCGGACGGCAACCCGTTCGAGGAGCCGCTGGGGATCACCTTCGGCGGACTGTGTATGAAAAGTTGCCTCTGTGAAAATTTCTCTTGATGAAACAATGACTCAAGCAAGGGAGACAAGGATAAGGGCTTACCCTCGAGGCACCGGCTTCTTCCTCCCCGTTATGAGGGGGTCTTCCTCTGAGTCACCGGAGAGCTCGGCTCTCTCCGACGACTTGTTGGCAGCCTCGGATGAGGCTCGCCTCAGCCTCTTTTGGCCCTTGGGCGGCATGCCCACGTCGGCGTCTTCTGACACCGACCTATTCCCCTTCGGGGGGGGGGGGAATCTCCTCCTCGCCCTCCTCGGCGCCACCGTCTTGAGCGGCGGAGGTGTGGGTCTCCTCTGATCGGGTGACCAAAGTCCCCTGGGTCCGAGCGCTAGACCTTCCCGTTTGGGTCTTCGTCCCTTTGGAAGCCACCACATGTGGCTCCTCGGTCAGAAGCGCCGAGAGCAGGGGAGTTTGGGGTTGTTCCGGCAATGGGGCTGGGCATCGTACCCCCTTTACCCATGCCGACCACTTCTGCAAAATGTCAAAACACGACGGCCCAAATAAAGACTTTACTCCTCGCAGCAGTAAGCAAAGAATGAAAGATTGAAGTATGGAACCACTCACCGGGGGGGGCCTCATAGCCGTGTTCGAGGCCGCGGTCCTCTCCCTCCTTAGGAATCTTGTCCTTGGCCAGTTTCATGAGCTTTGTCCACATAGTGGCCAAGGTGGAGCGGAAGAAGGTGTTGATGGTGTCCATGTCCTCGGGCTTCTGTGCCCACATCGGGGTGGCCCGAAGTTGGAGAGGAAGGATGCGGCGGTTGAGCATGACGTTGACGACATCGACCAGCTCAGCCTTCCCCGTGGTGGTCCACCACACGATCCTCTCAACTAGGGTCTCTACCTCTTCGGGCTTCCCCCAGGCGACGCCCTTTTCCTTCCAAGACTTGAGTTTCTTGGGAGGCCTGGCCGAGAAAGCCGGGACCTCGGTTTGACCATCGGCAAGGGGTTTTGTGATATAGAACCATTCCTTTTGCCACTCCTTCACCGTTTCGATGAAGGTGCCCTTGAACCAGGTGCCCCCCTGGTTCTTGCTGATCATTGCCCCTCCGCACTCCGCAAGTTCGGAGCCGCTTGACTTCGGTTTAATCCCGAAGAGCTTCAGCCATAGGCCGAAGTGTGGCTCACATCGGAGGAAGGCCTCGCAAACTGTTATGAAAGCGGCGAGGTGGAGGATGGAGTTGGGGGCTAGGTGATGGAAATCTAACCCGTAGTAAAACATGATCCCGCGCACGAAAGGGTGCAGCGGGAACCCCATGCCTCGGATGAGGTGGGGAACAAAGACCACCCGCTCCCCGGTGTTGGGAGCGGGTACCAGCTCGTCGGCCTCTGGAGCGCGGGCGGCGACGGTACGGGCTAGGTACCCCGCGTCGCGCAGCTCGGCGATGGTCACCGCCGTCACGGTGGAGCCGCCCCAGTGCCCCTTAAGGGTATCGGCCATGGCTGATGGGGATATTGAGCTTGCGTACGAGAAAGGCGTAAGGGTTGGATCTGGGCGTTGGAGCTGGACGAAGCGGCAGCAAGGGAGGAATGAGAGCGTAGGCTATCGCGCTGTTCTCCCCATTGCTTTTATAAGCCTATGAAAGGCTAAGAGCCCCCTTTGCTGCGCCCATAAATTCATGATTACTATCAAAGATGTCGTTCAAACATGTGGGGGGAAACGAAATTTTGATGATATCCCTAAGAAAGCGCGCACGATCTCTGCTTCGACGGGATGTGCCAGTAAAGGAGCCGCCTCGAAACGCGATTTGAGAGGAGACAGTAACTGCTCAACCTGTCGTGGGGCGGGCCTCTCCGATAAAGCCGTCAGGCCGGATTGGATTGTTCATACCGGCACAGCAAGTCTTCGAGGCTAAGTTACTTGTTCACCTCGGATAGGGTACGAGCTCGGTTGGACCACGGATGTCGATGCTCTATTAATAGAATTTGAAATATAAGGTGGAACTCGTCTGTCAAGCCGAAGACTCCGGATCCAAAGTGATGGTTCAAAGTCGTCCTCGGCGTAGAAGACCAGTTCGGGGGCTACTGACGGTGTCCTGGATTAGGGGGTGCCAACCTAGTCGGCCCGTCTCCTCGGATGGGCCGATATGCCCCCGTGCATGATCAAGATGGACTCCGGAAGTCGCACATGGGAGACGTGATCAAGACTGCCTCTACCGAAGACTTGCAGTACACTTCAAGATTATTCCAGCCGCCTTACTCCAAGATACCGACCTTGTAACCCTAGATACCCTCCCTGGCGTGTATATAAGCCATAGGGTTTAGCCCGTAGGGGACATTAGCGCAACATCGAACACCTAGCTATAGCAGTTAGACACATATTACGATCTCGAAGTAGATCAACTCTGTACTTGATACACCTCCATTAATATAAACAGAAGCAAGACGTAGGGTTTTACCTCCATCAAGAGGGCCCGAACCTGGGTAAAACATCGTCTCCTTTTGTCTCTGTTACCATCGATCCGAGATCCGCAGCTCGGGACCCCCTATCCCGAGGTCTGCCGGTTTTTACATCGACACCGCTGCTCAATGGTGGTCCACCCACAGGCGTTCACTGCCTGAGGGGACAGTCATTACCTGGGTCGAGTTTCAGACTGCCTTCCGTGCTCGTTACATTCCTCAGGGAATCATGGACCGGAAGAAGACAGAGTTTCGTAACCTCACTCAGGGCAATAAGTCTGTCGAAGCTTATCAGCGGGAGTTCCTTAACCTGTCCCGCTATGCTGAAGAGGACATTCCAACTGATGCTCGTAGACAGGTGAAATTTCGTAGTGGACTCCACCCAGACCTCAAGCTTGCACTTGCTGCTCAAGACTTCACCGACTTTGCCACCCTCGTGAACAAGGCTATTTTGGTGGAGACCGCTCAGATGGAGCACAAGGAGTCACAGAAGCGCCACCGTGATATTGGCTCATCTTCGAGCTCAGGACAGAGGCGTAAGATCTGGATTCCCAACAGCATGTACCGTCGAACTGCCCCTGCGCCAAGGCCCTCCTATGCTGCACCTCGTCTGCCTCCTCCACCACCGAGGCAGCCGAGAGTTCAAGCTGCTCCACCATGTGCTGCTCCGCTTCGTCCTGAAGATGGTCTGTGTTTCAAGTGTCGCAAACCAGGTCACCTTGCCAAGGACTGCCGCCAGAATCAGAATCAATTGGCATTTCCTCGTAATGGCCGTGGCAATGGTCGTGGCAACAATCAGACCCGCAACTATAATACTGGGTCTTCTGCTTATGGTCGTGGACACGCTTACAACATTGATATCGAAGAAGTTCAGGATCAACCTGCTACTGTGATGGGTACCCTTCTCGTTAACTCAGTACCCGCTTCTGTTTTATTTGATTCAGGAGCATCACATTCATTCATGTCAGAAGCATTTGCATTATCACATGACATTGCATTTGAAAAGATGAACCTGCCAATAGTTGTCCATACCCCTGGAGGTCATTGTCACACCTCTATGATGGCTCACAATGTCCTTGTTGAAATCAAAGGACTAGAATTCCTTGCTTCACCCATTGTCTTGAAATCTTCCATGATAGACCTCATTCTGGGAATGGATTGGTTGAAAACTCACATTGCTTCCATCAATTGTGCCACCAAAGTCGTTCAACTTCTTCATCCCTCCGATGAGATAGTGAACTACACCGCCCGGATTACCCGGAATGCCGAAGCTCAAATATATGCTTTGAATGCTTTGAACGCCTCACCTCTTGAGAGAATTGAGAACGTTCCAGTCGTTCGTGATTTCCCGGACGTCTTTCCGGAAGAACTTCCTGGAATACCCCCGGTTAGAGCCGTTGAGTTCGTCATCGACTTGAAACCTGGCACTACCCCTATTGCGAAGCGTCCCTATAAGATGCCTCCGCATGAACTTCTCGAGCTTAAGGAAGAAATTGACAAGTCGCTTAAAAAGGGTTTCATCCGTCCCAGTTCCTCTGCCTGGGGAGCGCCTTCTCTCTTTGTTAAGAAGAAGGATGGAACTAACCGGTTGGTCCAGGATTATCGACCCATTAACCAAGCAACAATCGAGAACAAATATCCACTTCCCCGGATCAACGATCTTTATGATCAGCTTGCTGGATCCTCTGTGTTCTCTAAACTCGACTTAAGGTTGGGTTATCATCAGATCCGAGTTCGTAAGGAGGATATTCCGAAGACCGCTTTCGTTACTCGCTATGGATCATACGAGTACACCGTCATGTCCTTCGGATTAACTAATGCTCTAGCAACCTTCTCTCGATTGATGAACTATATCTTCATGGACTACCTCGACAAATTCGTCGTGGTTTATTTGGATGATATCCTTATATTTTCCAAGAACGAAGAAGAACACGCCGTACATCTTCGGCTTGTATTGGAGAAACTTCGAGAACACCAGCTATATGCCAAATACTCGAAGTGTGAATTCTGGTTATCTGAAGTGAATTATCTTGGTCACGTGATTTCCAAAGATGGCATCGCTGTCAACCCAGAACGAGTTCAGGCCATTCTTGACTGGACTCCTCCGAAGAATGTCAAGAAAGTCCGAAGTTTTCTCGGTCTCGCTAGTAATTGCCGCCGATTCGTCGAGAACTTCTCCAAGATTGCTAAGCCGTTGACTGATCTGCTCCACAAAGGTGTTAAATTTGAGTGGATGGAAAAGTGCCAGGAAAGCTTTCAGACACTTAAAGATAAGTTGACATCTGCCCCAGTGCTAGCACCCCCGGATTCCCAAAAGGACTTTGTGATATATTGCGACGCATCCCGTCAAGGATTCGGCTGTGTCCTAATGCAAGAGCGCAAAGTAATTGCTTATGGCTCTCGTCAGTTGCGTCCTCATGAAGATAAGTACCCAACGCATGATCTTGAGTTAGCAGCAGTTATCTATGCTTTGAAGCTGTGGCGACATTACCTTCTCGGTAATCGTTGCGAGATATACACAGACCACCAAAGTCTGAAGTATCTGTATACTCAACCAGATTTGAACCTCCGTCAACAAAGATGGCTCGAGACAATAGCCGATTATGACATGGATATTTCCTATACCCCTGGCAAGGCTAATGTAATGGCCGATGCCTTGAGTCGCAAGTCTTATTGCAACAACCTCACGGTTCAGCAAGCACAACCCCTTCTCTACAAAGAACTTCGCAAGTTGAACCTTCACATTGTTCCTTAGGGTTATCTCAATACCCTAGTTGTTGAACCAGACCTCGAGTGCAACATCAAGACGAGGCAGAAATATGACTCTGAAGTCGAGAAGGTTAAGAAATACCTCTCCAAGGAAAATTCTTCATTCTACCATGTTGGTGATGATGGTGCCTTGTTCTTCAAAGGCCGCCTAGTGGTCCCCAGAAAGAGATCAAACTCTCGTTTGGATGTCATGAAAGAAGCCCATGACACACCCTTGTCAATTCATCCCGGTAGTACCAAGATGTACCAAGACATTCGTCAGCGGTACTGGTGGCCTGATATGAAGCGAGACATTGCTCGTTATGTTGCTGAGTGTGACGTTTGCCGTCGCATCAAAGCAGAACATCAAAGGCCTGCTGGACTTCTACAACCCCTTGATATTCCTGAATGGAAATGGGACAAGGTCGAAATGGACTTCATTACTGGTTTTCCCAGATCGCAGAAGGGTCATGATTCTATCTTTGTCGTCATCGACCGATTCTCAAAGGTTGCTCACTTTCTGCCAGTCAAGGAGACAATCACTGCTAGTCAGTTAGCAGACTTATATGTTTCCAAAATTGTGCCACTTCACGGTATTCCGTTGGAGATCAGTTCAGATCGTGGCAGCCTCTTTACCTCAAGATTTTGGAACAGTTTCCAGGAAGCTATGGGAACGCATCTGTCCTTCAGCACCGCTTTTCACCCCCAGTCTCAGGGACAAGTTGAACGAGTCAATCAAGTGCTTGAAGATATGCTTCGAGCCTGTGTCATCTCATTCGGTAAGAAATGGGAGGAATCTCTCCCGTATGCCGAATTCTCTTACAACAATAGTTACCAAGCTAGTTTGAAGATGGCATCATTTGAAGTTCTTTATGGACGTAAATGTCGAACCCCTCTGAATTGGTCAGAAACTGGGGAACGATCACTCGTCGGACCGGACATTATTCAACAAGCTGAAGAACAAGTCCGCATTATCCGTGAAAATTTGAAGACTGCTCAGTCTCGTCAGAAGAGCAATTATGACCGAAAACACCAGGTAATGGTCTACCAACCTGGCGAGCAAGCTTACCTTCGCGTCACTCCGATGAAAAGCACTCACCATTTTGGAATCAAGGGCAAGTTAGCTCCTCGCTACATTGGCCCGTTCCGTATTCTCGCCCGCCGAGGAGAAGTGGCATATCAATTGGAATTGCCGCCGAACCTTTCTCAGGTGCATGATGTCTTTCATGTATCGCAACTCCGACGCTGCTTCAAGGATCCTATCTGAGCAGTGGATCATGAAGTGCTTGAATTGCGAGAAGATCTATCTTATCAAGAGTATCCGATCCGCATTCTTGATCAAGCTGAGTGTCGAACCCGTCAGAAGTCGATCAAGTTCCTTAAAGTTCAGTGGTCGAATCATTCTGAAGATGAAGCCACTTGGGAACGTGAGGATCGTCTTCGTGAAGAATACCCCGCCTTCTTTCAGCCTACCTCCTAATTCTCGGGACGAGAATTCTTGTTAGAGGAGGCGAATTGTAACATCCCCATGTAATAGCTACAGTGATCACCTTTTGATAATGCCAAGTCACCATGCTTAACAGTGCTTAATCATCCTTTGCATCATATCTCATTTCAAATTCCAATCCAAATTGAAATTCAAATTTAAAGTGGAAATAAAAGTTGTTCCAAATTGGGAACTAAAATGTTCATTAAATAGCAAATAATCCATAACTAAATATGTTCAGGAAAACAACATCACCTAAATTCATTAAGTGACTCTATCATCTTAAAACAGTAGCTAACAGCAACATTTAATATCATTTTATTTAATAAAATTTACAAATGAAATCATATTTTCACCAAAACAATTTCTGATGGTAGGTAATATTGCATTGTAATATTTGAACCAAGTCACACAATTTATAAAACTCATTTAGTGGCCGAACAATTTGCAAAACAGAAATAAAGAAAAGAAATAGAAAAGAAAAAGGAAACGGGCAGAGGCTTACTGGCGCACTGGGCCTTGAGTGCACAGTGCGGCCAGGCCCAGCCCAACCGCGGTCGTTGTCCTCCTCGGCAGCTGTCGGCGCGTGCGCGCATCCGAGCGCCGAGCGCCTCGCTGTCGTCGATCCCGCGGCTCCCCGACGCCGCTAAAGCCTCCCCCGAGCTGCTCTCCCCTCCCCCGAAACCCTAGATGCCCCAGAACCCCCTCTCGTCCCCTCCATCGCTCTCCCCCAAGCTCACCCGAAAGACGCCGTCGCCGCCACCGCTCGATCCCGCGGCCACCGTGCCCCGATTGCCTCTCCGACATGTCCATCGTCACCGCCGACCTCGACTACGCCGCCTACACCGACTAACCGAATGAGGGAGCCACCGCGGCGACCTCCCCGAGCTCGTCTTCCCCGCATGGACTCCGGTGATCGCCGCCCCGATTCGCCGCCTCGAGCCCTCCCCGAGCCCACCATTGCACACCTGCAGGCTCAATGTGAGCCTCCGCTTCCTCCTCTCTCTCTCCCGTCGCCGTTTACTGCCTCTAGCCGCCGTCCTCGACTTGCCTGAGCTCGCCGCTGCATAGCTCGTCGCCGGCGTAGTTCCGGCGACCAAACGGCCCCGTGCTGCGGGCCCCACCGCTCAGCCACTGACCCTGGGTCCCACTGGGCCCATTGACCCGGTCAACGCTGACTGGGGTTGGCCCCGTGTCACTGACAGCTGGGCCCCGCTTTAATTAAATGATTTTCTAATTAATAAAAATGCTAATTATTCGGTTAATTAAATTAAATCAACTAATGTGACACTAACATAGGGGTCCCACTAGTTAATTAGGATAATTAGATTAAGTTAATCTCTATTTAATTAGGTGAGTCACTGACCAGTGGGACCCACTGGTCAGATTTGACTCTGGTCAGCGGTCTGTTGACTGCTCACGTCACACCCGCGTCATGCTGACATCACATCTACTATTCTGGACAATTCGGATTTAAATAATTTAAATAATTCCAGAAATTCATTAAAACTTTGAAAAATCATATAAATTAAACCGTAACTCGGATGAAAATAATTTATATATGTAAAATGATTAGAAAAATATGAAGAATCCGAATATCCTTACCACATACCTGCCACAACCCTCTAACATACCGAACATGGAACTTTTTGCCCGTATTCGATAAATGAATAGTGCATAACTTCAATAAAATAAATCCAAATAAATTCCTAAATTAACCAAAACATTTAGATAGGCAATATATCCCATCTGCATACCATTTAGGCATGTCATGCATAGTGATTGCATTTTTGCCGTGAATTTATTGTTTCTTCCCCCTCCTTCTCTCCCGATAGACGCCGAGACCGCCGCCGCCGCAGTTGAGTTCGACCACGCTCCCGACGAGCAGCCGTCAGATGACCAGCCCCTTTCAGCAGCGCTTCCAGGCAAGCAACCCCCTTGACGCATGCCTATATCACCTATTCGTTCTCCCTCCTGCTTGCATTAGAAATTGCTACTGCTTTGTTTTATCCTATTCTGATGCATAGCCTATTCTTGTAACCGTTATTGATACCTGACTGTTATCCTAAACTGCTTAGTATAGGTTGGATGGAAAACCATCTGTGGCCCCTCTTCCTTGCTGTAGTTGCCCCGCTTTAGTACTGGTGCCCCGATCGATGTGATCGAACGGGCTGAGAACAGCACAACACCGCACACCCCCTAAGTTGCTCGTCCCTGCAGAGCTGGCATCGAGTGCCGACGGTGAATCCTCTTATCTCACTTCCGATGATGCCTCTGTAGAATAGCTATCCGGTTGTGTGTTACCGAGGATGATTCCTCTTTCATCACTTCCGATAAAGCTTCCGTCGTGCAACTCCTCGAGTGGGAATCCATCGAGGGTGATTCCTCGGATTCCTTCTCGATACTTTGGACACACAGATACTTTGATCTTTGTTACAGGCGGGTCGACCCCGAGGGGTACCTGCGGGGAAAATGTGAAGTCGGGTTTGCCAGGAGGGCACCCGCGAGAGATTAATGTGGCGGAACGACAGGGCAGGCGGAGACCACCCTGATCGATATCCGTGTGTTACCAAGTTGGAGCGACAGGTAGTCTGATCGTCTCTGCAAGTTACTAAATACGCCTAACGGATTTGGGTATTTGATCTGAGTGGGTCGTTGGCCCTATACGCACTACCACCACGTGGGATAATGGTTTATGGGACCCTCCACGTCGTTGTTTCTCCCGAAAGCTCTTCAGATGTCACAGTTCAGAGATGTGGGCTGATTGCTGGGGTGGGCTGGATACGTCACTGGTGTATTCAGTGTCGCGCCTGGGCCCCGGCCAGTCACGCAACGTGCAGGAGTGCAGAGGGTGATGGGCCCAAGATCTCTTCGCACGTAGGATGTAGACCGGCGTGTTGACCTCTCTGCTGAGCCTAGGTAGGACTACGTCGTGTCGATTACCCGGGGCCGGGCATTACCCAGCAAGTGTGTCCGGCCAGATGTAATCGAGCGTGCTGGGTAACAGTAGTGCACCCCTGTAGGGAAGTTATCTATTCGAATAGCCGTGTCCACGGTAACAGGACGCTCAGTGTTGTATCCCGATCTACTACTACTTGAACTGGATACATGTTAATTAATTGTAAGCTCCGGGATCGCTTCCTCGCAGGGAGTCGAGGAAGGATTTCTGGGCTTTGCTTCAACATGCTTGTTAATTTATAATATGCTAATCTGCACTCTTCTAATGCTGCAAGATTGCTTCAAGATGCTAGTCTTCGATAGGCTAGGCTTCTCCCCCTCTATTCTGGCATTCTGCATTTCAGTCCAAAGATTTAGCCCCATTCCCTTGATACCGATGCATACTTAGCATAGATCTGATGTCAGTCTTGCGAGTACTTTTGATGAGTACTCACGGTTGCTTTGCTATTCTTTTCCCCCATACCCGATAATTGCGACCAGATGACGGAGCTCAGGAGCCAGACGCCACCGCATATGCTTACTACCAGGAGAGTCCCGGAGGCACGTACTACTGGGTTGAGCCAGCTGACCAGGAGTAGTTCGAAGGCTCCCAGGCAGGAGGCCTGCGCCTTTTCAATCTAGAGTCGCTGTTTGTGCTAGCCTTCTTAAGGCAGATTTGACAAACTATGTCTGTACTCAGATATCATTTGTGTGTATGACTTATGTATTCGGGTCCTCGCGACCCCTGGTTTGTAATTTGAAGATTTATGTTTAAATTTTGAGTTTAGAGTTGTGTTGTGATATCTTCCCGTGAGTCTTTGATCTCGATCGTGTGCATTTGTGTGTATGATTAGTGCACGGTCGAGCAGGGGCGTCACACGAGTGGTGTGGACGTGTCCAACCGAGTGGCGACGCGCGGGGCGGCCGAATGGTGAGGACGTGTCCAACCGAGTGGCGACGCGCAGGGCGGCCGAGTCACTGCACGTTAGTCGTCTGGATGCAAATTTCATCTGAGTTAACCTGCATATCAGTAGTTCGAGTGCGAAATTTATCCGAATAAACATGGACATTTAGTTATACGAATATAAAAAACTTATCTGCATGTCATCGTGTTAGTCGCTCGAAAAAAACGTCCGTCCGAGTGAACTGCTATCCGGGGACCATGACGGGACGAGTGACCCTGCAGGTTAGTAGCAAGTATAGCCACGAATATTTTTTGCTGGACTAAAGTGTCCCTGCACGGATGCTATTTTGCAAGGATTAAAGACCAGGGATGGTTATGCATGCGTGCACAATTAACTGGCGTAGGAACATCGGAAGTTTTGGCTGCAGTAATTAATTGCTTAATGAGCCGTTTAATGAGCTGTAGTAATTAACCGCTTAATGAGCCACTTAATGAACTGCGGTAATTAACCGCTTAATTAGGCGATTAAATTAACGAAGGATTATGAGGCGCTCGTTATGCGCTCGGGATAGTGGGCTACGTACCCTTCGATGTAGATGACACAGATGAAGGAGACGCAGGTGGCCGGGTAGCGTGTGTTGTCGGCGATGTAAGTGAGGGCCGGCGAGCGCGGCGCTGGGCGGGCGAGTGTGTCGCGGGGCGGGCGAGTGCGGCGCTGGGCCGGCGAGCGCGTCGCGGGGCGGCAAGCGTGCACGGCGCTGGGCCGGCGAGTGCGGCAGAGCATTTCACCGCTCCGGGAGTCGGACGGGGCTGATCTCTTCGCCCCTTTGTCCGCACATGCGGCGACCATGCGTGGAAGAGCGGCGACGACGTTCGCATACGAGTCCGAAGACGACCCTGTTCTTGGCAAAGGCGAGAGGCATCACAAGTAAAATAGGGAATAGATGTAAGAATGGATACAAACCGTCCGCATCATGGTTCGATAGACGCCATGCCCCACGGTGGGCGCCAACTGTCGTGGGAACGATTCCGACAATAGAAAGGGGTGGGGTAAAGGAGCATGATCTATCGAGATGCAAACGGGTGACGCGGTGTTTTTAACGAGTTCGGGCCTCTCGCAGTGGAGATAACAGCCCTACGTCTCGTGCTCCGGAGAGGCTTTCTTTTATCTGTCATGAACACGGAGTTACATGGTGTATTTGAGAGAGAGCGGGAGAACGGATCTCCATGCCTGAGCTAAGTCCTGAGACTAGTAGAGAGAGAGGGGGGGTAGAAGAAAGAGCCAGGGCCCCCGAGCTATGTGGTGGGGGTGGCTTATATAGAGTGCGCCACCCCCTCACCTCTTATGTAACAAAGTGGGGCATTAATGCCATAATGTCAGCCTACTATGAGGATGATGCTTCGACTGCCTTGCTGACTATTGGTCTTCGCATATCCGAGTGAGTCACACGGCCGAGTGGTTGACTGTCATCCGAGTGGACGGTACGTCGATATGTCCGAGTGGATAGTATGTCTGTATGAGATTTATCTGGACCCACCTGATGTGTGGACCCCATGCTTTATGATATTTGACCCTTCGTGGGCCTACCTGTTATGTGTATCCCCAACAGAGGCGGCCGATTGTGCTAACATGTTTGATTGCGCACATGGCCAATTCTCGATTAAATATCCGGGTATACCGGTTCATTATCGGTGTCTCACCATTGCGGAGTGGAAGTATGTGGAAGAGAGTCTAGAGAAACGGTTGAGCAGTTGGAAAGGAAAACTATTCTCAGTTGGAGGACGACTGGTTTTGATTAACTCTGTCCCCACAAATATGATTCTCTATATGTTTTCTTTCTTCCAACTCCCAAAAGGGGTCCTGCAAAGACTGGACTATTTTAGATCCAGATTCTTTTGGCAAGGAGATGGTGAAAAGACAAATACAGGCTGGCCAAATGAAGCGTGGTTTGTAGGCCAAAAGACCAAGGTGGCCTTGGAATTCATGACTTGCAGGTCAAAAATGAGGTCCTTCTTAGTAAATGGATGTTCAAACTTCTTGTTGAGGATGGTGTTTGGCAAACCATGTTGCGCAACAAGTATCTAGGCCAAAAGGCGGTGTCTCATGCATATTGGGAACCCGGCGACTCGCACTTTTGGGCTGGCCTAATGGCAACAAAGAAACATCTCTTCCGCTTTGGTTCTTTCACGATAAAGGACGAATCGAAGATTCGTTTCTGGGAAGACATATGAATAGGCAATGCCAGTCTCAGAGAACAATAACCAGCCTTATATAACATTGCTCGCGATAAGAATAATACTATTGCACACGTGCTTAGTTGATCCCCGCCGAATATTTCGTTCAGACGGGATTTGATTGGCCCCCGACTTGTGTCATGGCATAATCTTTTATCCCAGTTGCATTCGATTAACCTGACACAAGGCCGGGATATGTTTCGCTGGAACCTTACTACATCAGGGTCTTCCACGGTAGACTTTATGTACCGTGCGCTCACGCATTCTAAGGTACCAGTGAGTAATAACAAGAAAACTTGAAAGTCCAAGATTCCACTAAAAGTGAAAATCTTCATGTGATATCTTCGTAGTGGGTTGTGTTAAGCAAAGACAATCTCGCTCAACGCAACTGGCCAGGGAGTAAGGAAGTGTTGTTTTTGTATTAATGACAAGACAACCAAACACGTTTTTTTTCCAATGCAAGTTTGCACGTTCTACATGGCCGGTCATCCAAATAGCGTCAAATTTATATCCGCCCACAAGCGTTGCCAATATTTTTGGTCATTGATCGGACAGTATCTCAAATAGTTTCAAAACGCTAATAAGGGTGAGAGCGTATGCCTTAATTTGGTCGCTTTGGCTATGTAAAAATGATTTGGTTTTTAATAACAAAAATGTTTCTCCTCTGCAGGTTATTTTCCGGTGTAGCGAGTATTTTCCGGTGTACGCACTCGCTACGCACGTGGTCTATGATAGTTGTTCAAGGCGATGTGTACGCGATTGGAGCAGTTGGCTACAAAGATTTTTTTCCAACATTGGTGGCAGCATAACCTATGAATCAATCCACCACCTCCTTTGGATCAATCCACCACCTCCTTTGACATACGCATAGTGTCGGTCTATAGGACTCTACTGTTGTTGATTTGTCAGTTTTTATTTCATGAACATTTCTTAGACTTTTGAATTTGGTTGTGTACATCCTAGCTATGCAGAGGCCCATGTTACTCATAATGCTTTGTATCCGCTTGATGCTACATTTTGAGAATAAAATCGCCTTTATCGAAAAAAGCCCGATCTCGAATATCTTATGGTCTTTACGTGTACCTGCCAAGGTAAAACTCCATTGTTGGCGTTCTCCCTTAGGTGTTATCCCCTGTTAATCCAGCTATGGCATGTAACAGAAATGTAGGAAGCAAGATCACTACTTGACTTCATCATCTATTCAAGCTAGTAGACCTCAAATATTTGATTTCATCACATTCAAGAGCAAATTGCACATTACTACGACAGAAACAATACAAGAGCAAAACTAGGTAGCATCTTTAGGGCGTTCTAGATTCCAGAAGCAACATTTAACTAGGATGAAACTTCATATCCAAGAAACTAAGACTCGAACCAAACTTTGAACTCCCAGTTAATCCAGCTATGGCATGTCTCTTAGGGTCAAGTTTCCAATGCTTCAGTGGTAGCGCAGCTTCTCCTTGGGCCTGATTTCATTGCTGTGGCCGCACTTCTTCTTGCGGCAGTTGGCAGACCTGAGGGGCAGGCGTGCATAGCACCTGCAACGCAAAATCACGGACAAGTTAGGATACTCTTCCACTGTATATACTTGATAAAAAGGACTAGTTTCCTGGATCAAAAGCACACAAAGACATGATCTACAGATGCATCGATCGATCCCTATGGGAACAGACCACAAAAGAAACATTTCAATTCACAAGTTTCTGTCATGCATAAGACATCCAGACACAAACATGTAAACAACTGCATATGGATAAAATCGTGAAAGAAATATCCCGTCTACACTTCAACTAGTACTTGATGAAAAGTATGCTAATAAGCTAGCTTCCTGGATAGAAACCACACAGAGATATGATCTACATATGCATTGATACCCATCGAACAGATCACAAAAGAAACATTGCATTTCACAAACTTCTGTCATGCATAGACATCCAGATACATACATGTAAACAACTGCAAATCCATGAATCATGAAAGAAATAGTCCATCTACACCTCAACTAGTACTTGATGAAAAGTATGCTGATAAGCTAGCTTCCTGGATCTAACCCACACAGAGACATGATATATATACGCATCGATCCCCATCGAACGGACCACAACAGAAACATCACAATTCACAAGCTTGTATCATTCATAGGCATCCAAACATGCATGTAACAGCGGCATATAGTGAAAGAAATGGTCAAGGAATGGTACATACTTGCGGCACACAAGCCTGTGCTGCCTGTACTTGAGCGCGAGCGCGAGCAGGTTAGGCTCCATCTTGGGCGGGTAGCACGAGCCCTTGTCACCGCCGACGAGGCGCAGCACGAGGTGAAGCGTGGACTCCTTGTGGATGTTGTAGTCGGCCAGGGTGCGGCCGTCGTCAAGCTGCTTCCCCGCGTAGATGAGGCGCTGCTGGTCCGGCTGGATACCTGCGATTATTGAAGCCAACACAGCGTCCGCAGTTAGTTTAGCACCTCAAGACGCCCACAGTTTGATCAAGGAGATAACGAAATTGAACTGTAAATCGAGCAAAAGTCGCTGCGAAAACAGAGCATCAGAGCAGATCCAGGCACACGTTCCCTAGAAAAGGAGGACAATTTTACCACCAGGGTCAAATCACAAGACTAACAAGCCGATCCAACAGATATTATGAACCCTCGGATGATTTGATTAAGCACAAAAAGGCATGATAATTTCTAGCCCAAAAATTCCCGTCACGCAGGCCGATCTGCTCTGTTTCGGGGCAAGATTACGCGGCATGGATGATGCTACGAACATTCGATCGACACCCTGACCAGATTAAAGAGGTGCGTGTGGTAAAATCAAGCAAGAAGAGACAGCGATTTGAGCAACGACGACACACGGATGCAAGAGCCCTGGCGAAGGCGCGCGATTGGGCGGGGAGGATCGGTCGAGTTCGAGTAGATGGAGCCATGGAGGCGGAGGAAGGCGCGTACCTTCCTTGTCGTGGATCTTGGCCTTGACGTTGTCGACAGCGTCCGAGGACTCCACCTCGAGCGTGATGGTCTCCCCGGTCAGGGTCTTGACGAAGATCTGCATCTTGCCGTCTCGTCGGTGGCCCTCGCTCTCCTCTCCTCTCCTCTCGCCGGGCGCGCGGTGGTGAACTGGTGGTGGTGGTGGTGGTGGGGAGAGCGGAGTGGCGCCCGGACGCGACGCTCTTTTATAGAGAAGTGCGAATGAGGAAACGCAGCCGCTACGAAATCTACGGAAGGAAGCCCTAGCTATAGCGAGGCGAGGCGGCGTGGCCGCGAAGCCAGGGGCTCGGTCGGGGCAGGGCTCACTGTACAGTAGTACAATCAAAGCCCGTTTAAGGCCCAATGATTTGTATTTGTAAGGCCTCTTTTGTTACGTTATTAAAGCAAAGTCCTCCAAAAAAAAAAAAAAAACCCTGCAACTCCTGTTGAAATTATTTCGCGTTTATGATATTCCAAACGGGCCTCGTCTATTCGCAGTATCCGCTTTGAGTAATTATTGACCGGTTGTATTAATATATCAAGTAGAAGTAACTAATATGACGGTGGAGCATGACGTTTACCGCGTCCGCCAGCTTGAGACCCCTCTTGTCGGTCCAGAACTCGATCTTCTGGACCAGCGCCTTCACCTCTGCCGGGTTCCCCCAATACATGCCCTTCCTCCTCCAGGACGCAAGCTTCTTCGGAGGTCCGGCCGAGAACGCCGGGACCTCGGCCTGACCAGCAGCGAGTGGTTCGGTGATATAAAACCACTCGCGCTGCCACTCCTTGATGGTCTCTATGAAGGTGCCTTGGAACCAGCCCACCTTCTGGTTTTTGCTAATCATCGCGCCCCCGCACTCCGCGAGCTCGGAGCCGCTGGATCTCGGTTTGCTGCCGACGATCTTCAGCCACAATCCGAAGTGCGGCTCGATGCGGAGGAAGGCCTCGCAGACGGTGATGAAGGAGGCGAGGTGGAGAATGGAGTTCAGAGCCAGATGGTGGAAATCTAGCCCGTAAAAGAACATGATCCCGCGCACGAAAGGGTGTAGTGGGAACCCCAGACCTCTAATGAAGTGGGGGACGAAGACGACCCTTTCCCCAGGATTGGGAGTGGGTACTCGCTGGTTCGGCTCCGGCACGCGGGTGCTGACCTCAGTGGGGATGTACCCCGCTCTGCGCAGCTCCAGGATGGTGCCCTCCGTGACGGAGGAGCTGGCCCAGTGCCCCTTAAGGGTGTTCTCCGCCATTGCGGGATGGAGGTGGAGAAGCGCTGAGGGAGCGAGGCGAATTCGGGGTTGGATCTGGGCGCTGGAGCTCGAGAGGCAGTAGGGAGGAAGGAAGGGGAGCGCACTTTTCCCGTCGCTATCCCTTTGCTCTTATATAGGCTGATAAAAAGGCCAAGAGTCCCTTCGGCCGCGTCGTTGAAATCGCCATTCCTCGTAAAAAGATGCCGTTATGCGTGTAGGGAGAAACAAAATCTTAATGATATCCCTTAGAAAACGGGCACGATCTCCGTCTCGATGGGACGTGCCAGTAAGAGGATTGCCACGGGCCGCGATTCGAGTGAGCAGTAACTGCCCGCCCTGTCGTGGGTGGTGCCACTTTGATAAAGTTGTCAGACTAGAAGTACTGTTCACACCTACGCGGCAGGCCTTCAAGGCTAAGTAACCCCACATCTTCGGACGCGGAGCGGGTTCGGTCGGGTCCTGTTCAAGGGACGCCACTCCTTCGAGGAGTGGTCCATAGTGGCTTCGGGTGAAGAAAAGTATCAACAGAAAAGGGAGAAGTCGTCTGTCGAGCCAAGGACTTCGGATCCGAAGTTGTTAAAATCGAAGAAGTCGTCCTCAGCATAGAAGACCAGTTCGGGGGCTACTGACGGTGTCCTGGACTAGGGAGTGCTAACCTAGTCGGCCCATAGTCCTCGGCTGGGCCTGGGGGGCCTCACTCTCCTTCGGATGGACTCCGGAAACCACACGCCTGGACGTGATCAAGACTACGCCTACCGAAGACTTGGCGTATACTCCAAGACATCTCCTACCGCCTCCATATGCGTCCCTGGATACCGACCATGTAACCCTAGATGCCCTACCTGGCGTGTATATAAGCCAGAGGGTTTAGCCCGTAGAGGGACCAAATCACAATTACCATTCACCTAGCCTTAGGGTTAGATCTCTCCTTACGATCTCGAGGTAGATCAAGCATGTACTCGATACATCATCATCAATATAATCAAAGCAGGACGTAGGGTATTACCTCTTCGAGAGGGCCCGAACCTAGGTAAATAATGTCTCCTTCGTCCTTTTACCACCGATCCGAGATCCACAGCTCGGGACCCCCTACCCCGAGGTCTGCCGGTTTTACCACCGAGAGAGGTGTTCACAACAAAGGTATAACAACAGGGACAATTCCTCAGGAAAGGAAATATTTCCCGTGTTTCTTACCGAATACCACAGAATCCTAACATCCAATCTTTTTCATGGAAGCCCGAGACGAGGCTCTCTGACCATGTGAGAGTTAGTAGGAGTAGCTAATCAAAAAGCTAGTTTATCTGCCATGCATTTTGTGAAGATTAAACGTTGTCATTGTAGCCAAATGAAAAATGTGAAGGACCCGTTTGGAATAAAACACACATGAATTTAGAGGATAGGATTACAATAGAAACTATTACTTTGGTACCGTTTAGGCCTCCTTTGGTTCATACGATAGGAATAGAAAAGTTATACGAAATGAGATGGCACGTATCTCAATTCTTATAGGAAAAGAGATGTCATTTGGATCACGGGATATGAATTTTTCCATTAGATCTGAGCTAATTTGTTTTCCTTTGAAATGTGAAGGACATGAACCAATCCTACATATGAATACGAAGAGGAATCCATTCCTACAAACCAAATGGCTCAAAAGAAAAATTATCTATAGAAATTATATCCTATAGAATTTCTACAAAATTATTTTAAACCAAAGGAGGTCGTAGAACAAAGGCACTGATATCCTGCATTCCTTATAGAATGGGTTAGGACCTCATGTTTTTTCTGTTTGTGTTGAAAACCCCTGTTTTTCTGAGTGACTTCTAAATGATTGGATTTGGGGCTTTCTTAGTTCATACAGGAATTCAGAATACATGACATCTCAATTCCCTCGTTTTTCATATTCCTATGTTTTGCTCCCTCTGTCTCATAATATAAAAGCATTTTTGACACCAGTATAGTGTCAAAAACGGTTTTATATTATAGGACGAAGGGAGTAGTTCATGTGTTCCAAATGTTGATGGTGCAGTTTCTAGAGATGGGGCTGCTAGTGTCGTCTGCGAGACCATGCGGACAATTGTCTAGAATCCTTAGCCCTAGTTTCCCATAATTAACTGACCCATCTACACTCGAAGCTTTGGGTTGCCATGAAGCTCTAGCTTTGGATGGTGATCCGACTGTTCGCGGGCTAAGAATCGTGTTCGATTGCCTGCCAATCATCCAGGAAATCGCCCAAGGCTCCAACGGTCGTCACACTAGTGCCATCAAAGAGATCAAGACCCCGGACTTGCGACTCTGAGGAGGTCACTTGTGTCTGGGAGGATAGAAGTTCCCACACTGAAGCCCCACAATCTCACTCCCTGGCTATGCCGTATCGCTCGGCGAAGATCACTATCTTTGGCCCCTTTCACCCCATGATGCAGTTGACATAATTGTAATTTGTAAATATTCTGAATTGGCAATAAAGTGAGGAGATTGTTCTATAGAACGTACATCACAGCTACGAGTGTGATATTCGACAGTTGTGCAACTGGAAGTGGCTGTGACCAGTTGATCAAGAGTGTGTTCCTGGAGGAAGCAAAAAAAAAAAAAAAATCGTTCCCTGGAGGAAGCAAAGGGCGTTCAGTGGAGACGACGCGGAGTGCAACGGAAGGCGGCGGCCGGCGGCACCCGATAGGACGCATGGTAATATAAAACCCCCGCCGACCGGGCCAACACGGCACGGCATGCATGCACATGCTCACGGCCGCCACAATCGCCCGCATGGCACTCGAAGTCGTTGCTACGTCTGGTTTCGCATGTCTGCAACGAAGAGGTAGATTGACGCTTCAGCCATTGACATGTCCTCGTTACTTCTAGGGATGGTGAGAGTAAAGATTAGCAAGATTCACCTTACACACTCCATGCACGAACCTAAGAAATCTCGAACCCGAACATGCATGTGAGCTAGCCGTTTATCCATCCGTGACACCCGTTCGTCGCTGCTTATAAGTACGCCACCCGATCACACCATTGTTAACCCACCAGAAGCTAGCTATCTGCCCGCACTAAATCACTTACTCAGAAGCAGAAGTCGACAAGACGATGGAATCTCTCTCCGGCGTCCTAGCCTTTGCCGTCTTGGCGGCCCTCGCCGCCGGCGGCTCCTGCGCCTCAAACGTGCCGCCCGGCCCCGCCATCACGGCGGACTACAACCAACCGTACCGTCCCGCCAAGGCCACCTGGTATGGCCTGCCCACCGGCTCCGGCCCCGAAGACAACGGTACGTGACGCGCGCACGCTCTGCCAGAGCACGCACTCTATCTATCATGTCAGTTTCACTTCCAGCGACAGTTTGTTTGATCATGCCATGTGCGTACATGCATGCATGCGTGCACGCAGGCGGTGCGTGCGGGATCAAGGACGTGAACCTGGCTCCTTACAACGGCATGATAGCCTGCGGCAACCTCCCCATCTTCAAGGACGGCAAGGGCTGCGGCTCCTGCTTCCAGATCAGGTGCACCAACCATTCCGCGTGCTCCAAGAAGCCGGTGGGGGTGATCATCACGGACATGAACTACGAGCTCCTCTCGCCGTACCGCTTCGACCTGTCCGGCAAGTCCTTCGGCGCCATGGCCAAGTCGGGGAAGGAGCAGGAGCTCCGCAGCGCCGGCATGATCGACCTGCAGTTCAGGAGGGTGCGGTGCCAGTACGCGCCTGGCACCAAGATCGTCTTCCACGTGGAGAAGGGCTCCCACGCTAACTACCTCGCGGTGCTGGTCAAGTTCGTCGCCCATGAAGGCACCATCGTGCAGATGGAGATCAGGGAGAAGAGGTCCAAGCAGTGGAAGCCGATGGAGCACTCGTGGGGGGCTATCTTTAGGGTGGACAGGGTCGAGCCGCTCGTGGGCCCCTTCTCCTTCCGCCTCACCACCGAGTCCGGTAGGAGGCGCATTGCGCACAAGGTTATCCCCGCCGGTTGGACGCCGGACACTGACTACAAGTCTGACGTCCAGTTCTAATCAAACCTATATTTCCTATTTAAGTTGTTTCTCATTTTGCAATCCAGTGAAAATAAAGATGTATACATAGGTTGATGTAGTGGATGCATGCATGCTTGCTTGTGTTTGTTCATTCAACCGAATGTAACCATTGCTCCGTGGCCTGAAAATATAACCATTGTTTGGAACACTATCCTGCTTATTGTTCTTTGGAAATTTTGGGCTGCTCGGAACACAATGGTGTTCCGGAACTAAGATGAGCATAGCGCGTGCACCCTTCGCATCGTCATCGATGACCTTACTCTATGGACACACTGGATGAAGAAGTAGGCAGAAAAGGCGCCCATCTCTTTGTGGCGATCATACTTTTTGTTCACGCTTAGACGTACTTGTAATTATATATGCTTGTAATTGTCTAACGATGGATTGCATCTTTAAGTAATATATAGTGGGGGAGCTCCCGCGTTGACGTGCAAGTTCTGTGAAAAAGAATTGGTGTAAGTTCATATTTTTTCCTTGCTTCTTCTTCCTCCTGCCGCCGCCGTTTCCTCTTTCTCTTGACACCCCCCGATGTCATCCGAATGCCTACCACGGCAACCGGTGGCACAACGCTGCCGTGCGCGCCTCACTGCCATGTCGTCCCAAGCCGCCACCTCCACCTGTCTGCTGCCACCCCGACCATCCTCTAAGCCCAACCCCCGGAGCTGGCGGCCCTCTGCGCCCACCACCCACACCATCAACCTTTGACTCTCTCCTCCACATGCGACGCCACGATCAGCGGCGCCTTCCTGACTGATGCAAGTTGCATTTTCAGGCAACACGCAAATAGAAAACGCGGTAGAATTTGTCTCAAATCGTGTTTGGCAACCCTTAGACGAAGGTTCAGAATAACGAGTTTTTTTGAGAAAAAAAAACTTGTGAACAAGTAGTTCAAAGAGAGGACTACCAACAATCACTTGTAAAAAAGGGTGTGGCTAGGTCTCAGTCGACTGAGATTTAACCAAGTCTCAGTCAAATGTATACCATGCAAGAGAGAAAAAGAAAAAACTAAAAAGAAAATTTTGCACGGATCTTAATGTAAGATCTCATGGATATAGCATCGACTGAGACTTAACGAAGTCTAAGTCGACTGAGACTTAGCAAGACTGCTTGTAAAAGTAGCTAAGACTTCCCGAATAAAAAGCCAAAATCAACCTGCCCTGTATTGATCAGTAATCGCCGCTCAGGTCTTGCTTGATCTGTTTAAGCTGGCTCCATGGCTTCTGGCTGCCCCCACGTTTCCTGCTTTGCTTTCGCGACACCTCCACCATCTCCTCCATCTTCGGAGTGAGGTAGGCCCGAGCCTTGGTGCTCGTGGACGCCGACGCGCGCTGCTGCGCGTGCGAGCTGATGCCGGCCAGCAGGCACGCGCGCCCCGTCTGCTGGTACTTTCGCCGGTCGCCCACGCGGGCGCTCAGGTCGCGCAGCTCCTCCTTGATCGCCTCGCACGTCGGGTCGCCGGCTGCCCCTGGCGCCGACCGCTCCACGGCCTTCAGCCGGGAATCCAGGATCCGGGCGGCGCCGGCGTGCTGTCCCCCCTCAGCGGCCACCCGTGCGGCCGCGATGTCCTGTGTCGCGGCAAGGCGGACGCGCTCCCGCTCCACGTCAATGGACGGAGGGGGCGTTTCGGTCAGCTCTAGCTCCAACAGCCTCTGGATCACCGCCGCCGGTGCGGCGGCGTGGGCCGCCTGCCCTATCGCGGCGACCTTGTAGGTGCAGCTCACCTTGACCAGACGGGTGACCGACTCCACCGGTCGGGCTCTCGGCACGTGCACGAGCACCAAGAAGCGCCTCTCCTCGTCGTCGTAGAGCTCGCCCACGTCGATGGAGGCGGCACGGCCATCGGCGCCCACGTGGTTGCCGTAGCAGCCGGACTTGATCTCCTGGACGCGCACGCCCCGGTGCAGGCACGTCACGGCGATGCGCGCCTCCTGCACGGCGACCGAGAGGAGCCCGCCGATGCACTGCGCGAACGAGTCCTGGATCGCCGCCTGGTTCTCGATGAAGGAGAAGGTGCCGCCCGTTGCCTCCGCGATGGTGTGCATGGCCAGGGCGTCGTTGTCGGCGCCGAAACCAAAAGTGTGGATCGGCCCAGGCCGGGTGTCGGCGTGCGTGAACAAAGGCGGCACGAGGGTCATGTAATCCTGGGCGGTGCGATTGGGGGGTGGCAGGAACGATGTCCCGCCGTTCAGATAGGTGCCTGCAGGCGCGAGGAACGTGTCCCCGCCGTCGGAGAGAAGGATCATGCTGGCGACGACGTTCTTCTGCCGGCGTCCGGCGAGAACCTGGGCACCCACACGGAGGCCCTCGCCGATGTTGGTGCCCGTCCATCGGACGATCATGCCCTCCACGGCGAGCTTGGCCCGGCCCTTGCCCGCGACCGTCATGCGCGTGAGAGGGATCAATCTGGTCGCCTCCCCGGAGAAGGACACCATGGACAGGCGGTCGTCGGGCCCGAGTTGGTCGATGACGAAGATCATGGCCTGCTTCAGCAGCTCCAGCTTCTGGCCGTCCATGCTACCGCTGACGTCGAGAACGGTGACGAGGTCGAGAGGCGCGCGCGCCACGTCGGACGGCGCCCTGACGTGCACGAGCACCGCGAACTTGTCCCGGGACGCGCCCCTCCCGAGGGCCGGGAACTCGCACTGCGTCTTGAGGACCAATCCGCCGTTGGCTATCGGCGCCTGCGCCTGCGCCCCGGCGGCAGCACGATGCTCCAGCGGCTCGTCATCTTGGTACGCGCCGACCTGGGCCTGGGCATACGGAGTCAGCGGCGGCGCGGCGAGATGGAGAGCCTTGGTGAGAGACGTCGCTTGGCGGAAATGACTGGCCCCGGCGATCCGGCCGATCAGATGCCCCAGCGGCTCGTCGTCTTGGTACAAGCCAGCCTGGGCCTGCGGAGTCGTCGGCGGCGCGGCGAGACGGGGAACATTCTTCCTGCCCGACATGTCGCTGGGTGTATAGCCAATGTTTGTTGCTAGCTAGGGTTCGTCGACTTGGCTAAGCCATGCGGGAATGGATCGGCTTATATGTATGGTTAGCCCAGCCTGCGCCCGAGGTATATACGGAAAGAAACGCATCAAAGAAAAATATACGGAAAGAAACGTCAAATTGTGTGCATGCAGGAACTATCCAAAACGCCTTTGATTGCTTGATATCCGACGGCTCCGGTAATTAGGCCACTATCCTTATCCATGTAGTAGCGCACAAAACATGCAAATAACTACTTTTTCATATTGAAATACAACAAATCATTTTCGAAATATAAAAATCAACAAATCACCATGCTCCTTAATTTTGGAGCTCTCCCATATAATTGAGCCATTTTCACGATTTTGACCGAGTTAACTACTATTTCTAATTCACTATGCTTTCTAATTTTGACCGGGTCAACTATTTCTCAACCAGCTCTCTCACATTCACTAGAGATATTCAATTTTGGATTTGATTCACTATTTTGACTGGGTCAACGATTTCTCAATTAATCGACAACAACCAACTTGTAAAAACGCAGCAGTCCCGTGCACCCTCTCACCATCAAAAAATGAAGTGGCACCAATATAGTATTTGCAATCATCAATGCAAGAAACTTCTCACATAAGTATTGGTTGATTAGCAGATAACACAGAATCACACCGCCAAAAAAAATCTCACTAAAACACTGCATCATAAAAAAAACCCACTTCATCATCTTCCCCACGCGCCACCAGATTTTATCTTTGTGAATCCCAACAACACCAACGGCGAGCGAAGCGTGCCCAACCCTTCTAGTACATTATTATGTATACATTTCATTAAAATCCTAGATTTTAGGTATTTCAAGCATTTGGACCACTCTATTGCACACACTTTCGTCTACTTCCACTGCAACTGCCATTGCCTTGGACAATTTTGTAACTGTCTTGGCAGAAATCATAAATATTATATTGGTAGATAGATCAACTTTTTCACTGTGGATTTCACGGATAGAAGTGACCGTCTGTGAAGATGACAAGTACATTCTTCTGCTCTGCAATCTCACTGGACCAAACAACTCTTCTTTTTTTAGGGCTTGCCCCCTGTTTTCTTATGGCGTCCATCGATACTGGTGATCTCAAGTGTTTGTTGCTAAGTAGTGCTCTTCTAGATAGTTTAACATACAATGGCGTTCCTGGTCAAGTTTATGCAGACAAGAGGAATTGTGTTGGTTGCAGTGTCTGCGTGTGCTATTGTGATTTTGTGACATGGAAGTGATGTTACACGCTCCACATCTTACCAAATTTGAGTTCGATGACTATCTAACGCAAATTGTGCTCAGTGAATGTTTGACATTGTCATAGGCAACCTTTGTGTCAAACATGAGAGCCACCAGGTTTTATGATTATGGTTTCGACTTCTTCACCGTGTGCAAAAACTGTTACTTACGGTAGTTACGGGGCGGCAAGCCTGATAAGCTATCAAACAAATAAAAAGAACTATTTCTACTTTTAAATGTTGATCAAGTTTGCTCTACAAAGAAATGCTACATTTTATAAAAATTTCTATCACAATATTGCATCTCAAATAGATTACTCCCTCCGATCCGAATTAAATGACGCAACCTCTATATATACATTGTATAGAGGTTTCGTCATTTAATTCGGATCGGAGAGAGTATTATTTTTGCGTTTGTTCTAGGTGCTATGATTCACTAAAAACCAGACTAGCTTCATCAATCTGAGGCATCTGAACATGGACCTTGAGATCATATCCAATCCATATGCTGGTAGTTAGGTTATGGGGTTTGTTGAGGTTTCACCCTCCTGCTATGAGGACAGCGAGGGCCTTTGTATCATCACCTAAGGAGTGTCCACATGTCAAGATTGCTACCGTGCTTAAACGTATGGTAGTAGATTCAGTGGCATATGGTGACCCTCATCGTCGTACAGATGATATCTATTCAGTCAGCAAGGCCGGTAATACCGAGGGTGGAGTTGGTACCTCGTACATGAGAATAGGAAGTTTGCGGAGAAAAACCTTGGCAGAGGAGTTTCGTGATATCGTCACCATTTTGTGAATTATTACAATGCTAGGGCTGGAAATCTTGTCTATATATGTCGATGGATGTGCACTGTGGAAAATGGATCAATCGGGAGCTTTCTTTTCTTCCATGGTAAATCTTTCCGAAACTTCGTAAGAATCACTCAGAAGGGAGGCATGCATGTACCATAAGCCAAATGATTGGAGACAGTAGTAGTATGTGCACCAAAATTCAGTGGTGTCTGCATTTTGATTGGAACCTGGGTTAACTGTGCTTTCTTTCTATGTTTTCTTGTTCATGAATTTGCTATTATGAACTGCTCATAATTATAAATAATATACAGTATGTGGTACTCTTTCATTAATGAAATCGTGGAGTTATTTATCTTGGTTCATCGCATCTCATGCATGGTCTGTGTTTGATGCTGTCAAGATTCAGTGTCATCCTTGCTGCAACTAATCTTCCATCAGTTCCTTGACAATACTACATTCTTGTCTGAACCAACAATGTCAGAGAAGCCACAACTTCTAACTACACTAGAGATTTTGGTTAAGTTATAAGTAACCACCCACTTTTAAGATACTTCCATTGCTTAAGAAACGTAAGAGGGATGCATTCCCGTTAAAATTACTTGCAACTTGAAACTTTTTTTTGCTTCTTGCAAACTGCGAGTATAGTAAGGTTTGACGTGAGATAACCAGCTTGCATCCTACCATTACTGCTTAGTAGCATCTCAACACATACACTTGCAGTGCTCTCAACAGGGAATAATCCACGAAAAGAGGGAACTGCAACCGTGTCATATCAAAACAAAGCCATCAATTCAGCAGGATTACAGGAAATGACAAAATGTTTATGTCTTATATAAGAGCCGATCTACGACAGTCTAATAATCATAAATACTTGTAGGCTCATGATGTTATTAGGGAACCAGTCGATCTTTTTTGCTTCTCCTTCGGACAGGATATCGATTTTCACTCTTCTTGCTTGTTCCTGCAGGGCTATTATTAACCTTATTTAGGAGAAGGGCTCCTCACTCTTTCACGTCGGGAACCGTCTGCAAAGCTCAAGAGCACTTTCTTCTTCTTCCTGAAAAAGGAACATCCTTTCACTTTCACGACGACCGACTTGAGGCCAATCTTGCTGGCGGATCGCCCCATGTGTTCCCCTGTTGCTTCACCGGCGTACCAAGCAAGACGAGACCGCCCTTTTCGATCCTCCAAGCAGCCAGCTGAAGCCCCGGCCTTCCTGTTCTCCTTGACGTCCATCACGGTCACAAAGGTCTTCTTCTCCTTGGGTGTGATGTGTAGAACATCTATCTTTACTCGCGGAGCCGCTGTCCACGTTATTTCCATGTTTAATCGGCCAGACCTGCTACCGCCGCCTGTGAAATCATTTTCAGCAAAGCGACGGTAAATGCTATCATTCTGCTTCCGTGTTTGCAAGAGGTGGCTCATCGGATCGCCGTTCGTGAGGCCCTGCAGTGAGTTCTGCAAAAGCACAAATTGACTCAAGCACCAGATAACAAGATCGACTGCTTTGTTGATGTCTCGGCAAAACTTGAAAAAAAAATGCACAAGACAAGGTGTGTGTATATGGCAATGCGTCTGTAAGATCACATAATATTCAAGGCTATATAGAGTAGCATTTGTGGTTACAAACAGCACTGGACTTGGTTTGGTAGGTTAGCTGGAAATGGCAAAGGGAAAGGGGCACCTTTAGAAGAGGTGGAACAGTAGCAAGAAACAAGGAAATGATGACAAGAACACCTATGTTTTCTTCTTCTCTTCTTCTATTTCCTAGCATTATAGTTGAATCAGTATGAAGCATTGTGCCACTCAAGAGGCATGTACACACTTGCCTAGCTCCTGAATTTATCTGCTTCAGTTCAAATTCACTCTACCATCGTATTGCCGCTTAAGATTTCATTTAGATCAAGTTAGCTGGAAATGCAATGGAAGGGAGTGATGTTGATTAGAACGGGCAGCTGGTAAACGTACCTTGTCAGTCGACAGCAGCCGTTGGGTGCCCGGTGAGGCGACCGGTCGCAGGAGGGAACGGCTGGCGAGCCCGAGTGCCCTCACTGCCATCGCCGTCTGCTGGGCGGAGGAGGATGAGGTCCGGTAGAGGCCGCTGGCGACAGCAGGGACGAAATACTTGTCTTCCGATCCAAGCTATGGCGGCACACGGGAAGAAAAGAGCGATAAATATTTGTACATAGCAATGAAATAGATATTAAAATATGCAGTAACTTAATTTATTAATCGATTTGGATCACTGGGTAGCTATATAAACAGAAGCAACACTAAATAAGCAAAATAAACTAGCCCCTGAAATAATCTAAATAAACTGGTGGCGAGCTGGGCATGCTATGGTGGATTCACAGTATGAAAGCGACCAAATGGGGTCTATAAACATCACAGTTCATCTATAAACAAAGGATTCTATGCACACCAAGACATCACAGTTTAACATCCAAATACACACCAAAACAGTGGATGAATCTTATATGTACATATACACATTCTTTAGCAGGGCAGGACACACTCAACTAGTTAGAAGTCCATCTCAGATTATCTGTAAACTGCACGGAAATCACACAATATCTCTAAACTGCAGAAGAGAAGCCTCTAAACAGCAATGACATTATATCTATAAAACTGCGCAATGCACACAGACACACAGCGTTCCTTTACCTTGACGGAAAGCGGGCAGAGGTGGCGTGGGCGTCGAAGTGCTGCAGCGGTTGGGGCTCGGGGCAGAGTTGGATCGGGGGAGGCAGCGTCGTCGGCTTCGGTGGCGTGAAGGATGGGGCCGGAGTTGGTGGGACGGGGCGGAGGCGTCCGTGCGGTCGGGGCTCGGTGGCGGGGGGGTAGTGGGACGGGGCGGCAGGGTCCCTACGCTCGGGGCTCGGCGCTCGGCTCGGCGGCGGTTTTGGGGGCGGGGGATCTGGATCCAGTCGCCGGAGGAGGCAGCGGCCAGAGATCGGGGACGGTGGCGGCGTTCGGCTCGGGAGTGAGGGCGAGGAGAAAGGGAAATGCAGGGGACGACTAGCGGTGGCACATCCTGCCTTTGGCGGTGAGGTGGTGGGCGACGGGATTAGCCAGTTTTTTTTAAATAATACATTTTTTTTAATAAATTTGAAAAATAATACACGGTTTTGATAAATTACAAAAATAGGATCCAGTCGGCTTAGGCTAAGCCGACTGGATCCAGTCGGTCACGGCGTAGCCGATTAGGTCCAGTAAGCTGATTAGTTCCAGTCGGCTTAGCCTAAGCCGACAGGTGAACAGTAAAATCGAAAAAAATTCTAAAACATTTAAAAAAATTCTGAATTTTTTTTGGGACCAACATTGACAAAAGTTTGGAGTGTGTGCAAAAATTCAGCATTAAATAACATTCCTACGAGGCGTGGCAAAAAAAACAAAATTGATACTCTGAAAACAGAGTCTCTGTTTTCAGAGTATCAATTTTGTTTTTTTTGCCACGCCTCGTAGGAATGTTATTTCGTGCTGAATTTTTGCACGCACTCCAAACTTTTGTCAATGTTGGTCTCCAAAAAATTTCAGAATTTTTTGAAATGATTTTGATTTTTTTTGGATTTTACTGTTCACCGAGCTCAAATGAGCTCGGGAGCAGAAACTCCACAAATATCCCTATTCCATGCGGTTATCAAGTCGCCGCCGACCGATTGGTCGTCCTCCCCTACGTGATTGAAAAGGAAGATCCAATAAATTAAGTCCAGCCCTGTGTTTTGGCGCGAACAATGTTCATAGTGTTACAATGCATGGATTTAAAAGGCCTGAAAGTGTTCCCTAGTTTTACAGTATTAGCAGTTGATACTTTATTGATGATATGTGTTCCTACGGAAAATTCTCTGTTAGAATTGAAGCATTGATACTAACAAATTGACGAACACTTGCAGTGTGTTGCCCTACAACAAAAAATAAGGAGGCACATGAACTCAGGAACGATTGGACGTGGGGAGAGAAAAAGGAAACGTTACCTTGTTCTTGGCTGGAAATAGTAGTAAAGCTCCAGCCTCTAGGTCAATATCGTCCTTGACGAAGAGGTCAAATTCTGGCCACTTACAGGTCTGTGTATGTCTCCCCACGAACGCATGGAACGGGACCCTTTTCTTCCTTTTCAATCACGTAGGGGAGGACGACCAATCGGTCGGCGGCGACTTGATAACCGCATGGAATAGGGATATTTGTGGAGTTCCTGCTCCCGAGCTCATTTGAGCTCGGTGAACAGTAAAATCCAAAAAAAATCAAAATCATTTCAAAAAATTCTGAAATTTTTTGGAGACCAACATTGACAAAAGTTTTAAATGCTTGCAAAAATTCAGCACGAAATAACATTCCTACGAGGCGTGGCAAAAAAAACAAAATTGATACTCTGAAAATGCGCATTTTCAGAGTATCAATTTTGTTTTTTTTGCCACATCTGATAGGAATGTTATTTAATGCTGAATTTTTGCACGCACTCCAAACTTTTGTCAATGTTGGTCCCAAAAAAAATTCAGAATTTTTTTAAATGTTTTAGAATTTTTTTCGATTTTACTGTTCACCAGTCGGCTTAGGCTAAGCCGACTGGAACTAATCAGCTTAGGCCAGCTTAGCCTAAGCTGATTAGTTCCAGTCGGCTTAGCCTAAGCCGACTGGACCTAATCGGCTACGCCGTGGCCGACTGGATCCAGTCGGCTTAGCCTAAGCCGACTGGATCCTATTTTTGTAATTTATCAAAACCGTGTATTATTTTTCAAATTTATTAAAAAAAATGTATTATTTAAAAAAAATTAGCACGGGATTAGGTCAAAACAGAAATGAGGGGAAAGGAGTTTCTGGGCCAGGTCGAACCAAACACCGGAAGCTGCTAACAATAGCGTCCAGGTGTCGACGTGGTTCGCAACAGCGACCAGGCCTGGACGCTACTAATCACTGCGTCCTTCCTATTTTCTAAAATTCCAACTTATCATTACATTATTACTGGTAGATTGTCTCGAAAAAAAACATTATTACTGATAGAACCCGTGCGTTGCTACGGGTTACAATGCATATAAATGAATTAAATAAATGCTTATTTATTTCTCATATATCCGGACGTGTTCGGATATCAAATGGGAGCCTAGCAGGCTCCCCAAAATTCAATCGCCTGGACAGTCCGAGCTCCCCCAAATCCAAATCATATGTGAGAGAGACATGTGGTTTTCCGAACTGTCCGTCATGTTATCTCCAACATGTAGGCCCAACACAAAAACCTCACCCCACGACGCATCCTTTCCTTTTTCCTACCGGACCCTCCCCTTCCTGCTTGATTTCCCGCCGTAGAGAGACATTTCTTGCTGGAGCCCAATCCTTTAAAACCGGATGACGCCTACCTCATCTTCGCCATGGCGCCCTCTCTCCTTCACACCGTATTTTCCATGGACCGCCAAGGAGGATTCCCCCACCAACCGCCCCGCTCTCCGCCCTAATCCCCACCCCCATGTTCGCGTCGGACGCCCACCCCCATCAAGGGGTAAGAGGTGTGCGCTGCCCGTTGAGGGTGTCCCGGATTAGGGAGTACTCGGGCTGCCGGCCTATCTCTCATAGGCCGGACTGGTGGACCGCTCTCTACACGTCGATGGAAGGCCGGATTGTGGACGACCCCGTGTGTCAGAAGGAAACCTCCGAAGTCTTAACGTCTCCTCCAAGGAATAGATGGCGTAACCGGCGTGTTTATCCCTGATGGTAACCGACCATATGTAACCCTAGGACCCCTTGGTGTCTATATAAACCAGGAGGTTTAGTCCGTAGAGGAGGAATCTTCAGAACCATTACCTAGGGTTTAGCCTAGTCGATCTCGAGGTAGATCAACTCTGTAACCTTCATACAATCACATCAATACAATCAAGCAGGACGTAGGGTTTTACCTCCTCAAGAGGGCCCGAACCTGGGTAAATCGCTGTCTCTACGCTCCCTGTTACCATCGACTCCTTGACCCATAGTTCGGATCCCCTACCCGAGATCTGCCGGTTTTGGTACCGACATTGGTGCTTTCATTGAGAGTTCCGCCGTGGGTCGTCAAGGATCAATGGCTCGCCTAATCATCAACAACAGCGCTAGCCGCAGGGACACTTTTGTTCCCGGCCAGCTCTTCGCGTTCGGAAGCATCGTGCTACACGCCGATCCGGCCGGTCGCCTTGGCCGGGTCGACAGCTTCACCCCCGACCAGGAGATCAGGTTCGGGAACTTAGAGTTCGTCGCCGACTCCCGGGGAGATCTTATCCTCACGGGGTCCTCATCTTCGCCTGATGGGCCCACGAATCCCGAAGCACCGACTTCGGGTACGGCCAACCCCACTGCCGAGACGGCTGCCGCTGCGGATCCAACCTTGAGTCCGGATCTAATCTCCGTGCTCGGTTGCCGAATATCAGCCTCGGCCGAACATAACTTCGGGGCGAATTCTGATACCCCCGTCACCTCCATACTGCGGGTTGACCCCGCAAATTACCCGAACCTGGAACCAACAGATCTCTCGTCATTAAACGGGATACTAGATCGGATCCAGGCTCTGGGCATCGCCGATGGCCAGTCCTCGATGTACGATCAGATCGGGCCTAAAACCGACGACAGGGAAATTTACGCCCCCGCCACTACTCACTTGGTCGCCACTATCGAAGGCCCCTCAGAGGGCTCACCCGTTGCCTCGGAACTAAACACGCATGAGGTGCGAGTTTCCGACCAGCAGGCTTCGCCTTCCAGCTCGGCAGCCGAATTCAGCTCTGGAGAGGGTTCAGAGCCGAAGTCTGGTTCAACATGCAAGTCCGGATCCACGCACCCGCGCCCGGACAATTATCCAGAGCTCGGCACACCGGATTCCATGACAATCCAGGACGCGGCCCCCAAAACTCCGGACTCGCACTCCGCTGGGATCAAGTTTTTTATCCTACCCACCCCCACATTGAGTATTGTCCAGATAACTCAGGGCGGCCTGACATATGGGACCTGATGTACGTTAAGCAGCAGCCCGGAGAGACAGTCCGGCACTTCTGGGCCAGATTCCTTATCGTCAAAAATAAGATGACGGACGGCTGCGACAAGGACATTCTAGAGATCTTCCGACAGAACTGCAGAGACGAGGGCGTCTTAAACGCCCTCGCCCGCCGCCACATCCAAAATTTATCTGATTTACCGGATCTGGTGTCCAAATATTGCGCCATGGAGCATGCTTGGTAGACTCAGCTCGAGCAAACGGAGTCAATCCGCACAGAGGAACTAAACCGAGCTTGGGCGAAACGCGCACTCCCTCGCCGGACATGCTCATATGAGCCGGCCGAGAAAAAGATGAAACCCCTGACAAGATCCAGAACGGTCCTTGACGGAATACTGGATAAACCATGCCCCATACACTCGACAAACCCAACCCATAGCCTTCGAGCTTGCTGGGTGGTCAGGCAAGTCGCCAAGAGCGGCGAGGTCATCCTCGGAGGCCCGTACTCAAATAAAGGTCCAGTAATGCCCCCTGATGATGACGCCGAAATCTTAACAATCTACGAGACTTACTCTTCGAAGAATTAGAGGAAGAGAGCCCTTCGAGAGCTCGCTCAAATTCACCACGTGGCAGAGACAGACTCATGGACAGACACACCCATCACTTTTAGTGAACAAGACCAGCCGAGGTCCTGCCTTACTCGAGCCGCTGCCGTCCTTGTCCTTGATCCCATAGTGGATGGATTCCGTCTGCAAAAGGTGTTAATGGACGGCAGGAGCGGGCTAAACCTCATTTACGAGGACACCTTGGACAAAATGCAGTTTGACAGATCCCGCATCGAGCAAAGTCACACTACCTTTCGTGGGATCATCCCCGGAAAGGAGGCACATTCTAGTGGCCGCGTGACTCTTGATGTGGTCTTCGGAACTCCCGAGAACTACCGATCCGAAGAACTGCTTTTCCACATCGTGCCCTTTCGCAGCGGCTATCATGACTTACTAGGGCGCGATGCCTTCGCACGATTCCATGCTGTACCACATTACGGGTACATGAAGCTTAAAATGCCAGGGCCAAACGGCGTCATCACGGTCACAAGTGATCTGGACAGAGCCCTGCGAGCCGAGAATAAAATGGCATCGCTCGCCCTCGAAGCGTTGTCCGAAGCCTTCGCAGCCGAAGAGTTAACCGCGCTCCGCTCAACGGTGGACAAGGACGACGTCATCCTTGATAAAAGGCAAAAATCCACGTCTTTCAAACCAGCGGATGAAATCGTCAAATTCCAAGTACACCCGACAGATCCCAACAAGACGGCGTCCATTGGAGCTCAGCTGGACCCCGCGGTCGATGAAGAATTGCGCCAATTTCTGCGTGCAAACTGGGATATCTTTGCCTGGCACCCGTCAGACATGCCAGGGATCCCGCGTAGATTAGCCGAGCACAGCCTGAATATAATCAAAGGTTTCAAGCCAGTTAAACATACTCTCTGTCGGTTTTCCGAACCCAAGCGTCAAGCCATGGGTGGGGAACTGGCCAAGTTGCTCGAAGCCGGATTCATCCGCGACATCAAACATCCCGAGTGGTTAGCCAACTTAGTCATGGTACCCAAGAAATATAAGTCCTGGCGGTTGTGCGTCGACTTCAAGGATCTAAACAAAGCCTGCCCCAAGGATCCTTTTCCCTTGCCCCGCATTGACCAGATCATCGACGCCACCGCCGGACATGACTCGCTGTGTTTCCTCGACGCCTACTCCGGATACCATCAAATCAAAATGAAGGAGTCCGACCAAGCGGCCACAGCATTCATCACCCCTTATGGACCTTTCTGTTTCAACACAATGCCCTTCGGATTAAAGAACGCAGGGGCTACATACCAACGCGTGATTCAAACATGTTTCGAAAAACAAATTGGCAAAACGGTCGAAGCATACGTGGACGACGTGGTCGTTAAGACCAAACACGTCAGTCAGCTGGTGGACGATCTCCGACAAACCTTCGATAATCTTCGGATCTTCGATATACGGCTCAATCCGGAAAAGTGCGTTTTCGGAGTGCCGGCCGGTAAGCTGCTCGGGTTCATCGTTTCCCATAGAGGAATAGAAGCCAACCCAGCGAAAATACGGGCACTGTCCGAGCTGGCGATCCCCACTGAGCTAAAACATGTCCAGAAACTGGCCGGCTGCGTCGCAGCCTTGAGCCGCTTCATCTCACGCCTCGGAGAAAAAGCCTTACCGATCTATAAATTGCTCAAACGGACGAAGAACTTCGACTGGACCAGCGAGGCGGCGGAAGCACTTGAGGAAATAAAAACTCTGCTGGCCAGCAACCCGATCTTGACAGCACCCGGCCCGGGTGAGCCAAGGCTGCTATATATCTCGGCCACGAATCAGGTGGTCAGTGCGGTTCTCGTCGTCGAACGAGAGACAGAGGGTCACAAGCTCCAGGTGCAGAAACCTGTGTATTACGTATCCGAAGTGCTCACCCCGTGTAAAACGAGGTACCCGCACTATCAGAAGATCGCCTACGCAGTTTTCATGGCATCCCGCAAACTCCGCCACTATTTTCAAGAGTGCTTGGTCACGGTTGCATCCGAAGTACCATTGAATGACATAATCAATAACCGAGATGCCACCGGCCGCATAGCCAAGTGGGCTATAGAACTCCTCCCCTTCGAAATCATATATCGACCGCGCCGAGCTATTAAATCTCAGGTTCTGGCTGATTTCGTCGCGGAATGGACGGAAGCTGAACTCCCCAGGGAATACAGTACATACTCGCATTGGACTATGTACTTTGACGGCTCCAAAATGCTCGCCGGGCTGGGGGCTGGCGTGGTCCTCACATCCCCCACTGGCGATAATATTCGGTACATACTCCAGATCATGTACACCGATTCTAACAACGCAGCCGAATACGAAGCTCTGTTGCATGGACTTCGGATTGCGGTGTCAATGGGCATACAGCGGCTCGAGGTACGGGGAGATTCTAATCTCGCCATCTCTCAAGTCAACGACGAATTCGACGCGAAAGACCCAAAAATGACAGCATACCGCAACGCCGTCCTGAAAATCTCCGCCCGCTTTGAAGGACTAGAGTTTCACCATATACCTCGTGACAGCAATCAAGCTGCAGATATCCTTGCTCGAATGGGCGCTAAGCGCGACCGCGTCCCCGAGAACACCTTTTTGGAACGACTCTTCAAGCCGTCCGTGGTGTGGCAGGAGGAAGCCCAGGGCTCGGAAACCAAAACCTCAGGAGAGCTCGCCCCTCCGCCTATTGAACCAGATAATGGAATTATCGGGGGCTCGGCCATCGAAATGACATCTTCGGCTCACGAAGTCATGGCGGTAATCGCGCCATGGACCGAGCCCTTCCTCGCCTACCTCCTCCGCCAAGAACTACCGGCTGACCAGACTGAGGCACGGCGTATCCTTCGACGATCTAAAGCCTACAAAGTCCACGAGGGAGAGCTCTATAAGAAAAGCACTACTGGCGTCCTCCAGAGATGTATATCCGAAGATGAGGGAAGGCAGCTCCTGGCCGAGATTCACGCTGGCATGGGCGGTCACCACGCGGCAGCTCGGGCCCTGGTCAGCAAGGCTTTCCGAGCAGGGTTCTTCTGGCCCACCGCCCGCACAGACGCCCAAACATTGGTCCAACATTGCGTCGGATGCCAGCTCTTTGCAAATCAGAGTCATATGCCCCCCATGGCCCTTCGGACGATCCCAATTACTTGGCCTTTCGCGGTCTGGGGGCTGGACATGGTCGGACCACTTAAAGGGGGGACCAAGAACAAGAAATATCTACTCGTCATGGTAGACAAATTCACTAAATGGATTGAGGCAAAGCCGGTTACTTCGGCCAAGTCTAAGCCGGTCATCGATTTTATATCCGGCGTCGTACACCGTTATGGTGTCCCCCATAGCATAATAACGGACAATGGATCCAATTTTACTGCCCAGGAAGTCAAAGACTGGTGCGCTAATCTAGGCATTAAGCTCGACTATGCCTCGGTGTATCACCCACAGTCTAATGGACAGGTCGAAAGGGCTAACGGCCTGATCTTGAGCGGCATCAAGCCCCGTTTGGTCCGATCTTTAAAAGAATCCGACTGCCATTGGGTCGAGGAGCTTGACTCCGTACTGTGGGGCCTACGCACCACCCCTAATCGTTCCACGGGGTACACTCCGTTCTTCATGGTGTACGGGGCAGAGGCCGTCCTCCCCTGCGACCTTATTCACGACGCCCCTCGGGTGCGTATGTATGAAGAAAGGGAGGCCGAGCTGGATCGGCAAGATGACCTGGACGCCCTGGAGGGCGAGCGCGACATAGCTCGGGCTCGTTCTGCTTTTTATCAGCAGCAGGCCAGACATTATCAGAGCAGGGAAGTACGGGCGAAGGCCTACAACGTCGGCGATCTAGTCCTGCGCCTCCCGGAGAAGCAGAAGCATAAGCTGGTGCCCAAATGGGAGGGGCCCTTCATAATCGATCAAGTGCTCGCGGACGACCGCCTCAAACCAAACCCATGGAACGCAGCTCGGCTGCGACGTTTCTACGGCTAGCTCCGCGAACTTACCTTGTTCGGTTTATCCTTTTTAGGATTTCTATTTTTTTCTAGTCAATAGTGTCTCCCGGGTTGTGTTCGAAAATGCCGAATTACGTTAAGTTCTTCTTTGGCAAACATCTTTGAATGTACCACACTCTGTTACCTGGGGGCTTCTTTTACAAAGCCCGTCATATTTTATTTATGCAATCCTCCGTCTTTCTGTGTGTTCGCAACCTTCCTATATCGTTCTAAAGCCACTATATGCATCAATTTGACTTAAGATTTTGCCAAGCTGGGTTGCCTCGCTCCTGTGTTTACCCCCTACGTTCCCGATCGTTCGGCTAGGGAGTAAAGGGAGCACCTCTGTGATTGTTACGTCCGGATTTCCCGGGTACGTACCTCAGACGGGTGAAGCCAAAAGCTAGCGTTCTTAAGAACATAATTGGTCGGCCACGAGGGAAGTGAAAATAATTGGTCACTAACACCAAATTTCCGGGGTATTTTCCCGAAGTAACCATCCCCGCTTACCTTGGGTATTCGGTTATCCATTCACGGTTACACGTGGTAACCCGATGAGAGGGACCCATCGAGGACCTATTTTCGTCGGAAGATGTTTCTTACGTTATACAGTAATATAACATAACTCCCCGAGCACCTTTTTGTCTGTTTGCACCAAATGGCCGGATTGCCTGGTTCTCCGAAGTGTTTTTCCGATGTCCTCGGATCACATAGTAGGAAACACTCCTCGGCCCCTGGTCGAGGAGGCAGAAGCCGATGGCCGGTTAAGACAAACGTTTTGTGCATGGTTCGGAGAATATTCGATGTCAAGTACATAGATACATAGAATCGAACAATTAATCTTGCACAAGACCATCTATTATGGTATCGAGAGCACAATCCGTTTGGGACAACCGAGCTGCGGGCATAACCTGGTCATATACCAGATGTACGGGCACTTCCTGCCCATCGGGCCCTACCGGCCCGACCCTAGCTAATCGCTCCGGTTCCAGCTTGGTGAAGCGGGTCTTGATCATTGCCCAAGCTTCCCGTGCTCCTTCCCGACAAGATGACATCTTCCACAACTCAAAGCGGCGCCAAGCTCCCTTGAATCGATTCGCCAGTTCGGCCATACTCTCCGGGACAGCCTCGCCAGGCCATAACGCCCTGAACACGCTCTTCATGGCTTTTCGGGCCCGCTCATGCACGGTGGAGAGCTCCTTTAGTAGGTCTCGTCCAAAAGAGTTGACCTCCCCTTCGGGACGTCCGGTCAGCAGAACTACAGCACGAGGTAGAGTTGTTCAAATTTCCGCTTACAATATGCGGTTCATGCCCTGATCATGCTAGGATCATACTTACCGAACATGCCCGCTTTGAGTCTCTGATTCTCCTCATGGGATAGGACCAGCTGAGCCTTCAAGCTCTGGATTTCTTGGGCTTGTCGTTCCTTTTCGACCTTCAGCTTATCCCTCTCTTCATGACTTCGGGAAAGCACCCGGTAGCCAGCTTCTTGCTGCGACTCCGCATACCTTTGAGCTTCCCTGGCAATCTCCAGGTCCTTCTGCAGCTGATTTATCGACTCGGCTGCTATGGAATCATCTTTCATTAGCGGAGGTGTTCCACCACATTTTTCTTAAACGAATTTTAGGTTCGGCACTTACCATGTGCCTCTCTGGTGAATTTCTTCACCCCCTCTAGCTCGGCTTTCACAGATTCTAACTCTGTTTGCGCCCGCTTGAGGTCCTCGGACAGCTTTTTGTTTTGCTCCCGAACAGTCTGCACAATAGCAGGGCATCATGGATATCAGATCCTTAACTCGGCCGTCCCGCCCAAATTAAGGCTCGGGGGCTACTGGGTTAGATACTAGTTGTCAAAACTAATACTATACCTGCATGTTTGTAGACATGAACTTCGCTGCGCCTTCAAGTCCCGTCCGAGCAGCGCCGAGGTACGCGTCTACCGCGCTAAGAGCATTGAACTCCTGATCCGAAAGCGCGGAGTGCCAAAGTGTCGCCTTACGCCGCCGATGATTCATCACACTTTCAACCTCGGAGTTAGTGACCGAGACGCCACCTGAGTCCTCGGGATGTTGGTCCTCGGCATGGACCCCCGGAGTAACTCCGGCTACAGCTGGCGACCTTGGGTTTGAGTCACCCCTTGGTGCTTCTTCAACATCTCCAGCCGAGGACGGTTCCACACGTCGTCTACAGAACACCATGGAGAAAATTATTGGCATATTCGGTGGGTGTTGAAGATGGAGGCTATGACGGAGCGGCGAATGTTACCTCTTCGGGCGGGGCGCCGATGATGTAGCTCCCGTTGGGGCCGCGCGTCTGGTCACGCCACGACTACTCGTCGTCGGAGCTGCTGGTGCCACTCTTGCGGCTGTTCGGCGCGTCGTGCGGTGGCCCTTGGGAGTAGGTGTCAGTGTATTCGGGCCTGCAGCAGCCGAGCGTTTCTTTCGAGAGGAAGCCCGTTGGCCACTTACCGCGGAGGAGGGAAGTGCCTTGGGATGATCGGCCAACAGGGCCACCTTGGAGCCATCGAGGCTCTCCTGGTAGAAGACCCCCTCCTCGAAATCAATCGATGTCTCAGGGTCATCATGGAACCCGGGATCGTCGTCACGAGAGTAATTCTCTGGTTGAGGAGCAGGGCAGCTTACCGTCTCGATCCATCGCCTCCAACTCTGTTCGGACAAGATGAAGATCTGATTATGAAAATTCTGGAGTGATATCCGAACTATAAAGAGTGGTCAAACTCACCATTTCGATGGGTTCATACATCGAGAAGCCTTTCTTGAGCTTCAGCCGAGCAAACTCTTGCTCTTCTCCCTTGAACAAATCGGCTAGTATGGCGGCTATCGCCGCCTGGTTGGCAGGCCCCTTCCGAGTGTACCGAGCGGCGTCGTCCTCCCCGTTGTAGTTCCATAGCGGATGAATTCTCTGTTGGAGAGGCTGGACACATCGAGCGATAGCTATTGCCATCACGTCAACATTGGTTAGTCTGTTATGGGCTAACCACCTCACTTGAGCGGCCAGCCGAGCTACCTCGGCACTTTCCTTTTGGGAAGCACTCTTCGGGCGCCAGTTGAACCGCTTCGTTGGAGAAGCCAATGAAAATTCCGGTAGACCCCTTCGAACTGGATCGAATAAAGGGACGTCTTCGATATAAAACCATTCCGAAGTCCACTCTTCGGCATCCTTCTTCGGAGTCCCAACGGGGTATCCGGTCCCGGCGACGCGCCATACTTCGGCTCCACCGACCTCATAGATAACCCCTCCCCGGGTGCGGGGGACTAGGCAGAAGAATTTCCTCCACAACTCGAAGTGCGCCTCGCAGCCCAGGAACATCTCGCATAAAGCAACGAAGCCCGAAATATGGAGGATCGATCCGGGGGTAAGATGGTGGAGCTGAATCCCGTAGAACTCTAGTAAACCCCTCAAGAAGGGATGAATGGGGAAACCCATCCCTCGTAAGAGGAAGGGTACGAAGCACACCCTTTCCTCCCCGTGAGGGGAGGGAAAGTTCTCCACGAGGGCCTCCTCGCCTACAGAAGTTAATCCGGGATGGGTGGATGCAAGATCTGAAGCAGGGAGGTATCCCTGCGTCTCGAGCCTGCGTAAACGCATGAGGGATACGGAACAGCTTGCCCAATCACCTTGACGGGGGCCATGAGGACGTGAGGAAGAGCCCGGGACGCTCGCCATTGTTCATTGACTGTGGCTTTGCGGGGATGTGGAGAAGAATGGCAGGGGGTGGGGGTGCGTTAACCTCCACGCCCTTTGCCTATTAAAGGGATATTGTCTCCCCCCAGGGAGGGACATTTTTGTAAAAACCCATTGGGCCACTCGCATTCCGTGGGTGCGCAGAAATCGAGGATCGTCACTTAATGCTAAGCAAAGAAAAGCAGTATGGCGGGCCCCACGGGGCCTCGCTGGTCGGAGGATACCTCGGTAACCGATCTATCGGTGGCCGAACTATTGTTAATTCGAATACAGATGACGGGAGGAACTCGCCATCCAAGCCGAAGACTTTTTGAAGCATGATGCTACCGAAGACCGTAGACCTCGGCATTGGAGGCTAGTTTGGGGGCTACTGAGGGTGTCCCGGATTAGGGGGTACTCGGGCTACCGGCCTATTTCTCATAGGCCGGACTGGTGGACCGCTCTCTACACGTCGATGGAAGGCCGGATTGTGGACGACCCCGTGTGTCAGAAGGAAACCTCCGAAGTCTTGACGTCTCCTCCAAGGAATAGATGGCGTAACCGGCATGTTTATCCCTGATGGTAACCGACCATATGTAACCCTAGGACCCCCTGGTGTCTATATAAACCAGGAGGTTTAGTCCGTAGAGGAGGAATCTTCAGATCCATTACCTAGGGTTTAGCCTAGTCGATCTCGAGGTAGATCAACTCTGTAACCTTCATACAATCACATCAATACAATCAAGCAGGACGTAGGGTTTTACCTCCTCAAGAGGGCCCGAACCTGGGTAAATCGCTGTCTCTACGCTCCCTGTTACCATCGACTCCTTGACCCATAGTTCGGATCCCCTACCCGAGATCTGCCGGTTTTGGTACCAACACCCGTGACTGTAGGGGAACGCGACAGAAAACAAAAAATTCCGGTACAGCGAGCACGCCTAGGACCACTATGGAGACTGCATACAAGGTTTGATCTGATCCGTACCGACTCGAAACGCAGCGGAAGAAGAGTCGGTGTAGATCGTCGGTGCAGATCCCTGCAGCTAGGATTTACAACCTCCCAACCACAAGGATGTACTCCCTCTCCAGACAGCCCTTCGGGAGGCGGTCGGACAGTCCCCCGGACGATGTCGCGGACAGCCCTTCGGGAGGACCCTCGAAACCCGAACGGTAACTCGGACTGCCCTTCGGGAGGACACCCGAAAACCGAACGGTAACTCGGACAGCCCTTCGGGAGGACACTCGAACAGCCCCTCGGGCAAAAGATCGAAACTACAATCTCTCTACGGGGTTGCACACATACGGTGTCAGCTATCCGGCAGGGCTTCGCCGTCCATAACTAGTTCCTGCCGGAACCCAGACAGCCTTTCGGCTCTACGAAACTATTTCGCTGGGAGGGAGAGAGAAGCCAGACAAGTCAAATGGCATGTGTATGAGAGCAAGCATGAGTTTTGGGGCAGCCCCCTCACCTCTATTTATAGGATAGCCAAGGGGTAAAGATGGTATTCAAAATTACAAAAAGTACCCCCACTTTATGCCTTTTCATAAAAGAATAAAGCTAAAAGGGGTGCCATGTGGAGCTCCAAGGAGCTCCACCATGCTTGGCCGGCCACCATGAGGGCCCCCCCACATGGGGGTGCCTTGGCTCCCAAGTCCTTCTAGAAGGCCTTTTGGAAATATCCCAAAAGGTGCTTTCCCAAAAATATCCAAAAAGCACTTTCACTATTCACGAAGACATTTTTCTGCGTCCGTTAAATCCAAAATTATTTCTGTGTGCCTAGAATAATTCCAGTACCCACCAAAACAATTTTGAATGCATTCCAAAACAATTTCGGAACAATGTTTTCTTCAGCGAAAAGCAACCATAGCGGTTCCGGCTGCTCCGGAACATTTCCGGTTTTTCCTCCGGAAAAATCCCAGAAGTTACCAGAACGATTCTGGCACCCTCCAAGAATTTCCAGGCATGTGCCGGAACCAATTTGACTTAATGGAATACCCTGAAACAACTTTTCAGTTTCACCGGAACTATTCCGGTGTTCTCTCCGGAACGTTTCCGTTTCGTCCGAAACTTTTTCGGTGATTTTCTCTCAGACTCCCCGTCTAGTATTCAGCAGATAGATGACCCTTAAGCGTGTGACCCTATAGGTTCGGTGAAGTATAGACATGACCCGGAACTCTTTCCGATCAATGATCAACATCGGAGCCGTGGACACCCATATTGACCCCTATACCCACACGAATGAATATTCGAGTGAACCCCAGTTGCCGTGTGCTATTCCTGTTGCTTCACGATATATTAAAAATACCCGAGGTGAGATTTTGTGCATCCCCGTGGATCAACAACTTGTCCACTATGCAAGTTACCTCGTTACCGGTTTTGTTCTCTTTTCTCGTATCCGTGTTCCGGCATCCCAGTGATCAAATCACAATGTGTCTGGCCAGACGATGATGGATACCATAACACCGAGAGGGCCCAAGAATATCTCTCCATCGTCGGAGGAGCAAATCCCAATCTTGAGCTATCTCGTTACTTGCCATACTTTTCCGTGAACCCGTAAGCCGCCGTAATAGCCACCCATTTACGGATGACGTTTAACAAACCCCAAAATTCACGAAGCAAGTACGAAGGAACTCGATACTCTCATGGTCTAAGGAATTATGCAAACATTAACTATCACTGTGTTATTAACCATTAACTTGTGACGAATGTATCTCATAGCATAACATCAATTCGGGTCGATTCAACACAAGTGTTCTACCAACATTGTGCCCTCAAAATTGCCAGCATAGACATGCCCATGATCAGGAAAACAGGATCATCATGCAATACTTGAGCCAGTCTTAGAGGCAAGACTAGGAATACATTTTACCGTTTATTATACCACACGTGCACATGAGTTTCCCTCTGAGCCTCGTGGATATTGCAGACTCGAGAATCATTGCAGTTATAGCATGGAACATAAACATTCATTACAAACTCGGAGATACAAAGTAACTGTTATTACTGCCTCTAGGGCATATCTCCTACAGACTCCCACTTGCACTAGAGTCATAATCTAGTTACATGGCTTCCCTAACACCAATGGCAATCCGGTGCTGCTCATGCTTTGCTCGTGGTAGAGGCTTTGTCATCGGGTCTGACAGGTTCAGATCCGTGTGAACTTTGCGTACTTTCACTAAACCCGCTTCGACATGATGTCGAATGAGTTTATATTTGCGTTCAATATGTCTTGTCTTATGGTGCGAACTTGGCTCCCTTGCTCGAGCCACGGCGCCACTATTATCACAATAGATCTCCACCGGGTCCAGAGCACTTGGAACCACACCAAGGTCTTCAAGAAATTGCTTGATCCATATCGCCTCCTTGGAGGCTTCTGAAGCAGCAACATATTCCGCCTCCGTCGTAGAATCCGCTACAGTCTTTTGTTTGGAACTTTTCCAATCAACTGCGCCGCCGTTCAATATGAAAACATAGCCTGATTGAGATTTGAAGTCATCTGGGTCAGTCATGAAGCCTGCATCAGTGTAACCATTTACAATGAGCTCTTCATCACCTCCGTACACAAGGAGTAAATCCTTGGTCCTTCTGAGGTACTTAAGAATACCCTTGACTGCGGCCCAGTGTTCCAATCCTGGATCACTTAGGTACCGGCTGCTAACACTTAGCGCATAGGAAACGTCCGGTCTTGTACATAGCATGGCATACATAATAGAACCAACTGCCGAGGCATATGGAACATCATTCATTTGTACTCGCTCATCGAGAGTCCGAGGACACTGATTCTTGCAAAGCACTGTGCCAGGTGACATGGGGAGTAGGCCTTTCTTGGAGTTCTCCATGTTGAACCTTTTCAACACCTTGTCAATGTACGTGCTTTGGCTAAGCGCTATTAGGCGTCTTGATCTATCTCTATAGATTCTGATGCCCAATACATATGCCGCTTCGCCTAAGTCTTTCATTGAAAAACTCTTTTTCAATGAGTCTTTTATTTCGTTAAGAAAATTCACGTCATTTCCAATCAATAATATGTCATCCACATACAAGATTAGAAATGCTTTTGCGCTCCCACTAAACTTCTTGTAAACACAAGATTCTTCGTCATTCCTGATGAAGCCAAACTGTTTGACCACTTCATCAAAACGAATGTTCCAGCTCCTTGACGCTTGCTTTAGACCATAAATGGCTTTCTGAAGCTTGCATACCTTTCCAGCATCCTTATGAACGACAAAACCTTCTGGCTGTATCATGTATACATCCTCTTTGAGGTTTCCATTTAGGAAAGCCGTTTTGATGTCCATTTGCCATATTTCATAATCGAAATAAGCAGCAATTGCTAGTAATATCCGAACAGACCTAAGCATAGCTACGGGCGAGAAAGTCTCGTCGTAGTCCACTCCTGGAACTTGCGTGAACCCTTTCGCGACAAGTCTAGCTTTGTGGATAGTAATGTTACCATCCGCGTCCGTCTTTCTTTTGAAAATCCATTTACAACCAATGGGCTTTACGCCCTCTGGAAGTTCTTCCAAGTTCCAAACTTGGTTTTCGTACATGGATTCCATCTCGGATTTCATGGCCTTGTGCCATTCCTTTGAGCTGGGCCCCGCCATCGCTTCCTTGTAGTGCACAGGTTCATCGTCTTCAAGAATGAAGATTTCGTTATGAAACCACTCAGGTGGCTGGATAGCCCTACCTGATCTGCGCAGTTCAGTTACAACATTGTCTGAAGTTTCCACATCATATGCGACAACTTCCGGCTCGGTGTATGGATAATTTGCGGAATTACTTCCGGTTCCTTAGCCATATCGACTGTCGCCGAAGATTCACTAATCTCATTAAGTTGTACTGTCCTCCCACTCGGTTATTTTGCGAGAAACTCTTTCTCAAGAAATTGTCCATTTCTGGCAACAAACACTTTGTTATCGGACGGGTGGTAGAAGGAATACCCAATTGTTTCCTTGGGATAACCTACAAAGTAACATTTGTCTGATCTGGGATCGAGTTTGGTAGGTTGTAAACGTTTCACGTATACCCCACAACCCCAAATTCTGAGATGCGACAAACCGGGTTTCTTCCCGTTCCATAACTCGTATGGTGTCGTCTCAACAGACTTAGACGGTGCTCTGTTTAATGTGTGAGCGGCAGTTTCTAGTGCGTGACCCCAAAAAGATATCGGCAGATCTGTAAGAGACATCATTGACCTTACCATGTCTAACAGGGTTCGGTTACGTCTTTCCGACACTCCGTTTCGCTGTGGAGTTCCGGGAGGCGTAAGCTGTGAAACGATTCCACGGTCACTCAGATGTTGGCCAAACTCATGACTAAGATATTCACCTCCGCGATCAGACCGCAGAAACTTAATCTTTTTGTCACGATGATTTTCTACCTCATTCTGAAATTCTTTGAACTTTTCAAAGTTTTCCGACTTGTGCTTCATTAAGTAGATATAGCCATACCGACTTAAATCATCAGTAAAAGTCACGAAGTAGAAATACCACCCCGTGCGGCTGTGTTCATTGGACCACATACATCACTATGTATTATTTCCAATAACTCACCCGCCCGTTCTGGATGACCCGTGAATGGCGTCTTGGTCATTTTTCCCATCAGACAAGCTTCACATGTGTCAAATGATTCAAAATCAAAGGACGGTAAAACTCCATCTCTCTGGAGTCTTTGCATGCGTTTCTTTCCGATGTGGCCAAGACGACAATGCCACATGAAAGTGGTGGTGGTATCAGCCTTCTTAAGGCGTTTAGCATTCACGTTAAAGACATCATTTCCACATTCAAGATATAATATGAAAAGGCCCCCAACAATGGGTGCAAATCCATAAAACATATCCTTACAATAAAGTGAACAACCATTGTTCTCAGACTTGTACGAATACCCATCGTGTACTAAACATGATCCGGAGATAATGTTTCTACACAATAGTGGAACAAAATAACATTTATTCAGTTCTAAGATAAATCCCGAAGGGAGACGTAGAGGCATAATGCCGACGGCTTGAGCGGCGATCCCAGCGCCGTTCCCGACGCGCATCACGACTTCATTCTTTGCTAGCTTGCGCACCTTCTGAAGTCCCTGTATCGAGTTGCAAATGTGAGCAACCGATCCGGTATCAAATACCCAAGACTTAGAATTTTCGCTAGCAAGCAAAACGTCAATGACATTAACTTGTATAACAATTATACCTTTTCCGGTTTTCCCGGACTTCTTATCTGCCAGGTACCTCTCGCAATTCCTTTTCCAGTGTCCAGTGCCTTTGCAGTAAAAACACACAGCTTCAGTCTTGGCCCCGCCCTTAGATTCGCTTTGGGAGCCGGTCTTACCGGCGCCCTTGCTCTTCTTGGACTTGCCTTTCTTTTTGAAACTGGCGGTTTTCTTCACCAGCAACTTTTGCTGATTCTGCAGTCCTATCTCATTTGTTTTGAGCATTGCTTCATAAAGCATGGTAAGGATCAAATCATTACCAGGTGTCTTTGGAAAATTAATTCCCTTTTCAGCATAACCATCGTAACAGTTTGCTAGTCTGACACTATGCTCATCAACTAGAGATTCCTTATTTATATTGCATTCTTTCATGGCCTCAGTCATCTCATGAACTTTACCCGAATCCTGTTTGTGATACAGAACATCTAGTGCCTCGATGATCTCGAAGGAACTAAGTCGTTCAAAATGGTTCTGTAACACAGGATCCATGCAAGATAACATAAGGTTTTTAACAACTCTGAAATCATCCTTTCGCGTGTCAAACACGTTGACGATATCCTGAGCCATTTCTGACGTGGGGAAATCACCTAGAGGTTGAACAAGCACGTAGTCTTTCTTAGCGCTCCTGAGGACAATCCTCAGGGTACGGACCCAGTCCGCATAGTTGTTTCCAGTCGCAGTTAACTTCACTCTCTCTAACATCGGTGCTAAGAAGAACGCGGTGTTGCGAGCCATTTGATCTACAACGGTAAACACAAGTTTCACTTAGACTTTGTTCATAATGATTTTTGCACTAGTGAATAAATAATTTTATTCTAAAGTGTGCTCCCACTCAAATCAATATCTCTCAAAATTGATTATGAGTGATTCAAGATCCGTATTTCAATTCGACGCCATTGACGGGTTCATCACTGATGACGCGAATTTCAATCGGTAGGCCAACTTGCCAATCACATCTCTATGTGATTCTTGTTCATCTTTCGATGGGCGTGTTCCGAGCTCAGGACTCTCATGCCTGAACGTCAAAGACAATCAAGTGATCTTGCTGCGAGGTCTGACCTCACCCGCCTCATTCCTCTCGATTCATTCGTGCTCATGTGTACATGGCGCACCCCGAAAAGATACGAATTTCAGACGGTGCTACACTTGGGTGAACACTAACTACTTTGATATTTTTAAGTGAGAGATCACCCTAATAAAAAGTGACTACCGCGCAATCAAGAAGGGTGCATCATAAGGGATAAACATCTCAGGCAATTCATAATAGCATGATATGGTATAGCCCCTTCTGACGGAGAAGTCAAGTATTTCTTCGTCTTCGACATTTGCGTCGGTGTTCACCTTCGCGAAGATTGCCACCACCTTGTCGATGCACCAGATAATATTGCTATCTCTATAGCTAATAAATTAAGTGCATTACTTAAGGTTGACACGCATGTCATTAAAGTGACAATCATATGGCTCCAGCCATCATGCCGAATCATGACACGCAGGTCATGTTAATAAATTTACATCATATAGTCATCTCATAGATAATCGAATTAATATGAGCATTGCTATACCACATCATATGCACATCCTGCAAAAACAAGTTAGACGCCTCTAATCGGTTTATGCAAAAAATTATTTTACGTGGCTTCTAAGGTTTTGACTTAAACCGCAGCTACCAACGTATTATCATCAAGTATGATTATTCAAGTCGCTAGATTAACTTTCCAGGGTGTATGAAACACGAGATAATTAAATCTCGAGTCCCATACTAAACTTCGTCATACGCATAACCCCCGTGCAGATCATATCTGCATTGCCCTTTCATCTGCGAATTTCATCTTTCTTTTGACTATGGGGGAACCCAAAGAACTGATAGCACTTTGTTGATCAATCAGGATCGCGGATTGCCAGAACTTTGTGAAATTCCACCATGCTGTCTCGAGATCAGAAATGCGCAAATTCAAGGGAAGCAACAAGAACATCGGGTAACAGACTTCATCTCCTACCCGCATAAATAATTTTCAGCAATAGATCTTATCTACTCCAAAATTATATAATGCAATACCCATACATCTCCATGTATTCTAGATCGTAACCTGCATCTACGCATAGCACGGCTCTTGATGCCACTGTAGGGGAACGCGACAGAAAACAAAAAATTTCGGTACAACGAGCACGCCCAGGACCACTATGGAGACTGCATACAAGGTTTGATCTGATCCGTACCGACTCGAAACGCAGCGGAAGAAGAGTCGGTGTAGATCGTCGGTGCAGATCCCTGCAGCTAGGATTTACAACCTCCCAACCGCAAGGATGTACTCCCTCTCCGGACAGCCCTTCGGGAGGCGGTTGGACAGTCCCCCGGACGATGTCGCGGACAGCCCTTCGGGAGGACCCTCGAAACCCGAACGGTAACTCGGACAGCCCTTCGGGAGGACACCCGAAAACCGAACGGTAACTCTGACAGCCCTTTGGGAGGACACTCGAACAGCCCCTCGGGCAAAAGATCGAAACTACAATCTTTCTACGGGGTTGCACACATACGGTGTCAGCTATCCGGCAGGGCTTCGCCATCCAGAACTAGTTCCTGCCGGAACCCAGACAGCCTTTCGGCTCTACGAAACTATTTCGCTGGGAGGGAGAGAGAATCCAGACAAGTCAAATGGCATGTGTATGAGAGCAAGCATGAGTTTTTTGGCAGCCCCTCACCTCTATTTATAGGATAGCCAAGGGGTAAAGATGGTATTCAAAATTACTAAAAGTACCCCCACTTTATGCCTTTTCATAAAAGAATAAAGCTAAAAGGGGTGCCATGTGGAGCTCCAAGGAGCTCCACCATGCTTGGCCGGCCACCATGAGGGCCCCCCCCCACATGGGGGTGCCTTGGCTCCCAAGTACTTCTAGAAGGCCTTTTGGAAATATCCCAAAAGGTGCTTTCCCAAAAATATCCAAAAAGCACTTTCACTATTCACGAAGACATTTTTCTGCGTCCGTTAAATCCCAAATTATTTCTGTGTGCCTAGAATAATTCCAGTACCCACCAAAACAATTTTGAACGCATTCCGAAACAATGTTTTCTTCAGCGAAAAGCAACCATAGCGGTTCCGGCTGCTCCGGAACATTTCCGGTTTTTCCTCCGGAAAAATCCCAGAAGTTACCAGAACGATTCTGGCACCCTCCAAGAATTTCCAGGCGTGTGCCAGAACCAATTTGACTTAATGGAATACCCTGAAACAACTTTTCAGTTTCACCGGAACTATTCCGGTGTTCTCTCCGGAACGTTTCCGTTTCGTCCGAAACTTTTTCGGTGATTTTCTCTCAGACTCCCCGTCTAGTATTCAGCAGATAGATGACCCTTAAGCGTGTGACCCTATAGGTTCGGTGAAGTATAGACATGACCCGGAACTCTTTCCGATCAATGATCAACATCGGAGCCGTGGACACCCATATTGACCCCTATACCCACACGAATGAATATTCGAGTGAACCCCAGTTGCCGTGTGCTATTCCTGTTGCTTCACGATATATTACAAATACCCGAGGTGAGATTTTCTGCATCCCCGTGGATCAACAACTTGTCCACTATGCAAGTTACCTCGTTACCGGTTTTGTTCTCTTTTCTCGTATCCGTGTTCCGGCATCCCAGTGATCAAATCACAATGTGTCTGGCCAGACGATGATGGATACCGTAACACCGAGAGGGCCCAAGAATATCTCTCCACCGTCGGAGGAGCAAATCCCAATCTTGAGCTATCTCGTTACTTGCCATACTTTTCCGTGAACCCGTAAGCCGCCGTAATAGCCACCCATTTACGGATGACGTTTAACAAACCCCAAAATTCACGAAGCAAGTACGAAGGAACTCGATACTCTCATGGTCTAAGGAATTATGCAAACATTAACTATCTCTGTGTTTTTAACCATTAACTTGTGACGAATGTATCTCATAGCATAACATCAATTCGGGTCGATTCAACACAAGTGTTCTACCAACATTGTGCCCTCAAAATTGCCAGCATAGACATGCCCATGATCAGGAAAACAGGATCATCATGCAATACTTGAGCCAGTCTTAGAGGCAAGACTAGGAATACATTTTACCGTTTATTATACCACACGTGCACATGAGTTTCCCTCCGAGCCTCGTGGATATTGCAGACTCGAGAATCATTGTAGTTATAGCATGGAACATAAACATTCATTACAAACTCGGAGATACAAAGTAACTGTTATTACTGCCTCTAGGGCATATCTCCTACAGTGAACCCCCCCCCCCCCAGCCAAGAAGGCATATCCAATGTCTCCTGAGCCATTGCCACATTGTAACATACAGTTGAATGTCGTGCATTCCACAAAAAAAATTATGTCCGTTGTTGGGCACGCCTCATCTTGGCCATGGCGCCTTCTCTCCTTCACACCGTACTTCTCCACGGAGCGCCAAGGAGGAGTCACCCGCCAACCGCCCCGCTCTCCGCCCTGATCCCCTCCCCTCGCGTTTGTGCATCCTCCATCGCCCCGCTCCGCTCCGATCCCCTCCCCTCGCGGGAAATGTGGTTGTCCGGACTATCCATCATGTCTTTCCTTTTCCTGCCGGACCCTCCCCTTCCTTCTCGGTTTTTCGTCGTAGAGGGACATTTCTCGCTGGATCCCTCTCCTTTTAAAACCGGATGACACCCACCTCACCTTTGCCATGGCGCCCTCTTTCCTTCACACCGTACTTCTCCACGGACCGCCAAGGAGGAGTCCTCCACTAACCGCCCCGCTCTCTCTGCCCTGATCCCATCCCCTCATGTTCGGACCGATCCGCCACCACCATCAAGGGGTAAGTGGCGTGCGCCGCCTGTGATGCCCCCCCCCCCCCCGAGCCAAGAAGGCAGATCAAATGTCTCCTGAGCCATTGGCGCGTTGTAACATACAGTTGAATGTCGTGTATTCCACAAAAATATGATATCCGTAGTTGGGCACACCTCATCTTCGCCATGGCGCCCTCTCTCCTTCACACCGTACTTCTCCACTGACCGCCAAGGAGGAATCCACCGCCAATGGTCCCGCTCTCCGCCATGATCCCCTCCCCTCGTGTTCGTGCTGATCCGCCACCCGCCCCGCTCTCCGCCCTGATCCCCTCCCCTCACGAGAAATGTGGTTGTCCAGACTATCCATCATGTTATCTCCAACACGTGGACCCAACACAAAAACCTAGCCCACTACGCACCCTTTCCTTTTCCCGCCGGACCCTCCCCTTCCCGCTCGGTTTCCCGCCGTAGCGGAATATTTCTTGCTGGAGCCCTATCCTTTAAAACCGGATGACGCCCATTTCGCCTTCCCCATGGCTCCCTCTCTTTCACACCGTACTTTTGTATGGACCGCCAAGGAGGAGTCCCCCACCAACCGCCGCACTCTCCGCCCTGATCCCCTCCCCCCGTTTTTGTGCCGATATGCCACCCCCATCAAGGGGTAGAAGGCGTGTGCCGCCCGTGACGCCCCCAAGCAAAGAAGGCAGATCCAAATGTCTCTTGAGCCATTGCCACGTTGTAATATACAGTTGAATGTATGCATTTCACAAAAATATGATGTCCGTTGTTGGGCATGCAACTGATATGCCGCTGTGTCCGTTATTAACTCTTGAAGCAACCAAGCAATGCATTTAGCCTTCTATCCTAACTAAAAAATTGTATGACTTGATGAAAAAATATATATGAATTGCTCAAATCCATCTATAATGAAATGCAATTTGTCACATTTTCTAAAGTAGAAAAATTATTTCGCTCAGACAGCCGTAACTGGGCAGAACAACCCCAACCCCCATCCAGATCCACATCCACATCTGTCGCATAATATAAGTATGAGGCCCACATGTTTCCACATAATTTTTGACGGGACGAGTGGACATCCCACATAATCTCACATCAATGATAGATTCAGCTAAACTGTTGTAGCGAAACATAATACTGACACTTCAAGTAACCTACCACTGATGCTAGTTAATTACCCATGCGTTGCAAGAAGGGCATATATATTTTAGTAATTCAACATTAATCGTATCTCGCATACATATTCAAAATCTTCTTGCACACCAGGCTACCTTGACGACTTCTTTTTTACCGGTAAATCACTCTCTTTATATTCCTTTATTATTATTTTCTCCCAGCAAAAAATGTTTCTCGGAGTAATATGTGAATGGATATATTAACAAGCATAATAAAATATCAAGAGCTAAAAACTCTTTAATCAAATTTTTTAAAAATGTATCCATGATGCATTTGACATTGCTTCCTTTCCATAAATGTGTCTTGTGTTATCAAACATTGATTTCTTTCCATAGATTTGGTCTTTCCATAATTCGTTTTCTGGTTTCCTTTCCATAACAACATTACTAAATTTGGCAAATAAAAACTGGATTAAATAGATCAGTGGGCTAAAAACCAGTTTAAATAAATTGGTGTGATAGAAAGAAAATCAGTGGGCGAGGTTTAACCGGAATGGAGGCGACGCTACCAACTCACCACGGCGTACAGGTCTGTGCCGATTCTGATATGCCGAGCAAAAAGCAACCTATTGGTCATAGAAAAAATGAATAAAAAAAAAGGAAACCAGAAAACGAATCATAGAAAAAAATGAAAAATAAAAGCGCGCGCACGCGTCAAATGGGTCGGCCAACTTTGATTATAGTTAATGTTTTGGTAAGATTTAATTTTATTTGGGTATGAGTAGTGAAAGGTAAGGAAAATTTGGATTTAGTTGAGATTTTCTTAAGATTCGATTTGAATGAGTTAATGCATGAAGTTGTTTTGGAAAGTGCAGATTTGATTGAGTTAATGCACGCGTCAAATGGGCCCGTCCAAATTGGTTGTGCTTGAGCGAAAGATCGTCTGAAAGACGCTCACGCGCGTAATATAGGGTTTGCCGAGGGGTTGGTGGAAGTGAGTCGAGAATACCAAGTCCCCCTTTAGGAGTAGAGATTGGTTTTTATAGATTGATTAGGGATAAGCGTGATTGATTCCTTTCCATAACAACATTACTAAATTTGACAGATAAAAACCGAATTAAATAGATTAGTGGGCTAAAAACCAGTTTAAATAAATTGGTATGATAGAAAAAAAATCAGTGGGTGAGGTTTAACCGGAATGGAGACAAAGCTACCAACTCACCACGGCGTACAGGTCTGTGCCGATTCTGATATGCCGAGCAAAAACCAACCTATTAGTCATAGGAAAAATGAATGTACGCAGAGAGGCTAGAAAGATAGGGGATGTTACGAATGTAGGCAGAGAGGCTGCTCGCCCAAACCATCTAAAGGATGATCCAGAAAGCTGAAGAAAAACATCATCGCACAGCTACCCCTTCCTCCCCTTGGTAAGCTGGAACCATCTCTCAAAGTGCGTTGACGACTACTCCCTCCGTCCCATAATATAACACCACCCGATTTGCTCACAAATCGGATGTAATAAGGTCTTATATTATGAGACGAGGGGAGTACCATCGTATCCAGGTCACCGTGTGTGCTGGTCTTGATAGTCTCCCGCCAGCCAAACCCCTTGATTTGCTGTTTGCGCATTCAGAAATGTTTATTTAGCACACCATTCTGTTTGGGCATGGTGAAAATAAAGAGATTTCTCAGTCTTAACTCAAAAATGTTAATCAAGCTCAAAATATATACTGAACACCGAGAAAATATATGCTGAAAAAAACTGAAAGATTTGAAATAATGAGAGAGAAGTAACTATAACAAAGACTGGCCAACTAAACAAGCATCTGAGACTGAAAAACTAAATGATACAAGACTCAAACAGGAATACTAAAAACTGCTGCATAGATTAAATCAACTACAAACCTGAAAAGAAAACTTAACTGATAAAAAAATAAATGCCGAATCAGAACCGTGACGAGCTTAGCACTTTTCCTGATCAGATTTTGTAAAATATTATCTAAATAAATAAAGGAAAATCTGGACACTTTTACATAACTGCAAAAATAGACTAACTGAAAGATAAAGTCTAAAATTGTCCAGATTGAATCGTGACTAGCATAGCACTAATACTACAAGTTATGGCGATGTTATCTAAAAAAGGGAAAAATCTGAACAATACTCCTAGATAGCGACAGAACGTCAAAAAACGAACACTGGGAAAACAAATCCCCCGCTAGCTTCGTCTCCATCCCTTCCTTGCGCAACCATTGCCTGATCACATAGTATGCCACAAGCGTCGCCGTGTCAGCCAACGAGCAGAAAGTTTGGGATCTTTCACTCGATGTTCATTGAATACTCAAGAAGATCGAAAAGGTAGGAATGAAAGACTGAAAGAATGGCTGAAAACGAAAACTTACGCTATTTCCGTTCCGAAACCCTGCCAAAAGCCGCGAAGCGAATGGTGGGCGAGGCAGGTACGATGAGTAGAAGAGAAAAACAGCAGGAGCATCAGCTTCCTACCATGCAACTCCTCGCCGAAATTATCATGGACTAACTGAAAAACTACTAAAAGAACACTTATCAACTACTTGGACAATAACTGAAGAATGCCAGGACTGAATAACAGTGGGAACAAACATGAAAACTGACACACAAACTGAAGAAAATGATAAACACATACACAAACTCCAACTAGACAAACTGATAATTTGAAAACTAATCAATGAAATGAAACTGAAAATTAATACTGACAACTACTAAGGCTGATGACTAAAAATATACTAAAATGTTAATCAAGATCAAAATATATACTAAACACCGAGAAAATATATACTGAAAAACCCTGAAAGGTTTGATTTGAAATGAACAGATTGTTGACTATATCTGTTGCCGCTGAAAAAGTTGAAGGCCACACACACAGACACACACAAAAAGGAGAGGCAAATTCCCGATCCAAGTCGGTGTGTAGCTTTTCCGGTGTAGGTCAGCTTCTCCTTTAATCAAAACGACTATGCAAATCAGGAGTTGCGTTGCCATCTTCCCGGTGCTATTTACATCAGGACCGAAGGTCAGGTCTGGTAGGAGTGAGACCTGAGCTAATCGCGGTGAAGGACCCGATCAAGGTCGTACACAGACAGCAAGTGGTTCTTGACGGAAGTGCTAGTTATGCCCGTACCAGGACCCAATTTGACGTAGAGTAATCGCTACTTGCGGACTCAATTATGCATACAGCATACCCCTGTTTTCAGTGCAAAAGTCAGTCACATCCATACCCAGAATCATGCTGAACAATGTGTACTGAAACAGAGCAGTAAAAACAGAGTCCGGCATGGCATTTTAGCAGTACCAGCAGGTGTTTCAGTCATGCTTTTCACCAGTGTCTAAATTAACCGAGGTTCAAATCAATTGCCAGGTGATAATGACAGTACGTACCAACGTATTGTAGCGACCAGCTACCAAAAAAAGCAGAAGAACAGGAATTGATCAGACGCTGATAGATAACTAAACTCTCAAGGATGCTGGAGGGGATTGATCCGAAGAGAAGTAGTTGCTCAGGTAACGTCTGATGCTGAGTTTCTTGTATGCATTGCTATTCCTGGAGAATGCAAGTCAAACGGCTCAATACTTGCACCCCCAGATTTATATTCTTGCATGTCATGGTGTTGCTTCTTGGTTTGTATCTGTGACATGAAGTGGATATACTAGAACAGATTTATGAACATTGAACTTGAATGATTTTTTTTGAACTGTTAAAACTTGATAAAGTGTTAAAACTTGATAGTGCATGGATAAAGTGTTTTGGCGCTGTTGGATGAGCAACGTATGTGTTTAATATATGGCGTCTGCACTCTATAGTGTAGCCATTTCCCACAACTCTCTGAACGAACATGCCTCGTGAATTGTATTAACTAGGGTATACAGGTGGTATGGAAACTTGTCCATATGCCACGGCTTGATGCTATCTTAATTTTAACAGGTTAACAAGGATCTGAGGCACAGCGGGTGATAAAATAGTGACTGGAAGAGTGAAGAATGATGCAAACTGAAGACAATTAAACTGAAAAGCCTCTGACAATAAGTTAGAATAGAACTCTTAGACTAAGGAACTCACATACAAAATAATGGATAATGGCAATGTGATTGAATCTAATTGTTGTGTCACAAAGTTGTGTTGCATTTCTTAACCGTTTCCAGGAACATATCACACGCCATATCCTACAACAAGCAGTGTGTTGCATACATTACATACAGTGGAAAATGCAAAACTTTAACAGGTAGTAAAAAGAGGATTGAAAAAGACAATGAAAAATATACGAGAAAAATATACTGGGCATGCCATGTGGAGAAAAATATACGAGGTTATTTAGCTCTGAAAAAATGATAAACACAAAAATGAGTAAACTGGAAGAAGAATGAAAAATGAAACATGACCTGAACTGAACTAAACTGAAACATGAACAATTAACTTTTAAATACAAGAAACTGAACTGAACTGATAACATAGCAAGGAAGGATGCATTTCAAAGCTTGAATCACATGCTACCACATTATGTGAAGATTCACTATTCCAGGACACTAACCTAAACTGTGTAATTTCTATAGACACTTGTAATGCAAACAATACAAAGGAGGTAACTGCAGCTCCCTCCACATTTTCACATCCGGGCTTGGGACCGGCAAAGGCAGTGTTAAACCACAACAACACCAATCATTCAGCAAAACATACAGGCCACACCATCAAGCAAATGCAATATTCACAAACACACACACAGTCACACAAACACAGAGAGTCAGTCACACACATAAAATCACAGTCACACACACACAGTCAGTCACACACAGAGTCAGTCAAACACACACACAATGGAGCGCTTGCACACAAGAAACAGACAAAGAAACACACAAGAAACAGACAAAGAAACAGTCAGTCACACACACACAGTCACAGGCACAAACATACAATCAGAGTCACACACACAATGGAGCGCTTGCAAATGCAATATTCACACACACACACAGTCACACAAACACAGAGAGTCAGTCACACACATTCACAGTCACACACACACAGTCAGTCACACACACAGTCAGTCAAACACACACACAATGGAGCGCTTGCACACAAGAAACAGACAAAGAAACACACAAGAAACAGACAAAGAAACAGTCAGTCACACACACACAGTCACAGGCACAAACAGAAAGCTGATACTACAAGCTATAAAGAAATTCCAGAACCTGGATGAGTAAACTGATTTCTCTAGAGGGGTGAGAGTGATTCAGATCTTCGTTCCTGAAAATAGGAATCTAGCTAGAGGCTGATTATCTTCATCACTGGGCACAACAAAATCTTTTGTAAGATGAACCTAGTTGTCAACTAAATTAAAACTATGAAGTTCCCCAGCAAACCAAGGATATGTAACCTAGTTTCACAGTTAATAGTGATAACAGCCATAACTTGATTGAAGAATAGAGCAACCGTCTGCAGAAAGAAGAACAAAATAGTTAGCACGGACTGCGAATAGAGAAAGAGACGCCAAGATATACCAAGTTACTCAAGGCAATTACCAATGTAAACACGCCGAGCATGCCGAGTAGCCTAAGAAAAGAGTGGTCAGACATATGCATCACAGAACAAGAAAAATCTCAAGCACAAAGAAAGAAAAAATCAAGCATACCTGATGTGTCATGGCTAGTGGCTGCATAGCAAGTGGATCGATGCAAAGAGAAGAAAGAATTAGAAAGTAATAACAAAACAATGAATAATAAAGAAGCGTGATAGATCACAGGTGGGTTCATTCTGCCAAATAAACTGCAAATCAGAGTGAATCTGGTCGCGTTGTGATGACAGAATGGACTATCCATGATTTGAGTACTAGCTACACTGAATCATAAAAGGAGCACAATAGTCACCTATCCTAGGGCAGATAAATTGAACATGTTCGGGAGCATGTTCAGAAACATCCCGGATTAGCACCAGGATAGCTGACCTGCAATGCATCAACAGAGAATTGTTAATGATGTGAATTATTTACCAATCAGTTCTTTATGTAACCAGCGTGTTTCTGAATTAGCAAACATCCCCCGGTTGTCTTGCACAGAGGGGGGAAATGCATGTCAGCAAACCATATAAAAATAAAACAATCAAAAGAATACCTCTCCTGACATAGTTTGCCTATAAGTCCAGGTTGTGACCTTGCAATGAAACCATTTTGTTGGTGCATACTTGTTTACAAGGTCAATAATTTTGTCATCTTCCTGTAGAAAAAATATCATAAATATAACTATAAAATGTGCAAAAGCTTTTTTTTCTCGAGCAAAGTCAGGAGTGCAGTGACAAACCTCTTGAGTCTTCAGGGTTAAGAACCTTCTGCCATGGATGTAAACCTTGTACCTCTGTCCTATCCGGAAATAATTCAGCTGCGTAGGTAGATACTAAGACAATATGTGAGCTCACCACACTTGCATATACAGAACAATGTCCAAAGAAGTATGGCGTTACTATATAACTAGCTAAAATGTGGGATATGCATTCATAAGGTTACCATTACCAGCCGTGAGATAAATATTGTGTAAAATATTGGAAGGAGTTAAATTCGAGAGGGATTACCATCCAAACACAGACCAGGTTGATGGGCAATCTACGGCTTCAGTTCAAACACCAGAAGCACACCATCAGAAGAACCATAACGAATCAAATTAGCCATCATGAAAACCTCCATCCACCCCTGGATTCTACATATACATCATTTTGAGCACAAACATCATACTTGTGGCAGGAAAATATACAGCAGTGCATTGAAGAATGTCCAAAGGGCAAAGATACTACCAACAACAGAGGTATGTAGGTCACAAAATGACATGCCCATGACCTTATATAGAACTATCCATGCATTATCAGGTGCCAATTAGGTAGTTATGGAGCGCTTGCACAATGACACACAGTCACAGTCAACACACACACACACACACAGTCACAGTCAACACACACGCACACACACAGTCACAGTCAACACACACACACACAGTCAGTCAGTCAGTCAGTCAGTCAGTCAGTCACACACACACACACAATCAGTCACAGACACACATAATCACAGTCACACACACAGTCAGTCAGTCACACACACACACACAATCAGTCACAGACACACATAATCACAGTCACACGCACAGTCAGTCACACAGACACAATGGAGTGCTTGCACACAAGAAACAGACAGATAGGATGAAACTAATCGAAGAAATGAGAAAAAGTAAATTGTTTGTTCAAGCTTCCCGTTCAGAACCTTCAACTCCGCATTATTTTAGTTTATAGCTTCAATTCCAAACCTCTCTCTGCATTACCCAACTACAAGTCAGGAGGCCACTACTGTTATATAAACGAAGACAAGTGTAAGAGAGCCAGCGAGCAAATTAGGAGGTACCTTTGTTTATCACTAAATTTCAGAGTCTGCACGTACCAAAATTGTATTTTGTGTCACAAGATGAACCTAAAGAACTCACCAGGAAAATACTCAAATTAACAAATCAAGTGAATCATGGAGAACGTCATGTAGAATAGTAGTCCGACAAATCCAAAGCAATTCAAGTATATATATGTAGATAATCAGAGCTCATGTATATGCAACCTTTCGCTCCCATAAGGTGAAATTTGCAAGCTGAAGATCAAAACTTGATTACCTTAGTTGGTAAAACAGAAAGGGATAGGAACCCTGAGCAGTCCTTGGGCATGCCAGTTTGTATGACTGTAGAGGTGAGCGAAAATTAGAATGATGAGCTATTTCAAGCAGGTTTTCTGAAATGATAAGCTGTTCAGATCAAGATGGCCCTCAGAAGCAGCTGTATCCTTGAAGTCATCATGACCAATTAGTCTTGGAATTGCCAAAATATTTCTGGTGCCATAGTCATCTAACTTCTTTCTCAAAGAAATAATCCAATGATTCTTTATAGAATTATCAGTCCTGGAAGGAGTAACATACTATCAGCATGAATACATAATCTTGTGAAGTGAACAAGGAAAATATGGCTAAATAAGTGTTTTGAGACTACAGATATCAGCACCGCAGAATGTAAAAAACATAAATATACCTGCGCTGTAAGCAAACCCAACCCATCAGTGTCCTTAGCAACACAATAAAGAGCAAATGTGACATGTCTATATCCACATGGCTGTACCTGAAATACTTAGAAAAGCATTATTCCAGTGACTGAACAGCAGTAATACAAAAAACGAATATGATGTCCACATAACGAAACACACATATCACAAAAAATGTATTGTCAAACACCACGGTAAACATGATTATTATGATAAGAAAAATAAGGAACAAAAACAGGGAAAAGGGTGATGTGATGAGTGAGTGAGATAAATAAGATAGGCCAAATCGGCCACACAAAGGAGTGGAAGCCAAGCAAGTGAGTGTTACAAGAGTCAAACTTTTCTGCTCAACCTATCATCATAATCAGCAGGACAGAAGCCTGACCAGTGCACGCCTCTGGATCCCTGCCTGCTCGAAACGGCCTACATGGTTTGCATCCCTGAACACATCCCCATATATGGGGAGACAGACATTGGAACACAAGCAAATATATATCCAAATTGACTGATTCTTTTTGCTATGGTTTCAAAATTTTATGAAGTTTCTGTAGATTCCAAGTTTGACCATATTTGAAAATTTTAAATTTGAGTTTGCATGAATTTGATTCAAACACTAGTTTGCTAATATCTTTTGTTTGAAAATAGGTTTTTAATTGAATCTTTTTGCACTTTGTCACAAAAATAGTTGTGCATCCAGTAGCATTTCAATTTTCTATTTTTGTTTTATTTTAAAATTGTTTATTAGCAAAACAGTACTGTTTAGGTATAACCAATTGGACAGACGCTGAAAGCGAGACCAGCTAGCCGGCACAATAAGAATCAACAGAGGCCAGTAATCGACCTAATATTAACGGATCCACAAGGGCGCATGCGTTTGAGATGTAGAATAACCGACGAACAACGCAGATGACGAAACTGAGGAACCGATCTGAACTAGCACGATAAACTGACATTGCTCCCCGTCTCTGGCCGTAATCCAATTTCGAAACCAGACCCCGTTCGCGCGGACGTGAACACGAAACGCACGATAACAGAAACGGACGCAGAAATTTCGCAGAATTGTTAGTACGCAAACCAGACGGAGACCCTCAACGAGACGGTCCAAGAACATGCGCATCAGGGCGACGGCGAGGACGAGACAAATCCAAATCATACGTGATTCTAAACGGACGACGGCGAGGAAGCAAAATCAAACCAGACACGATTCCAAACAGACGACGGCGAGGACAAGCAAATCAAATCAGACGCGTTTCTAAACGGACGACGGCGAGGACGAGCAAAATCAAATTAGAGGCGCCTCTGAACTGACGATGGCGAGGACGAGCAAAATCAAGCAGACGCGGTTTTAAACGGATGTCGGCGAGGACGAGCAAAATTAATCAGAGGCGACTCTAAACTGACGACGGCGAGGACGAGCAAAATCAATCAGACGCGATTCGAAACGGACGACGGCGAGCACGAGCAAAATCGAATCAGAGGCGACTCTAAACAGATGAATCGAGGACGAGCAGAATCAAATAAATCAGACACGATTCTTTCTTTCTTCTATAATCTATAAACGGATGAACCGAGGACAAGCAGAACCAAATCAGACGCGATTCTTCTTTCTTCTAATCTACATAATAAACGGACGAATCGAGGACGAGCAAGAATAAAATCAGAGGCGAGGTGTCGAGAGGCACGGCCCGGGCACAGAGAGGAGGAGCAGACCGGCCAAAGGGCGCACCTTTATAGCCCGGGCAGAGGCGGTGGCGCCAGTCGGAGCCTTGTCCTTGCCGGACACGGCTTGGCCGAGCAGGCATGGCGTGGCGGCGAAATCTATGGTAAATGGAGCTGGTGGATTGGGGCTGGATTCGGACCGGGTGGGCAGGAGAGGCGGTGGCGCTAGCCGGAGCCTTGTCCTTGCTGGACACGGCTTCGCCGAGCTGGTGAAAGCGATCGAGTCCATATGCCTCACCGCCGAAGTCCAGAGATGGAAACCGCCTGGAATTAATGCAGCATCTTGGTCCTTCGGGACCGTTCCCTGTTCCAAAAAAAAAAAAAAAAGTAAGTGGAGTTGTGAGTTCGGGCTGGATCCGGAGTCCGGACTGGGTGGGCAGGAGAGGTCGGCAGTGGACAGAGAAGTTTCCAGCTTCCGTCTCGAATTGGGGGCGGACAGAGAAGTTTGCATCTTTGGTGCTCGGGGCGGAGTTGCGACGGGCCAGGTGATGGCCGTCTTTTTTTCTCTGAGGGCTGGTGATGGCCGTCTTTGAAAACAAAATGTATTGGGAAGCTCCAATGTATAGGTGTTACAAAAACGCTAGCATGGGATGAGCACGTGAGGTGAGATCTTGAGATCCAGCTACCTGAGCCATCGGATGAAGACCTCATGGTACAGATCAAGCACGCTGGGGTTTGATGGTACTCTTGCACTGGAGCCCTTAAATTTTGATACTAGTTTAATACTCTTGGTACTCCCTCACTTGCTTTGTACTAGTTTGTTTGAAGGAGGAATTTTTTTTCTTTGATCTCAGTTTCAATGGAAAGACGAAGGAATTCTAACATTTACTAGCACACATGCCCCGTGCGTTGCAACGGGGAAAGAAAATTGATTTGTCCACCAAAACATCCATCGACGTAGTATGGTGGGGCAGGGAGGTGCATGTCGAGGTATTACATATCATGCTTTAATGTCTATTACTATGGTGCATGCATGCATGGCCAATGAATAAGTATGAATGGTTACCTGTATTCGTCACTTTCTCTTTGAACCTGAGAAGCAACTTCTAGTTGGATAGGTAGGAGGGCAGTGATACCTCAATTCCACCAGGGATTAAACCCCATGTTTGACGCATTGGTGTCGTATAAAGACATAATATTTTTCAGTGGGAGATGACGTCCGCATTGATAGTGAGGCGCTTGTTGTAACTTAATCAATCTCAGGACTGGTCAGCTTAGTCTCTCGGAGGTGCTCACAAGTGCATGATAGGCATGTGTGCACTCATAGAGTGAGTGTATGTACATGCTTGTGACTTATGAGCGTCTACGTCTGTACTGTGTTTATAAAAAAAGATTTTCTTTTAATCTTTGCATGCATCAATAATGTGTTTGTACGTTGCACCGAAAGGAAAAAAATCGTCGCACGTTTCTAGTGACTCATTTATGTTGCCACTTTTAATGTTCACCACCATCGTCGATGATGGTAGGATTTTTGGCGTCTGCAATTACCGCATTCATGTCCTGTGACGGCGCCTCCTTTAGCTTTGCACTATTATCGGACGGAGTGAGATTTTTTATATACATTTTTAATGCATTTTTTTGCATTATTTGGACTTGGTCCAAACACAAGCATTTCACGTATAAGGTATTCTCTAAAAAAAGGTATACACATATCTTGTACCCCACTCCAAGCGCCGTGCATAATCTTCACATATTTACGCTTGTTGTAACACCCCAAGACCAATTCTCTAGTTTCTTTCCATAATAATTATTATAATATTTGTTTTACTTTATTTTGCATTGCATCATGTCATGATGCTTTAATTTGTAATCAGGTTGTTCAAACCCTCAACTTGAATTAAAAATTGCTAACCCAAATAAGATGTGAATGAATAAATTGCATGGATCTTTGATCTATTTAAATCGAGAGAATTCACATGGTGGTTCTCTTTATAACCTATGAACATAGCCTCCCAATATTATTTGGGAGCTAGAATAAAGTATTCCATTATTTGCAACTTACACATAAAAATACTTTCAATTTAAATACTTTTTGTTTCTAAATATTTTTAAATCCATGCTCTATTTTCCATTACTCCAATTCATGCTGTGGAGCTTTGATATATGTCAGAGTAGCCACATGCAAAAAAATATCAGCTCAAACAGAAAATATTTGAATTTTTTCTCTTCCTCTCTATTTTTCTCTTTTGAAAAATGGCAATGCGGAGCCTCCCACAGCAGGCCAAATAGTGCCAGCGGGCTCCAAGGCCGAACCGGCCCAGCTGCCCAGCTCGCTAACCCTAGCGAAAGGGGGGGGGGGGGAGCGTCTGCTCGATCCCCACGCGACACACACGCGCGCGCACCCGCCGCCGCCATGGTACCCCCTCCTCGCTCGATCTCGCGCCTCCTTTGCCCCTCCCTCCGGCGAGCCGCTTCTTCCCCGCCGACCAGGCCCTCCCCTTCTCTCCCTTGCGCCCATTCTCCTCTGTACCTCCTCCTCCAGGCAACGGCGCCCATGGCCACCACCCGCCGACCGGCCCTTCCCTTCCTTCCATGGCCTCTCTCTCCCTTGCGCACCTCCTCTCCTCTGTACGTCCTCCTCCGGCCATTGGCGTGCCCTGGTGATCGCCGCGTCAGCTGAGCATGCCCGCCTCCAGCAGCACTTCTTCCCCTCTGCCGCTTCGGCTCGTCAATCCGTTCCACCTCCTCTCCGGCCACCGGCGCCCTGGTCACCCCCCACCAGGTCAGCTGAGTTTATTCCTCCTTCACTCTGTTCCTTTTCCTTCGGTCCCTTCCTTCCTTCGGTCACTTCCCTTTGGAGAGGAAATTAATTTCTAATGCGGCTTGTTGATCCTCATTGTAACTCTCGTACATATGAACCGGTGAAAATACATAGAACTCAGCGAGGCGGGACTATACTTGTATTGGAATTTTGGAATTGGTAAGCGACGCTATACTGAGGAGGCAGCATGGGTCAAGGCCCAATACAGGACGGGTATGGTGGATTGTGTATCGGATCAGGACTTTTATTAGCGATAGAATAGATGGACTCCGCGCGAACGGGTAACAAACGATGGCGTACACAGTTAAAAAAAAAACATGACGATTACCCGACAGAAGCGATGCGTGCTTTATTAGTAGGTAAAGATTTATACCCTTTTTTTATTTCTATGCATGAAGAACGAGAATAAGATCCTCAATGGTACAATAACAATTTTTGATGTGCTTTGATTTTGATTTGACCATATTTATTAGGATTCCTCTGTGTTTTCTAGTGCCTGTGAACTAAACACTAAGGGCATCCCCAACGCCGACCCTCAAACCACTCGTAACCGTCCGGAACATGCGGTCCGGACGTGTTTTGCCATCCAACGCGGTACTGCATCGGTCCAGACGCTCTTTTTCCCACAAACCGGAGACGGGGGGGGGGGGGGGCACGCCCGTGCGTGACTAACCTGGCCCACCAAAAAAAGCACCCGCGCTCGCGCGCGTTCCAGCCCGAAAAGGACGGCGCCGCTCTAGAGCACCAATGCCGCATTCATGCCGGCTTAGAGCGACGCGACCTCTCACATCACTTAGGCATTCAAACGATGCGCCGACCGAGAGCGTCGCCCTCGCCACTTCTCGGTGCATGCGGCTGCCCCGCCTTCAAACGACAACCCGTTCGTCCGCCTGCCTACATTAAACATGCGTACGGTTGCCGAGGAACGGCGAGCCGGCGCCACCCGTCTGTCCGTCTGCCACGCGCCATTAATCACGTCGCCGGTTGCCCTGCCATCCCCCGCTATATAAATCGCAGGCCCGACCATAGCCGCACATCATCCTCCGCTCCCTTCCTCCTCTCTACACCACGCCCGCCATGGCCTCCTCGAGCTCCAAAGCCGTCTAGGACAACCTCTTATCCGAGCAGAAAAAGGAGATTGCCGCCATTGCAGCCGGCTAGCAGGCCGGCAGGTAGACGGAGGTCGCCGCTGCAGACATCCCAATGGAGGGCGCAACTGAGGATGAGCCGGCGCCACCCTCCTCGCCGATGCATGTCGGCATCATCATGGGCGAGGCCCATGCCCACTACACGGACATGGTGCTGGAGGAGCGGGAGGCCAAGTTTCGGCAGGCGCAGGCCGCCTAGGCCTATAACCTTTGACTCCTCGATGAGCACCGGCGCGCAGAGGAGCAACTTACCGCCGGCACGGCCATAGTGCCGGACGTGGACGTGGCCGAATGGGAGGCGATGGTCGACTCCTATCGCACCGCCGGTGAAATCCGCCGCGACCGCTGGCGGTACATCCAGTATCAGGCAGATTTATAGGCCGCCTACAAGGCAATGGATGAGGCGGCAGATGGGGTGTTCGGCAAGAGCGACAACAAGGAGGACATCGCCAGCTCCGCCACGGCCACGCCCCGCCGCCACGACCATGAAACCGACACGTCCGCGGGCGCCGCCGGCAGCGAGGAAGAGTAGTGCATGGTAGGTCGCTGCCGCTCGGGTCCCAAGAAGGCCACCGCTCCTTCCCTCCTGCTGAAGCTAAGCTTGGCGGTGATACGTCTCCAACGTATCTATAATTTATGAAGTATTCATGCCATGTTTATTATAGTTTTGTATGATTTTGGTGCACTTTTATATGGTTTTTATATGATTTTTATGGACTAACATATTGACCTAGTGCCCAGTGCCAGTTGTTGTTTTCTGCTTGTTTTTGGTTTTCCAGAAAATCTATATCAAATGAAGTCCAAATGCAGTGAAACTTTTTGATGATTTTTTCTGTAACATAAGAGACACTAGAAGCTTCGGGAGGAGGCCAGAAGACCCATAGGGGCCCCATGAGCCACCAGGGAGCGCCACCCCCCCAAGCGCGCCCTGGTGCCTCGTGGGCCCCCTGTGGCACCTCTTTGCGTGATTCCAACGCTGAAAAATCATATATATTCAGAAACCCCCGAAAGTTAACCTAGATGAGTTTTTACGCCGCCGCAAGCCTCTGTACCTCCACGATCTCATCTACAGCCCTTTTCCGGCACCCTGCCGGAGGGGGGAAAGCATCACCGGAGGCCATCTTCATCATCCCGGAGGTCTCCATGACGAGGAGGGAGTAGTTCACCCTCGGGGCTGAGGGTTTGTACCAGTAGCTATGTGTTTTATCTCTCTCTCTCTCTCGTGTTCTTGATTTGGCACGATCTTGATGTATCACGAGCTTTGTTAATATAGTTGGATCATATGGTGTTTCTTCCCTCTCTATCCTTGTTGTGATGAATCGAATATTTTCTTTTTGAGGTTTCGTTATTGTCGGATTGAATATTTCAGATTTGAGAACACTTGATGTATGTCTTGCATATGAAATTATGAATACCCGTGGTGACAATGGGATATTATATTGATTCACTTGATGTATGTTTTGGCACTCAACTCGCAGATTCCCGAGGTGACATTGGGGTAATCTATGCATAGGGGTTGATGCATGTTTTCATTATCTTTTCTCCGATAGAAACTTTGGGGTGCTCCTTGAAGTTCTTTGTGTGGATTGAATATTATGATTATGAAGTTGTTTGATGCATATCGTATAATCAACTCACGGATACTTGTGGTGATATTGGAGTATCTAGGTGACATTAGAGTTGGTTGATGTGTATCATATGGTGTTATTTTAGTACGAACTCTAGGGCTGTTCGTGACACTTATAGGAATAGCTCAATAGATCGATCGGAAAGGATAACTTTGAGGTGGTTTCGTACCCTACAAACAATTTCTATCTTATGTCCTCCGCTAATAGGAACTTGGGAGTGATTCTTTATCGCACGTTGAGGGATGATTATATGATCCAATTATGTTAGCATTGTTGAGAGATTGCACTAGTGAAAGTATGAACCCTAGGCCTTGCTTCTAAACATTGCAATACCGTTTATGCTCACTTTTGTTACTTACTACCTTGCTGTTTTTTATTGTTCGCACAACAAAAACCTATATCTACTATCCATACTACACTTGTATCACCATCTCTTCGCCGAACTAGTGCACCTATACAATTTACCATTGTATTGGGTGTGTTGGGGACACAAGAGACTCTTTGTTATTTGGTTGCAGGGTTGTTTGAGAGAGACCATCTTCATCCTACGCCTCCCACGGATTGATAAACCTTAGGTCATCCACTTGAGGGAAAATTGCTACTGTCCTACAAAACTCTGCGCTTGGAGGCCCAACACGAGTCTACAAGAATAAGTTGTGTAGTAGACATCAAGCTCTTTTCTGGCGCCATTGCCGGGGAGGTGAGTGCTTGAAGGTATATCTTTAGATCTTGCAATCGAATCTTTTAGTTTCTTATTTTATCACTAGTTTGGTTTATAAAAGAAAACTACAAAAAAAATTTGGAATTGAGGTTGCCTCATATTATTCATCTTTATAATGTCTTTCTTGAAAATGATGGAGCGGAAAATTGTGCTCAATTGATAGAAGAAGAATTCAATAAAAATGTTTGGCATAAAATCTTTGAATGGTGAGCATGATTGCAACGTTGTTAGTATGAATTCTATGAATATCCATGATGCTAATGATATGCAAAGCCACAAGCTTGGGGATGCTATGTTTGATGAAGATGATATTTTTAGTCCCCCAAGTTTTGATGTGCAAATTTGTTATGATGATTGCATGCCTCCTATTTATGATGATTATATTGATGAAAGTGGATTTGGAGAGGTCATGAATTTATTTAGTGATGATTCCACTATTTTGGAAGAAGTTTCAATTGATTATGACAACAAAGTTGCTATCTATGATGATTATGGTGATGACATGTATGCTGTAAAGAATAATTATAAATATGAAACTTGTCATCATGATTTTAATTTTCAATTTGGTTATGCCAATCAAGTATCTCATGATAGTTATTTTGTTGAGTTTGCTCCCACTATTATGAATGAGAAGAAAATTGCTTATGTGGAGAGTAATAAAAATTCTATGCTTGTAGGTCATGAAAAGAATGCTTTATGTGATAGTTATATTGTTGAATTTCTTCATGATGCTACTGAAAATTATTATGAGAGAGGATCATATGCTTGTAGGTGTTGCAATAATATCAAGTTTTCTCTCTTTGTGTTGAAAGTTTCAAAGTTATACTTGTTTTGCCTTCCTATGCTAGTTGATTCTTGCTCCCATAAATTGTTTGCTCACAAAATCCCTATGCATAGGAAGTGGGTTAGGCTTAAATGTGCTTGTCATATGATTCATGATGCTCTCTTTGTGTTTCAATTCTTTACTTTTATGCGAGCATCATTGAAATCATCATGCCTAGCTAAAAAGGCATTAAAGAAAGCGCTTGTTGGGAGACAACCCAACATTTACCCCTACTGTTTTTTTTGTGTTCACATGATTAATATACTGTAGTAATCATGTTTTATATGTTTTCTTTCAATAAAGTGCCAAGTAAAGCCTTTGGGATAGTGTGGATGCTTGTTGATTTGATTCTGTGCAAAAACAGAAACTTTTGCGTCCAGTGCTGGAATTTCTATTCTGTACTGGAGTGTGAAAAAATTCTGAAATTTTTACACAGTATTGGGTTACAAATTCTTTACGTTGTCCTAATTTTTGAGAATTTTTGGAGGTACAGAAGTATGGTTTTTAAATCACTTCCTACACGCTATTCTGTTTTTGACAGATTCTGTTTTCGATTCATAGTTTGCTTGTTTTAGTGTTTCCATAGCTTATATTGAGTAATATAAATTGTGGAAATGATAGAATATAGTAGTAATTATGTGAGAACAATTATGAATCTTGTCTTGACAGTACCTAAGTGGATGATTTATTTTTATCATACTAACCTATCTCACAAGTTCCGTTAAGTTTTGTGTGATTGAAGTTTTCAAGTTTTGGGTGAGATATCGATATGAGGAGAATAAGGAGTGGCAAGACCCTAAGCTTGGGGATGCCCAAGGCACCCCAAGGTAATATTCAAGGAAGACTCAAGCGTCTAAGCTTGGGGATGCCCCGGAAGGCATCCCCTCTTTCGTCTTCAACATTATCGGTAACCTTACTTGGAGCTATATTTTTATTCGTCACATAATATGAGTTTTGCTTGGAGCGTCATTTTCTTCTGTTGATATTTTCTTGCTGCTATCAATAATCATGTTTTGTATCTTTTAGTTCAATAAAATGCCAATTATAGCCTTTACCTTGCCCAGTTTGCAAGTTCATGTGTTGCTGTTTGAAAACAGAAAGTTTTCTGTTATGTCCAGAATATTCCTGAATAGTCAGTAACATGATAACAATCTGAAATTTTTACACAGTAAGCATGCATGAGTTCTCTACACGTGGTAATTTTTCAGAATTTTTGGAGTTAGGGAAGTATGAATTCTTATTCACTCTTTACAGATTGTTCTGTTTTGGCAGATTGCTATTATAGTTGCATTGTTTGCATATGTTTGCTTGTTTAATGATTCTATTTAAGGATAGGAGTATTAAATATGCAGAGGCATTTAGTATGCAATGTTTAATTATAATTTTTGTGATTTGCTACAGTAGAGAATGTTAAGGTTTTGAGTTGATTTATACTAACTTATCTCATGAGTTCTTGTTGAGTTTTGTGTGGATGAAGTATTTAAGATTTAGGAGAAGCCATGATATGAGAGGAATTAAGGAGACACAAGAGCTCAAGCTTGGGGATGCCCAAGGCATCCCAAATTAATATTTCAAGAAGTCTCAAGCAACTAAGCTTGGGGATGCCCCGGTTGGCATCCCACCTTTCTTCATCAACACCTATCGGTTAGCCTAAGTTTTTACTTCTTCACATGATATGTGCTACTCTTGGAGTGTCCTTTTATTTTCATTTTTTTTGCTGTTTTAATAAAATTATCAAGATCTGAAATCTTTATTTGGAGAGAGTCTTCACATAGCTACTTAATTACTTAACTACTCATTTGATCTTCACTTATATCTTTTTGGAGTAGTTTTTCATTTACTCTTGTGCTTTACTTATATCCTATGAGTAAATTGTTGAATGAATTGAATATCAGAAAGTTGAAATTTATATGCTTCATATGCTTGTCCCGTGGGGAGTAGTGACTTCACATAAAAGAAGTATAAGTGGTAAAATTTATTGAAAGTTAACAAACATAGCATTGGTCACTTGAACAATTCATGAAAGAATTTTGAAGGAAGAGAAATTTCACATATAAATATACTATCGTGGACATCTTCTATTATTGTGAGCCCCATTAATTATTTTCAAGCTTGATCAAGTAGTTGACGTTGGACAAGGAAGACAACGTAATGAGTTATGTTTGTTTATATTCACATAGAAGTTATATTGTCATGGATCTTCTAACATGTGGTGCTTGCTTAGGATCTTTTGCTAGCCAAAAATTCGTACTAAGTAGAGATACTACTTGTGCATCCAAAAACCCTTAAACCCAGTTTCTTGCCATGAGTGTCCACTATATCTACCTATGGATTGAATAAGATCCTTCAAGTAAGTTGTCATCGGTGCAAAAAGCAATAAAAATTGCTCCTAAAATATGTATGATCTTTTATTGCAAGGGAAAATAAGCGTTGTACGAACTTGTGATGGCAAAGAAATAAAAGCGACGGACTGCATAATAAAGGTTGCTATCACAAGGGGCAATATAACGTGACGTTCCTTCGCATTAAGGGCTTGTGCATCCAACAATAAAAAGCGCATGACAACCTGTGCTTCCCTCTGCGAAGGGCCTATCTTTTACTTTTCTGTATTTACTTTTCTGTATTTACTTTTATGTAAGAGTCATTAATGTTCATCCCTATTCCGCTCTATTTATTCTTTAGTTGGCAAGCATTATGTGGTAGGGAAAGATCCAGGCACATATATCCAGTTGAATATAGATGATCATGAGTTATTATTGTTGACATTATCCCTGAGATAAATAAGTTGGGAGTTGAAACACTAAGCCCCTATCTTCCTATGTGTTTGACTGAAACGGTTTGTTCTAAAAATATGCTTTGAGTGTCAGCAATCATGGAAGACTGAAAGATGGTTGAGTATGTGGAATTTGCTAGATCAAAGCTCTTACATAGACCCTTCCTGAAAATAAGATGAATTGCAATTGTTTGATGACTGAGAACATAGTTTGTTAGTTTTCAAGAAAGTTTATGGCCTATACTTTAAACATGTGAATAGCTTGCTACTTGATCATGAGAAGTTTTATGAGATGAGCTACTGATTATGATATATATTGATGCTAGAAAAGGTGATTGAAATTATCATTGATCAAACTTATGCACTATGCTAGCATTCACACTTCATAAATTATTTCTTTTATCATTTACCTACTTGAGGACGAGCAGGAATTAAGCTTGGGGATGCTGATACGTCTCCAACGTATCTATAATTTATGAAGTATTCATGCCATGTTTATTATAGTTTTGTTTGATTTTGGTGCACTTTTATATGGTTTTTATATGATTTTTATGGACTAACATATTGACCTAGTGCCCAGTGCCAGTTGCTGTTTTCTGCTTGTTTTTGGTTTTCCAGAAAATCTATATCAAATGAAGTCCAAATGCAGCGAAACTTTTTAACGATTTTTTCTGGAACATAAGAGACACTAGAAGGTTCGGGAGGAGGCCAGAAGACCCACAGGGGCCCCACGAGCCACCAGGGCGCGCCACCCCCCAGGCGCGCCCTGGTGCCTCATGGGCCCCCTGTGGCACCTCTTTGCGTGATTCCAACGCTGAAAAATCATATATATTCAGAAACCCCCGAAAGTTAACCTAGATGAGTTTTTACGCCGCCGCAAGCCTCTGTACCTCCACGATCTCATCTACAGCCCTTTTTCGGCACCCTGCCGGAGGGGGGAAAGCATCACCGGAGGCCATCTTCATCATCCCGGCGGTCTCCATGACGGGGATGGAGTAGTTCACCCTCGGGACTGAGGGTTTGTACCAGTAGCTATGTGTTTTATCTCTCTCTCTCTCTCTCTCTCTCTCTCTCTCTCTCTCTCTCTCTCTTTCTCTCTCGTGTTCTTGATTTGGCACGGTCTTGATGTATCGCGAGCTTTGTTAATATAGTTGGATCATATGGTGTTTCTTCCCTCTCTATCCTTGTTGTGATGAATCGAATCTTTACCCTTTGAGGTTTCGTTATTGTCGGATTGAATATTTCAGATTTGAGAACACTTGATGTATGTCTTGCATATGAATACCCATGGTGACAATGGGGTATTATATTGATTCACTTGATGTATGTTTTGGCACTCAACTCGCGGATTCCCGAGGTGACATTGGGGTAATCTATGCATAGGGGTTGATGCACGTTTTCATTATCTTTTCTCCGATAGAAACTTTGGGGGTGCTCCTTGAAGTTCTTTGTGTGGATTGAATATTATGATTATGAAGTTGTTTGATGCATATCGTATAATCAACTCACGGATACTTGTGGTGACATTGGAGTATCTATGTGACATTAGAGTTGGTTGATGTGTATCATATGGTGTTATTTTAGTACGAACTCTAGGGCTGTTCATGACACTTATAGGAATAGCTCAATAGATCGATCGGAAAGGATAACTTTGAGGTGGTTTCATACCCTACAAACAATTTCTATCTTATGTTCTCCACTAATAGGAACTTGGGAGTGATTCTTTATCGCACATTGAGGGATGATTATATGATCCAATTATGTTAGCATTGTTGAGAGATTGCACTAGTGAAAGTATGAACCCTAGGCCTTGCTTCTAAACATTGCAATACCGTTTATGCTCACTTTTGTTACTTGCTACCTTGCTGTTTTTTATTGTTCACACTACAAAAATGTATATCTACTATCCATACTACACTTGTATCACCATCTCTTCGCCGAACTAGTGCACCTATACAATTTACCATTGTATTGGGTGTGTTGGGGACACAAGAGACTCTTTGTTATTTGGTTGCAGGGTTGTTTGAGAGAGACCATCTTCATCCTACGCCTCCCACGGATTGATAAACCTTAGGTCATCCACTTGAGGGAAAATTGGTACAGTCCTACAAAACTCTGCGCTTGGAGGCCCAACACGAGTCTACAAGAATAAGTTGTGTAGTAGACATCAGGCGGCATGTTCATCGTCGGCCGATTAACCATTCAGGCTGCGGAGGCAAAGCTGGAGGCTAGAAAGGCGGAGCTGGAGCTTCATTTCATGGTGCTCACGCCCGGACAAACGCCATCGATCATTTAGATTAGGTTTAGAGTCGGGTTTAGTTAAAATATGTTCGAAATGTAATGAATTTCGTCCGGTTTATATGAAATCCAGCCGGTTTCCATGAATTTTGTCCGGTTTGTTCAAATCTTGTTTCAATTGTGTGCGGGTAGTGTTGGATGGCTGGCTCCTGCATCCGTGTTCACGGACTGGCCCCCCCATGTCCGCGGACGGATGCGGGAGGAAATATGGGGGTCAGTGTTGGAGATGCCCTATGGTTGAGAAAATTTATGTGTTTACCAATTCTCTGTTTTACGCATGCATTCTTATCATATGTCTATTTTTATCCTCTTCTTGCCTTTTTAGAATACTGCGAACTAAAGGAGACCTATGACGTATCGTAGGGAGATTGTAAATGAAGAAGAGCTCGTCATGGGTAGGGCATTGACAATGTATAGAGGCCGAGCTGCCTCTAACCTGGGCCCTACATCCAGTCTCCAAGCATATAATAATGCCTTGGCGTCTGTAGCATCTCATGTTGCATCCAAAGATGGGTCCCACAAAGAATAAATAACCCTAATATCTCAAATCATCCCAAATCTTCCTCGTCCTCTCACCAAAGAGTATCATTCAACGTTATAGGCTGACAGGTAGCCACATTTGAGTCTCCTAAGCATCAAAGGCAGTCTCCCAGGCCTAGCATTAATGGCAATGTTTAAATCCTAGAGGATGGGATCTACAGTGCATAGGGACCGCCTTTAGCAGACCTCTAGGATCTAGAGGTTGTCTTAGAGGCAGAAAAATACCACATTGTGGTTGCTCGACTCCAAAGAAGATTGGGGTGGGGGTTGGGGTGGATGGTTAGGCTTAACTTTGGCCTTTAGAGTTTGCCTTATAAGGAAAAGAACACTACATAAGCCAAAAGCCAAATTTAAGACTAATCAAACACTCCCGAGTGGGGCTCCGGCTATTGGATGGTTGAACCTGCGGTTGTTGTTTCACGATTTTTTTAGCCGCAGTCGGCTCCAAAAGCACAAATGACCATTTTACCCCCACCAAAATTGTCATCTACCACTTCTTTCTACATTCCTCGGGGCGACTAGTATGCGATCAGCACATCAGGTGAGATCGTGCGATCCAGCTACCTGGGTCATTGGATTAAGATCCCACAGTATAGATCCAGAAGGTGGAGATGTGCTGGACATTTTGCATGAACATCCTCATCATATGGAAATATTGTAGGCTAAAGTCCGCTCAAATCCCACCCTAAACCTATCCTCTCTCTCTCTCCAGGACCAGTGCACCGCCAAGTGCACCACTACAAGACCACACCCCTCTTCACCCCGATGTGTTCCACTGAAATTGCTGAGTCAATGCACGCCACCTCTGTCTCCAGCTACCCGCATGCCCATCATCACTAGAGCTGCCGCCTCCATCTGCTCTGGGTGTAGGAGCACTCGATCCAACCCGTCACTTGACGCTGACAACATGGAGCGCGCAAATCCAAGGTTTACCATGATCGCATTAGTCGGCATCCTTGGATAGAGCTAACGAGGGCAGGTGCATCCACACTCATTGTCGTCACGCTCATAGACAATAGTGGCACTAGCACGACCGGTCATCATGGGTGATCTGCTCACTTGATTGTACATCAACGTTTTGTTGCTTCTGCATCTTTGTCACGGATAACCCTATGTTGATCAGTGGCATGTTCTTTTGAACTTGTTTCCTTCTTTGTTTGGTTAATTTGTGTGATACTCAGTTTTGGAGCATTTCTTTGAGTTGAGTTTTTGATTAAATAAAAGTTTTGTAGTAATCATGATCATAAATCAATCCGTCAATTGTGCATTGTTGTTGGTTGTGAACAACTCTCCGTCATTTGCACAAAGTAATTCCTTTGTTCTGTTGTTGATACTATATGACCTTATTTCACTCCATTTGTTCTTGAATCTCGGACATTGTTAATCCGACTACTGATTAGAAAGTTGACGGAAGTTTGTTATTATTTCAATACACTTACTTATGGAATTTTAAATGTTTATTTTTTGCAAGAATTTACAATGTTTCTTGGTAGCATGAACATGTCCAGTTCAATCGGTAATCACCAAAAAGTTTGTTTTGTGATCTCGCAAAGTTTGTTTTGTGATCTCGCTTACCGAATATACTCAAGCAATGCAAATAATGGGAACTACAAATACTTTCATTTGTTGGTGGAAGTACTTTCGTATGATATTTTAGTTTTTTTGCGGGGATATCGTATTTAGTTGACTATACAATCTCTTTTTAATGGTAATAGTTTTGCACACAAAGTATATTTGTATTCTTAGGTAATTAGATTAATATAGAAGTATAATAATTTTAGTAATTTTACCATTTATATTGTATGGATATATTAATTTTTCTACACACATCATTTGCTTTCCTCATTCTAACAAGCAAGTGAAAGAGTACAAAAGTACTAAACTATCAAAATTTAGGGGCTCCAGTGCAAGATGTACCATCAAACTCCGACGTGCTTGATATGTACCATGAGATCTTCATCCAATGGCTCATGTAGCTGGATTGTATGATTTCACCTCATGTACGGATCACATGCTAATCAGAACATAGGAATTCTGTCAACTTTGGTGGGAATTAGGAAACATACAAGGATCCTAATAAACATGGTCAACTTGAAGTCAAAGCACATCACATGTATAGTTAGAATGTTTTTATGCCACTAAGCATTTTAGACTTGTTCTTCGTGCATATAAATTTGAAGAAGAGGTTGAAATAGATGTTAGAGTTCCTATGTTGTTTCCTTTGCAACTGAGATGAAAGAAAAAATTCCTCCATTTTCCTTTGCCCAATTCCTTTGAACCAAAAGGCATGAATAGTAGCATCATAGGGAAATGTCATATTCCTACTTTTTTCCTCCACTTTTCCTTTGACACCAAAGGAGTCCTTAGTCGCTTTTGTTTCTTGTGCTTCCTAATTCCGGATGGCCACCCGCCATTGGTGTCGTACATGATATGCTAAAGAAGCATAACATGGTGAGGTTGGGGTCCTCGGCGAGGCTAGCAATAATGAGCCGGGTATCACTGTCTCGTTCTTATTCGATCTACCCAAGGGGGCTCATTGTGCCAGGAAATCCCTAGCTCTCTCTTTGTTGGTTGCGTGAAATCTACATTGTTACCAAAACATCAAGCGGCACACTGAGTACCATACTGTCTCCTTGAACAGCCTCCTCATGATAATGCCCTTGGCGTGCAAGGTTGTCTAGCTCACCAATGTCGCCATCAGCAACATCGGGCATGTCGCGGTCAATTTGGATCCAGTGTCATCCTAACACAGTGTTGGCCCATGCCTAGGAGCTTAAGCTCGAAGATCCTAGCAAGGGAGTGGACATGTCATTGGTGGAGAGCGGGAACTCGCGGGCAAGCTTGCCGCCGATCTGGCCCTAGTTCTTCACTTGGCACAACATCCACATATCGCTTCGGAGTGCGACGCCGACTCCCCCCCCCCCCCACGCCTACATGAACAGATGGTCGAAGGCTAATGCCTGATCCGAGGAGTGTTGTAGGAAAGGTTCAACTGATGAACATGACATATGAAACTAAAAACTAACAAAGTAGTCAAGAATCTTACTTAGAGAAGGGTTTTGCTAATGCTTTCTGCCGCACTGCTCACTAAGCTCTTGCTTGCATTCCCTAGCTCACCAACCTCAACCTCTGATCCATGGCCAACCCCTGTTGTCAGCACTTGCTGATTGGCTCCACCAACAAGCTTGCGTACTACATCCCGTGCAACATTGAGCTTAGTTGTCACCTTATGATCCGAGGAGTCCATCCCAACAAGTGCCCCACCAATAAATATAGGGTTAATTGGATAAATGCCACTCCATTTTTGGCGATTCCGAAAAATGCCACTCCAATTTCCAAACTTCGAAAAATGCCACTCCAATTCTCGCGTACTTCTGTCGATGCCATTCCGGCCATTTGAGCTCGTTTTTTATACAAAAACGCTCACATATACTTCCCATATTTTCTCTTGGACAGAAATGCCCCTGCATCCATCTGGTTAACACGCACCAGTCCAGCTCGTGCGTATCTTCATCCTCTCATTCCTCTCCCCGTTTCCCCTCCTCTCTCACCAAGAACCCTAACCGCCGCGGCAGCAGCCGCGCTGTTGCTGTTGCTCCACATCCCGGCCGCGCCCCTGCTGCTACACATCCCCGGCCACGACCCTGCTGCTACTTCTAATTGCCGGGCAGGAGCTCCAGCCGGCGCCGCCCCCACCAGCAAGCGAGCATGGCGGCGGTGACCATGCTTGAGGCAACTTGAATCGCATCCCCCAGCACCTATGCCGAAGATTTGAAGCTCCCCCACTGCAATGTCATCCTCGGCCCTGAAATCTCAGTAAGTTTGAAGAAAATTTGCTCAAGTTCCAATGATTTGTGGCCCGTGTGTTTAGTTCTTCTCCAATCGTTGATGTTTGATTACCCATATGATTTTGGTAGGTGCAGTGGCAGCAATGTTTAATTTACAAATTGTCGTGGAGGCTTTTTTCTGTACAAGTCCCGAGGGTAGGAAGAATTATGTTAAGGGAAGGACTCTGATATGGACCGTAGACATAGAAAAGTTCAGCATTGATGCATTAACACGGCAGATAGCTATAGAGTTGAACATTGGCAGTAATCAATTGGTGGCACTTTCGTATTTTGACAAAGTGTTGGGTGAAGATGTCAGGCTGTTGCATGATGAGCAGCAGTACATGATGTTTGATATGTATGCAACCGAGCTGAAAGTGACACTTAGTGTGGTAGTGGTGGATGTAAATGGATCTGGTGTACTCAATGGTGGAGCCAAAATTGTAGATTTTGTTCCTATTAATGTTGTGGCTACTGATGATCCATTGGTCATGGGCACTCAAAATTGTGCAAATATAATCCAGCCGAATGATGCACAAGCTTACCACCAGACCAACACTACTAATTGTCCAACTACGCCAACTCAGCCTGCACCACCTCCGATAGTTGAGAGTGTCACATCAGAGGTTGGCAGTACAAGCCAGCCTAATGTGCCACATGCTGACCAACAACAAGAACTTCAAAATCCTTCCACTGATCCATTTGATAACGAGGAGGAGTATGTTGGAGTTGATGATGAACATACAGTAGGTGTTAGCATTCCTGAACCTGCCGTAGTGCAAGCACCGGCTACAACACCTGATGAGAAAGCTGAAGACGAGTAGGCCGAAGATGATATGAATATCTCTGATGTTAAGCATCTTATCCAGCAGGAGGAAGAGGTTACTGACATGCCTATTCAGTACAATGTGGCAACCGATCCTTATAATGCTGACATTAAAGTGGGGGCTCTTTTTCCTGACATTGTAACCTCTAGAAAAGCAATAAGACATCATGCTGTGGTAAAAGACTTTGAGCTAGCTAAAGTAAGGACTGCTACTTGTAGACTGCGTTGGTATTTCCCCGAAGAGGAGAGGATGATGCAGTATAGTAGAGATAAGTATTTCCCTCAATTAAGAACCAAGGTTATCAATCCAGTAGGAGAACCAAGCAAAATCCCGTTAAACGCACCTGCACACAAAAAAGCAAACACTTGCACCCAACGCAAATAAGAGGGTTGTCAATCCTCTTAGCGGTTATTTGCAAGGATTAATTCTAATAGTGATAGATAGATAAACTAAAATACTAAATAAAATAAAAGTAAATAAATTGCAGCAAAGTATTTTTGATTTTAATATATGATAAAATTAGACCCGGGGGCCATAGTTTTCACTAAATGCTTCTCTCCCGAACACATAGCATACGGTGGGTAAACAAATTACTGTTGGGCAATTGATAGAAAAGCAAATAATTATGACGGATTGATGGCAATGATCATGTATATAGGCATCACGTCCGAGACAAGTAGACCGACTCATGCCTGCATCTACTACTATTACTCCACCCATCGACCGCTATCCAGCATGCATCTAGGGTATTAAGTATGAAACAGAGTAACGCCTTAAGCAAGATGACATGATGTAGACAAAGTAAACTCAAGCAATATGATTAAACCCCATCTTTTTAACCTTAATGGCAACAATATAAATACATGTCATGTCCCTTTCTGTCACTGGGATTGAGCACCGCAAGATTGAACCCATCACAAAGCACCTCTCCCATTGCAAGATAAACCAATCTAGTTGGCCAAACCAAATTGATAGATCGGAGAGAAATACAAAGCTATAATAATCATGCATAAAAGAGTTCAGAGAAGACTCAAATATTTCTCATGAATAATCTGATCATAAACTCACAATTCATCGGATCCCAACAAACACACCGCAAAAGAAGATTACATCGGATAGAACTCCAAGAACATCGAGGAGAACATGGTATTGAAGATCAAAGAGAGAGAAGAAGCCATCTAGCTACTAGCTATGGACCCGTAGGTCTGTGGTAAACTACTCACACATCATCGGAAGGGCAGCAAGGTTGATGAAGAAGCCCTCCGTGATCGATTCCCCCTCCTGCAGAGTACCGGAAAAGGCCTCCAGATGGGATCACGGAAGAACAGAGGCTTGCAGCGGCGGAAATGTTTTCCCTTCTGTCTCTCTGGTATATTGGGAATATTTGGGAATTTATAGCGCTGGAATTCGGTCAGGAGGGGCTACCAGGGGCCCACAAGCCTGGGGGCGCGCTTACCCCCTGGGCGCGCCCTCCAGGCTTGTCGCCTCCTCGTGGCTCTTCTGGTCTTCTCCCGAAGCTTCGTGGGTCTCTTCTGGTCCAGGAAAAATTAATCCAAAGTTTTTTTTTCTCATTTGGACTCTTTTTGATAATGATTTTCTGAAAAGACAAAAACAAGCAAAAAAAACAGCAACTGGCACTGGGCACTGGGTTAATAGGTTAGTCCAAAAAAATGATATATAATGGCATATAAAACATCCAAGATTGATACTATAATAGCATGGAACAATCAAAAATTATAGATACGTTGGAGACGTATCAAGCATCCCCAAGCTTAATTCCTGCTCGTCCTCGAGTAGGTAAATGATAAAAACAGATTTTTTGATGTGGAATGCTACCTATCATGTTTCATCATGTAATCTCTCTCTTACGGTATGAATAATAAGATCCGAATGATTCAAAGCAATAGTCTATAGTTTGACATAAAGACATCAATACTCAGGCATACTAATAAACAAACATGTCTTTCAAAATAAAAATGCTAAAGAAAGTTATCCCTACAAAATCATATAATCCTGTCATGCTCCATCTTCTTAACACAAAATATTTATCATGCACTACACCGATGACAAGCCAAGCAATTGGTTCATACTTTTTAACGCGCTTCAGCCTTTTCAACCCCCACCCAATACATGAGCGCAAGCCATGGATATAGCACTATGGGTGGAATAGAGTGTGGTGGTAGAGATTAATAAGGGGAAGTCAAAAATAAGAAGATAGTCTCACATCAACGAGGCTAATCAACGGGCTATGGAGATGCCCATCAATCGATGTAAATGCGAGGAGTAGGGATTGCCATGCAACGGATGCACTAAGAGCTATAAGTGTATGAAAGCTCAACATGAAAACTAAGTGGGTGTGCATTGATGTCTACTACACAACTTTATTCTTGTAGACGTTGTTGGGCCTACAAGTGCAGAGTTTTGTAGGACAGTAGCAAATTCCCCTCAAGTGGATGACCTAAGGTTTATCAATCCGTGGGAGGCGTAGGATGAAGATGGTCTCTCTCAAACAACCCTGCAATCAAATACAAGAAATCTCTTGTGTCCCCAACACACCCTATACAATGGTAAATTGTATAGGTGCACTAGTTCGGCGAAGAGATGGTGATACAAGTGTAGTATGGATAGTAGATATAGGTTTTTGAAATCTGAAAATATAAAAATAGCAAGGTAGCAAGTGATAAAAGTGAGCACAAACGATATTACAGTGCTTGAAAACAAGGCCTAGGGTTCATACTTTCACTAGTGCAATCTCTCAACAATGCTAACATAATTGAATCATATAACAATCCGTCAACGTGGGATAAAGAATCACTCCAAAGTTCCTATTAGCGGAGAACATAAGATAGAAATTGTTGTAGGGTACGAAACCACCTCAAAGTTATCCTTTCCGTTCAATCTATTGAGCCATCCCTATAAGTGTCACAAACAGCCCTAGAGTTCGTACTAAAATAACACCATATGATACGCATCAACCAACTCTAATGTCACCTAGATACTCCAATGTCACCACAAGTATCCGTGAGTTGATTATTTGATATGCATCAAACAACTTCAGATTCATAATATTCAATCCACACAAAGAACTTCAAAGAGCACCCCAAAGTTTCTTATCGGAGAAAAGATAATGAAAACGTGCAACCAACCCCTATGCCTAGATCACTCCAAGGTCACGGGAATCCGCAAGTTGATTAACAAAACATACATCAAGTGACTCAATAGACTACCCCATTGTCACCACGAGTATCCACATGCAAGACATACATCAAGTGTTCTCAAATCTGAAATATTCAATCTGACAATAATGAAACCTCAAAGGGAAAAGACTCAATTCATCACAAGAAGATAGAGAGGGAAGAAACACCATATGATCCAACTATATTAACAAAGCTCACGGTACATCAAGATCGTGCCAAATCAAGAACATGAGAGAGAGATAGAGAGATCAAACACATAGCTACTGGTACATACCCTCAGCCCCGAGGGTGAACTACTCCCTCCTTGTCATGGAGACTGCCGGGATGATGAAGATGGCGTCCGGTGATGATTTCCCCCTCCGACAGAGTGCCGGAACAGGGCTTCAGATGAGATCACTTCGGTACAGAGGCTTGCGGCGGCGGCATGGAAGTTCTAGGTTTCTTTCTAGGGTTTTTGGTATTTATAGGAATTTTTGGCGTTGGTTTCACGTCAAGGGGGCCCACGAGGGAGCGACAAGCCTGCTCCGCGCGCCTGATACGTCCATTTTGCATCATGTTTTGCTACTGTTGTTTATAGTGTTTTTGATCAATATAACACTTTGTGGAGCAATTCTAATGCCTTTTCTCTCTTAATATGCAAGATTTACACAAGGAGGGAGATTGCCGGCAGCTAGAATTCTGGACCTGAAAAAGCTATGTCAGAGATACCTATTCTGCACATCTCCAAATAAGCTGAAATTTTGTGGAGATTTATTTTGGAATAAATAAAAAATACTGGAAGCAAGAAGTACCAGAGGGGGCCACCCAGGTGCCCACGAGGCACCAGGGCGCGCCACCCCCCAGGCGCGCCCTGGTACCTCGTGGGGCCCCTGGCCAGCCTCCCCCATTTTCTGGTATATAAGTCCATTTGCCCTAGAAAAAATATAGAGAAGACTTTTGGGATGGTGTGCCGCCGTCTCGAGGTGGAACTTGGGCAGGAGCACTTTTGCTCTCCGGCGGAGAGATTCTGCCGGGGAAACTTCCCTCCGGGAGGGGGAAATCGTCGCCATCGACATCACTAGCGATCCTCTCATCGTGGGAGGACTAATCTTCATCAACATCTTCACCAGCACCATCTCATCTCAAACCCTAGTTCATCTCTTGTATTCAATCTTTGCCTCAAAACCTCAGATTGGTACCTGTGGGTTGCTAGTAGTGTTTATTACATCTTGTAGTTGATGCTAGTTGGTTTATTTGGTGGAAGATTATATGTTCAGATCTATTATGCTATTCAATACCCCTCTGATCTTGGACATGATTATGATTTGTGAGTAGTTACTTTTGTTCTTGAGGACATGGGAGAAGTCTTGTCATAAGTAATCATGTGAATTTGGTATTCGTTCGATATTTTGATGATATGTATGTTGTTGATTCTCTTAGTGGTGTCGTGTGAACGTCGACTACATGACACTTCACCATCTTTGGGCCTAAGGGAATGCATTGTGGAGTAGTAATTAGATGATGGGTTGCTAGAGTGACAGAAGCTTAAACCCTAGTTTATGCGCTATTCCGTAAGGGGCTGATTTGGATCCATATGTTTAATGCTATAGTTAGAGTTATCTTAATTCTTCTTTCATAGTTGCGGATGCTTGCGAGAGGGGGTAATCATAAGTGGGAGACTTGTTCAAGTAAGAACAGCACCCAAGCACCGGTCCACCCACATATCAAATTATCAAAGTAGCGAACGCGAATCAAACAAACATGATGAAAGTGACTAGATGAAATTCCCACGTGTCCTCGAGAACGCTTTATTTACTATAAGAGATCGTTCCGGCTTGTCCTTCGCTATAAAAAGGATTGGGCCACCTTGCTGCACTCTTTGTTACTATTGCTACTTGTCACTTGTTACAAATTATCTTGCTATCAAACTACTCGTTACCGATAATTTCAGTGCTTGCAGAAAATACCTTGCTGAAAACCGCTTGTCATTTCCTTCTGCTCCTCGTTGGGTTCGACACTCTTACTTATCGAAAGGACTACAATTGATCCCCTATACTTGTGGGTCATCAAAACTCTTTTCTGGGGCCGTTGCCGGGGAGTGAAGCACCTTTGGTGAGTGGAATTTGGTAAGGAAATATTTATATTACGTGCTGAAATTTACTGTCACTTTTCACTATGGAAAGTAATCCTTTGAGGGGTTTGTTCGGGGTATCTTCACCTCAACCGGAAACACAAATAGTTGCTCCTCAACCTACTGCACCTACTGAAAATATTTATTATGAGATTCCTCCTTGTATGGTAGAGAAACTGCTAGCTAATCCTTATGCAGGAGATGGAACAGTACATCCTGATATGCACTTAATCTATGTGGATGAAATTTGTGGATTGTTTAAGCTTGCAGGTTTATCCGGAGATGGAGTTAAGAAAAAAGTATTCCCTTTATCTATGGAGGGAAAGGCATTGATGTGGTATAGGCTATGTGATGATACTGATACATGGGACTGGAACCGATTGAAACTAGAATTTCATCAGAAATTTTATCCTATGCATTTGGTTCATTGTGATCGGAATTATATATATAACTTTTGGCCTCGTGAAGGAGAAAGCATCGCTCAAGCTTGGGGGAGGCTTAAGTACATGATGTACACATGCCCCAATCATGAGCTCTCGAAAGAAATTATCTTACATAATTTTTATGCTCGGCTTTCTCATGATAATCAAACTATGCTCGATTCTTCTTCGACTGGCTCCTTTATGAAGAAAACTATTGAATTCAGATGGGATCTTCTGGAAAGAATTAAACGCAACTCTGAAGATTGGGAACTCGACAAAGGTAATGAGTCAGGTATAATACTTGAGTTCGATTGTGTTAAATCTTTTATGGCCACCGATGCTTTTCATAAGTTTAGCACTAAATATGGACTTGACTCTGAGATAGTAGCTTCCTTTTGTGAATCATTTGCTACTCATGTTGATATCCCTAAGGAGAAGTGGTTTAAATATCATCCCCCTGTTAAAGAAAAGATTGAGGAACCCATTAGTGTTAAAGAAGAAACAATTGTTTGCCATGCTGATCCAGTTGTGCCTACTACTTATATTGCGAAACAACCTTTTCCTGTTAGGATTAAGGAACATGCTAAAGCTTCAACTGTGGTTAACAAAAGTAACATTAGAGCACCTAGACCCTCTGAACAAATTAAAGTTGAACCTGATGTTGCTATGGTTAAAGATCTCTTAGTCGATAATATAGATGGGCATGTTATTTACTTTTGTGATGAGGCTGCTAGAATTGCTAAACCTGTTAGAAATGAACGAGATATGTTAGACAAGAACAAGCCCATAGTTAGCATGCCTGTTATTTCTGTTAAGATTGGAGATCATTGCTATCATGGTTTGTGTGATATGGGTGCTAGTGTGAGTGCTATCCCGTTTACCTTATATCTAGAAATTATGCATGATATTGCACCTGTTGAGATTGAGGATATTGATGTTACTATTAAGCTTGCAAACAGAGATACCATTACACCACTTGGGATCGTTAGAGATGTTGAAGTCTTGTGTGGAAAGATAAAATACCCTACTGATTTTCTAGTCCTCGGTTCTCCGCAAGATGATTTTTGTCCCATTATATTTGGTAGACCTTTCTTGAACACTATTAATGCCAAGATTGATTGCGCTAAAGAAACTGTTAGTGTTAATTTTGGTGGTATGTCTCATGAGTTTAATTTCTCCAAGTTTCTTAGACAACCTCATGATAAGGAATTGCCTAGTAAAGATGAAATTATTGGTCATGCTTCTATTGCCGTACCTCCTATTGATCCGTTAGAACAATATTTGCTGGATCGTGAAAATGATATGCATATGAATGAAAGAAATGAAATAGATAAGATGCTCTTTGATCAACCACCTATCCTTAAACACAATTTGCCTGTTGAAACTCTTGGAGGCCCTCCTCCACCTAAGGGTGATCCTGTATTTGAATTGAAGCAATTGCCTGATACATTGAAATATGCTTACCTTGATGAAAAGAAGATATATCCTGTTATTATTAGTGCTAACCTTTTAGCGCATGAAGAAAAGAGATTACTAAAAACTTTGAGGAAGCACCGAGCTGCTATTGGATATACTCTTGATGATCTTAAGGGCATTAGTCCCACTCTATGTCAGCACAAAATTAATATGGAGCCTGATGCTAAACCAGTTGTCGATCACCAACGACGATTAAATCCTAAGATGAAGGAGGTGGTAAGAACTGAAATATTAAAGCTTCTAGAAGCAGGTATAATCTATCCCATAGCTGACAGTAGATGGGTAAGTCCTGTTCATTATGTCCCTAAGAAAGGAGGTATTACCGTTGTTCCTAATGATAAAAATGAACTCATTCCACAAAGAATTGTAACTGGTTATAGGATAGTAATTGATTTTAGTAAATTAAACAAAGCTACTAGAAAATATCATTACCCCTTACCTTTTATTGATCAAATGTTAGAAAGATTGTCTAAGCATACACACTTTTGTTTCCTGGATGGTTATTCTGGTTTTTCTCAAATACCCGTATCACAACCCGATCAAGAGAAAACCACCTTTACTTGTCCTTTTGGAACTTATGCTTATAGACGTATGCCTTTTGGTTTATGCAATGCACCTGCTACCTTTCAAAGATGTATGACTGCTATATTCTCTGACTTTTGTGAAAAGATTGTTGAGGTGTTCATGGATGATTTCTCCGTTTACAGAACTTCTTGTGATGATTTCTTAAGCAACCTTGATCGAGTTTTGCAGAGATGTGAATAAACTAATCTTGTCTTGAATTGGGAGAAGTGCCACTTTATGGTGAATGAAGGCATTGTCTTGGGGCATAAAATTTCTGAAAGAGGTATTGAAGTTAATAAAGCTAAGGTTGATGCTATTGAGAAAATGCCATGTCCTAAAGATATTAAAGGTATAAGAAGTTTCCTAGGTCATGCTGGTTTCTATAGGAGATTTATTAAAGACTTCTCTAAAATTTCTAGGCCTCTTACCAATCTTTTGCAAAAAGATGTACCATTTGTTTTTGACGATGATTGTCTAGAAGCCTTTGAAACACTTAAGAAAGCCTTAACCACTGCACCTATTGTTCAACCACCTGATTGGAACTTGCCTTTTGAAATTATGTGTGATGCTAGTGATTATGCTGTTGGTGTTGTTCTAGGACAGAGAGTTGATAAGAAATTAAATGTTATCCATTATGCTAGTAAAACTCTAGACAGTGCCCAAAGAAATTATGCTACTACTGAGAAAGAATTTCTAGCAGCTGTGTTTGCATGTGATAAATTCAGATCTTATATAGTTGATTCTAAAGTAACTGTTCACACCGATCATGCTGCTATTAAATATCTTATGGAAAAGAAAGATGCTAAACCTAGACTCATTAGGTGGGTTTTATTGCTACAAGAATTTGACTTGCATATTACTGATAGAAAGGGAGCTGAGAATCCCGTTGCAGATAATTTGTCTAGAATGGAAAATGTTCTTGATGACCCACTTCCTATTAATGATGATTTTCCTGATGAACAATTAGCTGTCATAAATGCTTCTCATAATACTCCATGGTATGCGGACTATGCTAATTATATTATTGCTAAATTTATACCACCTAGTTTCACATACCAACAAAAGAAAAGTTCTTCTTTGATTTAAGACATTACTTCTGGGATGACCCACATCTTTATAAAGAAGGAGTAGATGGTATTATTAGGTGTTGTATACCTGAGCATGAATAGGAACAAGTCCTACGGAAGTGTCATTCCGAGGCTTACGGAGGACACCATGCGGGAGACAGAACTGCACACAAGGTATTACAATCTGGTTTTTATTGGCCTACTCTTTTCAAGGATGCTCATAAGTTTCTCCTATCTTGTGATGAATGTCAAAGAATTGGTAATGTTGGTAGACGTCAAGAAATGCCTATGAATTATTCACTTGCTGTTGAGCCATTTGATGTTTGGGGATTTGATTATATGGGACCTTTTCCTAAATCCAACGGGTATACACATATTTTAGTTGCTGTTGATTACGTTACTAAGTGGGTAGAAGCTATTCCAACTAGTAGTGCTGATCATAACACTTCTATTAAAATGCTTAAAGAAGTTATTTTCCCAAGGTTCGGAGTCCCTAGATATTTAATGACTGATGGTGGTTCACATTTTATTCATGGTGCATTCCGTAAATTGCTTGCTAAATATGATGTCAACCATAGAATTGCATCTCCCTATCCCCCTCAAACTAGTGGTCAAGTTGAATTGAGCAATAGAGAAATAAAATTAATTTTGCAAAAAACCGTCAATAGATCTAGAAAGAATTGGTCTAAGAAACTTGACGATGCATTATGGGCATATAGAACTGCTTATAAAAATCCTATGGGTATGTCTCCTTATAAAATGGTTTATGGAAAAGCATGTCATTTACCTCTTGAGTTAGAACATAAAGCATATTGGGCAATTAAAGAACTAAATTATGATTTTAAACTTGCTGGTGAAAAGAGGTTATGTGATATTAGCTCATTAGATGAATGGAGAACCCAAGCTTATGATGGCATGATAGAAGAATTCAAAAACAGGAATTTAAAGTAGGTGAGCAAGTTCTATTGTACAATTCTCGTTTGAGATTCTTTGCAGGAAAACTTCTCTCTAAATGGGAAGGACCGTATATCATCGAAGAAGTTTATCGCTCCGGAACCATCACAATAAACAACTTCGAATGCACTAATCCAAGAGTGGTGAATGGGCAAAGAATTAAGCACTATATTTTAGGTACCCCCATTAATGTTGAAACTAATATTATTGAAACAATTACACCGGAGGAATACATAAGTGAGACCTTCTGGAACACTCCAGAACCCTGAAAAGGAAGAGGTACGTGATACGGTAAGTAAACCGACTCCAAAAATTCCATAAAAATACTTTCTGTCAGTTTTGGAATATTAGAAAAAAATACAAAATAAGAAATAGCCGAGGGGACCCACCTGGTGCCCACGAGGCACCAGGGCGCGTCACCCCCCCAGGCGTGCCCTGGTGGCTCGTGGGCCCCACGTGAGCCTTCCCGACTCCGTTTTCTCCAGGATTACTTGTTTTGCAAGATAAAAAATCTTTATATATACTCCCGAACGTTTTGACCACCGTATCGCAAAAATCTCCTTTGTTCTTGTTTCGTGCTATTTTTCTGACAGATCTAGATCGCTATGGCTCCACCAAGCTCTTCCGAGGACAAGTTCTACGAGAAGGTCATCAACCCCTACCTACCGGAGGTGATAAAACACCCTCAAGCCATTGAGATGCGTGAGGGGGTGCTTCACATCCGGGATGTTCAAGGATCCAAGAAGACCGGGAGCGTGGAGTCCAGGCTCGAAGCGGTGGAGCAGGAGATCTTCAAGTGCCAAGGGATGGTGGAACGTGGACTCAGCGCCAACCACTCCATGATCACGGAATTCACCTGTAATCACAAGGTGGAGGGCCAATCGATGGGGGACAACATCTTCAAGCTTAATGAACGAATCGCCTATCTCCAAGGATAAATCTATGATCTTCAAAACCAAAATTTTGAGTATGAGGCAAGATTCAAAGGTATGAGTTTAGCTGCAAGTTTCAGGACTCCGGAGACTCGTTCATCTTTTTATGATGGGGAACCTATGTCATGGAAGCTGGAGGATAAGCCCATCACTTCATCACCACCACCATCACCGAAGAAGGAGACTTGAGTACATGGGTATGGGCACTCCCCTTGGCTTGTGCCAAGCTTAGGGGAGGTCCTCCGGTATCGTATCACCATCACTTTTATTATCTTTACCTATTTTTAGTTCGATCCTTAGTTATTTCGTGATCTAGTTGAATAAAAGTTTAGTATGATCTATTTTCGAGTGTTAGCTTCGTGATCTATCTATCTATGCAATCGAGTTGAGAGTTATATAATAAAGAGTAGTTTGAGTTTTTGCTTCTTTACTTTCATGTTTCAATTCTAGCAATGAAAATAATGAAAAAGATCATAGGCTAATCTTATGGAAAGTAATGACATTACATAAAGAAAAGTATAAGTGGTAAAATTTATTGGAAGTTAACAAACATAGCATTAGTCAATGATGCAATTCATGAAAGAATTAATAGGGAAGAGAAGATTCACATGCAAATATACTATCTTGGACATCTTTTATGATTGTGAGCCCCCATTAAGTATTTTATGTCAAATTGTTGACGTTCGACAAGGAAGACAACGTAATGAATTATGTTTGTTCATATTCACATAGAAGTTATATTGTTATAGATCCTGCAACATGTGGTGCTTGCCCAATATCTTTGCTAGCCAAAAATCCGCACCAAGTAGAGATACTACTTGTGCATCCAAAACCCTTAAACCCAGTTTCATGTCATGAGAGTCCACTATATCTACCTATGGATTGAATAAGATCCTTCAAGTAAGTTGTCATCGGTGCAAAAAACAATAAAAATTGCCTCTAAATATGTCTGAACTTTTATTGTAAGAGAAATAAGCTTTGTACAAACTTATGATGGTAAAGAAATAAAAGCGACAGACTGCATAATAAAGGTTGCTATCATAAGGGGCAATATAAAGTGACGTTCCTTTGCATTAAGAGCTCCTGCATCCAACAACAAAAAGTGCATGACAACCTCTGCTTCCCTCTGCGAAGGGCCTGTCCTTTACTTTTATGTATCTACTTTTTATGCAAGAGTGAATAGTGTTCTCCTCTATTTCCTTTTTATTTTTCTCTTTTGCAAGCATCATGTGGTGGGGAAAGATCTAGGCACATATATCCAGTTGGATATGAGTGATCATGAGTTATTATTGTTGACATCACCCTTGAGGTGAATAAGTTGGGAGGCGAAATCACAAGCCCCTATCTTTCTATGTGTGTGGCTGAAACTTTTTGCTCCATATATATGTCGTGAGTGTTAGCAATCATAGAAGACTAAATGATGTATGAGTATGCGGACTTGCTGAAAAGCTCCTACATGAGACCCTTCCTGAAAATATGATGAATTGCAATTGCATTGTTGACTGAGAACATAGTTTGTTAGTTTTCAAGAAAGTTTATGCCTTGTACTCCATTGCTGTGATGAATTGTTACTTGCTCATGAGAAGCTTATGATAATAAATATTGCTGTTATAATAATGATCATGATGCTACTATGTCCGTATTTTGTTTTTATCGACACCTCTCTTTCTAAACATGTGGACATGATTATCGATATCGGCTTTCACTTGAGGACAAGCGAGGTCTAAGCTTGGGGGAGTTGATACGTCCATTTTGCATCATGTTTTGCTACTGTTATTTATAGTGTTTTTGATCAATATAACACTTTGTGGAGCAATTCTAATGCCTTTTCTCTCTTAATATGCAAGATTTACACAAGGAGGGAGATTGCCGGCAGCTGGAATTCTGGACCTGAAAAAGCTATGTCAGAGATACCTATTCTGCACATCTCCAAATGAGCTGAAATTTTGTGGAGATTTATTTTGGAATAAATAAAAAAATACTAGAAGCAAGAAGTACCAGAGGGGGCCACCCAGGTGCCCACGAGGCACCAAGGCGCGCCACCCCCCAGGCGCGCCCTGGTACCTCGTGGGGCCCCTCGCCAGCCTCTGGCCCCCATTTTCTGGTATATAAGTCCATTTGCCCTAGAAAAAATATAGAGAAGACTTTCGGGATGGTGCGCCGCCGTCTCGAGGTGGAACTTGGGCAGGAGCACTTTTGCTCTCCGGCGGAGAGATTCTGCCGGGGAAACTTCCCTCCGGGAGGGGGAAATCGTCGCCATCGGCATCACCAGTGATCCTCTCATCGTGGGAGGACTAATCTTCATCAACATCTTCACCAGCACCATCTCATCTCAAACCCTAGTTCATCTCTTGTATTCAATCTTTGCCTCAAAACCTCAGATTGGTACCTGTGGGTTGCTAGTAGTGTTGATTACATCTTGTAGTTGATGGTAGTTGGTTTATTTGGTGGAAGATTATATGTTCAGATCTATTATGCTATTCAATACCCCTCTGATCTTTGACATGATTATGATTTGTGAGTAGTTACTTTTGTTCTTGAGGACATGGGAGAAGTCTTGTCATAAGTAATCATGTGAATTTGGTATTCGTTCGATATTTTGATGATATTTATGTTGTTGATTCCCTTAGTGGTGTCGTGTGAACGTCGACTACATGACACTTCACCATCTTTGGGCCTAAGGGAATGCATTGTGGAGTAGTAATTAGATGATGGGTTGCTAGAGTGACAGAAGCTTAAACCCTAGTTTATGCGCTATTCCGTAAGGGGCTGATTTGGATCCATATGTTTAATGCTATGGTTAGAGTTATCTTAATTCTTCTTTCATAGTTGCGGATGCTTGCAAGAGGGGGTAATCATAAGTGGGAGGTGTCGGTACCAAAACTGGCAGATCTCGGGTAGGGGATCCGAACTATGGGTCTAGGAATCAATGGTTAACAGTGGGCGTAGAGATAGTGATTTACCCAGGTTCGGGCCCTCTCGTGGAGGTAATACCCTACCTCCTGCTTGATTGTATTGATGAGATTGTACGAAGGTTACAGAGTTGATCTACCTCGAGATCGATTGGGCTAAACCCTAGGCAGTTATGATATAATGATCCTCTACGGACTAGGCCTTCTGGTTTATATAGACACCAGGAGGTCCTAGGGTTACACATGGTCGGTTACCATCAGGGGATAAACATTCCGGTCACGCCACTTATTCCTTGGAGGAGACGCCAAGTCTTCGGAGGTTTCCTTCTGATACACGGGGTCGCCCACAATCCGGCCTTCCATCGTCGAGTAGAGAGCGGCCCACCAGTCCGGCCCATGAGAGATAGGCCGGCGGCCCGGGTACCCCCTAGTCCAGGACACCCTCAGTAGCCCCCGAACTAGTCTTCGAAGCCGAGGTAGGTGCCGAACATCATCGGCTTTGTAGACCAGTTCCCTTTCTTCTGTGACGCCGATAACAAGCCTGTATCACTCCGAATTGTATTCTCAAGCGTTGCCCGGTCGTATATGCGCCGAGCTATACCTCGGTAACGAAGTATAATAATAACTTAGCCCCGAAGGCTAGCCGGTTTGGTGTGAACAGTGTCCTCATCTGACAACTTTTACGAAGGGTCACACCTTGCCACGACCGCGAGTTGGTTTATGAAAAACTCGATTCGCGGTTCGAGGCAGTTTTTATTGGCACGTCCCATCGATATGGAGATCGTGTCCTGTTTTCAAGGGATATGATCAATAATCCGCCTCATCCCACGCGCGCATAATGGCACGGTTACATGGGGAAATGGCGAGGACTGCGGCGCAGTAAAGGTACCGTGGGTTTTACAGCCCATAAAAGGGGCACAGTCCTTGTTCCTTTCGCACGCTCTCATTTCCCCCCTTCGCCATTGCCTTCCCCATCTCTTGAGCTCCAGCGCCCAGATCCGTTTTCCCTTCCAAGAACCCTTCCATCCACCCGCCCAATTCAGCAATGGCGGGTTCCGGATCTAAGGGCAAGTTGGAGGCCTCTAGCGTTATCAATGACGCCATCTTGGAGTTGAAGAGCGCGGGCTACCTCCCGGCCAACGTCGCCCACCGTGCTCCGGAGGCGGGCCAGGCCATCCCCACGCCGCAGCAGGGCGAGAGAGTGGTGTTCGTGCCCCACTTCATCCAGGGTTTGGGTTTCATGTTCTTCTACGGGCTCGACTTCCACGACCTCGCGCCGAACTCCTTCCTCCACATCTCGGCCTTCATCATCGTCTGCGAGGCCTTTCTCCGGGTCCGGCCACACTTTGGTCTGTGGCTGAAGATCTTCAACGTTAAGCCAAAGATAGTAAATGACCAGCAGTCGGACTGTGTGTGTGGGGGGGGGGGTGATGGTCAGCAAGCTTCCACGAGTGGAGTGGCCAGACGGTACCTTCATCGAGACCGTCAAAATCTGGCAAAAGGAATGGTTCTACATCACAAAGCCGAGGAGCGCGGACTGGGAGGCGATTCCGGCCTTCCGATCCGGACCCCCCACAAGGCTAGTCTGATGGACCAAGAAGGGCCTCGACTGGGGGTCGAATAAGGAGGTGGCGCTGCTGCAGAGCCAGATCTCCAAGATGATAGAGAAGGGCGTCAAGTTGGTCAACATGATCCAGATCATGCTCGTCCGCCGAATCCTCCCTTCCCAAGATAGGGCTTCCCCCATGTGGGCCTACAAGCCCGAAGACCCGGCCACCGTGCGCAGCTTCTTCCGCACCTCCCACTCCCAACTATGGAAGGTGCTGTTCAAGCCACAGAAGGAGTGGCCAGCCGTCAAGGAGGACATCGGCCTCGACGCCGCAAACCCCCCACGGGAGGTATGACTAATTTTACTCTTATTTCTGAACTGTTCCCTTTCGATAAGGTACTTAGCTGTTTCACTTCCCGTCCGCAGAACTGGCTGAAGAAGGCCCAGCGAATCGACAGTCCGGCGCCGCTACCCGAGGGACCCAGGACGACCCTACTGACGGCCATGTTGGCCGTGGAGCCATACGAGGTGCCGGAGAGGAAGGAGAAGAAGGACCTGAAGAGCGAGGCCACAGAGGGCCTCCACTCCCGAGGACCCCCGGGTGCTAGATCCGGGGACACCAATGCTCCCTCCGCGCAAGAGGAGGAGAAGGAGCAGGGAGAGGACGGGGAGGAAGACGATTCCTCCCGAACAGGGAAAAGGGCGGCGTCCGAGGACGCCGAGGAGGAGCCGCCTCAACCCGCTCCCAAAAGGCCATGCAAGGCCAAGGTAGCCTTATTCGGCGATAGCTCGGCTTCTGCCGAGGACTCTGAGCCCTCCGAAGAGGTTCCTCGGAGGATTCCCAGGGCCAAGCCACAGGCTCAAAGGTATGCGTTCTAGTAACCGCTTGATCGCCCTTAGCCGAACTAAGCGTGATATTGATTATGTTTCCGTTTGTAATTTCGTAGCCCGCTGCGCGATCTCCCCACCGACCGAATCTCGGAGGGGGATTCTCCACCGGCGGCGCTAGCGGAGAGCGGGACCGAATCCCACGCTTCGCCTCCCCCAATAGTCAAGGAGGCCGAGGAGGTCCTATCGAGGAGGACCCCTCCCGTGCTGCACACAGGGGGAGGGGGCGACACCATCATGGCCGAGGTGAACACCTCGGTCGCCAAAGACTAGGAGGGGAGGGCCCCTCTGGTGAACGAAGAGGAGTTGCCTGGACAGGCCGAGCTCTCTCCGAGGACGACTCCGGAGACGTCAAGGCGTCGAGAGGCCGGCGCCCCGGGCTTGGAGAGGGAAAGAGCCGAAGCGCCGCCGCCACCCCCGCCTGCCCCATAGCGGGCGTCAACAGGGTGGCCAGAGGAGATGGAGGATGCTCTAACCAGCTCCTCTATCGCCGAAGAGCACCGTGCCCTTATGGGCGCGGTGTTGCAAAGTCTTCGGTCCGTGGATAACGGACTGAAGGAGGCCTTTAGAGGCCTTCTTACCGGCTTCAAGGTGAGCGAAGTAATGCTTTTCCCTTAGAAAAATTCTTTTGTGTAAATGTATAGCCTCATACACAGTAGCCCCCGAGACCCTGACTGGCTTGGGTAAAGCCTGTCAGAGGATCGAAAATCAATATCCCGGATACTAACGTGTGTATAATAATGCACAAGCCTCATCTTCGGCCGCAGCCGCCAACGCTGAAGAGTTGGCCGAGCTGAATCGGAAGCTGAAGGGCTCCGAAGATGACCTGAGCCTGGTAAACAAGAGGTTCGACGAGGCGCAAGGTAAGTCCGAGCTGTAATATTGGATACAGCCGTCGTTTTGTAAGTAGCTTTCGAAGTATCCTAACGGAGTTAACCGATTCTACCGCAGCTGCCGCCATAGAGGTGGAAAACCTGAAGGCTGCGCTAAGGACAGCTCAGCTGGAAGCGGCGGCGCAGAGGTCGGCGGCCGAGAAAGCGGCCGCCGAACTGGCTGTGGAGTGGACCACGAGCCAGAAGCACGATGCCAGGGTGCTGGAAGTGCAGCAAGAGCTCGGGGATGCCGTCACCAAGTGTGAGGCCCTCGAGCAGAAGAGTAAGGAGTAGGCCGCCGAGCTAGCCTCAATGGCGGCAGTGGCCAAGGAAGCACGTACAGAGGCGCGCGGCTGCCAAGAGGAGCTCCGCCAAGTCAGGCTCATTGCGGACGGTAAGCCGTACTTGCTGCAAAGTATCTTTGGAGGTAACAGGTTCACGTTGCTGACGCGAGTATGGCGTTCCCCAGGCGCCTTTGCGGATCTCCCGAAGAGTGCGGCTAATGCGGCGAGGTTCTTCGCCACCCAGGAGGGTCGGGCCGAACAGAGGTTGTTCTGGGCGCAATTTCAAGCGCCCGAACACCCTCCCCTTCTCAACAACCAAATGAAGCAGTTGATGGAGCTGCATCGGATGGCGGAGCCGGTGATGAAGGATCTCTGCGTCAAGCTATGGCCGACGGAGCCGCTACTGAGCAGCTACTTCGGTCTAGTACAGAGGCTGTACGACGCCGCTCCCCGGATCGATGTCTGGAAGCGCTCCACATGCATCGAGGGGGCTCAGATGGCCTTCGGTAGAACAATGGTACATTGGCCGAAGATAAAGCCAGCCGAGATGGCCAGCGGACCTCCGCCGTCAGGGAAAGAGCATAGGCGCCCCGAGCAGTACTTTCCCATCGTGATGGATGGTGCTCGGGCAGTAGAGGCCCAATGCTCAAAAGATGTAATATATGAGTAAAGTAGGTTTCCTTTGGATCTGAGGAGTTAAAAACCTTTTGTTGTACGCAGAATGCACTGAGTTGGCTATGTAATGTCTGCTATGTTAATTTTGACTCCCTTGCGGCCGTTTCTTAACTGAAAGTTACCAGTCGTCGGCTTCAGCCCCCAGTGCAGATACTGCCCGGGGTGTTTCCTCGTTACATCTTAACCCTTAGCCGACGTCTCGGTGTCCGGAGGCGGTTGTATGTACTGAAAACAAGGCAATCAGACTATGCGGTTTTAGTGCTTTCACTTAGCCATAGGAGCTTGACTGTGGGGGCTGGTGACTAGCCCCCAGTGTTTGTGATATTCCGACGAGCCGCGGTTGACACCATCATCACATGGTTCCCGTAACAGAGAACCCTTCGTTTAACACGGACTAACCTCCAACGATTTTTGGTTTGACACGAGTCATCGGATCGCCGACTAGTTCTCGCTTATTGTGACAGTCAGTTTTCGGCTTTCTCCACCGAGGTACTTAACCAGGCGAGTCAGAAGTACAATCGCAGTGGTTCTCCCTTTATCCTCTTAGTCGAACAGCGCAGAACGTAAGAGGGTAAACACAGGAGCCTGGCAACCCAACTATTGACCAAAGACGCAATTCGGAACTGATTCATATAGTGCAATATCCATGACGCCGAGCACATAAAATAAAAATAGGTGCTGGGATAAGGTTTGAGGCAAGACTTATGTACGAGCCCCCGGTCTATAAGCCGGTTAAAAAAGGATGTATCGTAATAGTTTACTTCGGCCTGAAAAACGGAAAGGAATATGCATCGTGAATGAATGCACAATTACCAGCGAAAAATTGGTCTTTATTTCCTTTCAATATGCGACATCCAACCGTACGATCCGGATTGCCGAAGTAACTTTGAGAGATAATTTTTGAAGAAACAAATACATTAGAGGAAAGGTTTACACAGGGCCTTCATGAGTGGTTTGACGTCCCTACTATGCCCTGCTGCACGTCTGCGCCTTTGCTCTTTTAAGAAGCTTCCGTGTGAGCAAAGCTGTCGACCGTGTGTTCGGCGAAAGTAGTAATGTTCGGCGGACGAGCCCTTGGGAAAGGGTTTTGAGAAGTCGCCGTGGTATATCAGCTTGACGCTGCTCAGGCCCTAGATGGTGCCCGTTGTCGACGTTGATTTTGAAGAAATCTGTTGGCCGTTGCTCGGTCGAACCGAGCTCTCGGCCTTTGTTTCATGTGTCCCCACAACTGCCCATGGAATTTTGAGCGCGAAATTGTGCACTCGAGGTACATATTTCGCGACTAGGTGGGCCGTGCTGTGGGGCGCGTATCCCTATTTGTGGTGAGCATGGGAGTGTTCCGGGACCGAGGCTGTAGCTCGGGAGCGTTTGCGTGCGTCCAGTGTCTTAGCAGTGGACTGGGCCTGCGACGCCTCTTCGGCGGCTTGGACTTCGGCAGCTAGAGCCGCACTGTGTTCCTCTGTTCGGAGCGAGTGCTCGGTATTACCGTTGATGGTGATAACGCCCTTTGGTCCTGGCATCTTGAGCTTCAGGTACGCATAGTGCGGGACGGCGTTGAAGTGGGCGAATGCAGTCCGTCCGAGGAGTGCGTGATAACCACTGCGGAAAGGGACGATATCGAAGATCAAGTCCTCGCCGCGGAAGTTATCGGGCGAGCCGAAGACTACTTCCAAAGTCACGAATCCCGAGCAGCGTGCCTCGACACCTGGGATTACACCTTTAAAGGTGGTGTTACTGGGTTTGATCCTTGACGGGTCGATCCCCATTTTCCTCACAGTATCTGAGTAAAGCAGGTTGAGACTGCTACCCCCATCCATAAGGACTCTGGTGAGGTGAAATCCGTCCACAATGGGGTCGAGCACCAGACCCGCCGTTCCTCCATGGCGTATACTAGTCGGATGGTCTCGACGGTCGAAAGTGATCGGGCAAGCCGACCACGGGTTGAATTTCGGGGCTACCGACTCTAAGGCATAGACATCCCGAAGTGCGCGTTTCTGCTCCTTCTTCGGTATATGCATGATGTAGATCATGTTCACGGTTTTAACCTCTGGAGGGAACTGTTTTTGGCCTCCATTGTTAGGCCCGCGAGGTTCGTCGTCATCCTCGCTGCGGGGGCCCTTGCCCTGTTCTTCGGTCGTAGCCTTGTCGGCCTGTTTGATTACCCAACAGTTACGGTTGGTGTGGTTAGCGGGCTTGTCTGGGGTGCCGTGAATCTGGCAGGGCCCATCCAATATTCTGTCCAGCGCAGACGGGCCATCCCGGTTCCCTTTAGAGGGTTTCTTCCGCGGTCCCGATTTCGAGCCGCTGAATCCAGCGTTTACTGCTGCGTCATCAGCTTCACCGCCGTTGTTGGAGTGCCGGCGCTTATTGTTTCTGTTGCGCCGAGGTTTCCCGTTTCCGTCCCGGGTTTCTGAAGTTCCGGGGTCTTCGGGGTTGTTGCTTCGACGAGCTAACCAGCTATCCTCGCCCGCGCAAAAGCGGGTCATTAAGGAGGTAAGGGCTGACATTGTTCTCGGCTTGTCCTGGCCGAGCTGGCGGGTGAGCCACTCGTCCCGGATACTGTGTTTGAATGCCGCAATTGCTTCGGCATCCGGACAGTCGACGATCTGGTTCTTTTTGGTCAAGAACCGATTCCAGAATTGCCGGGCTGACTCTCCGGGCTGCTGAATGACATGGCTCAGGTCGTCGGCGTCCGGTGGCCGGACATATGTGCCCTGAAAGTTAGCTCGGAATGCATCCTCGAGCTCTTCCCAGCTCCCGATGGAGTTTTCAGGTTGGCTGTTCAACCAGTGCCTTGCTGGTCCCTTGAGTTTCAATGGTAAGTACTTAATGGCATGGAGGTCATCTCCTCGGGCCATATGAACGTGGAGAAGAAAATCTTCAATCCACACGGCTGGGTCGGTTGTCCCATCGTAGGACTCTATATTGACGGGTTTAAACCCTTCGGGGAACTGATGCTGCATCACTTTGTCGGTGAAACACATTGGGTGTGCGGCGCCCCTAGCCCGGGCCACATCGCGCCGGAGATCGGTTGTCATCCGGGCACGGTGCTGCTCCCGAGCTCTGTCGTTCCTATCGCGCCAGGCTTGGTATCCGCCCCGTCCAGCGGGCGCGTATCCCGTGGATCCATAGATGGATCTGGACTGGATCCCTCGGGCGTTCAGGTCATGGCGCAGATCGTATCGGTCATCTAGTTGAACCGGGTCTTTGCCTGCTCGGCGAGGAGGCGCGGGTGGGTATTCGGCTTCCTTGGCCGCCCTATCCCGTCCTCGAGGGGCGACAGGTGGGAGTTCGGCTTCCACGGCCGGCCTATACCATCCTCGAGGGGGTGCGGGTGGGAGTTCGGTTTCAGCAGCCGGTCTATCCCATCCTCGAGGGGGGCGATCGGGCTGGTTTGCGTAAGTTCGTCTGGGAGGCATGGGCTCAAGGGCCCCATCCTCAAATTCTGGGAGTAGGCGACGCCGTGGGTAACTCTTGTATTGACCCTGACGTTGATCGTGAAGGCCTTCTTCGGCAGCTAAGACCATCGTCCATCTGTCATTGAGCATATCTTGTTCGGCTTTTAACTGTTGTTGCTTCTTCTTCAAGCTTCGGGCAGTGGCGATGAGCTGCCGTTTGAATTTCTCTTGCTCTAGGGGATCCTCTGGGACAATGAAGTCTTCGGTTCCGAGGCTTTCCTCCTCTTCGGACGGAGGGAGGTAATTACTGTCCTCGGAATCCTCGATGTCCTTGGGGTCACCCTGGTCCTCGTGGTCACCCTGGTCCTCGTGCCCTTCAGGGGTATCACGGCGCTGCTCGGGGTGTTGTTGCCGAGCTCCTCCAAGTTGTCCGGAGTCTCGTTATCCCCGGTGCCGTTCGTGTCTGTGTGATCTTCCTTGCCCTTTCCCTGCCCTCTGGCTCGCCGTCGTCGGCATCTGGGCGGTTCTTCGGTGGGACCGTCGCCGTCCTTGGGGGTATCGACCATGTAAATGTCATAGGTGGAGGTGGCGGTCCACTTTCCGGTGTTGGAAGTGGCAAGGGAAGGAGCCGTATAGGGCGGGACGTCGATATCCTCGTCCATGTCGTCAGCCTCCTCGGAGGCGTAGTCCAACATGTCGGTTAAGTCTTCGACAGTGGCTACCAAGTGGGTGGTGGGTGGGACGCAAAATTCCCCGCGGCTGGCGTCCTGTCCGACCTGCTCCTGGTCCGAGAACGAGCCATCCATGATATTCATCTTCTGGATCCGGTCTAGCATCTCGGTTAAAATCGAGAGGTCCACCAGATCTATGCTCGGGCTGCCATCGAGTTGAGCTCCGGCGCGCCGATAATGGGAGTGTGTTTGGCCAAGGGTGGCCCTTGGTTTTCCGGCGCCGGGGTCGGATCTAAACTCAAGGTCAGATCCGAACTGAGGCCCGCCCCGGGGACGGGGACGGGGAAGGAATCCGAGGTCAAGGCCTCAGGATTGGTTGGTTCCTCGGGTGCAGCCAAGAACCCAGTGAAGACTAGATCGCCTCGAGCATCGGCGACATACTCAAGGCCGCCAAACCTGATCTCCTGCTCGGGGGCGAAGCTGCCGACCTGGTCAAGGTGACCGGTCGGATCGGCGTGCAGCACAATGCTGCCGAACGCGAAGAGCTGTCTGGGGACGAAGATGTCCCCGCTGCGGATTCCATCGCTGAAGAGAAGGGCTGTCCGCGGACGAAGATGTCCCCGCTGCAGATTGCATCGCGGAAGAGCTGTCCGGGGAAGATGAGCCATTGATCCTTGGCGACCGACGATGGAACTCTCAATGAAAGCACCAATGTCGGTACCAAAACCGGCAGATCTCGGGTAGGGGATCCGAACTATGGGTCTAGGAATCAATGGTTAACAGTGGGCGTAGAGATAGTGATTTACCCAGGTTCGGGCCCTCTCGAGGAGGTAATACCCTACGTCCTGCTTGATTGTATTGATGATATTGTACGAAGGTTACAGAGTTGATCTACCTCGAGATCGACTGGGCTAAACCCTAGGCAGTTATGATATGATGATCCTCTACGGACTAGGCCTTCTGGTTTATATAGACACCAGGAGGTCCTAGGGTTACACATGGTCGGTTACCATCAGGGGATAAACATGCCGGTCACGCCACTTATTCCTTGGAGGAGACGCCAAGTCTTCGGAGGTTTCCTTCTGATACACGGGGTCGCCCACAATCCGGCCTTCCATCATCGAGTAGAGAGCGGCCCACCAGTCCGGCCCATGAGAGATAGGCCGGCGGCCCGGGTACCCCCTAGTCTAGGACACCCTCAGGAGGCTTGTTCAAGTAAGAACAGCACCCAAGCACCGGTCCACCCACATATCAAATTATCAAAGTAGCGAACGCGAATCAAACAAACATGATGAAAGTGACTAGATGAAATTCCCATGTGTCCTCGAGAACGCTTTACTTACTATAAGAGATCGTTTCGGCTTGTCCTTTGCTATAAAAAGGATTGGGCCACCTTGCTGCACTCTTTGTTACTATTGCTACTTGTCACTTGTTACAAATTATCTTGCTATCAAACTACTCGTTACCGATAATTTCAGTGCTTGCAGAAAATACCTTGCTGAAAACCGCTTGTCATTTCCTTCTGCTCCTCGTTGGGTTCGACACTCTTACTTATCGAAAGGACTATGATTGATCCTCTATACTTGTGGGTCATCAGCGCCCTGGGGGGAGGGCGCCCCCCCAGGCTTGTCGCTTCCTCATGAGGCTTCTGGTCCTTCCTCCAAGCTTCGGGGGTCTCTTTTGGTCCATAAAAAATCACCGTAAATTTTCAGCCCATTCCGAGAACTTTTATTTCTGCACAAAAAACAACACCACGGTAGTTCTGCTGAAAATAGCGTCAGTCCAGGTTAGTTCCACTCAACTCATACCAAAACCATATAAAATTGTTGTAAACATGGCATGAATACTTCATAAATTATAGATACGTTGGAGACGTAGCATGCATCCTATTTGCTTGCTCATGAAGACCTCAGGCATTTGAGGAAGCCCATCATCGGAATATACAAGCCAAGTTCTATAATGAAAAATTCCCACTAGTATATGAAAGTGACAAAATAGGAGACTCTCTATATGAAAAATATGGTGCTACTTTGAAGCACAAGTATGGCAAAGGATAGTAACATTGCCCCTTCTCTCTTTTTCTCTCATTTTTTTTTGTGTGGGCTCTTTTTGGCCTCTTTTTTATTATTATTATTCCTCACTTGGAAAATGCTCTAATAATGATGATCATCATACTTCTATTGACTTACAACTCAAATGAAAATTACAACTCAAAACTAGAACAAAAATATGACTCTATATGAATGCCTCTGGCGGTGTACCAGGATGTGCAATGATACTAGCGTAACATGTATAAAAATGATGAACGGTGGCTGAGCCACAAATACTATGTCAGCTATATGATCATGCAAAGCAATATAACAATGATGATGTGTGTGTCATAAAAACGGAACGGTGGAAGTCGCATGGCAATATATCTCGGAATGGCTATGGAAATGCCATGATTGGTAAGTATGGTGGCTGTTTTGAGGAAGATATAAGGAGGCTTATGTGTGATAGAGCGTATCATATCATGGGGTTGGATGCACCGGCAAAGTTTGCACCAACTCTCGATGTGAGAAAGGGCAATGCACGGTACCGAAGAGGCTAGCAAATTGCGGAAAGGTGAGAGTGCATATAATCCATGGACTCACATTAGTCATAAAGAACTCAAATACTTATTGCGAAAGTTTATTAGCCCTCGAAGCAAAGTACTACTAATCATGCCCCTAGGGGGATAGATTGGTAGGAAAAGACCATCGCTCGTCCCCGACCGCCACTCATAAGGTAGACAATCAAGAATAAATCAAGCTCCAACTTCTTAGCATAACGACAGATCATACGTGCATGCTTCGGGAATCACAAACCTTAACACCAATATTCTTACTAAACCACAATTATCTACTAGCACCTCCCACATATTACCATCTTAATATCGCAAAACTATTGCAAGGAATCAAACTTATCATATTCAGTGATCTACATGAAAGTTTTTATTATATCCCTCTTGAATACCTATCATATTAGGACCAAATTCATAACCCGTGCATATTACCATTGCTAATCATTAGACTCTCAAAAAGATATAAGTGAAGCATGAGAGTGCAACTATTTCTTTAAAATATAACCACCGCCGTGCTCTAAAAGATATAAGTGAAGCACTAGAGCAATTGCCTAGCTCAAAAGATATAAGTGAAGCACATAGAGTATTCTAACAAATCACGAATAATGTGTGTCCCTCTCAAAAAGGTGTGTTCAGCAAAGATGATTGTGACAAACTAAAAAGTAAACAAAAGCAAACAAACTATATCACAAGACGCTCCAAGTAAAATACATATCATGTGATAAATAAAAATATAGCTTCAAGTGAGTTACCGATAGATTGTAGACGAAAGCCCCCCAAGCTTATTCGCTTGAGTATTCCTTGAATATTACCTTGGGATGCCTTGGGCATCCCCAAGCTTAGGCTCTTGCCGCTCCTTATTCCTTTATCCATCGTAGTCTCACCCAAAACTTGAAAACTTCAGCACACAAAACTCAACAGAAACCTCGTGAGATCTGTTAGTATAACAAACAAATCTTAAACTTTAGGTACTGTTGTAAATTGATTCATATTTAATATTGGCATAATGCTACTGTACTCCAACTTCTCCATGGCTCATACCCCCCGATACGATCCATAGATTCATCAAAATAAGCAAACTATGCAACAAAAACAGAATCTGTCTAAAACAGAATAGTCTGTAAAGACCTGAATTAACGTCATACTTCTGTAACTCCTAAAATTCTGAAAAAATAGGACAACATGGGAAATTCATACGTAAATATTATGTAAAAAATTCATAGTGTTCTAATGCTCCAGTGAAAAATCAAAATCCCAGCACTGAACGCAAAAGTTTCTGTTTTCAAACAACATCAATTATACTATCATCCAAATCATCCCAAAGGCATTACTTGGCACAAACACGAATTAAAAGATAAAAACACAATCATAACAGAGACTATAATTGTGTAAACTCACAAGAATAGAAGGTAAAACGAAAATTTATTTTATTCATTGGGTTGCATCCTGATACGTCCAATTTGCATCATGATTTCCTACTAATAATTATTATGTTTTTGATCATTATTTCACTTTATGTACAATTCTTATGCCTTTTATCTCTTATTTTGCAAGATTTACATGAGGAGGGAGAATGCCGGCAGCTGGAATTCTGGACCGGAAAGGGGTGAAACAGAGATAGCTATTCTGCACAACTCCAAATGACCTGAAAATTTACGGAGAATTGTTTTGGAATATATAAAAAATACTTGCGAAAGAATCAACAGGAGGGGGCCCACCAGGAATCCACAAGCCTTGGGGGCGCGCCCTACCCCCTGGGCGCGTCCCCTGGCTTGTGGGGCCCCTGGCAGGCCTCTGGCCTCCTCCTTCTACTATATGAAGCCATTTGCCCTAGAAAAAAAATCAAAAGAAGACTTTCGGGATGAAGCACCGCCATCTCGAGGTGGAACTTGGGCAGGAGCTATTTTGCTCTCCAGCGGAGCGATTCCGCCAGGGATAGTTCCCTCCGGGAGGGGGAAATCGAAGCCATCGACATCACCAACGATCCTCTTATCGTGGGAGGACCAATCTTCATCAACATCTTCACCAGCACCATCTCATCTCAAACCCTAGTTCATCTCTTGTATTCAATCTTTAATGCTTTTTAAAACCTCAGATTGGTACCCGTGGGTTGCTAGTAGTGTTGATTACATCTTGTAGTTGATGCTAGTTGGTTTATTTGGTGGAAGATTATATGTTCAGATCCTTAATGCTTTTCAATACCCCTCTGATCTTGAACATGAATATGATTTGTGAGTAGTTACTTTTGTTCTTGAGGACATGGGAGAAGTCTTGTCATAAGTAATCATGTGGTATTCATTCGATATTTTGATGCTATGTATGTTGTGCTTCCTTTAGTGGTGTCATGTGAACGTCGACTACATGACACTTCACCATCTTTGTGTAGGAGATATGCCCCAGAGGCAATAATAAATGTTATTATTTATCCCCATGCTCCTAATTAAGTTTATGTTCCATGCTATAACTGCTATGGTCCCCGAGCCCGTATATCCATAAAGGCTGTGAGGAAAACCCATGTGCGCGTGTGGAATAATAAACGGTAAAAAGTATTCCTAGTCAAGCCTCTAAGACTGGCTCAAGTGTTGCATGATGATCACGTTTTCCTGATCATGGGCATGTCTATGCCGGCAACTTTGAGGGCACAATGTTAGAAGAACATTTGTGTTGAATCGACCCGAATTGATGTTATGCTATGAGATACATTCGTCACAAGTTAATGGTTAATAACACAGAGAAAGTTAACGTTTGCATAATTCCTTAGACCATGAGAGTATCGAGTTCCTTCATGCTTGATTCATGAACTTTGGGGTTTGTTAAACGTCATCCGTAACTGGGTGGCTATTACGGCGGCTTACGGGTTCATGGGAAAGTATGACAAGGAACTTGATAGCTCAAGATTGGGATTTGCTCCTCCGACGATGGAGAGATATTCTTTGGCCCCTCTCGGTGTTACGGTATCCATCATCATCTGGCCACACACATTGTGATTTGATCACAGGGATACCGGAACACGGGAACGAGAAAAAAGAACAAAACCGGTAACGAGGTAACTGGCATAGTGGACAAGTTGTTGATCCACGGGGATGCCGATAAATCTCACCTCGGGTGTTTGTAACATATCGCGAAGCAACAGGAATAGCACTCGACAACTGGAGGTTCACTCGAATATTTATTCGTGTGGGTATAGGGGTCAATATGGGTGTCCACGGCTCCAATGTTGATCATTGATCGGAAAGTGTTCCGGTCATGTCTATACTTCACCGAACCTATAGGGTCACACGCTTAAGGGTCATCTATCTGCTGAATACTAGACAGGGAGTCTGAGAGAAAGTCACCGGAAAAGTTTCGGAGACAACGGAAGAGTTCCGGAGAGAGAACACCGGAAGAGTTTTGGTAAAACCAAAAAGTTGTTTCGGAGTATAACATTAAGTCAAAATGGTTTCGGCACACGCCTGGAAATTCTTGGAGGGTGCCAGAATTGTTTTGGGAACTTCTGGGATTTTTCCGGAGAAAAAACCCAGAAATGTTCCGGAGCTGCCGGAACCGCTTTGGTTGCTTTTCGCTGATGAAAATCACTGATCTAGAATTGTTTCGGAATGCGTCCAATATTATTTTAGGGGGTACTAGAAATGTTCTAGGCCGACATAAATATTTTCAGATTTAACGGTCGCGGAAAAATGTTTTCATGAATAGTGAAAAGCAGTTTATGGGCTAGTTTTAATGGGGTTTTCTTCTAGAAGGAATTCCCTATTTTTGGAGAGAGGATAAGGTGGATGGAAAGGTGGTGGCCCCCCCCAAGGGGGCAGCCAATTTTGTCCATGGGCTTGGGGGGGCCCCCATGGGGCTTCCTTCCACCATTTGGTGGATAAGATCAAGTCCTCCTTATGTGGCATGGTGAAATATCCAAACCCCTTTTGGTCCTCCCGAAGGGCTGTCCGTGACACCGTCCGAGGGACTGTCCGATCGCCTCTCGAAGGGCTGTCCGAGGGGCTGACGAGGGAGTACATCCTCGTGGTTGGGAGGTTGTAAATCCTAGCTGCGGGGATCTGCACCGACGATCTACATCGACTCTACTTCCGCTGCGCTACGAGTCGGTAATGATCAGATCAAACCTTGTATGCATTTACTTAGTGATCCTGGGCATGCTCGCAGTACCGGAAATTTTTGCTTTCTATCGCGTTCCCCAACAGTGGCATCATGAGCCGTGCTATGCGTAAATGTAGGTTACGATCTAGAATACATAGAGATGTATGGGTGTTGCACAAATATATTTTGTAGTAGATAAGTTCTATTACTGAAAATTATTTGTGCGGGTAGCAGATGAAATCTATTACCCGATGTTCTTGTTGCTTCCCTGGAATTTGTGTATTTCTGATCTTGATAACGGTATGGTGGAATTTCAAAGTTCTGGCAATCCGCGATCCTGATTGATCAACGAAGTGCTAACAGTTCGTTGAATTCCACCATAGTTAAAAGAAAGATGAAATTTTCGCAAATGAAAGGGCAATGCAGATATGATCTGCATGGGGGTCATGCGTATGACGAAGTTCAGTATGGGGTTCGAGATTTTATTATCTCGTGCTTCATACACCCCGCAAAGTTAATCTAGCGACGTGAATAATCATACTTGATGATAAACGTTGGTAGCTGCGGTTTGGTTGAAACCTTAGAAGCCACGTAAAATAAAATTTTGCATAAACCGATTAGAGGCGTCTAACTTGGTTTTGCAGGATGTGCATGAGATGTGGTATAGCAATGCTCATATTCAATTTGATTATGTATGAGATGACTATATGATGTAAATTATTAACATGACATGCGAGTCATGATTCGGCATGATGGCTGGAGCCATATGATTGTCACTTTAATTACCTGCGTGTCAACCTTAAGTAATGCACTTATTTTATTAGCTATAGAGATAGCAATATTATCTGGTGCATCGACAAGGTGGTGGCAATCTTCGCGAAGGTGAACACCGACGCAAAGGCCGAAGACGAAGAAATACAAGACTTCTCCGTCAGAAAGGGCTATACCATATCATGCTATTATGAATTGCCTGAGATGTTTATCCCTTATGATGCACCCTTTTTGATTGCGCGGTAGTCGCTTTTTATTAGGGTGATCTCTCACTTAAAATATCAAGTAGTTAGTGTTCTCCCAAGTGTAGCACCGTCACGGCACCTATCTCTTCGGGGCATCACATGATCTCCATGGGTGCAAATGATTAGAGAAGTGTGAGGCGGGTGAGTTGAGACCTCGCAGCAAGATCACTTGGTTGACTTGACGTTCAGGCAGGACAGTCCTGAGCTCGGAACACACGCATCAAAAGATGAACAAGAATCACATAGAGATGTGATCGGCAAGTTTGCCTACCGATTGAAGTTCACGCCATTTGTGTTCATCTCGAACCGTGGCGTTGAATGGAAATGCGAGTCTTGAATCCCTCATAATCAATTTTGAGAGATATTGATTTGAGTGGGAGCGCACTGTAGAATTAACTTGTTTAATTCTCAGTGAAATTAATTATGAACACTGTCTAAGTGAAATTTGCATAAGAGTTATAGTATAATGGCTCGCGTTTCCACCTTCCCTATTAAAATTGAATAGCTGTTTAATATCTGGTTAAACTTTACGATTGGTAACGTAATGTGAGGATTGTCCTCAAGAGTGCCGTGAAGGACTTTGTCCTATCGCATGCTTTCGGTATTCTCCCGCTAATGCTATGGATGATGTGACTCTCGTCCTTCGATCCAAAAGCTAGAATTCCATTACGGTCAAGTGCAATATGTTTGCTTCCATGAGACCCGAACTTCAAAAGTTTGGGATAGTTATGTGATATTCATGGAAACTGAAAATCATTTTCAAAGACAAACAAAGGCTAAAAGATATGTAATATCCAAAGCAATGTTTGTTTGCAAAGTATTAGTAAAGTGTTTACTGGGCATTTGACTAATGAGAGAGGGATCCAGAAGAACGCCTGTCATATGATGAAGGTGAATAAAACAACAACTTAAAGAGAAAGGAATTGTCCAAAGGGTGTTAGTGTGACTTACACGCCTAGGAAGTCCGAGGCTGACGCCACTCTCAAAGTTGGGTGCTTCTTCTATGAGTAGGAGAAATATTGGAAGTAAAACTGTTAGAAGTATAAAGGCAAAAAGAGAGAAGACTAGAATATCCAGCTCATGTATGAAAGTCATACAAGCTATTGATGTATAGAAGGCTAGTCAAAGAAATAGTTCTTGGGAATTATGATTAAAAATGTTAATTACTGATTCTTGGGTATTGTGAGTTGATCACAGAGATACCCGCTCGATTGCATTCTGTTGCGACTCGATGCAAGAACTACTATGGCCTAAAAGACTTGCCGGGAATGAGGTTTAGATACGCGTTGGGAACATAGTAAATGTTACTATTCCTTCCATCGGTGTATTACCTATGTATTTATTTTCATAATTCATATTTGGAGTTTCATACACTCTAGCCCATTGCATAAGGTATCTTGCAAGAAGGTTGTTCATAAGAGAACTTTTTAATGTTCGGTGTTATGAATAACATAAGGGCCATACTTTCATTATGAATGAGATGTATGTTATGAATATTGATAATAATACATTACCTCTGTATTTACTTTCATAATTCATTTTAGAGTTTTATACACTCTAGCCCATTTGCATAATGTTTGTTGCAAGAGTGTTGTTCATAAAAGAATAATTGTTGTTCATTATTATTAATAACATAAGGGCCATACTTCCATCATGGATGGGATGTATGTTATGAATATTGATGGTAATATGATACATCCATAACACTGCCGCTAAATGTCGCAAGACTAAAAGAATACCACACATGTGTGGCACTGCATTTGGTCACATTGGAGAAACCCGCATGGAGAAATTCCATAATGATGGATTTTGAAGTCGTTTGATTATGAATCATCTGACACTTGCAACTTTCCTCCGAAAAGTGAAGTGACTGAAATACCGTTCACAGGCCATAAGGAACGAGCAAAGAACTTATTGGTGATCATACATCATGATGTGTGTAGTCCGATAAATGTTGTTGCTGGCAGTGGATTTGTCTTTCTTCTGAAATGACTCCATTAGTAGATATATGGATATTTACTTGATGAGACGTAAGTCTAGATCTTTTGAAATCATTCAAAATGTTTTCAAAATGAATAAGAAATTATTGTAACAAGAAAATTATGTTTCTGCAATTGGATTGTGGAAAGAAATTTTGAGTTACAAGTTTAGCGAATGTCTGATGAGTTGTGAAATGAGTTTCATAACTTACACCTCCCGGAGCACCACCGTGAGTGGAATGTCCGTGAAGATGTAATCAAACCATTTATGACATGGTAAAGATCAAAGATGACATAAATCAATTTGCCATTATCCCTTTTAAAGTAATGCTTTAGAGACTACGGCTTTTTCACTGAAAAGAGCGCCATCGGATCTGTTAAAATAATGCCATGGTATGGTAACCCCAACCATGTTATGTCCTTTCTTAACATTTGGAATATGGGGATTGTGTAAAATATTTACAAACCTATTCCAAATCAGACAAGTGCTACTTTGTAGGTTATCCCAAATTATTGGGTATTCCTCCCTCACTATACCGAGGCAAAAGTTTGCCACAAAGAACGGTATGATTTTGAAAGAAAATGTTTCTTGCAAAAAGGTGAGTGGGAGGACAGTGCAATTCGACGAGATAACAGTATCTTCGTTATCATGACAAAGGAAAGAAACCACGAAATCAATTCCAAAGTTTCCTCCTGCGACTGATACGGAAGCCTCTACAATAAAATGTATGGACTTTGGTCGAACTTGCAGCTGAACCACGTAGGCAAAACTCGTGCAAACCTCTCAGGTGCGCAAACGAGATATTGTTGTTAGACAACAGTATGCCTACGATAATCGAGGAAGCATTGATGGGCCCTGACTCCAGAATTGGCTAAATGCCAATACAATCCGAGATAGTTTCCATATAAATGATTTAAGATTAAATCTTGATGAACCCTTCGGAAGACTTAGAGTCTAACGAACATTAATGGAACTATAAACTAATGTGGATAAAATGTTTTATCCATAAAGCTCGACTTGTTTCAATAAACAAGTTCAAGGAGTTGACTACGATGAGGTTGTCTCACCGTAGCGATGCTTAAAGTCGGTTCGGGTTAAACTAGCAATTAATACATATTTCAATCATGAGATATGAACATGGATGACGAAAGAATTTCCATGAAATGGAAATACAAACTAGGACTTGTATGTGATATAGTCCAAAGTATTTTATCGATCCAGAGGATGCTAGTGAGTGTGCAAACTTCAAAGTTCCATCAATGGACAGAAGAGAGCAAAAAAGGAGTTGGAATCTTTGTTTTGATGAAATAGTCAAAAGAGTTTGATTTCATCAATGGATAGCGAAGATGCTTGTGGTTACAAGAAAGTAAGTGGGAGCATAATAATATTTCTAAAACTTGTGTGCTTGACACATTGTTGATTGGAAATAATATAAATTTCTTGACACGAATTAGCACTTCATTGAAAAATAGTTTCTTCAATGAAGAGCTTGGGCTAAATAGCCTTGTTATTAGGCATAATTATCTATGAAGATAAAATTGCCTAATAGGGCTAAGCCAAAATACATATTGACAAGATGCTAAAACAGTTTAGCATAAAACATCAAGGAGTGATTCTTGGCGATGTCACATGGAAAGGCTTTTGCAAGACTCGGTGTCCTAAAACACTGATGAGAAAAATACATGATGGAATTTCCACACACTTTTGTGTTTGGATTAATCATGTTTTCCATGGTATGTAAAACAACCAGATATGTCCGGTACTCCCAAGGAGTTGCGAGTAAAGATACCAAAATGATCAAAATACCGATCATAGGACAACAGTGAAAAATGTTGTTGAGTGCTAAAGTAGCACTGATAACATGTTTTCTCGCAAACTGAGATTATGAAGTACTCGTTGTAATGCAATACATCGATACAGTCTTCATCAATGCTCCAAGCGATTTTCGATTTAAGTTAAGGGTTCTGTGTAATACATGATATGGTGGCACGGTAGTTGGAAATTGTTCCAAACATGTTACTGTGGCGAATTCTATAACAAAGGCTAAGTGTGTTGACGCTTTGGAAGCGACAAAGAAGATGTTGAATCATATAGTGCATTCATGAACTTAGTATGGTTCCAAGGTGGCTTTGGTCAATGGGACACTATTGCAGATAGTTGCTCCATAGCTCAGTCTGAGGAATCAAGGTTTGACCTGTGATTCACATATATACAAAGCCAAGTCCACACAAAATATGTATTTTGTGAAAGCGTGAAAACGCGAGGATATGCAAAGATACACATGGAACTAAAGATGTCAGGTCCGTTAGACGTACACTATATCACATGGCGAAGCATATTTTACACCGGTATGCCATAGGTGTAAAGTGCATTAGCATTGACTAGATTATTGACTCTAGTGCAAGTGGGAGTCTGTAGGAGATATGCCATAGAGGCAATAATAAATGTTATTATTTATCCCCATGTTCCTAATTAAGTTTATGTTCCATGCTATAACTGCTATGGTTCCCGAGCCCGTATATCCATAAAGGCTCTGAGGAAAACCCATGTGCACGTGTGGAATAATAAACGGTAAAAAGTATTCCTAGTCAAGCCTCTAAGACTGGCTCAAGTGTTGCATGATGATCACATTTTTCTGATCATGGGCTTGTCTATGCCGGCAACTTTGAGGGCACAATGTTAGAAGAACATTTGTGTTGAATCGACCCGAATTGATGTTATGCTATGAGATACATTCGTCACAAGTTAATGGTTAATAACACAGAGAAAGTTAATGTTTGCATAATTCCTTAGACCGTGAGAGTATCGAGTTCCTTCATGCTTGATTCATGAACTTTGGGGTTTGTTAAACGTCATCCGTAACTGGGTGGCTATTACGGCGGCTTACGGGTTCATGGGAAAGTATGACAAGGGACTTGATAGCTCAAGATTGGGATTTGCTCCTCCGACGATGGAGAGATATTCTTTGGGCCCTCTCGGTGTTACGGTATCCATCATCGTCTGGCCAGACACATTGTGATTTGATCACAGGGATACTGGAACACGGGAACGAGAAAAAAGAACAAAACCGGTAACGAGGTAACTGGCATAGTGGACAAGTTGTTGATCCACGGGGATGCCGATAATCTCACCTCGGGTGTTTGTAACATATCGTGAAGCAACAGGAATAGCACACGACAACTGGAGGTTCACTCGAATATTTATTCGTGTGGGTATAGGGGTCAATATGGGTGTCCACGGCTCCGATGTTGATCATTGATTGGAAAGTGTTCCGGTCATGTCTATACTTCACCGACCCTATAGGGTCACATGCTTAAGGGTCATCTATCTGCTGAATACTAGATAGGGAGTCTGAGAGAAAGTCCCCGAAAAAGTTTCGGAGACAACGGAAGAGTTTCGAAGACAACGGAATAGTTCCGGAGAGAGAACACCGGAAGAGTTTCGGTAAAACCAAAAAGTTGTTTCAGAGTATACCATTAAGTCAAAATTGTTTTGACACACGCCTGGAAATTCTTGGAGGGTGCCAGAATTGTTCTGGGAACTTCTGGGATTTTTTCGGAGAAAAAAACGGAAATGTTCCGGAGCTGCCGGAACCGCTTTGGTTGCTTTTCGCTGATGAAAATCACTGATCCGGAATTGTTTTGGAATGCGTCCAAAATTATTTTAGGGGGTACTAGAAATGTTCTAGGCCCACATAATTATTTTCGGATTTAACGGTCGCGGAAAAATGTTTTCATGAATAGTGAAAAGCACTTTATGGGTTGGTTTTAATGGGGTTTTCTTCTAGAAGGAATTCCCTATTTTTGGAGAGAGGATAAGGTGGATGGAAAGGTGGTGGGGCCCCCCCAAGGGGGCAGCCAATTTCGTCCATGGGCTTGGGGGGCCCCCATGGGGCTTCCTTCCACCATTTGGTGGATAAGATCAAGTCCTCCTTATGTGGCATGGTGAAATATCCAAACCCCTTTTGGTCTTTTCACCCCTTGCCTCTACCCCTTGCTCCTCCTATAAATAGAGGTGGATATGCACTCTCCACACTCACTCTTGCTCACATACAAATGCCATGCATGATCTGGCCTTCTCTCTCCCTCCAGCGAAATAGTTTCGTAGAGCCGAAAGGCTGTCTGGGTTCCGGTGAGAACTAGTTCTGGACGACGAAGCCCTGCCGGATAGATGACACTGTATGTGTGCAACCCCGTAGAGAGGTCATAGGTTCGATCTTTTTTCCTGAGGGGTTGTTCGAGGGTCCTCCCGAAGGGCTGTCCGAGTTACTGTCCGAGTTTCGAGGGTCTCCCGAAGGGCTGTACGTGACACCGTCCGGGGGACTGTCCGACCGCCTCCCGAAGGGCTGTCCGAGGGGCTGACAAGGGTGTACATCCTCGTAGTTGGGAGGTTGTAAATCCTAGCTGTGGGGATCTACACCGACGATCTACATCAACTCTACTTCCGCTGTGCTACGAGTCGGTAATGATCAGATCAAACCTTGTATGCATCTCCTTGGTGATCCTGGGCGTGCTCGCAGTACCGGATATTTTTGTTTTCTGTCACGTTCCCCAACACTTTGGGCCTAAGGGAAGGCATTGTGGAGTAGTAATTAGATGATGGGTTGCTAGAGTGACAGAACCTTAAACCCTAGTTTATGCGCTATTCCGTAAGGGGCTGATTTGGATCCATATGTTTCATGCTATGGTTAGAGTTATCTTAATTCTTCTTTCGTAGTTGCGGATGCTTGCGAGAGGGGGTAATCATAAGTGGGAGGCTTGTTCAAGTAAGAACAACACCCAAGCACCGGTCCACCCACATATCAAATTATCAAAGTAGCAAACGCGAATCAAACAAACATGATGAAAGTGACTAGATGAAATTCCCATGTGTCCTCGAGAACGCTTTGCTTATTATAAGAGATCGTTCCAGCTTGTCCTTTGCTATAAAAAGGATTGGGACACCTTGCTGCACTTTATTATACTTGTTACTTGTTACTTGATACGAATTATCTAGCTACCGAAACTATCTGTTACCGCTACTTTCAGTACTTGCAGAGAATACCTTGCTGAAAACCGCTTGTCATTTCCTTCTACTCCTCGTTGGGTTCGACACTCTTACTTATTGAAAGGACTATGATTTATCCCCAATACTTGTGGGTCATCACCTCCTAACAAGCGCTATTGTTTTATGCCCCTAACTAGGCATAATGCATAGTTTCAAGTGTTGTCATCCTTGGTTTCCAACTCCTCAATTACACACCCATTTTTTCTAGTAGATTTAACATAGGAGTTTCTCATCATCACACTTCTAGGCACAAAGTCAAGAATTTTGTTTTTATGGATAGGTTCCTCTATTATATCAATGAAATTGGGGTGCACGCTAATCATTTTAAGATCCTCGCTCCCTTTACTAAAAGTAGCACCATTAACCTTTGGAACATATATAAACTTGCAATTTTTATTAGGAGGAGTCCTATCAATGTTTTTAGCGGAGGAAAAAGCGGAACCTAAATTATTGATAATGTCTTATAACTTGTCAATTCTAGCGGGGCTTTGTTCTATCCTTTCATTAATTACCGGTTCCTTTTCCTTTAAAGTTTTCAAAGCAATTCCCACCTTAGAACCAAATTGAGTAATATGATTATGGACCTTTTTATCTAAATTCTCAAGATGTTATCGCTATCGATTCCAAATTGAGTAATATGATTAGTGGCACTTTATTATGCTTGTTACTTGTTACGAATTATCTTGCTATCGAAACTTTCTGTTATCGCTACTTTCAGTACTTGCAGAGAATACCTTGCTGAAAACCGCTTGTCAATTCCTTCTGCTCCTCGTTGGGTTCGACACTCTTACTTATCGAAAGGACTACGATTGACCCCCTATACTTGTGGGTCATTAAGACTCTTTTCTGGCGCCATTGCCGGGGAGTGAAGCGCCTTTGGTGAGTGGAATTTGGTAAGGAAACATTTATATTACGTGCTGAAATTTACTGTCACTTGTCACTATGGAAAGTAATCCTTTGAGGGGCTTGTTCGGGGTATCTTCACCTCGACCGGAAGCATTGAGAGTTGCTCCTCAACCTATTGAACCTACTGAAAATATTTATTATGAAATTCCTTCGGGTATGGTAGAGAGACTGCTAGCTAATCCTTATGCAGGAGATGGAACGGTACATCCTGATATGCACTTGATATATCTGGATGAAATTTGTGGATTGTTTAAGCTTGCAGGTTTATCCGGAGATGGAGTTAAGAAGAAAGTATTCCCTTTATCTTTGGAGGGAAAAGCATTGACATGGTATAGGCTATGTGATGATACTGAAACATGGGACCGGAACCAGTTGAAGCTGGAATTCCACCAGAAATTTTATCTTATGCATTTGGTCCATCGTGATCGGAATTATATATATAATTTTTTGCCTCGTGAAGGAGAAAGTATTGCTCAAGCTTGGGGGAGGCTTAAGTATATGTTGCATACATGCCCCACTCATGAGCTCTCAAGAGAAATAATTCTTCAAAAAATTTATGCTCGGCTTTCTCATAATGATCAATCCATGCTCGATACTTCTTCTGCTGGTTCCTTTATGAAGAGAACTATTGAATTCAGATGGGATCTTCTGGAAAGAATTAAACATAACTCTGAAGATTGGGAAATCGACAAAGGTAATGAGTCAGGTATAAATCTTGAGTTTGATTGTGTTAAGTCTTTTATGGAAACTAATGCTTTTCATAAGTTTAGTACTAAATATGGACTTCACTCTGAGATAGCAGCTACCTTTTGTGAATCTTTTGCTGCTCATGTTGATCTCCCTAAGGAGAAATGGTTTAAATATCATCCACCTATTGAATTGAATGAAGAACCTGTTAGTGTTAAAGAAGAAACAATTGTTTACCATGCTGATCCAGTTGTGCCTACTGCTTATATTGAGAAACCTCCTTTCCCTGTTAGGATTAAGGAACATGCTAAAGTTTCAACTGTGGTTAATAAGAGTAATATTAGAGCACCTAGACCCTCTGAACAAATTAAGGTTGAACCTAATATTGCAATGGTTAAAGATCTTTTGGTTGATAATATTGATGGACATATCATATATTTCTGTGATGAAGCAACTAGAATTGCTAAGCCAGACACTAAAGATAAAAACAAACCTGTAGTTGGCATGCCTATTATTTCTGTTAAAATTGGAGATCATTGCTATCATGGTTTATGTGATATTGGTGCTAGTGTGAGTGCTATTCCGTTTACTCTCTATCAAGAAGTCATGAATGATATTGCACCTGTCGAGATTGAAGATATTGATGTTACTATTAAGCTTGCAAATAGAGATACTATTTCACCACTTGGGATTGTTAGAGATGTTGAAGTCTTGTGTGGTAAGATCAAATATCCTACTGATTTTCTTGTTCTTGGATCACCATAAGATGATTTTTGTCCCATTATATTGGTAGACCTTTCTTGAATACAGTTAATGCCAAGATTGATTGCACTAAGGAAACTGTCAGTGTTAATTTTAGTGAGATGTCTCATGAGTTTAATTTCTCTAAGTTTCGTAGACAACCTCATGATAAAGATTTACCTAATAAAGATGAAATTATTGGTCTTGCTTCTATTGTTGTGCCTCCTACTGATCCTTTAGAACAATATTTGCTAGACCATGAGAATGATATGCATATGAATGAAAGAAATGAAATAGATGAACTGTTCTTTAAATAAGCGCCTATCCTTAAACATAATTTACCTGTTGAAACCTTGGGAGACCCACCTCCACCCAAAGGTGATCCCGTGTTTGAATTAAAGCAATTACCTGATACTCTTAAATATGCTTATCTTGATGAAAAGAAGATATATCCTGTTATTATTAGTGCTAACCTTTCAGAGCATGAAGAAAAGAGATTACTTAAAACTCTGAAGAAGCACCGTGCTGCTATTGGATATACTCTCGATTATCTTAAGGGCATTAGTCCCACCTTGTGTCAGCATAAAATCCATATGGAGCCAGACGCTAAACCCGTTGTTGATCATCAAAGAAGGCTGAATCCTAGAATGAAGGATGTGGTAAGAACTGAAATATTAAAGCTTCTGGAGGCAGGTATAATTTATCCCATAGCTGATAGTAGATGGGTAAGTCCAGTTCATTGTGTTCCTAAGAAAGGAGGTATTACCATTGTTCCTAATGATAAAAATGAACTTATTCCACAAAGAATTGTAACTGGTTATAGGATGGTAATTGATTTCAGGAAATTAAATAAAGCTACTAGGAAAGATCATTACCCTTTGCCTTTTATTGATCAAATGTTAGAAAGATTATCTAAGCATACACACTTTTGCTTCCTAGATGGTTATTCTGGTTTCTCTCAAATACCTGTGTCACCTGAAGATCAAGAGAAAACCACCTTTACTTGTCCTTTTGGAACTTACGCTTATCGTCGTATGCCTTTTGGTTTATGTAATGCACCTGCTACCTTTCAAAGATGTATGACTGCTATATTCTCTGACTTTTCTGAAAAGATTGTTGAGGTTTTCATGGATGATTTCTCCGTTTATGGAACTTCTTTTGATGATTGCTTGAGCAACCTTGATCGAGTTTTGCAGAGATGTGAAGAAACTAATCTTGTCTTGAATTGGGAGAAGTGCCACTTTATGGTGAATGAAGGTATAGTCCTTGGGCATAAAATTTCTGAAAGAGGTATTGAAGTTGATAAAGCTAAAGTTGATGCTATTGAGAAAATGCCATGTCCTAAAGATATCAAAGGTATAGGAAGTTTCCTTGGTCATGCTGGTTTCTATAGAAGGTTTATAAAAGATTTCTCTAAAATTTCTAGGCCTCTTACTAATCTCTTGAAAAAAGATGTTCCATTTGTTCTTGATTATGATTGTGTAGAAGCCTTTGAAGTACTTAAGAAAGTCTTAATTTCTGCACCTATTGTTCAACCACCTGATTGGAACCTACCCTTTGAAGTTATGTGTGATGCTAGTGATTATGCTGTAGGTGCTGTTCTAGGACAAAGAGTTGATAAGAAATTAAATGTTATCCATTATGCTAGTAAAACTCTAGACAGTGCTCAAAGAAATTATGCTACTACTGAGAAAGAATTTTTAGCAGTTGTGTTTGCATGTGATAAATTCAGATCTTACATTGTTGATTCCAAAGTTACTATTCACACTGATCATGCTGCTATTAAATACCTTATGGAAAAGAAAGATGCTAAACCTAGACTTATTATTAGGTGGGTCCTTTTGCTACAAGAATTTGATTCGCATATTGTTGATAGAAAGGGAGCTGAGAATCCCGTAGCTGATAATTTGTCTAGAATGGAAAATGTTCTTGATGACCCACTTCCTATTAATGATGATTTTCCTGATGAACAATTAGCTATCATAAATGCTTCTCGTAATACTCTTTGGTATGCAGACTATGCTAATTACATTGTTGCTAAATATATACCACCTAGTTTCACATACCAACAAAAGAAAAAGTTTTTCTTTGATTTAAGACATTACTTTTGGGATGACTCACACTTATATAATGAAGGAGTAGATGGTATTATTAGACGTTGTGTACCTGAGCATGAACAGGAACAAATTCTACGTAAGTGTCACTCCGAGGCATATGGAGGACACCATGCGGGAGACAGAACTGCACACAAGGTATTACAATCTGGTTTTTATTGGCCTACTCTTTTCAAAGATGCATGTAAGTTTGTCCTCTCTTGTGATGAATGTCAAAGAATTGGTAATGTTGGTAGATGTCAGGAAATGCCTATGAATTATTCACTTGTCATTGAACCATTTGATGTTTGGGGTTTTGATTATATGGGATCTTTTCCTTAATCCAATGGGTATACTCATATTTTGGTTGCTGTTGATTATGTTACTAAGTGGGTAGAAACTATTCCAACTAGTAGTGCTGATCATAACACCTCCATTAAAATGCTTAAAGAAGTTATATTTCCGAGGTTTGGAGTCCCTAGATATTTAATGACTGATGGTGGTTCACATTTTATTCATGGTGCTTTCCGTAAATTGCTTGCTAAATACGATGTTAATCATAGAATTGCATCTCCTTATCATCCTCAGTCTAGTGGTCAAGTTGAATTAACTAATAGAGAAATAAAATTGATTTTGCAAAAGACCGTTAATAGATCCAGAAAGAATTGGTCTTTGAAACTTGATGATGCATTATGGGCTTACAGAACTGCTTATAAAAATCCTATGGGTATGTCTCCGTATAAAATGGTTTATGGAAAAGCATGTCATTTACCTCTTGAGTTAGAACATAAAGCATATTGGGAAATTAAAGAACTTAACTATGATTTTAAACTTGCCGGTGAAAAGAGGTTATTTGATATTAGTTCTTTAGATGAATGGAGAACCCAAGCTTATGAAAATGCCAAGTTGTTTAAAGAAAAAGTTAAAAGATGGCATGATAAGAGAATTCAAAAACGGGAATTCAAGGTAGGTGATCATGTTTTATTATACAATTCTCGTTTAAGATTTTTTGCAGGAAAACTTCTCTCTAAATGGAAGGACCGTATATCATCGAAGAAGTTTATCGCTCCGGAGCCATCAAAATAAACAACTCTGAAGGCAATAATCCGAGAGTGGTTAATGGGAAAAGAATTAAACATTATATCTCAGGTACACCCAATAATGTTGAAACTAATATTATTCAAACAATTACACCGGAAGAGCACATAGAGGAAACCTTCCGGAACGCTCCAGAACCCTGAAAAGGAGTAGGTATGTGGTACGGTAAGTAAACCAACTCCAAAACTTCCATAAAAGTACTTTCTCTCCGTTTTGGAATATATAAATAATTAGGAAAATAATAAATAGTCCAAAAAGTGCACGAGGAGGCGACAAGCCTGGGGGGCGCGCCCTACCCCCCAGGGCGCGCCTACCAGGCTTGTGGCGCCCTCGTGGACTTTCCCGACTCCGTTTTTCTTCCATATTACTTGTTTTGCATGGGAAAAATTCATTATATATACTCACGGGTGTTTTGACCATCGTATCGCAAGTTTCTCCTCTATTCTTGTTTCGGGCTGTTTTTCTGACAGATCTCGGTCGCCATGGCTCCCCGAAAGCTCCGCACCAAGCACCGGATCGTTCAATCATCGCCCGGCAAACGTCCTTTCAGCGATGTATATTATGAGTGGTCGTCCGGAGAGGAGGATACTGTTATGGAGGAGGAACCAGGGAAGACCATGAAGGACCGAACTCAAGGGGAAGAAGATCAAGCCATGCTCAGGAAGGAAGTATCAGAAAAGGGAGACTCGTGGCAAACTCTTTATAATAATTTTCCCCCATCTGAAATTGATACACTAAAGGTTTTTGAAGCAATTTGTGCTCAGAATACGTCGCTCACTCGTGAAGTTATTGTGTTAGAAGAACAAAATCATGCCCTTCGAAGGATTAATCGTAATCTGGAGTACTTGCTGAAGCTGAAGGACAAGCCCATTACTTCATCACCACCATTACCGAAGAAGGAGATTTGAGTACATGGGTATGGGCACCTCCCTTGGCTTGTGCCAAGCTTGGGGGAGGTGCCCCGGTATCGTATCACCATCACTTTTTCATCATCATTATCTATCTTAGTTCGATCCTTAGTTATTCGTGATTTAGAAGAATAAAGTTTTAGTCTGATTCAGTTTCGAGTGCTTGCTTTGTGATCTATCTATCTGTGTAATCGAGTGTGAAAGTTATATAATAAAGAGTAGTTTGAGTTGAGTGTTTTTCTTTTGATGATCCAATCTCAGAAATAAATAAAGAATAAAATAAGATCATATGCTAATCCCATGGGGAGTGATGACTTCACATAAAAGAAGTATAATTGATAAAACTTGTTGGAAGTTGACAAACATAGCATTGGTCATTGTTGCAGTTCATGAAAAAGTAATAAAGGAAGAGAGGTCTCACATATAAATACACTATCTTGGACATCTTTTATGATTGTGAGCCCCCATCAAGAATTCTATGTCAATTAGTTGACGTTGGAAAAGGAAGACAATGTAATGGGTTATGTTTGCTTATATTCACATAGAAGTTATATTGTTTTGGATCCTCTAACATGTGGTGTTTGCCCCCTATCTTTTGCTAGCCAAAATTCTGTACTAAGTAGAGATACTACTTGTGCATCCAAAAACCCTTAAACCCAGTTTCATGCCATGAGAGTTGATACGTCTCCAACGTATCTATAATTTATGAAGTATTCATGCCATGTTTATTATAGTTTTGTATGACTTTGGTGCACTTTTATATGGCTTTTATATGATTTTTATGGACTAACATATTGACCTAGTGCCCTGTAACAGCCCGAGACCGACGCTCCAGATGCCTTCCATGTTTTTCGTGAGAGCCGTGTTAATTATTTGTATCTTGCATTGCATCATTTCATCATGCCATCATGTCATTAAATTTTTGCAACTCAAACAAATAAATTGCATGGATCTTTGATTCATTTAAATTGAGGGAACTCACATGGTGATTTCTCTTCCTAACATATCCTCCCAATATTATTAGGGAGCTATAATAAAATATTCCATTAATTTGGAATAACCCATAAACACACTTGCAATTTAATCCCATGCCTTTTCTGCTTCGAGTTTGACTTCCAAACCTTGCCAATAACTCTTTTCCCATCTATCGAGGCTCCTCCTAAAACCTCAAATTTTTTGGACCTATCTAAACCTTGTCCTAATTCAAACTTATTTGGACCAAATTGAAATATGTTCGAATCCAATCCTTCTAACCGGTGCCAAATGTATTTTTCTTGGATCAAGCTCATTTTTGTGAGTCCAGGAAAATTGGCCTCGTGCACAAATTCTTTCTCTAACCCTTTCTTTTCACTCCTTTTCTTTCGTTGCGTTTTTCTGTTTTCAGAAAAGATTTTGAAAGAAGAAGAGAGAGGGCCAGCAGGCAAGCCACCGCCAGCCCAGCCGGCCCAAGGCCCAGCCGCCCCCTCTTAACCTATAACCCTAGCCTCTGCCCGATCCACTCTCTCCCTCGATCCCTTTCTTCCCTCCTGCGCCACCTCTCACACCCACGCACGCACATGAGAGGAGCTCCTCGCCCCGATCCCCATGACCGACCCCCTGCCGACCTTGCGCCGTCGCTCGCAAGCCACGCTGCCGGTGAGCACAGGCCGCCGCTGCGCCACCTTGCCTTCTCCTCCCCGCGCCGCTCCTTCCCTCGCCTCCGCGACCAGCCTGTAGCCGCCTGCCATGGCCGGCCCCGAGTGCTGCTCTGCCTCAACCACCGCTGCATCCCCATGTCCTCCACCCGCCGGGTGCTTCCGTTCCTCGCCCCACGCCGTTCTTCTCTAGCCCCGCGCTCCACCTCCTGACCTCGTCCGGCCACCTCTACCACACGCGTGCGACCAGCATCACCTCGGTCCGCCGAGCCGCCCTACTCGTGTCCCCTCTGTTTCCCTCACTTCACCAGCAGCTCGACACCTCCAGCACCTCCTCACACGCTTGTCCTCCGTGCTTGTCCCTACAGCCGCTCACATCCGCCTCTTGCCGGCCTCCGGTGACCCCTGCTCAAGCCGGCCGCCTTCTTGTGTTGCTGCTGCTGGACGCAAGACCAACAACTCCACCACCTTCTTGCGTGTCCTACACGTAGCCTCCGGCACTGAACTGTTGTCGTGGTCGCAACCTCCCCAAACAGGGGCAATTTGGATCGCGAAGTGCCACTACAATGGCGCCTATTGTAACACCCCTCTGTAATGAGCAACAGTGATCCATAATGATTATGCTAATTCTCTGTGATTTGCAATGCTTGATCATGTTGGATTAATATCTCATTTCAAATTCCTCCAACTGAATTCAATTCAAATTCAAAGTGAAATTTGAAGTTGCTCAAAAATTGCTGGAAAATAGTTCATGTTGTAGCAAAAATTCCAAAACAAATTAATGTTCAGGAAAACAACATCACCTATTTTCCTAAAATGGGCTAGAGCATTAAAACAGTGCATAAACAGCAGCTTTAATGCCTTTCCATTTTTGAAAAATTCAAATGGATTCAAAATTTGGCCAAACTTTTTGTGGCAGTGCAGAATAATGCAAGGTATTTTTGTGGGCTAGTCTCACTTTTTACTATATGCATTTGGCAGCTCATTCTATTTGCAAAACTTTCTGTAAAATGAAAACAGAAAAGAAACTGCAAAAGGGCCCTATTCTACTGTGAGCTGGGCCTAAGTGCACAGTGCACGGCCCAGCCCACCGCGCTCTCTCTCTTCCTCCTCCCGCTCTCTCTCCCCGCGTGTTGTCATCGCCGTGGCCGCGCACGCGCGCACCGGCGAACGGCCGACACGGCTATGCCCGAGGCCGGGCGAGGGGATAAGGACGCACCCCTCGGCCCCTCGTCCTCCCCTATCCACTCCTCCCCCTCTCCATCGCCTCCCTCGCCCGCGCGCGAGCACACCCGAACACCGCCGTCGCCGCACCTCTGCTCCATCGCGGCCACTCACCTCACCTCGCCTCCTCTCCGTGTCCATCGCCTTCGCCGTCGTCGACCACGTCGTCCACGCCCTCGAACGCGAGCCGGGGAGCCCTCCCTCGCCGGATCCGCGTTGTCTTCCCCGTCTGCGGCTGCTGTCGTTCTTCTCCGAATCCGGCCGCCACTGCTGCTCCTGTTGCTCGCCGAGCCTCCTTGTGCTCCCACGGTGAGCATGCACTCGGATCCCCTCCATCTCCCCCTCTCTTCCACACCGTAGCTCGCCGCAATCATCACGGCCGTACCCGTCGCCGCCGTCGTGCTCGTAGCCGTGGCCATGCTCACCGTCGAGCTCAACTGAGCACGCAGTCATGCTCAACACGCGCATAGCAGTCAAACGCCGCCGCCCGCGTCACTTGCCGTGCCCCATAGCACCATAGCCATACATGCCCGAACTCCGGCGCCGCTTCCGCCGCTCGCCATCGCCGTTTCCGGCCAGCTCCGGCCAAGCCACCGCCACCAAACGACGAGCGGGCGAGCGCCCGTGCGCCTCCGCCGCGTTTGACGTCGCCGGCGTCAAGCCGCCGCCGACGTGGCTGGCCTGGGGCCACCACTGGGTCGCTGACCAGTGGGTCCCGCGGCTCGGTTGACCGCGTTGACCGGTCAACGCGCTGACGTGGCAGCACAGTGCCGCTGACACGCGGGCCCCACCGCCCAATTAATTAGTTTTATAATTAAAATTAGTCTAAATACTAATCTGACACTGACATGTGGGGCCCTCTCCCTAATTAACTTCTGTTTAGTTTAAATTAATCCCTAATTAGCTTCTGTGTATGACATGTGGGACCCAGCTGTCAGGTTTGACCTGGAACAGCTGGGTTGACTTGCTGACGTCATGATGACATCATGCTGACATAGTATTTCCTTTTCTGGTTATTTTCGAATTAGATTTAATTCCAGGAATTTCAGAAAAAGGTTTAAATCTTTAAAAATTCGTAGAAATTCAACCGAAACTCGGATCGAAAAGTTTTCAACATGAAAGTTGATCATAAAAACGAGACGAATCCGAATATGTGGTCAAAATGCTTGACCATCACTCCTATCTATCTGAACATGGAACCTTCCCCTCTGGTTCAGTATACCGATAACTGCCTAAACGCCAGGAAAATATCCCAGATATTTTCCCGCTTCGTCTACGACGTGTAACATTGCATTAGGCCACCACCAACACTGCATATTGCCATGCCATGCATCTGTGTTGCATCTGTTTGCTTTTATTTATTGTTTCTTCCCCCTCTTCTTATCCGGTAGACCCCGAGACCGACGCAGCTCCGGAGTCCGACTACACCGTTGACGACCCCTCCTTTGCCGCAGAGCTTCCAGGCAAGCAACCCCCCTTGAGCATGCCTATATCGCCTACTACTTCTCCCCCTTGCTTGCATTATAATTGCTACAGTTATTGTTCCGAATACCTATTCTGATGCATAGCCTGTTTTTGTAAGCTGTTATTGATACCTTACCCGCTATCCTAAATGCTTAGTGTAGGTTGGTTAGTAAACCATCTGTGGCCCCTCTTCCTTGTTCTTAGTTGCCCCGCTTAGTTATCAGTGCCCCGTTCGATGTGATCGACGGGCTGAGACCAGCACATCACCGCACACCCCCTAAGTTGCTCGACTCCGCAGAGTTACCATCGAGTGCCGAGGGTGATACCTCTTATCTCACTCCTGATATTGCCTCTGTAGTATAGCTAGTCGGTTGTGGGTTACCGAGGGTTATTCCTCTTCCACCACCTCCGATAAAGCTTCCGGCCAAGCCACCGCCACCAAACAACGCGCGGGCGAGCGCTTGTTCGAACGCGGGGTCGCGCGCGCGAAATGGCCGTGCGTAGTCGTTTTCCGGCGAGCGCCCGTGCGTCTCCACCGTGTTTGACGTCGCCGGCGTCAAGCCGCCGGCCGCTGCCGACGTGGCTGGCCTGGGGCCACCACTGGGTCACTGACCAGTGGGTCCCGCGGCTCGGTTGACCGCGTTGACCATCGAGTGCGCCGAGTTACCATCGAGTGCCGAGGGTGATACCTCTTATCTCACTCCTGATGTTGCCTCTGTAGTACAACTAGTCGGTTGTGGGCTACCGAGGGTGATTCCTCTTCACCACCTCTGATAAAGCTTCTGTCGTGCAACCCCGCAAGTGTGAATACCATCGAGGGTGATTCCTCCGGGTTCACCTTGACGGGTACATCGAGTGGGAATCCAACGAGGGTGATTCCTCGGATTCCTTCTTAATGTTATGGACACACGGTCACTTTGATTTTACTACTGATACTTGTTAAAGACGGTTCAACCCCGAGGGGTACCCGTGAGTGATGTGAAGACGGGTTGACCATGAGGGTACCCGTGAGATAATTACGTGGCACGGCCGGGCATTCTTAGCCCTTGGCGTAAGTCCACGAGACGGGGCGACGGGGTCACATGATCGTGAGTCTCTGCTCGTTTCCGCGAGCTCCCAACGCACTAATGGGTTAGGATATGTGATCTGAGTAGGCCTCTGGCCTTTTTCGCACTAACCACCACGCGGGAATAGTATGGGCACTCGGCGTTGTATGTATCAGCCGAAGTTCTTCAGATGTCAGCGATTGAGCGGCGCGCGCCGGGTTGGACTGGGAATGCCCGCGCTTGTATTAAGGGGGCTAGGTCTGATCCCGGCCTTCCACGCAATGTCCAGGAGTGTAAAGGGCAATGGCCCAAGACCCCTGAGCACTTAGGTTGTAGACCGGCGTGCTGGCCTCTCTGTTGAGCCTAGGTAGGGCTACAACATGTCGATCAGCCGAGGCCGGGCATGGACCGAGTAAGTGTGTCCGGCCAGAGTTATCGAGCATGTTGGGTAAGTTGGTGCACCCCTGCAGGGAAGTATATCTATTCGAATAGCCGTGTCCACGGTAACAGGACGCTCAGAAAATATCCCAATCTTCTACAACTAGAAATGGTTTGAATATGTTAGCTCCGGGATCGCTTTCTAGCAAGGAGTCGAGGAAGGATCTCTGGGCGTGGCTACTGCTATACTTATTGCTACTATATATTCTTGTACTAATCTGCACTCTTCTAATGCTGCAAGACGCTGAAGATGCTAGTCTTCGATAGGCTAGGCCTTTCTCTCTATTCTAGCATTTCTGCAGTCCAGTCCACTGATACAGCCCTTCTTTGATACCAAAGCATAAGTAGAATAGTTCTGATGTAAGTCTTGCGAGTACTTTGGATGAGTACTCACGGTTGCTTTGCTTCCCCTTTTTCCCACATACCCGATTGCTGCGACCAGATGACGGAGCCCCAGAGCCAGCTGCGCCAGCCAACGACTACTACTACTACCCTTCTGGTGGAGAGTACTACTACGTGGAGACTGCCGACGACCAGGAGTAGATAGGAGGCACCCAGGCAGGAGGCCTGCGCCTTTCGATCCAGTGTCGTTGTTTTGCCCCGCCTTTTTAAGGCTTATCTGTTTAACTTTTATGTCTGTACTCAGATATCTAATGCTTCCGCTGATGCTTGTATGACTCAAGCTTATGTATTCGAGCCCTCGAGGCCCCTGGCTTGTAATATAAAGCTTATATGACTTTTATTTGTGTTTAGAGTTGTGTTGTGATATCTTCAAGTGAGTCCTTAGGCTTGATTGTGTGCGTTTGCGTGTATGATTAGTGCACGATTAAGTCGGGGGCATCACACCTAGTACCTCTACGAACGACACCAAACATCTACGAACCGTGTACAACTACTGTTTCCCGTGGATTTCACCAAGTACCTCTACGCACGGAAACCCCAAGTTCGACTACCGCATCGGATCACCAAGTTCAACGACGACCCGCGAGGAACATGGATACGTCAAGCTCCTCTTCGACACATGTACCACTACCGCCGCCCGAACAACTATCGCACCGGAACGCCAAGTGCCCGAAGACCCGTGTACCACGAGCGTCAAGTTCGACTACCGTCGCGTGTACCACTACTTCCACTACGAACTGGATTCGCTCCGAGAGTGCACGTGTCGAAGGTATAAACACCGAGACGACAACCCGTGGACGAATGCTTTGTTGTATGAGACGATCGTGTTTGCACTGTGTTTGAATTGTCTCGTGCACGTTCCTCGTTTGTCATGCCACCGACACGTAGGAACCCGGAAACCAGGATCACCCCACCATCTCTTGCGTGTTCCGCACATCCGCACGCTTGTTCCTCCTTTGCATCGGTATCTCAACGAGTTACCGGAACCGGAATGATGCCGTGGCACCATTTCCGTTTTCGCCGCCGTGGCACCCATTTCTTTCCGCCATGGCGACAACTGCTCCATATCCTATTATGCCATCATTTTCTTCAACATTGCATATAACTTGCATATGTCATTCTCATGCATGTTAACAACATTTAAATTGCTGTTTGCATTAATTTGCATAAATGACATGCTAAAATGATTTATTCCGTAACTAAATAACCGTAGCTCCGAATTAAATAAACTTCATATGTAAATTGACTAGAAAAATGTGTAGAGTAACATGTTGCCCTTACTTGTGCTGTTTAACAACGTTAAAATTGTGTTTTAGGCAGAAGAGTACCAAATTCAAAAATTGCATATGGGGATTTTCCAGAATTGTTATTTGTTGTTTCCGGCCTCATTTTAATTGCCTAGATAGGTAGATTAATTATGCTTCATCTCTTGCCATGTTTAACAACATTTAACATTGTTGAGTAGCATAAACGGGAGTGAACTAAATAATTGCATATTGAGCTTCACTTAATGTGTAGTTTCGGCAATATGCAACTCGTTGCATATTGAGCTTCACTTAATGTGTAGTATTTGAATTGTTGCACTTTGTCATGCCATGCATCTTTAAACCAGACATGCATCATACTTGATTGTGCATCATTTCATGATTATGCTTGTTTGTTTACCATGTTGTTTGCTTCTTTTCGGTTGTGCTTCTTCTCGATAGTTCCGGTTTCGTTGCGATTGTGAGGATTCGTTCGACTATGTTGGTTCATCTTCTTCATGGACTCGATCTTCTTCCGAGCGGGATTTCATGCAAGATGATCATGACCTTGGATACCTTTACTATATTTGCTTGCTAGTTGTCTATCGCTATGTCGCGCTTCCTACAACATATATGTCAGCCTCCCATATGCCATGATACAGCCTCTAACCACCCTTACCCAGCAAACCGTTGTTTGGCTATGTTACCGCTTTGCTCAGCCCCTTTCTTATAGCGTTGCTAGTTGCAGGTGCTGTTGCAGGTTGTTCCATGTTGGGACATGGATATCATGGGATATCACAATATCTCTTATTTAATTTATGCATCTATATACTTGGTTGTGTGTGGAAGGCTCGGCCTTTTGCCTGGTGTTTTGTTCCACTCACGTCGTCCTAGTTTCCGTAATACCGGTGTTATGTTCCTTGATTAGCGTTCCTAACATGCTCAGGGGTTATGGGACCCTCTTGACGGTTTGCTTTGAATAAACGCTTCTAGCAAGGCCCAACTTTGGTTTTAACATTTGCCCATATAATAATACTGAATTAAATAATTAATTTTGCATAGGGCGTCATGAACCCGAGGATTCTTAATTCAACATAATACAGGTGGGCCAGTGCTGATGGTGCTGGTCCAAACTAGAGCCCCTTGCAGCACCACCATGAGGAAAACTCGAGGCACTGGTTTTAGTTGTACGGACTGCTCATCCGGTCGTGGCCTGAGACGAGATATGCGCGGCTACTATCAGGGTGTCGGCATGCCGAGAGGTCTTGCTGGACTTGTTTACCATTGTCGAAATGTCTTGTGCACCGGGATTCCGAGGATACTTCGGGCTGACTCGAGGTTGATCGGGTTTTCGTGAGGTTGAGGTCTTTCCACCGCAGCTTGCGTTGGTTTGTGATGGACCAGGTTGGAACACCCCTACTGGGTTAAATCTTACGCGAAGCCGTGCCCGCGGTTATGTGGCGAGTTGGAAATTTATAACCTCCGGTTGTAGAGAACTTGACACTAAAATCTAATTAAAATACACCAACCGCGTGCGTAACCGTGACCGTCTCTTTTCGAGGGAGTTCGGGAAGAGAACACGGTGGGGTTATGTTTGACTCGTAAGTAGGTGTTCAGGATCACTTCTTGATCATTACTAGATTGCGACCGTTATGTGTAGTAACTCTTCTTAATCTTGTACTCGTAAGTTAGCCACTTAAACATGCTTAGAGCTTGCTGCAACCTCACCACTTAACCATTCCATACCCATTAAGCTTTGATAGTCTTGCTACCCATGGTTATGGGATTGCTGAGTCCTCGTGGCTCACAGTTTACTACAACAACAGGTGCAGGTACAGGTAAAGCGATGATTTGACGTGAGAGCGATGCTTGTTCTATTTGGAGTTCTTCTTCTGCTTCTTCTTCTTCTTCATCGATCATAGGATGGGTTCCTGGTTGGCAGCCTGGGACTAGCAGGGTGGATGTCGTTCTTCTTTTCGTTTGATTTCATCCGTAGTCGGATTCTACTCTTCTGTATGGTGTTTGCTATGTATTGATGTATTCATGTGATGTTTTTATCTATTTGGCTGTATCCCCATCTGTCATGTATATGGTACGATGTAATGATATCCACCTTGCAAGCGTCTTCAATATGCGCTTCTATCCCTGGTGGGACCTCCGAGTTCCTCGAGGATAGGATCACATATTGGGCGTGACAAGTTGGTATCAGAGCCTCTACCGACGGCAGGAGCCCCCTTGATTGATCGAACCGTTGACGAGTCTAGAAGAAAACTATTTTGAGTCTAGTTATATATCGGATAGTAGGAATTCTTTTTACTCCTTATCCCCTTCATTGCTCTGGTGAGGAATTGTGATGTAGGTGTTTTGATTCTACTACTCTTCTCACTCAATTTTTTTATGATCACGTGGGTATTTTCGGAATCGTTGCGATATCGGTGTGACAAAATTCTATTCTTGGTGCCTCCTAACCGTATGGATTGGACCCGAGGAGTTGAGCTCCAAGGGGTTCTTGTCACATTCGTTATCGTTTCAGTTCCTGAATACCAGAGGACGCCGACATCGAAATGCTTCTATACTTTTTGTGGTGGCAAATAGTGCCGTGACTTTTCCCCAGTACTGGAGGAGATAGCTCGGATGATCCACCGTGACTAGTATCGCTGTGTTTTCGAAGGTCTGAGGTAGATGAATTTGCAAAGTTTCTCGGTTGTGTGTTAAGGGTTGTGGATGCAGTTGCAGCTGATTAGGTTGTTGTTTGATATGAGTAGGTTCCTGGACCCGCAACCTGATCGCATAACCAAGAAGTTTCGGGAGTTCTTAGGTGGGAATTCAAGTAGTTACCTAGGATCATCCTTCCGACAAATGCATGAGGGGTTATGTATTTGTTTCTGGCTTATTCTGCAAGCCAAATCCTTTGTTTTGTTGGAGTTTGGTATTCGAGTTGCTTCGAAGTCAAGTGTTGATTCCATACCTTTCCTAAGCGATGCTCTCATATTTTTATGGGAGTGCTAATCATTCTTGATCATCGAGATTGTCAATTTCTTTTCAACCGGTGTGCTTCTCTTCGAGTTAATTCAATCCGCTCCATCATTTGCAAGATCAATTCTTAGTTTTCTCAACGGTGTTCGTTTCACTCGTTCCAAGTTATCTTTATTTTCCGCACCCTCCCACCCTTTTCTTCGCGGAGTCAGAGATCTCAAATCAAGTATACATTTTATTCATGTGAAGTCTCTCCATTCTTTTCCTTCAATGTTCTTCTCCGGTGATTTCTCGTAAAGATGCTCATGAGCTACAGTTTATCATTCTTCGCTCTCGTTTTCTTTTCCGGTGGATTCAATGCAAGCTTTCATTGTTGATCATATCCCTTTCCTTGTTTCAAATGCTTTCACATGTTGGAAGTTCTTATCCAAGAATCCCATGGATATTCACCTCTCTCTATTCATATCTAGAGTGTTGAAGTTATCTCAGAAGATTCGTGTTCTCATTCAAGATCCGTTCGAGCTATTTCGAGGTTCTTATTTCATTTAAGCCATTTAAATCAACCGGTGCAATATCTCTTTCAAGCAATCATTCCAATGGTGTTTCTTTTGAGTGGGCCCATAACCCACATGTCTTTTCCCAGGATCTTACCTGACTCTTCTAATTTTTCGGTTATTCTCAAATTCTTTCAAAGTTTGACGTAAGAATGAATTCTCATCAGTCAATTGCCTCCTCCAAGATCGCTTTCAAATTCTTTTCATCTTTGGCTCAACCTTTCTATTATTCATTGTTCCGGAGTGTCTCAACAATTTTGGTGTTGTTCCTCGTCGTCATTCTCAGCTTTGAAGACCGAAGAAGAGTTTCTCTTAAATCCATATCCGTTCTCTTGAAGATTCGTGGTGCAAGCTTGTTGCCATCCTCTCAATTGTTTTCATTCGTGAGAAATTCTTTTCATACCCATCCGGAGTATTTTAGGAGTTGTTTTCATTTTGATTCTCCAGAGGCCATCATTTCAGAAGAATTTGTTCATTCTTAACATTCATCTCTCGTTATCAATTTCTTCCAGTGGATCGTTCAAGTATCCTCTAATCAGCTCGTGATCTCTTCTTTTGCTTGTATCTAAATTCCCTCAAGTATCTTCGTTCATTTTCTAATTCTTCACGGTGATGCATTCTCTTTTCTTCGTCAGTTTTCAGATTCTTACGGTGGTTCGTTCAACATTCATGTTCCTTGGCCATCATATCATTTCATTCGTTCTTTCCAAAATCCTACCGGTGGTTCATTGAAGACCTTTCCAAGTTTGCGCTATATCTCTCTTCAATATTTTCAAGAAGAATAAGTGGCATGCCAAATCCGTTGCTTGTCATCATTTTAAGTTGATGAAGGGTATGCATGACATAATTCGTACTCTTATTTCATCGAGGTGATTTAATTTTTTCTTCCGGAGTTCGTTTGTGACACCAAATTCTCGGTTCCAATTTGTTCATTTTTCTTGTCCGGAGTTCCAAGTTTTTCTCGGTTGTCTCGTCACGAAGCTCCATCTAAATCATTGCAAGGCTTCATATTGTTCTTTTCAATTATTATTTCCTTTTGATCATCTGGCTATCTATACGGAGTCCTTCAAGAGCTTCTTCATGGTGGTTTGTTAAGGATTTAATTCATTCTCGAAGTGTTCTTCAAGATTCTTTCTCGAAGCTAAGATCCTCCAAGCTATACTCTGAAATAAACATGATGTTCAACACATGTTTTGTTTTGAGGAGCTCAAGCATGTTTTATATTCCATTCTGATGTGCAAATCCTTTCTACCTTGTCTTTTGAGGTGGTGCTATGTCGTTTTTGACAATTTCCCTTCGTGGTTCATGATTCACAAGTTGTCAGGAATGAGATATGTTAAACCCATCATTTTCTCTTCGCCCAGGAGATCTTTTCAACCCATCAATCTCTTCGTTGGAATTATCTTGGTATAGATTTCACCTAAAGCCTATCCTAAGGATTGGTGCTATTGTGGTGCTTATCAATGATCCAAGTTTCTCCTTCTCTTCTCGATGAAAGAGTTTTTCATCTCTTCATTGATCTCAAGCAAGCAAATTCTTTTTGTTAGTGGCCTGTTGTCACCTCATAATTTTGAGATGTTTTCCATAAGCCCACAATAAGCTTATTATTTTCGTTGTTGATTTTCCAACAACTCCGTTCAATCCTTCTTTGTAAGGATGCTTTTCAAATTCAGTTGTGGTAGAAGTTGTCATTTGCTTCTCCCTTCTTTTCTTTCCAATGATTTAGCTTCTATTCTTTCATTCCGGAGGCATTGTGATGTTTCTCTCTTCGACCCATTATCTCGTTTCGCCAAGATCATGTTCTTTCCTTGCTTATCCATTTTACCAGAGTGTTGTGCCCTCTTTTCAAGTTCTTTTCTTCTTATCAAGCTTTGCTTCTCTTTTCTACCGGAGTGCTGCCCAAATTCTTTTTTTGTTCTCATTCCTTATCTATCTCATTTCAACCAGAGTGGTTTCGAATTCTTGCTTGTTCCTCAAGCCATTCTTCAACTCGTTGCAACCTTCGAGGCTTGTTGGTTTCACTCATTTGTCCAAGAAGCAACTTTGTTTTACCTCTTCCTTTTTCCTCTTCCTCTTCTCATGCTTAGATCTCGGGGCGAGATCTCTTGTAAGTGGGGGAGACTTGCACGAGACCGGTGCTCCAGATGCCTTCCATGTTTTTCGTGAGAGCCGTGTTAATTATTTGTATATTGCATTGCATCATTTCATCATGCCATCATGTCATTAAATTTTTGCAACTCAAACAAATAAATTGCATGGATCTTTGATTCATTTAAATTGAGGGAACTCACATGGTGATTTCTCTTCATAACATATCCTCCCAATATTATTAGGGAGCTATAATAAAATATTCCATTAATTCGGAATAACCCATAAACACACTTGCAATTTAATCCCATGCCTTTTCTGCTTCGAGTTTGACTTCCAAACCTTGCCAATAACTCTTTTCCCATCTGTCGAGGCTCCTCCTAAAACCTCAACATTTTTGGACCTATCTAAACCTTGTCCTAATTCAAACTTATTTGGACCAAATTCAAATATGTTCGAATCCAATCCTTCTAACCGGTGCCAAATGTATTTTTCTTGGATCAAGCTCAGTTTTGTGAGTCCAGGAAAATTGGCCTCCTGCACAAATTCTTTCTCTAACCCTTTCTTTTCTCTCCTTTTCTTTTGTTGCGATTTTCTTTTTTTGGAAACGATTTTGAAAGAAGAAGAGAGAGGGCTAGCAGGCAAGCCACAGCCAGCCCAGCCGGCCCAAGGCCCAGCCGCCCCCTCCTAACCTATAACCCTAGCCTCTGCCCGATCCACTCTCTCCCTCGACCCCTTTCTTCCCTCCTACGCCGCCTCTCACAACCACGCACGCACATGAGAGGAGCTCCTCGCCCCGATCCCCATGACCGACCCCTCTGCCGACCTTGCGCCGTCGCTCGCAAGCCACGCTGCCGGCGAGCACAGGCCGCCGCTACCCCACCTTGCCTTCTCCTCCCCGCGCCGCTCCTTCCCTCGCCTCCGCGACCAGCCTGCAGCCGCCTGCCATGGCTGGCCCCGAGTGCTGCTCTGCCTCAACCACCGATGCATCCCCATGACCTCCACCCACTGGCTGCTTCCCTTCCTCGTCCCACACCGTTCTTCTCCAGCCCCGTGCTCCGCCTCCTCACCTCGTCCAGCCACCTCTACCACGCGCGTGCGACCAACATCACCTCGGTCCACCGAGCCGCCCTACTCGTGTCCCCTTGATACGTCTCCAATGTATCTATAATTTTTTATTGTTCCATGCTGTTATATTATCAATCTTGGATGTTTTTATATACATTTACAGAAATTATATATCATTTTTGGAGATTAACCTATTAACCTTGTGCCCAGTGCCAGTTGCTGTTTTCTGCCTTGTTTTTGTTTTACAGAAAATCAATACCAAACGAAGTCCAAATGCCACAAAACTTTTTGGAGATTTTTTCTGGACAAGATAAACACTAGAAGCTTCGGGAGGAGGCCATAAGCCCCAGGGGGTGCCCACAAGATACCAGGGCGCGCCTGAAGGAGGGGGGGGGGGGGCAGGCGCGCCCTGCTACCTCGTGGGGCCCACAGAGCTCCGTTTGACCTAATTCCACCACTATAAATTCAGGAAAAATCAGAAACCCTCAAGGGAGTCCACGAAATAATTTTTCCGCCGCCACAAGTTTCTGTTCTTGAGAGATCCCATCTGGAGGCCTTCTCCGGTACTCCGCCGGAGGGGGAATCGATCACACAGGGGCTCTACATCAACCTTGCTGCCCTTCCGATGATGCGTGAGTAGTTTACCACAGACCTTCAGGTCCATAGTTAGTAGCTAGATGGCTTCTTCTCTCTTTTTGATCTTCAATACAATGTTCTCCTCGATGTTCTTGGAGTTCTATCCGATGTAATCACTTTTTGCGGTGTGTTTGTTGGGATCCGATGAATTGTGAGTTTATGATCAGATTATCCATGAATATTATTTGAGTCTTCTCTGATCTCTTTTATGCATGATTATTATAGCATCGTATTTCTTCTCCGATCTATTGATTTGGTTTGGCCAACTAGATTGATTTATCTTGCCATGGGAAGAGGTGCTTTGTAATGGGTTCGATCTTGCGGTGCTCAATCCCAGTGACAGAAAGGGACATGACACGTATGTATCGTTGCTATTAAGGGTAAAAAGATGGGGTTTATTCATACGTGAGTTTATCTTGTCTACATCATGTCATCGTTCTTAAGGCGTTACTCCGTTCTTTATGGACTTAATACACTAGATGCATGCTGGATAGTGGTCGATGTGTGGAGTAAAAGTAGTAGATGCAGGCAGGAGTCGGTCTACTTGTCTCGGACGTGATGCCTATATACATGATCATTGCCTTGGATATCATCATGATTATTTGATTTTCTATCAATTGCCCAACAGTAATTTGTCTACCCACCGTATGCTATTTTCTATGAGAGAAGCCTCTAGTGAAAACTGTGGCCCCCGAGTCTATCTAAATCAAATTACTAAAACCCTAAAAATATTGCTGCACTTTTCTTTTATTTATTTTATTTTGTATTTTTGTTTCAATCTATCTATCTATCACATACAATTAATCTTGCAATTAACCGCCGAGGGATTGACAACCCCTCGTTTGCGTTGGGTGCAAGGATTTGTTGTTTGTGTGCAGGTACTGCTAACGAAGTGTTGCATGGTTCTCCTACTGGATTGATAACCTTGGTTTCATAACTGAGGGAAATACTTACCTCTGCTATGCTGCATCATCCCTTCCTCTTCAGGGATAATACCAATGCAAGCTACAAGTAGCAGGAAGAATTTCTGGCGCCGTTGCCGGGGAGACATCATCAACATCTATCAAGTACCTTTGCGTAAACTCTCATCTCCTTGCATTTACTTTATTTGCCTCTCGTTTTCATCTCCCCCACTTCTAAAAGGTTTTTACAAAAATACAAAAATATTTTTTTCGTTTGCCTTTTTCTTGTTTGCTTGTTTGCTCGCTTGTTATCTTGTTTGCGTAGTCACGATGTCTCAAGAAAATACAAAATTGTGTGATTTTTCCAATACTAATAATAATGATTTTATTAGTACTCCGATTGCTCCTCCCGCCGCTTGTCGGGGGGATGACCCCCGGGTAGGCAACGGAGCCTGGATTCCCCTTCTTTTTTAAACATCGGGGCAGGCCGAGCCCCTCAGTCCGGCTAGCCTGCGCGCCGGCTCCCCAGCGCGAGCCGGCTTGGCGTGGCGACCCGGCTGGCCGGCTGGCCAATGCCGGCTGGCCGCTAGGGGGCAAGCCCTCACGACGAGACAAGCAAGGCAGCAGCGCCCTCTCCTTTACACCGGCCCCGGCGGGCGAGGCGACAGCATTCCCTGTACCCCCGCCCGGGGCGGGCGGTGTCTAGGCGGCGCAACCCTGTTGCTAGGCGGCGCCGACCGCCCTATGACGAACGACAAGACCTGCCACAGTGCCGCGCTGCCGGACGGACCCGCATCCGGCGGACCCGGCGTACCCGGCGGACTCGGCGCACCCGGCGACCCGGCGGACCCCACCGCTGGCTCCTTGACGCTGACATCTGGGCCCCGTGCCCATGTTACTTTATCCATGTAACCCTAGGGGGTCGAGCTATAAGACCCCCCTGGAGGCCTCCATGCAAGGGGGTTCAGTTCGACTCAGTTCAGTTCACATCACACACACTCACACTCAAATACAGCTCCAGGAGCAACCTTGTAGCCTTTGTGCTTCCCATACACCATTCGGCAGGACTAGGGGTGTTACGTCTCCGGAGGGCCCCGAACCTGGGTACGTCTTGTGTCCCGCACCAGCGCGTGCCAACCTCGCCTCCGAAACCCACCGGCGTCCTCTCGTAACCCCACCTCAAGCCATCCCATGGCATCTGCCGTGAATCACGCACCCCCCGCGAGAATACCACGACAGTTGGCGCCCACCGTGGGGCTGCTCGCTACGCCGGTCGGAGTCAAGTTCCGGACGAGGCCCTTCACCAGCTCCGGCGAGCGCATCGTGCACGGTTTGGTCTGTGCGCCTCGCACGGCCGACCCGGCAGGCTGCAGCGCTGCACCGCGCGCGGACGTCGCCTGCCCCGCGGGCTGCCTCATCGTCCCTTTCGGCGCACTGCGCGTCTTCGTCGCGCTCGTCCCCGACGTGTTCCCCAGCGAAGTGCGCAACTTCGCCGACTCCCCCATCCCCGTTGGATGCGCCGTCTCCGACGACGTCGTGGCTCTCTGCGTCCGCGCGGAAGTGCTGACTATCGACGCCAGCTCCGGCTCCCCGCGCGCCAAGGAGAAGGCTGCCGCGGCTGCGGCTCCGCCACGCCGGGCCGACCCGCTCCGCGAGACGATCCGGAGTCTGCAAGCTCCCATCACGCCCGACGCCGACACGGCCGCTGCAGCGGCTCAGCTCAACGAGGACCGCCAGAATCTGCTGGCCGAGGCCACGGAGCTCGCGGCAACGCGGCGCCGGCTGGAGTCCGCCCAGCGAGAGTACGACAGCGCCCACGGTTTCACACCAGCCGCCGCCGAGCCCAGCCGGGTCACGGAGGTTCGGAACCGTGGGGGCGCGATCGGCCGTACGCTAGGCGGAGGCCGGCCCGTCTACGACACCCCCGTCAAGAATATGCGCGCAGCACAGGCGGCAATGGCGGATCTCGAATTCTTGGAGGGCGAGGAGCTGCTGCAGCAGCAGCAGCAAATCCGCGACCTCATCGCCGCGGCGAACGAGCAACAACAGCGCTTCGACCTGGCCCGGCCATCCGCCTCCGCCTCAAGAAAAACAGGAGACCCGGAAAGGGCCCTCCGGGACGCGCGGCAGACGTCCTCGCACGCCACTAGCGCGAGCCGCTCTGGCCGGCATCGGTCCGGTCGGAGCCGGCACAACCGTGCCACCACCGCTGGAGACGGCAACGCTGGCGAGACGGCCGGCGACGACCGGGTTCAGCAGCCGGAGCCCCCCATGCGGCCGGCTCGGCGGCCCAAGCCGGCCCCGGAAGCTCCCGTCACCCGCGGTCCCGTGGCCGACCGAATCGGTCCCCGCGGTCCCGTGGCTGACCGACTCGGCCCCCGCGAGCCTTACGACGAAAGCGACGCCCGTCACCGCATTGACCGGCTGGCGCGCTCCACGACCCTGGAGGAGGAGAGCTCTGTCGACCCGGCATGCTTCGGCCCCCGCATTCGCGAGGAGCCCTTCCCCAAAGGATTCTCGCTGCCCCGCGACTCCCCAAAGTACACCGGCGCCACCAATCCGGAGGACTGGCTGACCGACTACACCACGGCTGTCGGCATAGCCGGCGGCAACCGGCGCGTGGCTGTCCGGTACGTCCCCCTCATGCTGCTCGGCTTGGCCCGGACGTGGCTTAACAGCCTCCGAGCCGGCAACGTGAACTCCTGGCTGGATTTCGAAGACGCGTTCATCTGCAACTTCACCAGCACCTACAAGCGCCCCGGCAAGCCTCGCCAGCTCTCCATGTGCGTCCAGAAGCCGGGCGAGCCCCTGCGCGATTTCCTCACACGGTGGACGGAGCTCCGCAACTCCTGCGAGGGCGTCCACGAGGTCCATGCCATCCAGTACTTCATTGACGGATGCCTAGACGGCACCCTGGTCAAGCACCGGCTGGTGTGCGACGAGCCGGAGACTCTGGCGGAGCTCATGGCTGTGGCGGACAAGTACGCTACGGCCGACTCCGCGATGAATGTGAAGATCACGATCGACGCAGACGGCAAGCTCCTCCCGGCCCAGCCGGCTCCCCCCAAGCTGGCTGGCGACAACAACACGCGCCGACAAGACAACAACAACAACGGCAAGTGCCGGAACGACCAGCAAGCGCCCCGCTACGACAACCGGCAAGTCGCCGCGATGGAAGGGGAGCAGCCGGCTGACCAAGGCCCCAGCCAGCGCCCGCGCACCGGCAAGGCCGCCTGGCAGCCCAAGCTGTCCTTCGAGCAGATGCTCGACGCCCCTTGCAAAAACCACAGCGGCGCGAAGCCGTCGACGCACAAGCTCCGGCAGTGCAGTTTCACCCAGCGACTGTTGAAGCGCAACCTTCCACCCCCGCCACCCGGAGCCGGCAGAGCCGGCTCGCAGCCGCCACCGCTCCCGCCGCCTCCACCGCCACCCGGCGCCCTCGCTGACAACCCCTTCCCGCGCCCGGACGCGTCCTATGTCGTCTTCACCAACGAGGGGATGACAAGCACGCCAAGCGCAAGCACGCGGCCGAGGTGAACACCGTCGTCCCCTCGGTTCCCCAGTACATGCACTGGTCCGACCGGCCGGTCAGCTGGACCCGGGAGGACCACCCGATCGTCATGCCCACGCCGGGTGGCTACGCCCTCGTGCTCGACCCCACCTTCGTCTCCGAGAAATGCACCTGCCGCTTTTCGCGGGTGCTGATCGATGGCAGCAGCAGCATCAACATCCTGTACCGCGACACCATGACCAAGCTCGGCATCGAGGCGCGACAGCTGGAGCCGACCTGGACTGTGTTCCACGGCATCGTGCCGGGTCTCTCCTGCTCTCCGATCGGCCGGATCCGGCTTGACGTCCTGTTCGGCTCCAGCAGCCATTTCCGCCGCGAGCCGATCTGGTTCGAGGTGGTCGACCTGGCCAGCCCCTACCACGCGCTGCTGGGCCGGCCCGCGATGGCGAAGTTCATGGCGGTCCCCCACTACGCCTACCTGAAGTTGAAGATGTCGGGTCCCAAGGGCCTCATCACCGTCGTCGGTGACTACAAGAAGTCCCTCGAGTGTGCCAAAGCCGGCTCCCGGCTAGCCGAGTCGCTGGTCATCGCCGAGGAGAGGCGCCAGCTCGACCGGATCGTGGCGCTAGCTAATGCGCAGCCGGCCATGCCGGCTCCGCCCAAGCCGGCCGCCGACGAGGCCTCCTTTAAGCCGGCCAAAGACACGAAGAAAGTCCCGCTCAACCCGGCCGACCCCAGCTCCAGCAAGTACGTCGTCGTGGGCACCGGCTTCGACAGCAAATAGGAAGGCGAGCTCGTCGATTTCGTCCGTGAGAATCAGGATATCTTTGCATGGTCTCCCAAAGACATGCCGGGTGTTCCGAGGGAATTCGCCGAGCACAAACTTCACATCCGCAAGGACGCCAAGCCTGTCCGACAGCCGCTACGCCGCTTCTCCGAGTAGAAGCGAAGAACCATCGGTGAAGAGATCGCCCGGCTACTCAAAGCCGGGTTCATCATGGAAGTGTTCCACCCCGAGTGGCTGGCCAATCCAGTCCTCGTCCTGAAGAAAAATGGCACCTGGCGCATGTGCATCGACTACACCAGCCTGAACAAGGCATGCCCCAAAGACCCGTTCGCTCTGCCCCGGATTGACCAAGTCATCGACTCCACAGCCGGCTGTGAGCTCCTGTCCTTCCTGGACGCCTACTCCGGCTACCACCAGATCAAGCTGGACCCGGCCGACGCCCTCAAGACGTCCTTCATCACGCACTTTGGGGCGTACTGCTACATCACCATGTCGTTCGGCTTGAAGAATGCTGGCGCCACCTTCTAGCGCTGCATGCAGAAATGCCTGCTGCCCTAGCTCGGCAGAAACGTGCACGTCTACGTCAACGGCATCGTGGTGAAGACCAAGCAGCACCTCACGCTCCTGGCCGACCTCAAAGAAACCTTCGCCAACCTGCGCCGGTTCCATATCAAGCTCAACCCGGAGAAATGCGTCTTCAGCATGCCGGCTGGCCAGCTACTCGGCTTCCTCGTCTCGGCGCGCGGCATCGAGGCCAACCCGGAGAAGATCAAGGCAATCGAGCGCATGCGCAAGCCGACCCGGCTGCGCGATGTCCAGAAGTTCACCGGCTGCTTGGCCTCTCTTAGCCGGTTCGTCAGCCGGCTGGGGGAGAGGGCCCTGCCCCTGTATCAGCTGATGAAGAAGACGACGGCATTCGAGTGGAGCGACCAGGCGGACGAAGCTTTTCGCGACCTCAAGCGCATGATGTCCACCGCACCCGTCCTGGCCGCGCCGGCTGAGAAAGAGCCACTCCTGCTGTACATCGCCGCCACCTCCTGCGCGGTCAGCACGGTGCTGGTCGTCGAGCGCCCTGAGGAGGGCAAGGTGCAGCCGGTCCAGCATCCGGTGTACTACCTGAGCGAGGTGCTCTCCGCCTCCAAGCAGAACTACCCCCACTACCAGAAGATGTGCTACGGCTTGTACTTTGCTGCCAAGAAGCTGAGACAGTACTTCCAAGAGCATACCATTACCGTGGTGAGCACGGCCCCCATTGGCGAAATCATGGGCTGCCGGGATGCCTCTGGCCGGGTGGCCAAGTGGGCCATCGAGCTAGCCAGCCACACAATCCTCTACGAGCCGCGTACCACCATCAAATCCCAAGCGCTGGCCGACTTCCTCGTCGACTGGACCGAGACCCAGTACCTGGCGCCGGCGCCCGAGTCGACTCACTGGCGCATGCATTTCTACGGCTGCAAGATGCTCAACGGCTTGGGAGCCGGCATCGTGCTGTCCTCCCCCAAGAACGGCCGGCTGCGGTACGTGCTGCAGATCCACTTCGCCGCCTCCAACAATGTCGCCGAGTACGAAGCTCTCGTGCACGGCCTCCGGCTGGCCAGGGAGATCGGCATCCGGTGCATCCTCTGCTACGGCGACTCGGACCTGGTAGTGCAGCAAGTTTCCGGCGACTGGGACGCCAAAGACGCCAACATGGCTAGCTACCGCTTCCTGGTCCAGCAACTCTCCGGCGGCTTCGACGGTTGCGAGTTCCTCCACGTCCCACGCGCGGACCACGAAGCAGCCGACGCCCTGGCCAAAGTGGGCTCCACCCGGCAAGCCATCCCGTCCGGCGTCTCCCTCGAGCACCTGCGGAAGCCATCCATCAAGCCCTCTCCCGAGTCGGAGTCCATCTTCGTCCCGGACAACCCCAGCACGCCCCCACCCGACCCTGGGGTTCCCGGCCCAAGCGCGGGAACTGCTGGCTCCGGCTCGGGGACTGCCGTCTCCGGCTCTGGGGCCGCCGGCTCCAGCTCGGGGGCAGCCGGCTCCAGCCCGGGGACTGCCGGCTCCGTCTCGGGGGCTGCCGGCCCAAGCTCGAGGACTGCCGGCTCCAGGTCGGGGGCTGCCGCCCCGGATCCCATCCCGGCGGCCGTCCTCACGGTGGTGACGGCGCCGTCCTGGGCTCAGCCAATCCTCACCTTCTTGGAAGACGGCGACCTTCCCATCGACGAAACTGAAGCCCGACAAGTGCAGCGGCGCGCGTCCGCCTACAGCATCATCAACCACGAGCTCGTCAAACGCAGCACGACGGGCGTGTTCCAGTGCTGCGTCGAGCAGAACAAAGGGATCGAGATCCTCCTCGACATCCACCAGGGCGAGTGCGGGCACCACGCCGCCTCGAGATCCCTGGTGGCCAAAGCATTCCGGCACGGGTTCTACTGGCCCACGGCCCTAGAAGACGCCAAAGAGCTGGTCCTCAAGTGCGAGGGCTGCCAACGCTTCAGCAAGCGCAGCCACCAGCCGGCTTCAGCCCTCCAAACCATCCCGATCACGTGGCCCTTCGCCGTCTGGGGACTCGACATGGTGGGGCCCTTCAAGACTGCCCGAGGCGGCATGACGCATTTGCTGGTCGCCGTCGACAAGTTCACCAAGTGGATCGAGGCCAGACCGATCAAGAAGCTCGACGGGCCCACGGCCGTCCGATTCATCAAAGATATCGCGGTTCGCTACGGCGTTCCGCACAGCATCATCACGGACAACGGCACCAACTTCGCCAAAGGTGCGCTGGCCCACTACTGCTCTGCATCCGGCATCCGGCTCGACTTGGCCTCCGTCGCACATCCCCAGTCGAACGGCCAGGTCGAGCGGGCGAACGGCCTCATCCTAGCCGGCATCAAGCCGCGACTCGTCGAGCCGCTCGTGCGCTCACCCGGCAGCTGGCTCAACGAGCTGCCAGCCGTCCTCTGGAGCCTCCGGACGACGCCAAACCGCTCCACCGGGTTGACCCCGTTCTTCCTCGTCTACGGAGCCGAAGCAATAATTCCGACCGACGTCGAGTTCCACTCGCCCCGGGTCACCATGTACACCGAAGCCGAAGCAAAAGAAGCACGTGAAGACGGCGTCGACCTGCTCGAGGAGGCGCGCCTCCTGGCCCTTAGCCGGTCAGCCATCTACCAACAAGGCCTGCGCCACTACCACAGCAAGAAAATCAAACCCCTCGCATTCCGCGAGGGCGACCTTGTGCTCCGGCTCGTCCAACGAACAGCCGGCCAGCACAAGCTGGACTCCCCCTGGGAGGGCCCCTTCATCATCAGCAAGGCTCTCTGCGACCGAAACGCGTACTACCTCATCGACGCGCAGAAGCCGAACAAGCACAAGCGAGACGCAGCCGGCGAGGAGTCCAGCCGGCCTTGGAACGCGGAGCTCCTCCGTCCGTTTTACAGTTAAACTCATGTATGTATGTATCACCATCTTTTGGACTTAATGAAAACAGGCAGCTCGCCCGTTCTCGTTTCTCCCGCCGAGTCGGCGCAGCCGGCTCGGGGGCTCGGGGGCTCCCTTTTCCATTTTACTCTGTGTCTCCACACTCCCCCGTTTTTTAATTCCCCCGCCGGGTCGGCGTAGCCGGCTTGGGGGCTCGGGGGCTAGCCGGCTAGACCACGCCTCGCTTTTTTCCTTAGTCCGTCTCGAAACGTACGAGCCGCCAAAGCCCTCTCCTCGCCAGCCACAGCCGGCTCCCGGCTGTTCGGCCGGAAGAGCCAAAGGCCGAAAGCATCATTACGCAAGAACGACTAAGAAGGACAGCCCAGTTCGGCCAACCCGGCTCAACCCGTTCTCTCTTGCTTATTTGAAGCACGACCGGCTGCGCGCCATCGCCGCCTGCCGCCAGCCGGCCCAGTGGGTGTTTCGCTCGCGCTCAACGTCCGAAAAAGCCTAAGTATTGTGCGTCCGCTCTCAAAGCTGAGTCCCCGTCCTAGCCATAGTCCGCAACCCGGCTGTCCGGCTAGCGGGAAGGAAGCCCAGAGAAGAGACAAACAGGAAAAGGCCCAAGGCCGAACAGCAAAGAGTGATATCGCATGCAAAATTTATATACAGTATGGGCCTTCGGCCACGAGTTCATTACATGGAACTACACCACCAGTGGGTGGACCTGCTACCTAACAAAAGTTCGAGTACAGGAAGGACAAAACGGGAAAAAGCGATCCTAGGCGGCACCCGCATCGTCTCCGGCCGGCGTCGTCTTAGTCGAGGTGGATGCGGCCGCCGAGCCGGGCCCAGCGCTCTCCCGCCTCACGGTCGTGGCGTCGTCGTCCGGGTCGGCCTCGTCGTCGGCGTAGGCCCCGGTCTCGGCCGAGCTGCCGTCCGGGTCATTCAGCAGCAAGCCGAACTCGTCGGCGGGGAGCTCCTCGCCGTCCTCCGTCCGCTCCAGGACGAACTCGTCGAACGGGGCGAACGACGCCAGGTAGCTGACCCGCCCGGCGATCCGCTGCGCCCGCACCGCAAAGTCCTCCTCCGCGCCGGCTCGCTGCGCCGCCAGACGGTCGAGGTCCACGCCCGGATACCAAGACACGACGAAGCGCAGCGCCGTCTCCGCTCCGGCGCGGGCCGCGGAGGCCCTCCACGCGCCGAGTCGCTCCACCCCGGCCTCCAGCCACTGCGCCAGCCGGGTGACGCTGTTCGGCACCACCGCGCTCGGCCAGAGGCCGCTCGCCATGCCCAGCCTGGCCTCGAACAGGCGGTGCATGTGCCCCTCCATGGCTCGAAGACGGGCCTCGCTGGCAAGGACGATCTCCGAGAGGCTCCAGGCAGCGTAGACGTCGATCTCCGCCCCTGTCGCACGCAGGTCTGCCCGATGGGTATAAACGGCCGCATCCTGCGTCTCCGGGAAGACTCCTGGAAAAGGAAAGAACCAAATCAGTCAAAGAAAGCAACTTGCCGGCTACGTCAGCCGTACCAAGAAAAAGATAGCACTTACGGGCGAAGGTCTCGTCGAGGTGCTGCGCCTCGCCCAGCATCCCGTTCTCCCGTATGGCCAACGCGCGAGCCTGGGCCTCGAGATCCTTCTCGAGCTGGGCGATCCTCCTGCCGGCGTCCGCCAGCTCCTCGGCCGCCTTCCTGCGCTCCTCCGACAGCCAGCCCAGTTCCGCCTGGTGGGCGTCCTCCGCCTTGGCCTTCTCGGCCACTAGCCGGTCCACCTCGGCCTGGAGCCGGTCGCGGTCGGCAACGGCGCGATCGCGCTGCTCGCCGGCTTCGGCAAGCCGGCCTCGGAGGCCTGGCACCTCGGCCGCGTCGGCTGCGCGACAGGGTTCCCGGTCAGATGCCGGAAGCAAAGATTAGAAGAAAAAAACAAAGCTCTAAGATTCGACCCGGCTGCTCCGCAGTCCGGCCCGAATCTCGGGGGCTACACGCAATGGGTGCGCTGGCGCGCACCCACTGAAGGCATGCAAGACGTACCTTGGACCCGGCGCAACTCCTCCTCCTTGGCGGCAAGCTGGGCCTTGGCCTTGCGGAACCGCTCCCGGAGCCGGTTGTACGCGCTGGCACGCAGGTCGTACAGATGCTGCGCGCAAACAGAAGATCAGAAAAATGCAAGGACAAGCTATAAGATTCGACCCGGCTGCTCCGCAGCCCGGCCGAACCTCGGTGGCTACACCCAGTAGGTGCGCTGGCGCGCCTCCACTGATTCATTAATCAAGACAAGCACAGAAGAAAGAACTTACCGCGATTGCCTGCTCCAGCTGCCGCGCCCGGTCCTGCTCCTCCCGGACGAAGGCCTGCAGGCGCTCGCTCCGACCGCGAAGCTGCGAGCGCAAGGCGTCCGCCGCATCGTCCTCCCGGGTTCATGGCCCGACCACAGCTTCGCCGGAGCTCGCCCATGGCTGCTGGATCGCGGCCCCGGCACCGGATCCGCTTCCACTCGGCCGCTCGGAGTTCGTGGCGGCTTGGGGCGGCATGACCACCAGGGTACCGGCGTCCCCGGTCGCGGCCTCCGGGGCCGGCGTCGGCTGCGCTTGGCCGGATGGCGCAGAGTTCGCCGCGCGCCTCTCTCCGCCGCCCTCGCCTCCCCCCGCCGGGTCGGCCCGGGGCGGCGTGTCCACGAGGATGTTGTCATCGACGTCCGACTCGCCGTCGGCCGGCTCCGCCCGCCTCTCCGGCTCGCCCGCTCCCTCCGGCTGCGGCTCGATGATCGTCACCACCGGCGCCGTGCCCCTCTGCATCTCCGGCCAAGCCGGGTCCGCGGTGGGCCTGGCCCGCTTCGCGGAGGCCGTCTCCCACGCCCGGGCCGAGGCCTCCTCCATCGCCTTCACGGCCTCCTCCCGGTCTCGCCAGGCAGCGCGCGTCGCCGCGTCGACATCTTGGCCGGATTGGCGGGCCTCGAGGCCCTCCTCCACGGTCCGGCCCGGCTCGCGGTCGATGGCGCTGCTCCGGGTCTTCCTCCAGAGGGCCTCGCCCACCGCGGCCTCTGTCGCCGCCACCGCCAACTCAAGAGCCGACCTGTACACGGCAGATTTGTCATGACGAAGGCATAAGCAAGAAAAAGACAAGCCATAAGATTCGACCCGGCTGCTCCGCAGCCTGGCCGAACCTCGGGGGCTACACCCAGTGGGTGCGCTGGCGCGCTCCCACTGATTCAACAAGCAAGGATCAGAAATAAAACAAGAGACACTTACCCAATGACCGTCGGGGGTTCCCGCCTCGGCCCCACGGACGGGGCGAGCCGGCACTTCTTCTTGACGACGGCCCTCTCGCGCGCCGGCCCCGCCGCCTGGCGCTTCGTGGCTGGCCTCGCCTCGACCGCCTCCTTCCCATGCGGCCGGCTGACGGTCGCCGCCACGCAGGCCAGCCCGGCGCCGGCCGCCTTCCGTAGCCGTCTTGGGTGGTCGACGCTGGCGTCCTCCCCGGCCGAGGGCGCTGCACCGTGGGCACCGGTCAGGCCTCCTCGTCGTCATCCGGCCAGTCCCGTAGTAGATCTAGAGGCGGAGACTTACCCGCATTCCGCGACCCGCCGGCTGCGGCATCGGCTAGGCGCGCCTCGAACGCCCCCTCCTCCGCCTCGGCGCCGGTCTCCTCCACATCCGAGTCGGGCAGGTCGGCCAGCAGGATCTGGGCATTCGGCCCGTCGTGATTCCACTGGCTATTGAATAGCTGCGGCCCTCCCACGGCATCAGGACACAAGAATAACGTCGAAGCGGCAAAATATAAAGACCAGGGACTCACCGCCAGCGCCGGGTTCTCCCGGTGATAGGGCTCCTTCCCGAAGCTCCACCCCTCCTCCTTCAGCCCGGCCTTGGAGATGTAGTTGACCCGCTGGACGATCCCAGCCGGCGTCAGCTCCTTGGTCGACATCCGAGTCGGGTCGTGCCGGCCGCTCATGTCGCAGATCCGGTGCGCCCGGCGCTGCAGCGGCAGCACCCGGCGGGCGATGAAGGCCGCGATGAGGTCAACCGGCTTCAGCCCCTCGCGCTCCGTCAGCTCCCCGACCCGGCCGCAGATGTTCACCATCTTCTGCGGCGGCTTCTTGGGGCAGTACCTCCAGTTCGGCTTCCCGAGCGGCGGCGCGTCAACGAACGGCGGAAGATTGATGACGTCCACCGCCGGGTCGGTGTTCCGGACGTAGAAGAACGTCGTCTGCCACTTCTTGGCCGAGTCCTCAAGCGGCAGCTTGGGAAACGGCCCGTTCGCTCGGTCGGTAACCACCGCTGCGCCGCGGTCGGACATGACGCCGGCTGCCGCTCCCTGCTGCTTGAGGAAGAACATCTTCGCCCACAACTCCACAGTCGGCAGCATCCCGAGATAGCCCTCGCAGAGCGTGGCGAACCCGGCGACCTGCAGCACGGCGTTGGCGCCGAGGTGATGCGGCTGCAGCCCGAAGAAGTCGAGCCACGCGCGGAAAAAGAGACTCGCAGGGAGGCCGAGCCCGCGCTCGAAATGCGAGAAGAAGACCACGTGCTCGCCCTCCCGCGGCTCCAGAACCCTCTCCGAGCCCGGCGCGCGCGCAAGCAGCGCCTCCGCCGACGGCAGCCGCCTCGTGCGGCGGAGGTACTGAATGTTCTGCTCCGTCGTGATGGAGCCCTCCCAAAAACCTTTTGGCAACGCCATTGGGGAGGGTTTTCTGCGGGCGTCGAGATTCGGCGATGAAGAGGAGAAGAGGGAGAAAGAGCGGCGCGCTGCGGGCTTCGGGTCGCGGTGCGCGGCAGCAGGCGTGGGCGAGGCGTGCGGTGGCGGCAGCGCTTCGCTCGGTCGCGACGGAGAAGAAGAGGAAGCGGAGGAGGAGCAAGGGGCAGGGGTGCGTGCGCGAGCATCTCCGTCGCACTGCCCCCTCCTTCTCAATTATAACCACGAGAAATCGTGGGGGAGTGGGATCGTCTGCGCCCACGATCCCCACTCCCCCGCAGTGTGCGCGCACGTTCCCCATGCACATTAGCTGCGCGGGGAAGCGCAATCGCCAACGGCCGCCGCAATAAATACCTCGCGCGCGGGCCGAGGGCGCGTCGTGGCGGGCCCGGTCTGCAGTCTCGTCCCGTCGCCCGCGTGGGCTGGCAGGCCTCGCCCGCCGCGAGGCAGCACATGGCAGCCCGCCAAGCTGCGGCTGGCGCGAATCGCCATGCAAAGCAAGACTCGTCCGACGAACGTTTCCGTTTCCCGCCCAGGCCGGGTTGCCGCCGCCCGGCTTCCGGAAGCCGGCTCCTAGCGGGTGTTCCCGGTGTCCGCTGCCGCGTTGCCGGCACGCGGCCAGGCGGAGCCGCTTGGCCGGACTCCAGCGCTTCATCAACAAACCGGCTCCACAAGGGGGTAAGCTACGAAGGCCCCCCTGTCTGAAGCTGGCGAACCTTCACAGCTTCGGGAACTACTGTCGGGGGGATGACACCCGGGTAGGCAACGGAGCCCGGATCCCCCTTCTTTTTTAAACATCGAGGCAGGCCGAACCCCTCAGTCCGGCTAGCCTGCGCGCCGGCTCCCCAGCGCGAGCCGGCTCGGCGTAGTGACCCGGCTGGCCGGCTGGCCCATGCCGGCTGGCCGATAGGGGGCAAGCCCTCACGACGAGACAAGCAAGGCAGCAGCGCCCTCTCCTTTACACCGGCCCCGGCGGGCGAGGCGACAGCATTCCCTGTACGCCCGCCCGGAGCGGGCGGTGTCTGGGCGGCGCAACCCTGTTGCTAGGCGGCGCCGACCGCCCTATGACGAACGACAAGACCTGCCACAGTGCCGCGCTGCCGGCCGGACCCACATCCGGCGTACCCGGCGCACCCGATGCACCCGGCGCACCCGGCGTACCCGGTGCACCCGGCGGACCCGGCGACCCGACGGCCCCCACCGCCGGCTCCTAGACACTGACATCTGGTCCCCGTGCCCATGTAACTTTACCCATGTAACCCTGGGGGGTCGAGCTATAAGACCCCCCAGGAGGCCTCCATGCAAGGGGGTTCCAGTTCGACTCAGTTCAGTTCACATCACACACACTCACACTCAAATACAGCTCCAGGAGCAACCTTGTAGGTTTGTGCTTCCCATACACCATTCGGCCGGACTAGGGGTGTTACGTCTCCGGAGGGCCCCGAACCTGGGTACATCTTGTGTCCCGCACCAGCGCGTGCCAACCTCGCCTCCGAAACCCACCGGCGTCCTCTCGTAACCCCACCTCAAGCCATCCCATGGCATCCGCCGTGAATCGCGCCCCCCCCCCCCCGCGAGAATACCACGACACCGCTAGTGCGGAGACTTGTGATATTAATGCCGCTTTGCTAAATCTTGTCATGAAAGATCAATTTTCCGGTAGTCCTAATGAAGATGCCACATCCCATCTTAACACTTTCGTAGAATTGTGTGACATGCAAAAGAAAAAATATGTGGATAATGATATTGTGAAATTAAAATTATTCCCATTCTCGTTGCGGGATCGTGCAAAAATATGGTTTTCATCTTTACCACGAAATAGTATCGATTCTTGGGATAGGTGTAAAGATGCTTTTATTACTAAATACTTTCCTCCCACGGAAATTATTTCACTTAGAAATCAAATTATCAATTTTAAGCAACTTGATCATGAACATGTTGCCCAATCTTGGGAGAGGATGAAATTAATGATAAGAAATTGCCCTACTCATGGTTTAATTTTATGGATGATCATACAAAAAATTTATGCGGGATTGAATTTTGTCTCTAGAAATTTGCTAGACTCCGCCGCGGGTGGTACTTTTATGGAAATTACTTTGGGAAAAGCTACTAAATTGCTTGATAATATTATGGCAAATTATTCACAATGGCATAATGAAAGAACTCCTACTAGTAAAAAGGTGAATTCTATTGAAGAAATTAGTACTTTGAGTGATAAAGTTGATGCGCTTATGAAATTGGTTGCCAGTAAAAATGCTCATATTGATCCTAATGATGTGCCTTTTTCCACTTTGATTGAGCAAAATAATGATCCCGTAGATGTGAATTTTTTCTCGCGAAACAATTTTAATAATAATGCTTATAGAGGTAATTTCAACGCTAGACCGTTTCCTGGAAATTCCTCTACTAATTATGGCAATCCTTATGGTAATTCTTATAACAATAATAATAGGATGCCCTCTGATCTTGAAAGTAATATTAAAGAATTTATTAATGCTCAAAAAGTTTTCAACACGATGATAGAAGAAAAATTGATTAAACTTGATGATATGTCTAGGAGCATTGATAGAATTATTCATGATGTGGAAAATCTTAAGACTAAAATTTTGCCACCCAAAATTGATATTAGCGAATCAATTAAAGCTTTATATGTCTCCATGGATGAGAGTAAGAAAAGAACCACCATGCTAAAAGCTAAACGAGAATTTTTAGAAAAAGTGATTCCTCCCGGTTTTTATCGTAGTAATGATGAGGATATTAAAATGATTGGTATTTCATCTATTGATTCTTTGTTTAGCAATATAAAACTTGATGAAAAGGGAACTGAAGAAGGGTCAACTTTAGCTAGTAGGCGTTCCCATAATTCGGAGGGTGAAAATCTTAATGAAAAAATTGTTAAAAGTGGGTTTGGAGAGGTAAAAACTTTAAATAGCGATGTGCCCACTCTCTTGGATTACAAAGATTTTAATTATGATAATTGTTCTTTGATTGAGTGCATTTCTTTGTTACAATCCATGTTAAATTCACCCAACGCTTATGAGCAAAACAAGGCGTTTACTAAACATATCGTAGAAGCAATGATGAAAGCGTTAGAAGAAAAGCTAGAACTAGAGATTTCAATCCCTAGAAAATTATATGATGAATGGGAACCCACCATTAAAGTTAAAATTAAAAATTATGAGTGCAATGCTTTATGTGATTTGGGTGCTAGCGTTTCCACAATTCCAAAATCTTTATGTGATGTGCTAGGTTTCACCAATATAGATGAATGTTCTCTTAATTTGCACTTGGCGGATTCTACTATTAAAAAACCAATGGGTAGAATTAATGATGTTCTTATTCTTGCACATAGAAATTATGTGCCCGTTGATTTTATTGTTCTTGATATTGAATGCAATTCTTCTTGCCCCATAATACTTGGTAGACCGTTCTTACGAACTATAGGTGCCGTTATTGATATGAAAGAAGGGAATATAAAATTTCAATTTCCATTAAAGAAGGGTATGGAAAATTTCCCTAGGAAAAGAATTAAAGCACCATATGAATCAATTATGAGGGCCACTTATGGAATCAACTTGAAAGATGACAATACTTGAAACTATGCATTATGCCTAGCTAGGGGCATGAAACAATAGCGCTTGTTGGGAGGCAACCCAATGAATAAAATAATTTTTTTCTGTTATTGTCAGTTTTCACAATTATGCTACTGGTATGATTGTGTTTTTGTGTTTTTGATTAGTGTTTGTGCCAAGTAAAGCCTTTAGGATGATTTGGAAGATAGTATAATTGATGCTGTTTGGAAAACAGAAAGTTTTGCGTCCAGTGCCCGAATTTGTTTTCTGTAGTGGAGCATCAGAAAAATCTGAAATTTTTACACAGTATTGGTATATGAATTTCCCACGTTTTCCCAATGTTTCAGAATTTTTGGAGTTACAGAAGTATGGCTTTTAAATAGATTGCTACAGACTGTTCTGTTTTTGACAGATTCTGTTTTTGATGCACTACTTGCTTGTTTTGATGTATCTATGGATTGTATCGGGGGGTATAAGCCATGGTGAAGTTATAGTACAGTAGGTATAATGCAAAAATAAAATATGAATGGGTTTGCAACAGTACTTAAAGTAGTGATTTATTTTGTTATACTAACGGATCTCACGAAGGTTTTGTTGAGTTTTGTGTGATTGAAGTTTTCAAGTTTTGGGTGAGATCACGATGGATGAAGGAATAAGGAGTGGCAAGAGCCTAAGCTTGGGGATGCCCGAGGCACCCCAAGGTAATATTCAAGGAAGACTCAAGCGTCTAAGCTTGGGGATGCCCCGGAAGGCATCCCCTCTTTCCTCTACCAACCATCGGTAATTTTACTTGGAACTATATTTTTATTCGTCACATGATATGAGTTTTGCTTGGAGTGTCTTGTATTATATGAGTCTTTGCTTTGTTTGCTTTTTAGTTTGTCACAATCATCCTTGCTGAACACACCTATCTTGAGAGAGCCACACGTTTATCATCATTTGTCAGAATACTCTATGTGCTTCACTTAAATTTTTTGAGCTAGGCAGTAGCTCTAGTGCTTCGCTTAAATCTTTTTGAGCACAGTGGTGGCTATATTTTGAAGAAATAAACTCTCATGCTTCACTTATATTATTTTGAGGGTTGATTGAAATTTTGAAGAAATAAACTCTCGTGCTTCACTTATATTATTTTGAGAGTTGATAAGATTGAAATTTTGAAGAAATGAATTCTCATGCTTCACTTATATTATTTTGAGAATTGATAAGATTAAAATTTTGAAGAAATATTTGCACTCTCATGCTTCACTTAAATCTGTTTGAGAGTTGATAATAGTAATGGTAATTTGCACAAGATATGAATTTGGTCCCAAAGTGATGAATATTCAAGAGGGATATAATAAAAACTTTCATATAGATCATTGGATATGATGAGTGTGATTCCTTGCAATAGTTTTGCGACATGGAAATGATAATATGTGAGTCATGTTAGTGAGAAATTGTGATTTAGTAAGAATATTAGTGTTAAGGTTTGTGATTCCCTATGCATGCACGTTAAGTCAATAGTTATGCAACGAAATTATATCCTACTTATGGTGCATTATTCGGTGTTAGTTATGTTCAATGCATGTTTATGACCGTTTTCGTTTTTTGGTTGGTCGCTTCTCAATCTATTTGCTAGCCTTCATTTGTACCAAGCAGAAATACTACTTGTGCATCCAAAATCCTTAAACCCAAGTTGTGCCAAATGAGTCCACTATATCAACCTATATGCGGTATTTCAATGCCGTTCCAAGTAAATTTGACTGTGCCAACTCTAATTTTCAAAATAATTTTTCCGGTTTGTGCGCCCGTACCGCTCATGTAGCGGCAGGGGGTGGCCATTATTTTCCATGCTAGGTGTGTTATTCTCACGATGAGTGTTTATTCACTTGTCATTGAACGGGAGAGTGGCTGGTAATAGGGATGCCCAGTCCCACAATCAAATCAAAAATTAATAACAACAAAATTCCTTGTAAAGTGTTGGTTTGGAGGGCACCCGTGGATACGGCTAGCCATGGATTGTGAAAGAAATGGTGGAAAGGAAATAAACTTTACTTTCTGTTTGGGAATCGCCTATGATGTGTCTAGCATGGAAAATATTGGGAATTCTCGGTCGTTTTCGTTGACAGGAAAAGCATGCCTCTCAAAATATTTTTATCTCTTTAATTTCAGCTTTGAGCTCTGGCACATTTGACAAATCTCTGCTTCCCTCTGCGAAGGGCCTATCTATTTACTTTTATGCAATTTTTATTTTTATTTGAGTCTCCATCTTCTCTTACAAAAGCACCAACTAGAGAGCACTATTGTCATACTTGTGCATTGTGTGTAGCTAATATTTGAGTGTGTTTCATGAATGGATCAATGATTGAGCATAATGGGCTAGGGATAACTTTCTTTAGTGTTGATATTTTGAAAGACATGGTTGCTTGTTAGCATGCTTGAGTATTTATATCTTCATGTCAAATTATAGACTATTGCTTTGAATTATTCAAGTCCAATGTTCATGCTATAAAAGAAAAGAATATGTGATGAATATGATAGGCAGCAATCCACATCAAAAATTCTGTTTTTATCATTTACCTACTCGAGGACGAGCAGGAATTAAGCTTGGGGATGCTGATACGTCTCCAACGTATCTATAATTTTTGATTGTTCCATGCTGTTATATTATCAATCTTGGATGTTTTTATATACATTTACAGCAATTATACATCATTTTTGGAGACTAACCTATTAACCTAGTCCCCAGTACCAGTTGTTGTTTTCTGCCCTGTTTTTGTTTTACGGAAAATCAATACCAAACGAAGTCCAAATGCCACGAAACTTTTTGGAGATTTTTTTTCTGGACAAGATAAACACTAGAAGCTACGAGAGGAGGCCAGAAGCCCCAGGGGGTGCCCACGAGGCACTAGGGCGCACCTGGGGGGGGGGAGGCGCGCCCTAGTACCTCGTGGGGCCCATAGAGCTCCGTTTGACCTAATTCCACCACTATAAATTCAGGAAAAATCAGAAACCCATAAGGGAGTCCATGAAATACTTTTTCCACCGCCGCAAGTTTCTGTTCTCGAGAGATCCCATCTGGAGGCCTTCTCCGGTACTCTGCCGGAGGGGGAATCGATCACACAGGGGCTCTACATCAACCTTGCTGCCCTTCCGATGATGCGTGAGTAGTTTACCACAGACCTTCGGGTCCATAGTTAGTAGCTAGATGGCTTCTTCTCTCTTTTTTATCTTCAATACAATGTTCTCCTCGATGTTCTTGGAGTTCTATCTGATGTAATCACTTTTTGCGGTGTGTTTGTTGGGATCCGATGAATTGTGAGTTTATGATCAGATTATCCATGAATATTATTTGAGTCTTCTCTGATCTCTTTTATGCATGATTATTATAGCCTCGTATTTCTTCTCCGATCTATTGATTTGGTTTGGTCAACTAGATTGATTTATCTTGCCATGGGAAGAGGTGCTTTGTAATGTATTCGATCTTGCGGTGCTCAATCCCAGTGACAGAAAGGGACATGACACGTATGTATCGTTGCTATTAAGGGTAAAAAGATGGGGTTTATTCATACGTGAGTTTATCTTGTCTACATCATGTCATCGTTCTTAAGGCGTTACTCCGTTCTTTATGGACTTAATACACTAGATGCATGCTGGATAGCGGTCGATGTGTGGAGTAATAGTAGTAGATGCAGGCAGGAATCGGTCTACTTTTCTTGGACATGATGCCTATATACATGATCATTGCCTTGGATATCGTCATGATTATTTGCTTTTCTATCAATTGCCCAACAGTAATTTGTCTACCCACCATATGTTATTTTCTATGAGAGAAGCCTCTAGTGAAAACTATGGCCCCCGGGTCTATCTAAATCAAATTACTAAAACCCTAAAAATATTGCTGCACTTTTCTTTTATTTATTTTATTTTGTATTTTTGTTTCAATCTATCTATCTATCACATACAATTAATCTTGCAATTAACCGCCGAGGGATTGACAAACCCTCGTTTGTGTTGGGTGTAAGGATTTGTTGTTTGTGTGCAGGTACTGCTAACGAGGTGTTGCGTGGTTCTCCTACTGGATTGATAACCATGGTTTCATAACTGAGGGAAATACTTACCTCTGCTGTGCTGCATCATCCCTTCCTCTTCGGAGATAATACCAACGCAAGCTACAAGTAGCACCCCTCTGTTTCCCTTAGCAGCTCGACGCCTCCAGCACCTCCTCGCGCGCTCGGCCTCCGTGCTTGTCCCTACAACCGCTCACATCCGTCTCTTGCCGGCCTCCGGTGACCCCTGCTCAAGCCGGCCGCCTTCTTGTGTTGCTGCCGCTGGACGCAAGACCAGCAGCTCCACCACCTTCTTGCGTGTCTTACACGTAGCCTCTGGCCCTGAACTATTGTCGTGGTCGCAACCTCCCCGATTAGGGGCAATTTTAATCGCGAAGTGCCACTACAATGGCGCCTAGTACTTCTACAAACGACACCAAACATCTACGAACCGTGTACGACTACTGTTTCCCATGGATTTTGCCAAGTACCTCTACGCACGGAAACCCCAAGTTCGACTACCGCATCGGATCACCAAGTTCAACGATGACCCACGAGGAACATGGATACGTCAAGTTCCTCTTCGACACATGTACCACTACCGCCGCCCGAACGACTACCACAACGAAACGCCAAGTGCCCGAAGACCCATGTACCACGAGCGTCAAGTTCGACTACCGTCGCGTGTACCACTACTTCCATTACGAACTCGATTCACTCCGAGAGTGCACGTGTCGAAGCTATAACCGCCGAGACGACAACCCGTGGACGAATGCTTTGTTGTATGAGATGATCGTGTTTGCACCGTGTTCGAATTGTCTCGTGCACATTCCTCGTTTGTCATGCCACCGACACGTGGGAACCCGGAAACCGGGATCACCCCACCATCTCTTGCGTGTTCCGCACATCCGCACGCTTGTTCCTCCTCTGCACCGGTATCTCAACGAGTTACCGGAATCAGAATGATGCCGTGGCACCATTTCTGTTTTCGCCGCCGTGGCAGCCATTTCTTTCCGCCATGGCGACAACTGCTCCATATCCTATTATGCCATCATTTTCTTCAACATTGCATATAACTTGCATATGTCATTCTCATTCATGTTAACAACATTTAAATTGCTGTTTGCATTAATTTGCATAAATGACATGCTAAAATGATTTATTCCGTAACTAAATAACCGTAGCTCCGAATTAAATAAACTTCATATGTAAATTGACTAGAAAAATGTGTAGAGTAACATGTTGCCCTTACTTGTGCTGTTTAACAATGTTAAAATTGTGTTTTAGGCAGAACAGTACCAAATTCAAAAATTGCATATGGGGATTTTCCGGAATTGTTATTTGTTGTTTCCGGCCTCATTTTATGTGTCAATTCTTCACACCCAAAAAATAATTGTATGTGGAGTTTCGGCAATATGCAACTCGTAGTATATTGAGCTTCACTTAATGTGTAGTATTTGAATTGTTGCACTTTGTCATGCCATGCATCTTTAAACCGGACATGCATCATACTTGATTGTGCATCATTTCATGATTATGGTTGTTTGTTTACCATGTTGTTTGCTTCTTTTCGGTTGTGCTTCTTCTCGTTAGTTCCGGTTTCGTTGTGATTGTGAGGATTCGTTCGACTACGTTGGTTCGTCTTCTTCATGGACTCGATCTTCTTCCGAGCGGTATTTCAGGCAAGATGATCGTGACCTTGGATACCTTTACTATCTTTGCTTGCTAGTTGTCTCATTGCTATCGCTATGTCGCGCTTCCTACCACATATATGTCAGCCTCCCATATGCCATGATACAGCCTCTAACCACCCTTACCCAGCAAACCGTTGTTTGGCTATGTTACCGCTTTGCTCAGCCCCTTTCTTATAGCGTTGCTAGTTGCAGGTGCTGTTGCAGGTTGTTCCATGTTGGGACATGGATATCATGGGATATCACAATCTCTCTTATTTAATTAATGCATCTATATACTTGGTTGTGTGTGGAAGGCTCGGCCTTTTGCCTGGTGTTTTGTTCCACTCACGCTGCCCTAGTTTTCGTAATACCGGTGTTATGTTCCTTGATTAGCGTTCCTAACATGCTCAGGGGTTATGGGACCCTCTTGACGGTTTGCTTGGAATAAACGCTTCCAGCAAGGCCCAACTTTGGTTTTAACATTTGCCCACATAATAATACTGAATTAAATAATTAATTTTGCATAGGGCGTCATGAACCCGAGGATTCTTAATTCAACATAATACAGTTGGGCCAGTGCTGATGGTGCTGGTCCAAACTAGAGCCCCTTGCAGCGCCACCACGAGGAAACTCGAGGCACTGGTTTTAGTTGTACGGACTGCTCATCCGGTCGTGGCCTGAGACAAGATACGCGCGGCTACTATCAGGGTGTCGCCACACCGGGAGGTCTTGCTGGACTTGTTTACCATTGTCGAAATGTCTTGTGCACCAGGATTCCGAGGATACTTCGGGCTGACTCGAGGTTGATCGGGTTTTCTTGAGGTTGAGGTCTTTCCACCGCAGCTTGTGTTGGTATGTGATGGACTAGGTTGGAACACCCCTGCAGGCTTAAATCTTACGCGAAGCCGTGCCCGCGGTTATGTGGCGATTTGGAAATTTATAACCTCCGGTTGTAGAGAACTTGACACTAAAATCTAATTAAAATACACCAACCGCGTGCGTAACCATGACCGTCTCTTTTCGAGGGAGTTTGGGAAGAGAACACGGTGGGGTTATGTTTGACTCGTAAGTAGGTGTTCAGGATCACTTCTTGATCATTACTAGATTGCGACCGTTATGCGTAGTTACTCTTCTTAATCTTGTACTTGTAAGTTAGCCACTTAAAGATGCTTAGAGCTTGCTGCAACCTCACTACTTTACCATTCCATACCCATTAAGCTTTGATAGTCTTGCTACCCATGGTTATGGGATTGCTGAGTCCTCGTGGCTCATAGTTTACTACAACAACAGGTGCAGGTACTTGTTCTATTTGGAGTTCTTCTTCTGCTTCTTCTTCTTCATCGATCATAGGATGGGTTCCCGGTTGGCAGCCTGGGACTAGCAGGGTGGATGTCGTTCTTCTTTTCCTTTGATTTCATCCGTAGTCGGATTCTGCACTTCTGTATGGTGTTTGCTATGTATTGATGTATTCATGTGATGATTGTATGTATTTGGCTGTATCCCCATCTGTCATGTATATGGTACGATGTAATGATATCCACCTTGCAAGCATCTTAAATATGCGCTTCTATCCCTAGTGGGACCTCCGAGTTCCTCGAGGATAGGATCGCATATTGGGCGTGACATGCCCAGTGCCAGTTGCTGTTTTTTGCTTGTTTTTGGTTTTCCAGAAAATCCATATCAAATGAAGTCCAAATGCAGCGAAACTTTTTGATGATTTTTTCTGGAAGGAAACAAACCCAGGAAGCTCCGGGGGAGCAGCAGAAGACCCACAGGGGCCCCACAAGCCACCAGGGCACGCCACCCCCCCCAGGCGCACCCTGGTGTCTTGTGGGCCCCCTGTGGCACCTCTTTGCGTGATTCCAATGCTGAAAAATCATATATATTCAGAAACCCCCGAAAGTTAACCTAGATGAGTTTTTACGCCGCCGCAAGCCTCTGTTCCGAAGCGATCTCATCTGGAGCTCCGTTCTGGCACCCTGCCGGAGCGGGAAATCATCACCGGAGGCCATCTTCATCATCCCGGTGGTCTCCATGATGAGGAGGGAGTAGTTCACCCTCGGGGCTGAGGGTATGTACTAGTAGCTATGTGTTTGATCTCTCTCTCTCTCGTGTTCTTGATTTGGCACGATCTTGATGTACCACGAGCTTTGTTAATATAGTTGGATCATATGGTGTTTCTCCCTCTCTATCTGGTTGTGATGAATTGATTTTTTACTTTTGAGGTTTCACTATTATCGGATTGAATACTTTTATGGATTTGAGAACACTTGATGTATGTCTTTCATATGAATACCCGTGGTGACAATGGGGTATTATATTGATTCACTTGATATATATTTTGGCATTCAACTCGCAGATTCCCGAGGTGACATTGGGGTAATCTATGCATAGGGGTTGATGCACGTTTTTGTCCTACTTTCTCCGGTAGAAATCTAGGGGCACTCTTTGAAGTTCTTTGTGTTGGATTGAATATTATGAATCTGAAGTTGTTTTATGCGTATCGTATAATTGACTCATGGATGCTTGTGGTGACATTGGAGTATCTAGGTGACATTAGAGTTGGTTGATGCATATCATATGGTGTTATTTTAGTACGAGCTCTAGGGCTATTTGTGACACCTATAGGAATAGCTCAATAGATTGATCGGAAAGAATAACTTTGAGGTGGTTTCGTACCCTACAACAATTTCTATCTTATGTTCTCCGTGAATAGGAACTTTGGAGTGATTCTTTGTCGCACGTTGAGGGATTGTTATATGATTCAATTATGTTAGCACTGTTGAGAGATTGCACTAGTGAAAGTATGAACCCTAGGCCTTGTTTTCAAGAATTGCAATACCATTTGTGCTCCATTTTATCACTTGCTACCTTGCTGTTTTTATATTTTCAAATTACAAAAACATATATCTACTATACATATTACACTTGTATTACCATCTCTTCGCCGAACTAGTGCACCTATACAATTTGTCATTGTATTGGGTGTGTTGGGGACACAAGACATTTCTTGTATTTGGTTGCAGGGTTGTTTGAGAGATACCATCTTCATCCTACGCCTCCCATGGATTGATAAACCTTAGGTCATCCACTTGAGGAAAAATTGCTACTGTCCTACAAAACTCTGCGCTTGGAGGCCCAACACGAGTCTACAAGAATAAGTTGTGTAGTAGACATCAAGCTCTTTTCTGGCGCCGTTGCCGGGGAGGTGAGTGCTTGAAGGTATATCTTTAGATCTTGCAATCGAATCTTTTAGTTTCTCGTTTTATCACTAGTTTGGTTTATAAAAGAAAACTAAAAAAAATGGAATTGAGGTTGCCTCATATTATTCGTCTTTATAATCTTTTTCTTGAAAATGATGGAGCGGAAAATTGTGCTCAATTGATAGAAGAAGAATTCAATAAAATGTTTGGCATAAAATCTTTGAATGATGAGCATGATTGCAATGTTGTTAGTATGAATTCTATGAATATCCAAAATACTAAAGATGATTGCACTAGTCATGACAAAAATGTTTCTTATAAGCATGTCAATTTTTGTGGAGTGCATAAAGTTTTTGAAGACATGCCTTATAGGGATGATAGATTTTGTAAGAACCATAAACATGATAGAACCAATTTTTTGCTCAAAGTGATAGATGAATTTGCTACAAAATTATGTTCTCTTTATCCTATTACTTGTGAACTTTGCAATAAAGTTGGTCACCTTAATTTCCAATGCATGCTTTTTCATGATCGAATCATTTCCAAATATTGCAATAACTTGATCACCCTTGAACTTTATAATGAACTTTGTTTATTTTTTGGGTGTGAAGAATTGACACATAAAAATAGTTGGTTTGAAGTATTCATTCTCACAAAAGACATTGAATTTTTTTTAGAGGAAATCTATATGTTTTGTGTGGTAAATTGCAATGAGAATGCTTATATAGCCAACTATAGAAAAACGGGAATACAAATAGAATATAAAAGAAATACTAATGGAAGGGTAAATATTCCCCCTTTCCCTCCTATTTTCTAGCATGATGAAACAGGTAACGAGGAGGAGCTTTCTATCCAACCAATCTCTTCAATAAGAAGCTCGGAAGAATTAAATAAACGCACACATAATGTGGTAAAGAAAAAGAAAAGAAGGAAAAGTAGAGTTAAAGAGGTATCTCTCCCAAATAATGTTGCTCCTATTATTGTTGTACCTCATGAGAATGAATCAAAAATAATTGTGGAAGATGATACACTTGATGATGATTTTGTTATGCCTATTGCTTGTTGTGATGATTATGATTGGGAAGATAATGATACTTCTTATGATCTTGAAAATCTTTATGGCACCAACTTGGAGGAATATGATAATAATTGTTATACTATTGGTGCTATTCATACTATTGATGATAATAGTGATAATGCTAATGATATGCTAACCAACAAGCTTGGGGATGCTATGTTTGATTGGAATGATATGTTTGAGAATTTATTTGCTGCAAATAACGTTTGCCCTAAGCTTGGGGATGCTATGCTTAGGGAAATGATATTTTTATTCCCCCTACTTTTGATGAGCAAATTTATTATGATGATGACATGCCACCTATCTATGATGATTATTGTGATGATACTTATGTTATAAAAAGTAGTGATGATTATATTTATAAAACTTGTCATAATTATGATTACCCTTTTACTGAACATTACTCTTTTAATGTGGAAACGATTTATAGTATTCGAGTTTCATATGATACTCCCACTTTTATGAATGAGAAGAAAATTGTTTGTGTGGAGAGTAATAAAAATTCTATGCTTATGTATCACGACAAGAATGCTTTGTGTGATGGATATATTGTTGAATTTCTTCATGATGCTACTGAAAATTATTATGAGAAAGGATCGTATGCTTGTAGGTGTTGCAATAATATCAAGTTTCTTCTCTATGTGTTGAAAGTTTCAAAGTTATGCTTGTTTTGCCTCCTATGCTAGTTGATTATTGCTCCCATAAATTATTTGCTCATAAAATCCCGGTGCATAGGAAGTGGGTTAGGCTTAAATGTGCTTGCCATATGTTTCATGATGCCCCCATTGTGTTTCAACTCTTTACTTTTGTGTGAGCATCATCGAAATCATCATGCCTAGCTAAAAAGGCATTAAAGAAAAGCGCTTGTTGGGAGACAACCCAATATTTATACCTACTGTTTTTCTTGTGTTCACATGATTAAGATACTGTAGTAATCATGTTTTATATGTTTTCTTTCAATAATGTACCAAGTAAAGCCTTTGGGATAGTGTGGATGCTTGTTGATTTGATTCTGTGCAAAAACAGAAACTTTTGCGTCCAGTGCTGGAATTTCTATTCTGTACTGGAGCGTGAGAAAATTCTGAAATTTTTACAGAGTATTGGTCTACAAATTATTTACGTTATTCTAATTTTTAAGAATTTTTGGAGGTACATAAGTATGGTTTTTAAATTTCTGACTACACGCTGTTCTGTTTTTGACAGATTCTGTTTTCGGTGCATAGTTTGCTTGTTTTAGTGTTTCCATAGCTTATATTGAGAAATATAAATTGTCGAAATGATAGAATACAGTAGGCATTATGTGAGAACAATTATGAATCTTGTCTTGACAGTACCTAAGTGGATGATTTATTTTTATCATACTAACCTATCTCACCAAGATCCGTTAAGTTTTATGTGATTGAAGTTTTCAAGTTTTGGGTGAGATATCGATATGAGGAGAATAAGGAGTGGCAAGACCCTAAGCTTGGGGATGCCCAAGGAACCCCAAGGTAATACTAAAGGAAGACTCAAGCGTCTAAGCTTGGGGATGCCCCGGAAGGCATCCCATTATCGGTAACCTTACTTGGAGCTATATTTTTATTCGTCACATGGTATGTGTTTTGCTTGGAAAGTCATTTTATTTTGTTGAGATTTGATTTATGTTATTTAGAATAATTTTTTTATCTTTTATTTCAATAAAAGTGCCAATTATAGCCTTTACCATGCTCAGATTGCAAGTTCATGTGTTGCTGTTTGAAAACAGAAAGTTTTCTGTTGTGTACAGAATATTCCTGAATAGTCAGAACATGATAAAAATCTGAACTTTTTACATAGTAAGCATGCATGAGTTCTCTGTCACGTGGTAATTTTTCAGAATTTTGGGAGTTAGGAAAGTATGAATTTTAAATCCCCCTTTACGGACTGTTCTGTTTTGGCAGATTGCTGTTATAGTTGCATTGTTTGCATATGTTTGCTTGTTTAATGATTCTATTTGAGGATAGGAGTATTAAATATGCAGAGGCATTTAGTATGCAATGTTAAATTATATATTTAGTGATTTTCTACAGTAGATAATGATAAGGTTTTGCATTGATTTATACTAACTTAACTTATCTCACGAGTTCTTGTTGAGTTTTGCGTGGATGAAGTTTTTGAGATTTAGGGAAATCGTTATATGAGAAGGAATTAAGGAGACACAAGAGCTCAAGCTTGGGGATGCCCAAGGAATCCCAAATTAATATTTCAAGAAGTCTCAAGCATCTAAGCTTGGGGATGCCCCGGTAGGCATCCCACCTTTCTTCATCAACAATTATCGGTCAGTTTTGGTTGAGCCTAAGTTTTTGCTTCTTCACATGATATGTGCTATTCTTGGAATGTCATTTTATTTTGTTTTTCTTGTTGTTTGAATAAAATTATCAATATCTGAAATTTTAAATGAGAGAGAGAGTCCTCACGTAGCTACCTATTTACTTAACTACTCATTTGGCCTTCACTTATATCTTTTTGGAGTAGTTTGTCATTTACTCTTGTGCTTCACTTATATCCTATGAGTAAATTGTTGAATGAATTGAATATCATAAAGTTGAAATTATATGTGCTTCATATGCTTGTATCATGCCTAGTAGTAATTTCACATTTGGTTTAGAAAGTGAAATCTATTGAAGCTTGACAATCACAATATTGGTCATACAAGCAATTCATGAATGAATAGTATAAGGAAGAGAACTTTCACATATAAATATATTATCTTGGACATCCTTTATGATTGTGAATACCCATTAATTATTTTCAAACTTGAGCAAATTAGTTGAAGTTGGACAAGGAAGACAACGTAATGAGTTATGTTTGGGTATATTTGCATAGAAGTTATATTGTTATGGATCCTCCAACATGTGGTGCTTGCTTAGGATCTTTTGCTAGCCAACAATTCGTACTAAGTAGAGATACTACTTGTGCACCCAAAAACCCTTAAACCCAGTTTATTCCCATGAGTGTCCACCATATCTACCTATGGATTGAATAAGATCCTTCAAGTAAGTTGTCATCGGTGCAAAAAGCAATAAAAATTGCTCCTAAAATATGTATGATCTTTTATTGCAAGGGAAAATAAGCGTTGTACGAACTTGTGATGGTAAAGAAATAAAAGCGATGGACTACATAATAAAGGTTGCTATCACAAGGGGCAATATAATGTGACGTTCCTTTGCATTAAGAGTTTGTGCATCCAAAAATAAAAAGCGCATGACAACCTCTGCTTCCCTCTGCGAAGGGCCTATCTTTTACTTTTATGTATTTACTTTTATGCAAGAGTCAATAGTATTACTTCTCATTTCAACCTTAATTATTCTCTAGTTGGCAAGCATCATGTGGTGGGGAAAGATCCAGGCACATATGGCCAGTCAAATATATTTGATCATGAATTACTATTGTTGACAATTATCTCTATGATAAATAAGTTGGGAGGCGAAACATTAAGACCCTATCTTTCTCTGTGTTCGATGGATGCCATTTGTTCTAAAAATATGCTTTGAGTACTAGCAATCATAGAAGACTAAATGATAATTGAGTATGTGGAGCTCTTACTTAGACTTTGTTGAAATTAAGTTGAATTGCAATTGTTTGGTGACTAAGAACATACGTTGTTAAGTTTCAAGAGAATGCATTGTTTGAACCATAACATGTGAATTGATTGCTACTTTATCATGATAAGTTTTATGAAATGAGCTACTGTTTATGATATATAATGATGATAGGAAAAGTGATTGAAATTATCATTGATCAAACTTATGCACTATGCTAGCATTCACACTTCATAAATTATTTCTTTTATCATTTACCTACTTGAGGACGAGCAGGAATTAAGCTTGGGGATGCTGATACGTCTCCAACGTATATATAATTTATGAAGTATTCATGCCATGTTTATTATAGTTTTGTATGATTTTGGTGCACTTTTATATGGCTTTTATATGATTTTTATGGACTAACATTTTGACCTAGTGCCAAGTGCCAGTTGCTGTTTTCTGCTTGTTTTTGGTTTTCCAGAAAATCCATATCAAATGAAGTCCAAATGCAGCGAAACTTTTTGACGATTTTTTCTAGACGGAAACAAACCCAGGAAGCTTCGGGGGAGCAGCAGAAGACCCACATGGGCCCCACAAGCCACCAGGGCGCGCCACCCCCCAGGCGCACCCTGGTGCCTCGTGGACCCCCTGTGGCACCTCTTTGCGTGATTCCAACGCTGAAAAATCATATATATATATTCAGAAACCACCGAAAGTTAACCTAGATGAGTTTTTACGCCGTCGCAAGCCTCTGTTCTGAAGCGATCTCATCTAGAGCTCCGTTCCGGCACCCTGCCGGAGGGGGAAATCATCACCGGAGGCCATCTTCATCATCCCGGCGGTCTCCATGACGAGGAGGGAGTAGTTCACCCTCGGGGCTGAGGGTATGTACTAGTAGCTATGTGTTTGATCTCTCTCTCTCTCGTGTTCTTGATTTGGCACAATCTTGATGTACCACAAGCTTTGTTAATATAGTTGGATCATATGGTGTTTCTCCCTCTCTATCTTGTTGTGATGAATTGAGTTTTTACCTTTGAGGTTTCACTATTATCGGATTGAATACTTTTATGGATTTGAGAACACTTGATGTATGTCTTGCATATGAATACCCATGGTGACAATGGGGTATTATATTGATTCACTTGATATATGTTTTGGCACTCAACTCGCGGATTCCCGAGGTGACATTGGGGTAATCTATGCATAGGGGTTGATGCACGTTTTCGTCCTACATTCTCCGTTAGAAATCTTGGGGCACTCTTTGAAGTTCTTTGTGTTGGATTGAATATTATATATCTGAAGTTGTTTGATGCGTATCGTATAATTGACTCATGGATGCTTGTGGTGACATTGGAGTATCTAGGTGACATTAGAGTTGGTTGATGCGTATCATATGGTGTTATTTTAGTACGAGCTCTAGGGCTATTTGTGACACCTATAGGAATAGCTCAATAGATTGATCGGAAAGAATAACTTTGAGGTGGTTTCGTACCCTACAACAATTTCTATCTTATGTTCTCCGCGAATAGGAACTTTGGAGTGATTCTTTGTCGCACAATGAGGGATTGTTATATGATTCAATTATGTTAGCACTGTTGAGAGATTGCACTAGTGAAAGTATGAACCCTAGGCCTTGTTTTCAAGCATTGCAATACCATTTGTGCTCCGTTTTATCACTTGCTACCTTGCTGTTTTTGTATTTTCAGATTACAAAAACCTATATCTACTATCCATATTACACTTGTATTACCATCTCTTCCCCGAACTAGTGCACCAATACAATTTGTCATTGTATTGGGTGTGTTGGGGACACAAGAGATTTCTTGTATTTGGTTGCAGGGTTGTTTGAGAGATACCATCTTCATCCTACGCCTCCCACGGATTGATAAACCTTAGGTCATCCACTTGAGGGAAAATAGCTACTGTCCTACAAAACTCTGCGCTTGGAGGCCCAACATGAGTCTACAAGAATAAGTTGTGTAGTAGACATCGAGAGTCCACTATATCTACATATGGATTGAATAAGATCCTTCAAGTAAGTTGTCATCGGTGCAAAGCAATAAAAATTGCTCCTAAACATGTATGAACTTTTATTGTAAGGGCAAATAAGCTTTGTATGATCTTGTGATGGTGGAGAATAAAAGCGACAGAGTGCATAATAAAGGTCGCTATCACAAGGGGCATTATAAAGTGATGTTCCGTTACATTAAGAGCTTGCACATCCAAAAACAAAAAGCGCATGACAACCTCTGCTTCCCTCTGCGAAGGGCCTATCTTTTACTTTATGTATTTACTTTCATGCAAGAGTCAATAGTATTCTCCTCTATTCCGTTTTTATTTTCTCTCTTGGCAAGCATCATGTGGTGGGGATTGATCCAGGCATATATATCCAGTTGGATGTAGGTGATCATGAGTTATTATTGTTGACATTACCCTTGAGGTAAATATGTTGGGAGGCGAAATTATAAGCCCCTATATTTCTATGTGGATGAATTGTCACTTTTTCATGAGAAGTTTTATGATGATATATTGTTGTTATAATAAAGATCATGATGCTCCATGTCCGTATTTTATTTTTATCGACGCCTCTCTCTCTAAACATGTGGTCATGATTATCGATTTCGGCTTTCGCTTGAGGACAAGCGAGGTCTAAGCTTGGGGGAGTTGATACGTCCAATTTGCATCATGATTTCCTACTAATAATTATTATGTTTTTGATCATTATTTCACTTTATGGTACAATTCTTATGCCTTTTCTCTCTTATTTTGCAAGATTTACATGAGGAGGGAGAATGCCGGCAGCTGGAATTCTGGACCTGAAAGGGGTGAAACAGAGATAGCTATTCTGCACAACTCCAAATGACCTAAAAATTTATGGAGAATTGTTTTGGAATATATAAAAAATACTGGCGAAAGAATCAACAGAAGGGGGCCCACCAGAAAGCCACAAGCCTGGGGGGCGCGCCCTACCCCCCCTGGGCGCCCCCTGGCTTGTGGGGGCCCTGGCAGGCCTCTGCCCCCTCCTTCTACTATATGAAGCCATTTGCCCTAGAAAAAATCAGAAGAAGACTTTCGGGATGAAGCGCCGCCGTCTCGAGGCGGAACTTGGGCAGGAGCTATTTTGCTCTCCGGCAGAGCGATTCCACCAGGGATACTTCCCTCCGGGAGGGGGAAATCAAAGCCATCGACATCACCAATGATCCTCTCATCGTGGGAGGACCAATCTTCATCAACATCTTCACCAGCACCATCTCATCTCAAACCCTAGTTCATCTCTTGTATTCAATCTTTGTCTCAAAACCTCAGATTGGTACCTGTGGGTTGCTAGTAGTGTTGATTACATCTTGTAGTTGATGCTAGTTGGTTTATTTGGTGGAAGATTATATGTTCCGATCCTTAATGCTATTCAATAGCCCTCTGATCTTGAACATGAATATGATTTGTGAGTAGTGTGGCACCCCGGCTCAGAGGGACCGGAACGCCCCATATTCCAGCCCAGAAATCGAGTCTTCTGGAATACGGCACTGCTAGGCATAGAACAAATTAGCTCCCATTACAACCGATAATGGTACAAAGGTCTGCTATTACAAAGATTACAATGGCACGGCAACACTACGCCTGCTATGGTAGCTCTATGCTAGCAGCGGAACAACTCGTAGCAGCGGAATGACGACGACGGTGGTGGACTCCACTCCGCAGGGACTCTGGCTGGGACACGGTCTAGCTCGCACGATCGAAATCCTCGACAAGCAATCAATCACGGCATCACCTACAATCTGGCATGACATGCTAGGTGAGTACTTTGAATGTACTCGCAAGCTCACAACAACCAAAAGCATCAAGGCAAGACAACAACATAGCATTAACAGGTTAAATTATTATCAACTACCATGATGTGGAAGAAAAATTAATCAAGATTTGGTAAAGCTAGAATCACTGATGAATCAACATCTTAGGTCACATGAACCAACTCACTCTTGGCTACCTAGCCAAGCAAAATACCATCTCGATCACCTCGTGATCACCACATGACCACATCACAACCCGATGATCATCCTCAAGATCATCCCAATATCAACATCGGCATCCTGCCAAACTGTTACTTGTCCACATACAACTATAAGCCATAATATAAGTTATTACATATGTCATTCCGTCATCGTGAGTGTTGATCGAACGGTGTGACCTACAACGAACTATGTCCGTGACCGAGGACGCGGCTATCGATAGTTTATACACTCTGCAGAGGTTAGTACACTGTACCCACACTACGGAACTCATGGCCTCGTGCTCCCATTCGGGTGGACCAATGACATTCCAACAAAACCAATCTATTGCATGACACTCTCCCGGCCACTCCTGACAAACTCCCCTTTTGAGCTATGTCATGGGTGGCTCCGATGTCAACTCGTGACATCCGCCACCTCTGTGGCTGCCACCGTCGTGGCCAAACAAAACAACCTCGTCCCAAACGGGGACACCCGGGTACAACACAACTCGGGCACACAAGGTTATGACTGCCTACCGGGCCAGGGTAGCACAAGCACATAACCTTCCCTAGTTGGAGGCATTGGCGAGAGGCATGACAATAGACCGAATTAGGGCCTCCCCATCTAGGCAAGTGTGGCTGCACTGGTGAGCTCGATTCGGTGGCACTTGACCAACAAAATGACGGAATTTGTCCCCAAAATAAATCTGTGATAGAACTGTTATACCAATGTAATATATCAATCTGTGATACCAGTCATAGCAATATCCATCCAATAATCCAAAGAATAATATATCCATATTATTATTATGAACTCCAATGAAGTTAAATTTAATAAGATCATGCAGAAAGCATACTACTATCACTAGTAATCCAATAACAATGTGTCACCCTTAATCTGCAAAGCATTAGTCCTAGAAATCCAAGCATCATCATGGCAGTAGCAAAATCACATATTATCCCAACATAATGCCATGAATAAGTCATTTCTAAATAATGCAATATTACTCAAATTTATTCAAATAAACCATGACATTGCATTGCAATCATGCAAATGGAGGGTGTGGCTTGCCTTGCTCCAAAAGAGAGGGGAAGAGCTCCTGGTCTTCACCAACGCACCACAAACACTCTGAAAACATTTTTGCAAGCATTTATAAATATCACATAAAGCAAATACTTCTGTCCAGAAATTCTAGACAGAAGAGAAAAGTACCAAATTGTACCAGAAAATAAAGGAGATCAAAATTAAAATAATGCAAAAAGAATCAATTCATTTGGACTTGTAGTTTAGGAGTTATTCAAGGTCAAAGTTTGGTCAAATCTGGATTTAAAATTGAATTTAAAAGAATTCCAAAAAACCTCCAGGGCTGACGTCGAAAGCGTAAAGTGGGGGTTACGCCTCCACTTAAAACTCTTCGGCAGGGCGGGGTGAGGCTGACGGGTGGGGCCACCCCGTCAGATTTAAAGGGAGGGAGGGGAACGGAGGGCGGTGGTGCTCACTGGCGTCGGACGGCGACGAGGAGGCCATGGCGAAGCAGGGAGAGGGGGGAACGGATCGGTCACTCCGCGGCGAACACGCCCGTACCCGCAGCTCGAAGAATGGTGGCCGGACGACGTCGCGCCCTACATCTTCGGCGACGGCGAGCTACGGCCGTCGACGGAGCGAGCGATTCCGGCGACCATTGCCCAGTGGAAGAGGTTGAGGAGGACCAGGGGAGTGAGGGGAGCTCGATGGTGGTTGATGTCTACTACACAACTTATTCTTGTAGACTCATGTTAGGCCTCCAAGCGCAGAGTTTTGTAGGACAGTAGCAATTTTCCCTCAAGTGGATGACCTAAGGTTTATCAATCCGTGGGAGGCGTAGGTTGAAGATGGTATCTCTCAAATAACCCTGCAACCAAATACAAGAAATCTCTTGTGTCCCCAACACACCCAATACAATGGTAAATTGTATAGGTGCACTAGTTCGACGAAGAGATGGTGATAAAAGTGTAGTATGGATAGTAGATATAGGTTTTTGTAATCTGAAAATATAAAAACAGCAAGGTAGCAAATAGTAAACGAGCATAAAAACAGTATTGCAATGCTTAGAAACAAGGCCTAGGGTTCATACTTTCACTAGTGCAATCTCCCAACATTGTTAACATAGTTGAATCATATGTAAATCCCTCACGTGCGACAAAGAGTTCACTCCAAAGTCACAAATAGCGGAGAACAAACGAAGAAATTGTTGTAGGGTACGAATCCACCTCAAAGTTATCCTTCCCGATCAATCTTATGAGCCATCCCCATTATTTGTCACGAACAGCCCTAGAGCTATCCTAGGTTAAATAGGTCATTTTGGAGCTAATTAAGGTTATTATGTCATTTTTGAGCTACCTAAGCATATTAAGTCATTTTGGAGGAATAAATGCTAAGTATAGGTCATTTTAGAGCTATCCTAGGTTAAATAGGTCCTTTTAGAGCTATCCTAGGTTAAATAGGTCATTTTGGAGCTAATTAAGGTTGTTATGTAATTTTTGAGCTAGCTAAGCATATAAATTCATTTTGGAGGAATAAATGCTAAGTATAGGTCATTTTAGAGCTATCCTAGGTTAAATAGGTCCTTTTAGAGCTAAATATGTCATTTCTTAAGCTAAGCTAAGTATAGGTCATTTGAGAGCTATCCGTGGTAAAATTGGTCATTTTGGAGCTAAGTAAGGTTATAATGTCATTTTCGAGGAAACTAAGCTAAGTATACGGCATTTTGGAGATAAATAGGTCATTTCTTAAGCTAAGTACCCATTTGTTATGCTAAACACTTGCGAAAACTTACCGTCATCACGGAGGTGTAGTTGTAGGTGTAGTTGTAGGACCGGTCGCGCCAGTGGCTGACGGAAGAGGATCGGTCGATGCTTGTCGGGAGTTATGCTGCACCAAAGATCATTTCCAATGTATCGTTAGCATGATGCAACTCAAATGTGAAGACTAGTAACTAATGACCATTCAAATGAAACTCACCGTGCCCGCCGGAGCAATGACTGGCATCGGCGGAGGGGTCGTGCCGCTCTTCTCGCACAGGGTCTGCACATTTGGTTTTGACGAGTCAGTCATATTAGATACTACTGTAAGGAACATTACGTGCATGATTTGGCTAATATGCAGAAGAAACTTACCGCGAACATCTCGTATAGGGCCCGGTTAGCCATCATGTTCCGGTTCCTCTCCTCCTCCAACGCATTAGCCGTCCTGTCCTCAAGCTCCCTCTCCCTCTCCGCCGCCTGCCGGTCCCTCTCCTCTAGAATCGCCTGGGTCTTCGCTCTCTCTTCCTCAATAGCAGCCTGGGTCTTCGCTCTCTCTGCCTCAATAGCAGCCTGCAACACCACTCGTTAGCATTGTAATCATCGACGGCCGCACACACAATGTAATGAAGGAAAGGTATCTGAGTCCGTATAACTAACCTTGAATTCGAGCTCCACTGGCCGTGCACGAGGCAATATCTCAGGATCGGAGCCGGTCTGGCGCTTCTTGATCTGCGGGAGAGTGCTACTACAACGTATCAGTCCATCCCCAATGGCTAACGAGCCATGGGGCCTCCCGCCACCAGATATCATCACCAGCTCTGGATCAAGAGGTTGCTGGCTCGGGTTAAAGTCCTGCCCTTTCCTCGCCTTCCCCTCGTCTCTGTACCTCACAAGCTTGTGGTGGGAGGCGTGGTTGGTGAATTTCTTTGGATCATCGAGGTCAGACTCAGAGAATGCCTTGGCCTTCTTGTACGAGGCAGTATTGGACATGGCATAGAGGTCGAACAGCTGTGGCACTGGAGCCTTGTTCTCTCGCGCCTAAAAGAGAGGAACAGAGTATTAGTTGAGGGCTCAAGCTAGCATGAAGAATAAATTTGCATGAATCATGAAGCAAACCACATACCCAGTTTTCCCCGTACTGATGTAGGTTGACGCTGCCTAGATGGTGTGGGACACCTTTCATTTTGCCACGCTTGTCCTTTGCAGTGTCGTGGGTGGAGCGCCATTGGGGAGAGCACCACTCATCCACCAACGCCTCCCAACAGTCCATCCTATCCGCACACCATCTCGGGGGCACCTAAGTTAAGCAAGAGAAATTTTAGCGCTACGCCTACGAATCAAATCAAGGAAACTAAGTACAAGGCCTTAAGAATAGGTAATTACCTTCATGTACTTCTCCTTACTCAGAAACTTCTCGCGGCACTTCTCTCTTTTCCTCCTAATACCAGCCGAGGCGAAGTAATCTCGAATAGCCTGCGTCCGAGCCTCGTGCCGAAAGTTTTGAAGTAGGCGCCTGCACTCGTTGTCGATAACAAGAGCCGCGGCCTCCTCCTGTCCCTCAGCACACCTGTAGAAGGTCTGCAATAAAACAAGAAAACACGAATTAGTACAATCACTAGGGTTGCCAATCAAAGAAGGAAACACAACGTAGACGGCAAAGGAGAAATTACCCAAAACGTCTGGATCACAATGTCGGCCACCTTGTGGCACTCGACATCGCCGATCCTATGCCCTGGCGGGGCCGGGGCAGCCAAGTAGTGCTCCCAGGTCATTCCTAACTCGGGAACCCGGCCCTCACCGGGCAACGTGACCCACCCCGGGAAGCTCTGGCAACAAATCACACCAAGGACACTGTTGGGCCTGCGGACATGAGGCTCGTGTGTCCAAGACCTGCAGTATGACAAGGCCAACGCATTAGATATTCGAAGAAACGTGAAGGCAAAATGTTAAAAAAGAGTAAATGCACTTACTTGGCCCCGTTAGGCGCAATCAACCACCTCTGGTCTGGGGTCGCCGGGGTGGGCGGGAGCTTTGTACCACCACGCTGGTAGACTTTGCGCCCCTCAACCCACTCACCCTCGCTATAGCTATCAGAACTATAGCCACCCTCAGCACGGCCACTCGACTCCGTCGAGTTCCGCTGCGACTCAGCGTGATCCCTGCTGAGCTCCGGAGTCTCGTGGGACGGAGTCTCGTGGGACGAAGGCTCGTCGGCCCGACGCTCGTCGGCCCGAGGCTCGTCGGCCGTAGGCGCGTCTGCCATAGGCTCGTCGGCCCGAGGCTCGTGGACCGGAGTCCGAGACGGGTCCACCTCAGGATGCTCCATCTCAGACGGAGCACTCTTGTGGTCGGGTGAATCAGCTGGGGGTGGCGGCGAGGAAGGCGTAGTAGCAGCCTTCCTACCTCTCCCGCCGCCACGTCCACCTCAACTAGCCTTCTTCCCCCCCCCCCCCCGACCTCTCCCGGCCGAAGAAGAAGCGACCGCCGGTGGTGTTTGCATACTGAGATCCAGCGCTCTCCGGAGGCTATGGGGTGGAATGGAACTACCCCTCCCACCACGCGCCGAGGTAGGAGCCTCGGAGCGCTCTCGACCCGCGCCCACCATCTGTCAACACCTGCAATGACAAAGAGTAAACGAAATTAGTACAACATAAAAAGAATGAATACCTGACATGAATAATATGTATATAATTTAAGTGTATCATCATCATGAACATAATAAAAAATTGAATACCTAAAAAATTGAATATATACCTAATTTAAGTGTCGGGGTGTCGTGTCGGGGTCAGGGTGTCGGGGTGTCGGGGGTGTCGTGTCTGGGTGTCGGGGTGTCGGGGTGTCAGGGGTGTCGGGGTGTCGGGGTCGGGGTAGCGTGTCGGTGTCGGGGTGTCGGGTCGGGGTCGGGGTCGGGGTGCCGTGTCGGGGTCGGGGTGTCGGGTCGGGGTCGGGGTGTCGGGGTCGGGGTGTCGGGTCGGGGTCGGGGTCGGGGTGTCGGGTCGTGGTCGGGGTCGGGGTTTTTCCTCTTTTTTTCTTTTCTTCTTCTTCCTCTTCTTCCTTTTCTTCATTTTCTTCCTTTTTTTCCTTCTTCTTCTTCTTCTTCTTCTTCCTCCTTTCCTTTTTCCTCTTCTTCTTCTCCTCCTCTCCTCTTTTTTCTTCTTCTCCTCCTCCTAACCTAATTAACCTAATTGATGTCGAAACCAGTAGCATCTAACTAATTAACCTACTCAAAAAACCTAATTAACAACATCTAACTAATTAACCTAATTGATGCATCTACTATCTACTAACAGTAGCATCTATATATATCTATAATCATGATATTAAAAAAAAGGAAAAAAACAGAAAAACAGAAAAAAAAAAAAGGGCAGAGGTGGGGGAGCTCACCGGAGGGGGTGCCGCCGGGGGGCTCGTTGGGGGGGGTGCCGTCGGGGAGGGCTCGCCGGGGGGGCTCGACGGGGCGGCGGCGCGTGGCCGCTGTGGCAGACTGCGGGGCGGCGGCGCGGGGCAGCGGAGGTGCGGGGCGGCGGCGCGGGGCAGGGCGGGGCGGCGGCGGGGGCAGGGCGGGGCGGCGGCGGGGGCGGCGGGGGCAGGGCAGGGCGGGGCGGCGGCGCTGAGACAGAGAGGGAGAGAGAGATGTGAGAGAGAGAGAGAGAGAGGCTTTGGGCGCAGGGGCAAAAATTAAGCCCCCCTCTTTGCCATTTGCTGGCAGACGGCAAAGACGGTGACCGTTAGCCCGCCCCCGCCGTGACATTGTGGGCCCCACCCTCACCTAGTTGCCGTCTGCTGGCAGACGGCAAAGAAATTTTTGCCATCCGCCAGCAGACGGCAAAGAAGTGGCAGATGGAAAAGAGCTTGACCTAGCCAGTGCCGTGCCCCGTGGGGCCCACTTTGGTCTTTGCCGTCTGCTGGCAGACGGCAAAGAACTCTTTGCCATCTGCCAGCAGACGGCAAAGAAGTGCAGATGGCAAAGACCCTCTTTGCCATCAGCTGGTTCTTTGCCGTCTGCTTTGGCAAGACAGACGGCAAATAGCCTCTTTGCCATCAGCTGGCAGACGGCAAAGAGCTGGCAGATGGCAAATAACTGAATTCCAGTAGTGATACATCAAGTGTTCTCAAATCCTTAAAGACTCAATCCGATAAGAAAACTTCAAAGGGAAAACTCAATTCATCACAAGAACATAGAGAGGGGAAAACTCCATATGATTCATCTATATCAACAAAGCTCGCGGTACATCAAGATCGTGCCATTTCAAGAACACGAGAGAGAGAGATCAAACACATAGCTACTGGTACAAACCCTCTGCCCTGAGGGTGAACTACTCCCTCCTCGTCATGGAGACCGCCGGGATGATGAAGATGGCCTCCGATGATGATTCCCCCCCTCCGGCAGGGTGCCAGAAAAGGGCTATAGATGAGATCGTGGAGGTACAGAGGCTTGCGGCGGCGTAAAAACTCATCTAGGTTAACTTTCGGGGGTTTCTGAATATATATGATTTTTCAGCGTTGGAATCACGCGAAACGGAGCCACGTGGGCCCCACTGGGTGGCCCCCCTCCAGTGGGTCTTGGTGCCAATATTCTTTATTTGTCCCATAAAAAATGTCCAAAAAATTTCAGCTCATTTGGAGAACTTTCATTTCTGCACAAAAAACAACACCACGGTAATTCTGCTGAAAACAGCGTCAGTCCGGGTTAGTTCTAATCAAATCATACCAAAACCATATAGAATTGTTATAAATATGGCATGAATACTTCATAAATTATAGATACGTTGGAGACGTATCAGTGGCCTTGGCTCATCCGGAGATGCACCGGAGCAAGCTGACCAAAGAAGAGGCCGAGCGGCGGAGCTCTGGCCGGAGAAGAAGAAGAAGGGCTCCGGGGCTCGGCTGGAGGGCTCTGGTGGTCGATTGGGTGAGGAGGGGGTCGAGTGGTGAGAAGAGCTGCGGCCGGGGACGGCTTAAATAGGCGAACGGAGATGCCCGAGCTCGGGTGCGGCCACGGGCAAGATGGCCGGAGCTCTGGCGGACCGCGGACGCGTGGCGCAAGGGCGAGCTCGGACGGCGACGTGAGATAGCTAGTGGAGCACCAAAAGAGCAAACACGGGCGAGGCACACGCGGTCGGCCACTCAGCCACTGTACGCGCGCGTGCGGCGAGAGCAGAGGCGCCGTGGCGCAAGGAGAGGGAAAGAAGGAGGGGGAAACAAGGCTAGCCGGCCAGGTGGACGACGGAGAGAGAGGGCGACACCAGCAGACGCGCGAACGCGGCCGAGAAGAAGAGGCCCGCGGCTCGGCAACATCCAGAGCGCGCCCAACGCACGCAGAGCACGCGTACACGCGTGCCAACAGTGCGGTTACCACGTGCATTGCCACGGAGAGTGCACGTAGGCCTGGCAAAAGATGTCCATAGTGTTGTCCGTCCATCCTACAGCCTCACTGAAGTGATGGATCAACCAAAGGGACTATAGATTGATGGAATGCATCAGATGAATGTTGCTGTAGCCAACTTGGGTTAGAGTTGTGGTCAAGTTACTTGACCAATGAACCAGAGAGGATGCCACCAGGGTTCAGGGTAGGAAGGACTACAGTCCTGTGAATTTTGGGATGAATTGGACAAGATTTGAAGATAGTTGCTATACAACTGCAAAAATAGCACAGAAACTGGAATTGGATGTTGCACTCACATGGTTTACTGGATTGAGCTGCAATTTGGTGGAGAGTTGTGATTTAGGACCCTGTAGGTACTGGCAAAATTTCATGCCATTTGGAAATGCCTAGATGGTACTTCCTTCACAAAGGTCCTCTCTGCACAAAATCTTGGGAGAATATTGTAGAGCAAATGGATTGGAAAACTAATGTGAAATTTGGCATTCTCAAAGGATATAGGGGTATTTAGGCCCTGGATTAATTTCAGAATTTATGAAGCAATATAAAATGTAGTTGCTTCACAAACTGAAAATTTGACCAGAACCAAAGATTTGAAGGTGTGCTCACATAGATGGTTGGATGGATCTAAAATTTGGTGTAGGGGAATTATATGAGCACATGGAAGGCCTTGCAAAATTTCAACTCAAATGGATTAGCCTAGCTAGTACTTCCTTCACAAAGCTTCTCTCTGGACAGAAACTTTGGGAATTTGCTGAGGAAGATTTACTAGGTAAATGGAGCTGAATTTTGTCATGTGGTAATTATTTGGATAGGAAAGAGTTCCCAAAAAGTTTGAGGGCAATCAAGAAAATATAAATAGCACTTCCTTCACAAAGTGCCATTCTGAACAGAATTGAAACTGAATATTCCTGAGTTATTTTTGAACTAGGCAAGGAAGGGTTTGGACATATTTGGGGAATATATGACCCAAATAATTTATGAGAATTACTTGAGAATTTTTCGAATGACAGAAATATAGGTTGCTTCACAACCTAGGTCAAATAGGGTTATTCCTTTAATAAGAAAAAGGAATATTCCCTAAGAAAAGAATTTTGGAGTTGGGCTAGAATAGAGATGCCATGATCTTGGGAAAGATACAAGGGTGAAATACTACTTTGGAGAAGAAGAAATGATGATCCCCCAGGTTTCAAGTCCAAAGAACTGCTTCAAAAAGAAAACCAGAGCAAAGACCAAAGAAAACCAAAAGAAAAAAGAAGGGCCAAAAATCGGGGTGTTACAAGTAGTTACTTTTGTTCTTGAGGACATGGGAGAAGTCTTGTCATAAGTAATCATGTGAATTTGATATTCGTTTGATATTTTGATGCTATGTATGTTGTGCTTCCTTTAGTGGTGTCGTGTGAACGTCGACTACATGACACTTCACCATCTTTGGGCCTAAGGGAAGGCATTGTGGAGTAGTAGAGGAACTTTCTTACTAAGGCAACTCATAGATTTTAAACGCATTCATCTTTCCTTTTTCTTGAACAGCTCAATCAAACCAAGCAGTGAACAAAGTTAGTGCAAATGTGGCCATGTAGGTGCTGCAGGAAAGCAACTTGATATTGCGATCCAGATCCAGCAAGAAGTAACGTTGCACTATGACTCAATCCAGTTGGAAGAAGAAGCTTATATATCCCAATCCATCGGGTCTAAGTCCCCTTCCAATCAGATTCATAAACACCTAACATAACAGCAGCCCACAAGGCCTTATTGAGGATGATCTCCTGTGTGAAATTTGAGAAATTCCATTCCATTTATACGAGAAGTGTCGATCCCTTTTTTTTAGAATAAAAGGGGGTTTGAGGGTGTCCCAGCCGGTTCCCATGGCCACAAAAAGCTAGCGGTTCGACACTAGAGATGAAGGCGGTGTCCCGACCACAAGGCGGTTAAATTACACTGGTGCTTGCTAGCCAGTCAAGAACGACTCGAAGACCGTGGGAAGGTCTTCACGCTACGCTGAAGACGATGATGGCTCCATACCGGGTGGTAATACACAGGTATAGGATTTCCTGTAATGATGTGAAACTGTATATTTCAGAGAAATAGCTCAGTTCGAGAGGAAGGCAAAATATTGCATTTTCCGCAGATAGGTGCATAATGCATTTCCGTCCATAGTCATGAGGGAGATCTGATCCTGGGATCAGACTCCCCATATCCAGTATGGAGCCGGCGTCAACTTCGGTATGGCATGGGTCCCGTACTAATGGGACCCGATAGACGCCCGTTCATGTTCAGCTTTAAACATAGGACGCTACCAGATCACTGCCTTCTTGTCTTTTGATGCTAGTATGAAGTGAGTATGCTGCTTCTTCCTCTCCGGACTGTCCTCCCACGATTTTATCCGGTTCCTATTTTATTTATTATCCCTGATCCGGAAGTCACCTTTTCTTTTCCTTGGGCAGTACCTCCTAACAAGATTGATCTGTTTGGATCTTGGTCCATGATGGCCTTTTTATTGATTTTGACGATGGGATCTCTCTATGAATGGAAAAGGGGTGCTTCGGATCGGGAGTAACCACTTTCGCTCTTCAAGTGTGCTTCTTCCCCCTTCTCCCTCTTACCATGGCAAGTCCTTGGGAAATAACTCCGATGGGCAGAAAAAGGAAGGCGTTAAGAGACCCTCCTGGCCCAACCCTAGACACTCTAAGATCCTTTTTCAAACCTGCTCTGCTCCCATTTAAGGAAAAAGAATTTCCCGTTCTTCCTGAAAGGAAGGGAGGATTAGGAAAGTCCTATTGATTGCTGCTTTCTCCAGACCGCCGGGAAAAGCATGAAAAAAAGGCTCGAATGGTACGATCCCTCCATCACCCCAGAATGAAAGGGGTGATCTCGTAGTTCTTGGTCTGTGAAGATGCGTTGTTAGGTGCTCCATTTTCCCATTGAGGACGAACCTCAACCTGTGCTCGAGAGATAGTTGCACGGGAGAAGGATTTAGGGAAAGGTACACGCTGCTTTTTCGGAGTCTATCGGGGAAAGGTACACGATGATTTTTCGGAGTCTATAGGGGAAGATTCCACCAGCCCCAATTGCTTTGGGTGAGAGATCGAACCTCCACTCGTTTCTGGTTTCTAATGGGAAGAATTGAGGCACCTATAGAAGTAATGGGTCAGCTTATGATTTTAGGCATGGTCACTGGAGGGATCGTCCCTACCTATCTGCGCAAGATCGGATCAGTATGGTTTTGAGAGGAAGGCTGGTGGCATACGAAGAGAGGGCGACAGAACATCTACATTCCCTTTCTTTGATTGAGAGAAGGATAAAGCAGAAAAAAGACTTGACTGAAATTCGGCCAGATGAAGAAGACTGGCGCCTACTAAAATAAGGGGGAGTAAATGATGGAGACTAAAAAAATGATTTAAGGTGGCATTGTCCACGGAGAAACCACCCCAAAGCCAAGGCGCGGGTACTCTTGATCTGGCTGCTCCATGTAAATTTCCTCATCCAACTCCCCATTAAGGAAAGCTGTCTGCCCATCTGATGAACGAGAAGACCGTGCGAGGCAGGTGAAGTAATTTCATCGATAACCACTAAACGATTAAGTAGCGATGTATGCAAAGCTAGACAACGAACATTTCATAATACACTCGTTCTGCATATCTTTAGGATAAAAGAAAAAACTGCGAAAAAATCCGTTTTCCTAAATAAAAAGATCAAGAAATCTATTTTGTATGGTTCTTATTTCGTTGAAAATGTTTCCATGAGACTTTCTTTCATTGAAGAAGTCCATGACTTGTTCTAGGTGATGAGGTTGAACAGGCTTTAGAAAAAATGCAAAGAAGGGACGACTGGGAGAGCCTATAAAATGAAGAGTGTTTCATAAACAAATCAGTGTCTTGTCTGAATCGAGAATAGCAATTCCATTTCTTGAACCACAGATATAGACTTTGAAATGGTGATCAACACTCAAACTTCAAAAAGTCCTTCCATGAATCTAGGGAAGGAAAACCACGTCTGACTTCACCAAGTCTCCCTTTCTTTGGTCGAAGGCTTCAGGTCAAGATCCTTTTTCCTATCTATTGAAGATGCAAAGAGAGATGCTTCTTCCTCTTCAAGTTGGAAGTGCAAGAAGAAATGCGGTAAATAGGAGTTCCATCTACCACGCACTCGCCCCACACTCCAGCTAACTTCAGCATCCATACTCAGCTAGGAGGTAGGTGTCGGGGACACTATGAACACACATGTACTTGGTTGACTTCACGTCCCGTCTCACAACCGAGTAAGATCAAATAAACAAACAGCTTGCTTTCCCAATCCTTATTGAGAGGATTTCTTGTTGTTTTAGCAACTTATCCTAAGGTCTCTTCGCCAAGAACTCTCCGACAACGACAGAGGAACTAACCTGCCTGCAGTGGCGGGGTGGCTTTTTTTTAAATAAGACCTGGACGATTATCCCTACCCTCGGTAGCTTACGAGTTTACGTCCATCCCTGGTCGGGTACAGTTTCCTTTATTTTTATCCCTTGTAGCCGTTACCCGAATTCGCGCAAGTGTGTCCACACCCCCCTGACTTGACGAGGAATCCATTCTCGCGAACAAACACACCCCCTACACACACCTAGGAGCACCCCTTCCTGCATATCCATACAAGACCTGAGTAGGCGGGTCGAGGTCCTACGAGATACCCACTACTCGGAGTACCCTCCCACCAAAAAAAGATGTGTGGCTCGGTGGTTCGACCAAAAATGCTATGCTTACGCACAAGACTACCCCTCTTCCCGAAAGCTTCGCGGGGACCTTTACTACTTTATGACGACGGGGGACCACCCGCAATCCAAGCCTTCTGGGACATCATCCACCCGCAACTGCTTTCTCTCTTGCAGCTCTTTCATAGTAATGGCCTTTATGTTTGGAGGCTAACCCAGGCATCCAAATGAGTTTCCGAGAGTTACTTTATTCAAATTCTCTCCTTTCCAAGCTCGCTCTTTCAACCCGGGGGCCCCTCTGGGGAACTGTTTGAGTTTTAGCATCGACTCCATTTCCTTTTGATCGTATTACGCTTGACTCGCTGCAAAACATTTCTCTTTCTGCGCCACGCTCGTACGTGGTTTACACTCCTTGCCTTTCATCTGACTTTGCCATCGGGCAATTGTTTGTTTGGGTGACCGATAGCGAAGTAGTACCGTGAGGGAAAGGTGAAAAGAATCCCCAGTGGGTAGTGAAATAGAACATGAAACCGTGCTGAGCTCCCAAGCAGTGGGAGGGGAAAGTGATCTCTGACCGCGTGCCTGTTGAAGAATGAGCCGGCGACTCATAGGCAGTGGCTTGGTTAAGGGAACGGAACCCACCGGAGCCATTGCGAAAGTGATTCTTCCAGTAAATCTTCCACTCATTCCTTCCTTTATGGAATATCATTTGGAGTGTATTTTCCCTCTCAAAAAAGGCTTCGCCCTCACTTCACTGAACTTATTGGAAATGCCTAGGACAGAGTTCATTCACATGCCCAGCAGCCCTACTCCTCATAGTTGATCCGAATTTCTATCCCTGATTGACTCAATCAGGAAGAGGAAGACTTTATAAAAGATGAAAAGAAAGGATTGATTACCTTTTTAAGTCAAGAAAAGAAAGGAAAGGGCTATTTATGAGTTTATGTAGATGAAGTTTCAGATTCTTGGATGAGCGGAACATCTTTGAGACAAATCATCTCTACCCGGGTACATAGCTTCATCCAAACCATGGATCCACGAATTGTTGACTCGCTCGCGCTACCCCGCGGGAAGTCTAATCGGATCAATCGGTGATTCCGTAATGAGTAGTTGAATACACATTAAGGGGGCCTTGCCTCCTCCTTCCTGCCCACACCTTCATTCTTTTCCTCCTCTGTCCATCATAGCACTCTCAGTCAGGGGGTTAGGGAACTCTTGAAGATATCGATAGAATAACATTTCTTTTTCATAAGTTTCAGTGGACGCAAAGCCAACAAGTGCAGTTTTTCAGCGTAAGGTCAGGTTACAGAAAGGCCTATTTTGATAAGCAAGGCATTGCAAACAAATAGGTAGAGCAGAGAGCTAACCTAAGGAGCGAGCTTGTTGTAGTTGGTCTAAAGGGGGAAATAAAGGACTGTCCCGCTACTACTTCCTTGATTCCCGGGAAAGAAGGAAGACCAAGGGTAACTAACTCTTCCTTCTGAAAAATCTATATCCCAACTCGTTTTCATCGAGCCTTCCCCCCGTTTGGAGTATAGCCAAGTGGTAAGGCATCGGTTTTTGGTAATGGCATGCAAAGGTTCGAATCCTTTTACTCTAGAGCATACTTATTCTAGAAAATAGAAAAAGAAAAACAAAGTCTCATCCCTAATAAATATGATGGGTTGCTATAGTGACAGAAGCTTAAACCCTAGTTTATGCGCTATTCCGTAAGGGGCTGATTTGGATCCATATGTTTCATGCTATGGTTAGAGTTATCTTAATTCTTCTTTCTTAGTTGCGGATGCTTGCGAGAGGAGGTAATCATAAGTGGGAGGCTTGTTCAAGTAAGAACAGCACCCAAGCACCGGTCCACCCAATCAAATTATCAAAGTAGCGAACGCGAATCAAACAAACATGATGAAAGTGACTAGATGAAATTCCCATGTGTCCTCGAGAACGCTTTGCTTATTACAAGAGATCGTTTCGGCTTGTCCTTTGCTATAAAAAGGATTGGGCCACCTTGCTGCACGTTATTATACTTGTTAATTGTTACTTGATACGAATTATCTTGCTACCGAAACTATTTGTTACCGCTACTTTCAGTACTTGAAGAGAATACCTTGCTGAAAACCGCTTGTCATTTCCTTCTGCTCCGCGTTGGGTTCGACACTCTTACTTATTGAAAGGACTACGATTTATCCCCAATACTTGTGGGTCATCACCTCCCAACAAGCGCTATTGTTTTATGCCCCTAACTAGGCATAATGCATAGTTTCAAGTGTTGTCATCCTTGGTTTCCAACTCCTCAATTACACACCCATTTTTTTCTAGTAGATTTAACATAGGAGTTTCTCATCATCACACTTCTAGGCACAAAATCAAGAATTTTGTTTTTATGGATAGGTTCCTCTATTATATCAATGAGATTGGGGTGCACGCTAATCATTGTAAGATCCTCGCTCCCTTTACTAAAAGTAGCACCCTTAACCTTGGGAACATATATAAACTTGCAATTTTTTATTGGGAGGAATCCTATCAATGTTTTTAGTGGAGGAAAAAGCGGAACCTAAGTTATTGATAATCTCTTATAACTTGTCAATTCTAGCGGGGCTTTGTTCTATCCTTTCGTTAATTACCAGTTCCTTTTCCTTTAAAGTTTTCAAAGCAATTCCCACCTTAGAACCAAATTGAGTAATATGATTATGGACCTTTGTCGGCCTAGTGGGAACCAGGGTACCACGGCCCGTCTGCCTCTAGCCCAGGAGGCGGCGCTCGCGGGCCGGCCCAGGCAAGGTGGCCCTGGCGTCGTCGCCCAGGAGGGGACGCCTCGGGAGGGGACAGCCTCGCGAGGCCCCTCACCGCCCGGCCTAGCCCTGGTGAGGCCGGCAAGCCCCAGATCGCCTCGTGAGGGGATCCCTCGGGAGGCCGCTTTGCGGGGCGTGGCGCACGGCGCCAGCAGCGGGGCGGCCTGCCCGTCACATGGGTGATGCCCCGGCGTCAGGGCGAGGACAACAGGATACAACTCAGACAGGTTTCCGTTCTGATGATAAGGGAGCAGTGGCAACTGCCTTCCACCAAAAAGCAAGCCCCAAGACATTTCCTCTTTGGTGATGGAAGATCAGGAGGGATCAGCGTGCCAGGACGGAGGTCATCGCCAAGCCCACCTACGCGTCACGGGGAGCTACTTTAACAGGTAGAGACCGCCTTTAGTCAGGATAAGCCTGCGCCCTTGTCCCCCTTTGAATTGCCGCCCTTTAAGGGGATCGACTCATTTTCTCCCCCACACCTCTTGTATCTCGAGCAAAAGCTCTCCACCACAGAGCAAACCAACACAAGCAGGAGTAGGGTATTACACCACACGATGGGCCGAACCTGGGTAGCTCGCGCGTCCCCCTCGTGTCCGGTGAGAGCCAGCGAGTCCGTCGCGTCCCCGCCGTAGTCCCATCGTAGGCTGCCAAGCAAAGTCCCCCAGAGTTTGAATCCTAAGTTCTTGGAGAAGTTTCTTGGATGCAGATCCTAGACTCCGACATTTGGCGCGCCAGGTAGGGGGACTTGCCGTCTTCATGCCTTCGACCTCGACATCGGCACCGACATGGACGACGCCGCCACGCGCCGCGAGCGCGCTGCACGTCGAGCCGCCGCCGCCGGGCCCGTTGGGGAGCGGGCGTCCTCCTCCATCCACCCGTCGGCGAGTGGGCGGGACCGCGGCCTCTCCTCCACCGTGTCTTCGCTCGCAGGGAGCGGCCCCCTTGCTCCGCGCGCCGCGCTGCTCATGGCTCGGGTGCTGCTGCGCTGTCACCCCTCCAAGGACGGACGCGACGCCTGGCTTGAGTGTATCACCAAGCTCGTCTTTGCCGCCAGCGGAGGCCAGGTGCCCCCTCACCCCACGTCCACTTCACCATGGCGCGCTGATCCACCTGGGCGCGCCACTGCCCGTCTTCTTCCTCCTCCGGGCCGCAGCCAGTCCGTGCTGAGCGGCGCCGGCGGCTGCCGCCCAACCAAGGCCGTTGCCACCAGCGGGGGTTCCCAGGGGCCCCGAGGGGTGGCCTGCATCCTGGGAGGGGCCCAGGCCCCTCCGTCCAGCCGCCACATCAAGTGCTTCACGCGCGAGGTGAGCGCGGCCCTTCAGGCGCCCGAGCCCGCCGGCCGCCTCAAGTGGTCCGAGTTCCCCGTCTCCTTCGACACCAGCGACCATCCCAGGTCCGCCAGGACTGCGGGGGCTGTCCCTCTACTGTGCACTCTGACTATCGGCGGTGTGTCCGTCACCAAGACGCTCATCGACGGCGGCGCCGGCCTCAACGTGCTCTCTGTGGAGACTTTCGAGACGCTCCGGGCGCCGGGTGGGCGCCTGGTGCCCACCAGGCCCTTCGCGGGCGTCACCGGCGGCTCCACTGCCCCCCTGGGGCAGGTGTGCCTTCCCGTCACCTTCGGCACCAGCGAGAACTACCGTACGGAGCTCGTTGTCTTCGATGTGGCTCGCATCGGCCTGCCCTACAACGCCATCTTGGGCTACCCGGCGCTCTCTAAGTTTATGGCCGCAACACACCACGCCTACGGCCTCGTCAAGATGCCCGGCAGCAGCGGCAACCTCACAATCCGTTGCGATGTAAAGGACACGGTGCGCGCCCTCGCGCGCGCCCACAAGGCGGCCGCCGCCGCATCCCAAGCCGAGGAGGACGCCCCTGAGCTTGCTGAGCCGGCTCCCGCGAAGAAGAAGCTACTGTTCTCCCAGGAGCGGGCAGAGACCAAGAAAGTGTCGTTGGATGGGAATGGCGCGGGCCCCTTCCTCACCATCGGCAGCGGCCTTCCCCTCGAGCAAGAAGCCGCCCTCGTCGACTTCCTTCGGGCAAATGCTAACATGTTTGCTTGGACAGCCTCAGACATGCCCGACGTACCAAGGGAGGTGATCGAGCACCACTTGGCGGTGTGCCCCAATGCACACCCCGTCAAGCAGAAAGTACGGCGCCAGGCGCCCGAGAAGCAGGACTTCGTCATTGGGGAGGTCGAGAAGCTCCAAGACGCCAGAATCATCCACGAAGTGCTCCACCCGGAGTGGATCGCCAACCCCGTTGTCGTCGCCAAGCCGCACGGCGGCAATCACATGTGCGTCGACTTCACCAACCTCAACAAGGCCTACCCCAAGGACCACTTCCCGCTGCCCAGGATTGACCAGATAGTAGACTCCACCGCCGGGTGCGATCTCCTCTGCTTCCTGGATGCCTTCTCTGGCTATCATCAGATCAAGATGGCCAAGGAGGATGAGGAGAAAACCGCCTTCATCACCCCCTGCGGAGTGTTCTGCTACGTGTGCATGCCCTTTGGCCTGAAGAGCGCGGGGGCTACCTTCCAGTGGCTGATGCACATCTGCCTAGGGTGCCAGATGGGGAGAAACGCGGAGGCATATGTCGATGACATCGTCATCAAAACGCGCGAGGCGCGCACCCTCATCGAGTACTTAAAGGAAACCTTCGCAAGGTCAACCTCAAGCTCAACCCCGCCAAGTGTGTCTTCGGTGTCCCTTCCGGCAAGCTCCTGGGTTTTCTGGTCTCCCATCATGGCATCGAGGCCAACCCTGAGAAGATTAAGGCTATCGAGGAGATGCGGCCGCCCTGCAACCTCAAGGAGATGCAGCGCCTGGCGGGATGCATGGCCTCGCTCGGTCGCTTCATATCCGAGTTCGGCGAGCGGGCTCTGCCTTTCTTCAAGCTCTTGAAGATGTCTGGCCCCTTCAAGTGGACCCCTGAGGCCAACGCTGCCTTCGAGGATCTCAAAAGGTACATCATGAGCCCTCCCATCATGGTCGCCCCGCGCCCACGCGAGCACCTACTGTTATACTTGGCGGCCACTCCCCAAACGGCCAGTGCGGCCCTTGTGGTAGAGCGGGAGGAGCGCGAGTCTGCGTCAAGAAGAAGCCTGCCGAGCCTGTGCCTGCGGATGCCGCGGAGATATCGCTGGAGCCCCTCAAGGCCCAGCCGGCGCCTGGCGAGGGCCCCTCTCCGGAGGCCCCCGCGGCCCCTCAGGAGGCCTCTGGAGCTCAGCCTCCGGAAGGCCCCATGGCGCCGCCTCCGAGGCCTTCGCGGCGCAGCAGCCTGAGCCCCTCGGCTAGCACAACTTGGATACCACGGTCACGCGCCTCGCCGAGCACCCCGTCTACTTCGTCAGTACGGTGCTGCGAGACGCACGTGAATGGTACCCCATGCAGCAGAAGCTCCTCCTGGCGCTCCTCATGGCCTCCAAGAAGCTACGCCACTACTTCCAGGGTCACCCAGTCAGAGTGATCTCCTCCTACCTGCTGGAGCAAGTCCAGAGTCAGGCGCATCATCATCAAGAGCGACTCGCAGCTCCTCGTCAACTTCTCCAACAAGAAGTACAAGCCGAAGGATGAGCACATGGTGGCCTACCTGGAAGAGGTGCGCAAGCTCGAGAACCGCTTCATGGGCATGGAGCTACAGCACGTCGCTCGCAGCGACAACAGCGAGGCGGACGAAATCGCCAAGCGCGCTTCTCGCCGCGAGCTCCAAAGCCCCGGTGTATTTGAGGAGCGGCTCCTGAAGCCTTCAGTGGCGCCCCCGATCGCCAGCATCCTGGCACCTCACGAAAAGCTCCCTCCCGCACCACCCATGGGCGCACCAGACTGCGGACCAGCTTCAGGAGCTTGCCTGCTGCTAGCGCTCGAGCCGCAACCTGAAAGCTGGACCGCGGAGATCAAGGCCTATCTGGAGGGCGGCGCCCTCCCGGAGATCGACGCGGAAGCGGAGCGTGTGGTCCACCAAGCCGCGCTCTACCACTTGAGGGAGGGTGACCTGTACTTCCACCGCCCGAACGGAGTCGTGCTGCGATGCATCTCCAAGGAGCAAGGTCGCGAGCTGCTTACCGACATCCATGGAGGCGACTGCGGCCACCATTCGACCTCACGCACCCTCGCAGGTAAGGCATTCTGCAGCGGTTTCTACTGGCCCACAACGCTCGAAGATGCTGCCGAGCTGGTCCAGGCATGCGAGGCCTGCCAATTCCACGCCAAGCAGATCCACCAGCCGGCGCAACGGCTCCAGACCACCCCTCTCTCGTGGCCTTTCGCGGTCTGGGGGCTGGATATCCTCGGGCCCTTCCCTCGCGCGGCTGGCGGCTACCTCTACCTCTACGTCGCCATCGACAAGTTCACCAAGTGGGCGGAGGTGGAGCCTATCCGGACCATTCCGGCAGGGTCAGCGATCAAGTTCCTCAAGGGCCTGGTGTGCCGCTTTGGCGTCCCCAACCGCATCATCACGGATAACGGGACGCAGTTCACCAGCGGCCAATTCAAGACATACTACGCCAGCATCGGCATGCAGATCTGCTTCGCCTCCATGGCACACCCTCGAAGCAACGGCCAGGCCGAGCGCGCCAACGCTGAGGTCTGATACGTCTCCAACGTATCTATAATTTTTTATTGTTCCATGCTGTTATAATATCAATCTTGGATGTTTTATAATCATTTACAACAATTATATATCATTTTTGGAGACTAACCTATTAACCTAGTGCCCAGTGCCAGTTGTTGTTTTCTGCCCTATTTTTGTTTAACAGAAAATCAATACCAAATGAAGTCCAAATGCCACGAAACTTTTTGGAGATTTTTTATTGGACAAGATAAACACTAGAAGCTTTGGGAGAGGGCCAGAAGATGAAGGAGTGGGCCACGAGGCACCAGGGCGCGCCCCAGGGGGGGTGGCGCGCCGTGGTATCTCGTGGGGCCCACCCAGCTCCGTTTGACCTAATTCCTCCACTATAAATTCAGAAAAAATCAGAAACCCTTAGGAGAGTCCACGAAATACTTTTTACGCCACCGCAAGTTTCTGTTCCAGAGAGATCACATATGGGGTCCTTCTCCGGTGATCTGCCGGAGGGGGAATCGATCACGGAGGGGCTCTACATCAACCTTGCTGCCCTTCCGATGATGCGTAAGTAGTTTACCACAGACCTTCGGGTCCATAGGCAGTAGCTAGATGGCTTCTTCTCTCTTTTTGATCTTCAATACAATGTTCTCCTCGATGTTCTTGGAGTTCTATCCGATGTAATCACTTTTTGAGGTGTGTTTGTTGGGATCCGATGAATTGTTAGTTTATGATCAGATTATCCATGAAATTATTTGAGTCTTTGCTGCACTCTTTTATGCATGATTATTATAGCCTCGTATTTCTTCTCCGATCTATTGATTTGGTTTGGCCAACTAGATTGATTTATCTTGCTATGGGAAGAGGTGCTTTGTAGTGGGTTCGATCTTGCGGTGCTCAATCCCAGTGACAGAAAGGGACATGACACGTATGTATCGTTGCTACTAAGGGTAAAAAGATGGGGTTTATTCATACGTGAGTTTATCTTGTCTACATCATGTTATCGTTCTTAAGGCATTACTCCGTTCTTATGGACTTAATACACTAGATGCATGCTGGATAGCGGTCGATGTGTGGAGTAATAGTAGTAGATGCAGGCAGGAGTCGATCTACTAATCTTGGACGTGATGCCTATATACATGATCATTGCCTTGGATATCGTCATGATTATTTGCTTTTCTATCAATTGCCGAACAGTAATTTGTCTACCCATCGTATGCTATTTTCTCGAGAGAAGCCTCTAGTGAAATCTATGGCCCCCGGGTCTATCTAAATCATATTACTAAAACCCTAAAAATATTGCTGCCATTTTCTTTTATTTATTTTATTTTCCATTTTTGTTTCAATCTATCTATCTATCACATACAATTTAATCTTGCAATTAACCGCCGAGAGATTGACAACCTCTCGTTTGCGTTGGGTGCAAGGATTTGTTGTTTGTGTCCAGGTGCTGCTAACGAGGTGTTGCATGATTCTCCTACTGGTTCGATAACCTTGGTTTCATAACTGAGGGAAATACTTATCTCTACTTTGCTGCATCATCCCTTCCTCTTCAGGGAAATACCAACGCAAGCTACAAGTAGCAGGAAGAATTTCTGGCGCCGTTGCCGGGAGACATCATCAACATCTATCAAGTACCTTCGCATAAACTCTCATCTCCTTGCATTTATTTTATTTGCCACTTGCCTCTCGTTTTCATCTCCCCCACTTCTAAAACGTTTTTACAAAAATACAAAAATATTTTTCGTTTGCCTTTTTCTTGTTTGCTTGTTTGCCTGATTGCTATTTTGTTTGCGTAGTCACGATGTCTCAAGAAAATACAAAATTGTGTGATTTTTCCAATACTAATAATTATGATTTTATTAGTACTCCGATTGCTCCTCCCGCCGCTAGTGCGGAGACTTGTCATATTAATGCCGCTTTGCTAAATCTTCTCATGAAAGATCAATTATCCGGTAGTCCTAATGAAGATGCCGCGTCCCATCTTAACACTTTCGTAGAATTGTGTGACATGCAAAAGAAAAAAGATGTGGACAATGATATTGTGAAATTAAAATTATTCCCGTTCTCATTGCGGGATCGTGCAAAAATTTGGTTTTCATCTTTACCACGAAATAGTATCAATTCTTGGGATAGGTGTAAAGATGCTTTTATTACTAAGTATTTTCCTCCCGCGAAAATTATTTCACTAAGAAATCAAATTATGAATTTCAAGCAACTTGATCATGAACATGTTGCCCAATCTTGGGAGAGGATGAAATTAATGATAAGAAATTACCCTACTCATGGTTTAAATTTATGGATGATCATACAAAAATTTTATGCGGGATTGAATTTTGTTTCTAGAAATCTTTTAGATTCCGCCGCGGGTGGTACTTTTATGGAAATTACTTTGGGTGAAGCTACTAAATTACTTGATAATATTATGGCAAATTATTCACAATGGCATACTGAAAGAACTCCTACTAGTAAAAAGGTGAATTCTATTGAAGAAATTAATACTTTGAGCGATAAAGTTCATGAGCTTATGAAATTGATTGCTAACAAAAATGGTCCTATTGATCCTAATGATGTGCCTTTGTCCACTTTGTTGAGCAAAATAATTATCCCGTAGATGTGAATTTTGTCTCGCGAAACAATTTTAATAATAATGCTTATAGAGGTAATTTCAATGCTAGGCCGTTTCCTGGAAATTCCTCTAATAATTATGGCCATCCTTATGGTAATTCTTATAATAATAATAGGATGCCCTCTGATCTTTAAAGTAATATTAAAGAATTTATTAATGCTCAAAAAGTTTTCAACACTACGATAGAAGAAAAATTTAGTAAAATTGATGATATGTCTAGGAGCATTGATAGAATTATTCATGATGTGGAAAATATCAAGACTAAAATTTTGCCACCCAAAATTGATATTAATGTATCAATTAAAGCTTTATATGTCTCCATGGATGAGAGTAAGAAAAGAACCGCCATGCTAAGAGCTAAACGTGAATTTTTAGAAAAAGCGATTCCTCCGAACTTTTATCGTACTAATGATGACGATATTAAAATGATTGGTGTTTCATCTATTGATTTTTTATTTAGCAATATAAAACTTGATGAAAAGGGGACTGAAGAAGAGTCAACTTTAGCTAAAGAGCGTCCCCATAATTCGGAGGGTGAAAATCTTGATAAGAAAATTGCTAAAAGTGGGTTTGGAGAGGTAAAAACTTTAAATAGCGATGTGCCCACTCTCTTGGATTACAAAGATTTTAATTATGATAGTTGTTCTTTAATTGAGTGCATTTCTTTGTTACAATCCATGTTAAATTCACCCAACGCTTATGAGCAAAACAAGGCTTTTACTAAACACATCGTAGAAGCAATGATGAAAGCGTTAGAAGAAAAGGTAGAACTAGAAGTTTCAGTTCCTAGAAAATTATATGATGAATGGGAACCCACCATTAAAGTTAAAATTAAAAATTATGAGTGCAATGCTTTATGTGATTAGGGTGCTAGCGTTTCCACAATTCCAAAATCTTTATATGATGTGCTAGGTCTCACCAATATAGATGAGTGTTCTCTTAATTTGCATCTTGCAGATTCTACTATTAAAAAACCAATGGGTAGAATTAATGATGTTCTTATTCTTGCAAATAGAAATTATGTGCCCATAGATTTTATTGTTCTTGATATTGAATGCAATTCTTCTTGCCCCATAATACTTGGTAGACCGTTCTTACGAACTATAGGTGTCGTTATTGATATGAAAGAAGGGAATATAAAATTTCAATTTCCATTAAAGAAGGGTATGGAGAATTTCCCTAGGAAAAGATTAAAAGCACCATATGAATCAATTATGAGGGCCACTTATGGAATCAACTTGAAAGATGACAATACTTGAAATTATGCATTATGCCTAGCTAGGGGCATAAAACAATAGCGCTTGTTGGGAGGCAACCCAATAAATAAAATAAATTTTTTCTGTTATCGTGTGTTTTCACTGTCATGCTACTGGTATGCTGGTTTTTTTTGTGTTTTTAATTAGTTTTTGTGCCAAGTAAAGCCTTTAGGATGATTTGGAAGATAATATAATTGATACTGTTTGAAAACAGAAAGTTTTGCGTCGGTTCTGGAATTTTGTTTTTTCTCTGGAATGTCAGAACCTTCTGAATTTTTTACACAAAATTGATATATGAATTGTCCACGTATTCCTAATTTTTGATAATTTTTGGAGTTACAGAAGTATGACCATAATTCAGATTTCTACAGACTGTTGTGTTTTTGACAGATTCTGTTTTTGATGCACTACTTGCTTGTTTTGATGAATCTATGGATTGTATCGGGGGGGGGGGGGGTATAAGCCATGGTGAAGTTAGAGTACAGTAGGTATAGTGCAAAAATAAAATATGAATGGGTTTGAAATAGTACTTATAGTACTGATTTATTTTGTTATACTAACGGATCTCACGAAGGTTTTGTTGAGTTTTGTGTGATTGAAGTTTTCAAGTTTTGGGTGAGGTCACGATGGATGAAGGAATAAGGAGTACTAAAAGCCTAAGCTTGGGGATGCCCGAGGCACCCCAAGGTAATATTCAAGGAAGACTCAAGCGTCTAAGCTTGGGGATGCCCCGGAAGGCATCCCCTCTTTCTTCTACCAACCATCGGTAATTTTACTTGGAGCTATATTTTTATTCCTCACATGAGATGTGTTTTGCTTGGAGCGTCTTGTATTATATGAGTCTTTGCTTTATTTGGTTTTTAGTTTGTCACAATCATGTTTGCTGAACACACCTATATTGAGAGAGCCACACGTTTATCATAATTTGTTAGAATACTCTATGTGCTTCACTTAAATTTTTTGAGCTAGGCAGTTGCTCTAGTGCTTCACTTAAATCTTTTTGAGCACGGTGGTGGCTATATTTTGAAGAAATAAATTCTGATGCTTCACTTATATTATTTTGAGAATTGACAAGATTAAAATTTTGAAGAAATGAATTCTCATGCTTCACTTATATTATTTTGAGAATTGATAAGATTGAAATTTTGAAGAAATATTTGCACTCTCATGCTTCACTTAAATATTTTTGAGAGTTGATAATAGTAACAGCAATTTGCACAAGATATGAAGTTGGTCCCAAAGTGATGAATATTCAAGAGGGATATAAATGAAAACTTTCATATAGATCATTGGATATGATAAGTGTGATTCCTTGCAATAGTTTTGCAATATGGAAATGATAATATGTGAGTCATGTTAGTGAGTAATTGTGATTTAGTAAGAATATTAGTGTTAAGGTTTGTGATTCCCTATGCATGCACGTTAAGTCAATAGTTATGCAATGAAATTATATCCTACTTATGGTGCATTATTCGGTGTTAGTTGTGCTCAATGCATGTTTATGACCGTTTTCGTTTTTTTGTTGGTTGCTTCTCAATCTTTTGCTAGCCTTCATTTGTACTAAGCGGAAATACTGCTTGTGCATCCAAAATCCTTAAACCCAAGTTGTGCCAAATGAGTCCACTATATCTACCTATATGCGGTATTTCAATGCCGTTCCAAGTAAATTTGCGTGTGCCAACTCTAATTTTCAAAATAATTTTCCGTTTTGTGTGCCCGTACCGCTCATGAAGCGGCAGGGGGTGGCCATTATTTTCCATTGCACGATGATTGTTTATTCACTTGTCATTGCACGAGAGAACAGTTGGTAATAGGGATGCCCAGTCCCACAATGAAATCAAATTAATAACAACAAAATTCCTTGGAAAGTGTTGGTATGGAGGGCACCCGTGGATACGGCTAGCCATGGATTGTGAAAGAATGGTGGAAAGGAAATAAACTTTACTTTCTGTTTGGGAACCGCCTATGATGTGTCTAGCATGGAAAATATTGGGAACTCTCAGTCGTTTTCATTGACAGGAAAAGCATGCCTCTCAAAATATTTTTTATCTCTTTAATTTCGGCTTTGAGCTTTGGCACATTTGACAAATCTCTGCTTCCCTCTGCGAAGGGCCTATCTATTTACTTTTATGCAAAAAAAATTGAGTCTCCATCTTCTCTTACAAAAGCACCAACTAGAGAGCACTATTGTCATACTTGTGCATTGGACGTAGCTAATATTCGAGTGTGTTTCATGAATGGATCAATGATTGAGCATAATGGGCTAGGGATAACTTTCTTTAGCATTGATATTTTGAAAGACAAGGTTGCTTGTTAGCATGCTTGAGTATTTATATGTTCGTGTCAAATTATAGACTATTGCTTTGAATCATTCAAGTCCAATGTCCATGCTATAAAAGAAAAGAATATGTGATGAATATGTTGGGCAGCATTCCACATCAAAAAATCAGTTTTTATCATTTACCTACTCGAGGACGAGCAGGAATTAAGCTTGGGCATGCTGATACGTCTCCAACGTATCTATAATTTTTGATTGTTCCATGCTGTTATAATATCAATCTTGGATGTTTTTATAATCATTTACATCAATTATATATCATTTTTGGAGACTAACCTATTAACCTAGTGCCCAGTGCCAGTTGCTGTTTTCTGCCCTGTTTTTGTTTTACAGAAAATCAATACCAAATGAAGTCCAAATGCCACGAAACTTTTTGGAGATTTTTTATTCGACAAGATAAACACTAGAAGCTTCAGGAGAGGGCCAGAAGATGAAGGAGTGGGCCACGAGGCACCAGGGCGCACCCCAGGGGGGTGGCTGTGACACCCTGGTTTTTGGCAACTTTTTATTTTCAAAACTTTTCTGGTTTATTTGCAATTGGGATGGTTTTTGGATCTTTTCAGTTGACTTTGGACTTGGGAAACTTTTGAACCTTTCTCTCAGTGATCTAAAGCCCTCAATATCTTGCCAAAATCTTGTCATCCACCTTCAGGATCAAATTCCAATTCCCAATTATTCCAAAATAATTCATTTTCTTCCTTTGGGAAAATATGTCTTCACTATGGGTTGTGAAACAACCTATAGTTCTGATGATCAGAAAAATCCCAAATTAATACCACACCTTCTTGTCATCATCTACTCCCACAATCTTCAAAAACATTTCATGGTCCAGTATAAAATTTTGTCCAGAAAATTCCATTTATCTTCTGGACATCACTGGCCCTTTGTGAAGCAACTCATATTTTCTTAGGTCAGAAAACTCTCAAATAATTCCTGAGATACTAGGGAACCAATCTTGCTATCCAAAAATATCATCTTGTCCAGTACAAATTTTCAGCAGAAATATTCTGCCAAGTTTCTGCTCAGTTCAAACCTCTGTGAAGGAAGTACCATCTAGAGGTATCCAATTGAGCTGAAATTGTTATGACATCTTCTATCCATCAAATAACACTCACACACCAAATTCCAGCTCCAGCAAATCAACCATGTGAGTGCAACAATCTCATTTAGGTTTCTGGTCCAGAACAACAGTTGTACATGAACTGCATTCAAACTTCGATGAAAATCCCTCAAATTTGGCCAGTTTGTAGTCCTTCCAAAGTAGATCACTCCAGACATCTCTACTGGCTCCATCTCCAGCTCATCTTCTCTCCAGATCTCTCTCAAAGTTTCTGTCAGAAACTGTTGTTGAAGCTACACTTCGAATCAGAGTGTATCTAGCCAAACCAGGGGCATAGGGGGACTAAGTGGTCGAGGGTCGACGTGCTAGGCATGGTGCGCGAGACGTACGTGGCCTCCAGGTGCCAGCCACCGTGGTGAGCACGGCATTGGCATGACAGTGCACACGCTCTGCGCACCGCCCGCGTCTGATGTGATTACTCCGGTTGCCCCGCGTAGCTGTGCCTTGTCCTAGATCGCCGACGACCTCTCCGCCAACCATCTGGCCACTCTGGAGTCTTCCCCCTCGCTGGAATCGCTCCCAGCGGCCGCCACCGCATGCGGCCACTGTGGCGCCCGTGCTGGCACTGTGGCCTTGCTGGCCGTCGTCTTCCCCGCAAGCTGCCACGGCCCGCTTTTACTTCCCCTACCCTCTTCCATCCGGTCGCCCGTGCCAAGCCAGCCAGCGCAGCGTCCTTGCTCCGGTGACATGGCCATGGCACCGCCCGCTCCAGAAACCTCGCCTCCGCCTATAAAAGGCCGCGACCAGCCCTCCCAACTCCTCATCACCCTCCACTCACTCCCAATCGAGCTCCCGAGCATCGAGCCAAGGCCTAGAGGCCCTCTGGCCTCACATCTCGCCGGCGTTCTGCCGCCACCCGAGCTTCGCCACCCAGCCGCCTCACCCCACCCCAGCCTCAACTGACTCCACCCGCGAGCTCCACACACTCTCCTGACCTCGCCCGACCTCTTCCCTGGTCGAAACCCTGCCGGAGTTGCCGTCCCCGTCAATCACCGAGAACCGCCGCCGTCGGAGAGGAAGGGGACGACGTCGTCCGGCCATCTCTCGCCAAGCTACGGGTACGTACGGCTTCGTCTCCGAGTGCCCGTTCCATCCTCGTAGTCGCCCGACCTCGCCGTCGTCTGCATCGCCGGCGACTATCGCCGGAGCTTCGCGGCGCTCTGTTCCTCCCTCTTCCCTTTTAAATCTGACAGCAGGACCCACATGTTAGTGGCTCGCCTCGCGCGCCGAAGCGGTAAGTGGAGGCGCCCCTCCACTTTACACCATCGATGTGGCCCTCTGTAGGTTTTTCTAATTTCTATTTTTAAATCAGATTTGACTAGTAACTTTGACCACTCATAACTTTTTATCCACAAGTCCAAATCAATTGATTCTTTTTGCATTGGTTTTGTCTTGAGCTCCTCTATTTTATGGTAAATTTTGGTATTTTTCTCACATGTGCAGAATTTCTGGTGAACAGAAACGTGTTATGTGACTTATTCTTTTGCTATTTTAAAATATTTTCAGAAGGAAATCAGTTTGGTTTTGAAGACCAGGAGTTTGTGGACAACCCAACAGAGCAAGGCAAGCCACATCATCCATTACATGAAGCATTTCAATAGTATTGGTTATTTAATTGAATTAATTGCATTATTTTAATATGTGATATTTCATAGTAATTGATAATATTGCATAGTTACTGCCGTGTTAAGTTATTCCTGAAAAACAAACTTGCTTGTCATGTAAGTATTAAAAGCTAAGTTTAATGGTTGATCAAGTGCCACCGACCCGGACTTATCCGTGCAGCCACATTTGCCGAAATGGGACGGCCTTGACTTGGTCAGACCGCGTGTTCTTTTATCGGTACCACCAAAGAGGGAGGGTTATCCGTGCGTGCTACCCTGATCAGGTAGGCGACGATAATCCTGTGAGCCAGTTGAGTTATTTTGTCGGCGTCCCCGTTTGGGACAGTTTAGTTGGCCACGACGGTGGCAGGTGTCACGGGGTGACACAGGGGCCACCCAGGACATGACCCTGGGAGGGTATGATTTTCAATGGTATGATGGAGGAGTCACGGGTTAGGCAAGTTTTGTTGGAGCAGCACCGGTCCACCCGGAAAGGGAAGTGTACCGAGGTACGGGACCAGGAGTTTCATAGTGTGGGTAAAGTGCGCAACCTCTGCAGAGTGTAAGAATCTATTCGAATAGCCGCATCCACAGTATTGGACATCGTCCGCACTAGGTCACACTGAGTGGTTAACCGTAATAAGGATAATAATGATGGAAGAACTTGTCTTATGCTCGGAAGTGCTCCGTGAGTCATGAGTATTCCGAAGGTTGTGAGACAACCCGGGAGGGAGTAATTTAATATTCGATAACAGTAAGTAAGCAATTTAAGCACTTAATGTGATCGTTGCCATGCTGTTGTTTGCTGCATTGTTGTGGTTGTTGTGAGCTTGCGAGTACATTCCAAGTACTCACCTGGCGTGTCATGCCAGATGCAGGAGAAGCCGAGGATGGAGGTCCCGAAGGTTTCTGCTACGCTAACTAGGCTGTGTCCCAGCAGTGTCCCTGTGGAGTGGAGTTATCCGCACTACGTTCCGCTATGCCGTAGAATCACCCAGTAGTACCGAGGCCATGCTATGTTCCATAAATACAGTAGATATTGTCGTAGCACAGGTTGTGCTTCTGGCCTCGCTATCAATGTAAATTACGAGCTTGTACTCGAAGAATATCAATAAAGATCAGTTCTGTTCTGTTCCAAGTTGTTGTGTGTTTTCAGAAGACATGATCTCTGGGTTGGAAACACTGGGTAAACCGGTCCTCTGAGCCGGGGTGCCACAACGCTTGGTATCAGAGCCACGTTGACTGTAGTACGCCCTAGTTAACCCCGCGCTAGAACCGCGATTAGCTGAAAGTCTTGGTATGTGCCTTGCTTGATTGCATTTGAGAATTGCATGGCATGCATATGGTCTATTGTTGTGCTAACCGTTGGCCTTGTGAGTGTAGATGGCACCAGTTTCGTACCACTACAATCATGAGCCGGCACCGTTCACTTTTCCAGTACTGCTCCATAGTGTCTGGCTTCGGCTGTATCCCAACGGCGAAGACCCAGTATACCAGGTGTTTCGAGAGAAGCTTGCTGGTTCTGTGTACGAGTATCACGCGGAGGCCTTTCTTGCTGCGAGTTCGGATATTGGCAGCTACTCCCGCTCTTCCAAGGGCGGAACTGCTTCTACTCCGGAGCTGGCGATCCAGTTTGCTGCGATGGAGGCTCTCACTGATTTACGCTTCCACAAGGTCGGGATGCAGACTCATCCAGGTTTCTTTCACTACCCCACCCTGTCGCCCACGACAGGGCGAGTCCTTTTCGCACCTGTTGACCCGGCGAGTGATCGTGCTACTGGTGTTTTATCTCGTTATCTGAACACCAGTTACCATATGATCACTTCACAAGCTGAGGAGCTGACTCATGCCCGAGAGGCACTTGCAGCTATTGCGGCAGCACAGTCTCCTCTTCCACCTCCGTTTTCACCGGTGTACACTCCATCCGTTCCACCCTTTGAGACTCCTTCTAGCTCATTCGGACCGCCAGGCTTTTCGTCTGGTAACCGTCGTGAGACCCCGACAGAATGGGCCTCACTCCTAGCCACTCCAGCTGCTCCGATGCTGCGGCGTTGTGCTTCTTCTCCTTCAGAGGGAGAACCTTTCCGTCAGCGTCGCCGTGTTTCCTTTGATCCGGAGGCCGAGATTCACATCATCAGCTCAGATTCCGAGACCGGATCAGATGACGAGGAGTCTTTAGTCTGTCAGTGTCTGTGCCACCCGCGCTACTAGAGTGGAGACTTGTGTTCCAGTGCATGCATCGTAGCATCTATGCATATGTCAACTGCCGTATGAGTAGCTCCAATCATGATAACCCCCTACTAGCTTGTCATGTATGATGTTGGGTTGAGTTGTATAATTATGTTGTTCACTTTTTCTTCCCTTTTTATTTGGTTTCTTTTTCCGGTGTCATATTGTTGTGTTCCCCTTATGGATGTTGCTCATCGATTCGGCATTTTGCAATGGGAACAAATTTAGGATGAAGAGGTGTAGTAATCAAGGCGGCGATAGACCTCCCGTTCGTCAATCCGCCAGACAAGCAGGACAGGCACCAGAAGATTTGCCACCTCCACCACCACAGTCACCAACCACTGATCAGATCATGAGAATGTTTGAAGAGAAAAGAAATCAAGATCTCATGGAATTTCTGAAAAGTATGTAGTCTATGGTGGGTCAGAATCACAACAATGGGACACACTCAAAATTGTCTGATTTTCAGCGTACCAAGCCACCCAGTTTTGGTCAAGCCGTGGACCCTATGGAAGCTGATGATTGGCTAAGGACTATGGAAAAGAAGCTGGACATAGCCCGCTGTGATGAGTCGGACAAGGTTCCTTTTGTCACTCACTACCTGGAAGGACCGGCAGCTATATGGTGGGACAATACGAAAATATTGTGGCCTCCTGGGGAAGATATTTCCTGGGAGAAATTCAAGGAGGTATTCCGCAAATATCATATTCCTACTGGCATAATGAAGGTGAAGCAAAGGGAATTTCTTGCTCTTACTCAAGGGAATATGTCAGTGGGTGAGTATCTGAACAAGTTTAATAATCTGGCCCGATACACTACTCACGACGTGTCCACAGAAGAAAGAAAGATAGACCGATTCCTCGGAGGACTTAATCATACTCTCCATTGTCAGCTTTGTATGCTAGATTTTCCTGACTTCCAGACTTTGGTGAACAAGGCTTTCATAGCCGAACGAGAGCATAAGTCAGGATTTGATGATCGCAAGCGGAAGTTTGAACCCAAGAAGGATAATCGTGAGCAGTTTGTGCAGAAGCCACATATCTGGCAACCAGGTCCGTCTGAGTACAAGCCTACCTGGAGCAATGGCAACAACAACAAGCCCGTCAGTCAGACCGCCGCAACAATACATGCTTTAATTGTGGTCAGGGCGGGCATTACTCCAGGCAGTGGCCCGCAAGAAATGGGAAGCCACAGTCGGACTACAAGCTACAAGTCAACAATGTTGGATGCCGCCCCAATCTGAACTTCTATCGCGGCCAAGTCCATCATATCTCCGCTGAGGAAGCTCGCGAGGCACCGGACGTGGTCCTTGGTATGTTTTCTGTTAACGACATACCTGCAATAATTTTATTTGATTCTGGGGCTTCTCATTCGTTTATTTTGCGGAGTTTTGCCACCATACACAAACTTTCTCCTTCTCTTTTGGACAAAATCATGGTGGTACAATCCCCTGGCTCCATGCTTAGAACAAATGTGATATACAAGGATCTGGAAATCATGATACATGGAGTTAAGTTTCCAACTACCCTTGTTGCTATTGAATCCCCTGGATTGGATATAATACTGGGGATGGATTGGTTGACACCACATCAAGTATGTATCAACTGTGCCACCAGGACGGTGACATTGGTTAACCCGGCAGGACAAACAGTGCAATTCACTACTAGCAGAATGGTGTCCAAGAAGGGAATGGCATTCAAAGCCACTGCTATAGATATAAACCTGATTCCCGTCGTCAGTGAATTTCCGGATGTATTTCCGGAGGAATTACCAGGAATGCCACCTGATTGGGAGCTAGAGTTTGCTATTGATGTTGTTCCCGGAACCGCTCCACTTTATAAGAAATACTACCGCATGCCTTCCCCAGAGCTGGTAGAATTAAAGTAACAGCTGGATGAATTCTTGCAAAAAGGGTATATTCGTTCAAGCACCTCGCCATGGGGATCACCTGTGCTGTTTGTTAAAAAGAAGGAAGGCAGCCTACGGATGTGCGTGGACTATCGCCAACTGAATGAGGTCACCATCAAAAATAAATATCCGTTTCCCCGCATCGATGATCTGTTCGACCAGTTAAACGGGGCACGGATATTTTCCAAAATTGACCTCCGAACGGGATATCATCAGTTAAAAATTAGGAAAGAGGATATCCCCAAGACAGCTTTCACTACCCGATATGGTCTGTATGAATTTACAGTCATGTCATTTGGGCTGACAAATGCTCCAGCCTACTTTATGAGCATGATGAACAAAGTCTTTATGGACTTCCTGGACAAGTTTGTGGTAGTATTCGATATTCTTATCTACTCCAAAGATGAAGAAGAGCACACGCAACACCTTCGTACTGTCCTGGAAAGATTAAGGACCCATCGCTTGTATGCCAAGTTCAGTAAATGTGAATTCTGGGTAAGAGAGGTGGGATTTCTGGGACATGTTCTGTCAGAACAGGGTGTGGCCATCGACCCCAGCAAGGTGACTGTTGTATTAAACTAGAAGACACCGGCTACAGTAACTGAAGTCCGCAGTTTTCTGGGATTGGCAGGCTACTACCGTCGCTTCATTGAAGGCTTCTCAAAAATAGCCAAGCCAATGACAGAACTGTTGAAAAAGAATCACAAATTTGCCTGGATGGAAGAATGTGATAGTAGTTTCATGGAGTTAAAGATGAGGCTAACTATAGCCCCTGTCTTGATTCTTCCGGACATCCACAAGAGCTTTGATGTATATTGCGATGCTTCCAGACGTGGAATCAGCTGCGTTCTAATGCAAGAAGGAAGGGTTGTAGCATATGCATCCAGACAGCTACGACCCCATGAAGAGAATTATCCCACTCATGATTTGGAATTGGCAGTCGTGGTTCATGCATTAAAGATTTGGAGACATTATCTTGTTGGGCAGCGATGTGAAATATACACGGACCACAAGAGTCTCAAATATATTTTCACCCAACCCGACCTTAATCTCCAATAGAGAAGATGGCTTGAACTGGTCAAGGATTATGACATTGGAATTAATTATCATCCGGGAAAAGCCAATGTGGTCGCCGATGCTCTCAGCAGAAAACAAGGTACCATAAATGCAATAATGGAAGGAATCCATCCGAGGCTACAAGAAGAATTTGCCAAACTGAATATGGTATTATGTGGCCCAATTAGTCCGGACACGTTGGAAATTACTCCAACACTTATGGAAGAGATTAAGGCAGCTCAGAAATTTGATAAAAGCATACCGGGGATCAAGGAGAACCTTGAACGAAGGAATATCAAATCTTTCCGAGTTGATGACCAGGGTACCTTATGGTTCGAGAACCGAATATATGTGCCTGATCTAGAAAACTTGAGACAGCAAATACTCTGAGAAGCACATGAATCTGCATATTCTATCCATCCCGGAGGAACAAAAATGTACCAGGACTTGAAGGAACCCTTTTGGTGGCCCGTAATGCGAAGGGATATTGCATACTATGTCGCCTGTTGCGTTGTCTACAACCGAGTCAAGGCTGAACGCCAGAAACCCGCTGGGCTATTGCAACCTTTACAGGTTCCCCAGTGGAAATGGGATGACATATGCATGGACTTCATTGTTGGACTACCCAAGTCAACAAGAGGCCATGATGCTATCTGGGTCATTGTGGATATACTTACGAAAGTGGCTCACTTTATTCCGGTAAAGACTACTTTCAGAGCCAATCAACTTGCATAGCTTTATATGTCCCTGATAGTCAGCCTTCAGGGGGTACCCAAGTCTATCACGTCGGATAGAGGCTCCCTATTCACCTCAGCATTCTGGTTCCGATTGCATCAAGCTTTGGGAACCACGTTAAAGCATAGCACGGCATATCATCCACAAACAGATGGGCAGACCGAACGTGTGAACCAGATATTGGAAGATATGCTTCCGTCTTGTGCTCTTACCGATGGATCCAAATGGGAGGATAGCCTACCCTACGTAGAATTATCTTATAATAACAGTTACCAGTCGAGTCTCAAGATGTCACCATTCGAAGCACTGTATGGACGGAAATGTCGAACTCCTTTAAATTGGTCCCAGACAGGAGACAGCCATATCTTCGGCACGGATTTGATGCTTGAGGCTGAGAAGCAAGTTAAGGATATTCAGGAACGTCTTCGAGCAGCCAAATCCCGTCAAAAGAGTTACTATGACCCCAAGCATCGAGAAGTAACTTTTGAGCCTGGGGAATATGCTTATCTCCGAGTCACCCCCATGAAAGGAATAAAGAGGTTTCACACCCGAGGAAAGCTTGCACCAAGATATATTGGTCCCTTTCCAGTAATGGCTAAAAGAGGCAGAGTGACATATCAGTTAGAGTTACCACCAGAGTTGTCTGACGTTCATGATGTATTTCACATATCACAGTTGAGAAAGTGCATTGCACCTCCGATCAAGCAGGCAGATATGAGTGAGCTAGAGTTGACTAAGGATTTGACTTACGATGAAAAACCTGTCAGAATCTTGGATGAGATGGAAAGAACTACCAGGAGTAAGATAATTAGATTTTACAAAGTGTTGTGGGATCATCACACCGAGGAAGAAGCTACCTGGGAAAGAGAAGATTTCCTGAGATCAGCATATCCGCACTTGTTCCCTGAGCAACCGAATCTCGAGGACGAGATTCATCCTAAGGGGGGTAGGTTTGTGACACCCTGGTTTTTGGCAACTTTTTATTTTCAAAACTTTTCTGGTTTATTTGCAATTGGGATGGTTTTTGGATCTTTTCAGTTGACTTTGGACTTGGGAAACTTTTGAACCTTTCTCTCAGTGATCAAAAGCCCTCAATATCTTGCCAAAATCTTGTCATCCACCTTCAGGATCAAATTCCAATTCCCAATTATTCCAAAATAATTCATTTTCTTCCTTTGGGAAAATATGTCTTCACTATGGGTTGTGAAACAACCTATAGTTCTGATGATCAGAAAAAACCCAAATTAATACCACACCTTCTTGTCATCATCTACTCCCACAATCTTCAAAAACATTTCATGGTCCAGTATAAAATTTTGTCCAGAATATTCCATTTATCTTCTGGACAGCACTGGCCCTTTGTGAAGCAACTCATATTTTCTTAGGTCAGAAAACTCTCAAATAATTCCCTGAGATACTAGGGAACCTATCTTGCTATCCAAAAATATCATCTTGTCCAGTACAAATTTTCAGCAGAAATATTCTGCCAAGTTTCTGCTCAGTTCAAACCTCTGTGAAGGAAGTACCATCTAGAGGTATCCAATTGAGCTGAAATTTTTATGACATCTTCTATCCATCAAATAACACTCACACACCAAATTCCAGCTCCAACAAATCAACCATGTGAGTGCAACAACCTCATTTAGGTTTCTGGTCCAGAACAACAGTTGTACATGAACTGCATTCAAACTTCGATGAAAATCCCTCAAATTTGGTCAGTTTGTAGTCCTTCCAAAGTAGATCACTCCAGACATCTCTACTGGCTCCATCTCCAGCTCATCTTCTCTCCAGATCTCTCTCAAAGTTTCTGTCAGAAACTGTTGTTGAAGCTACACTTCGAATCAGAGTGTATCTAGCCAAACCAGGGGCACAGGGGGACTAAGTGGTCGAGGGTCGACGTGCTGGACACGGTGCGCCAGACGTACGTGGCCTCCAGGTGCCAACAACCATGGTGAGCACGGCACTGGCATGCCAGTGCACGCGCTCTGCGCCCCGCCCGCGTCTGATGTGATTACACCGGCTGCCCCGCGTAGTTGTGCCTTGTCCTAGCTCGCCGACGACCTCTCCGCCAACCATCTGGCCACTCTGGAGTCATCCCCTCACCGGAATCGCTCCCGGCGGCCGCCACCGCATGTGGCCACTGTGGCCTCGCTGGCCGTCGTCTTCCCCGCAAGCCGCCACTGCCCGCATTTACTTCCCTTGCCCTCTTCCATCCCGTCGCCCGCGCCAAGCCAGCCAGCGCGGCGTCCTTGCTCTAGCGACGTGGCCGTGACGCCGCCCGCTCCAGAAACCTCGCCTCCGCCTATAAAAGGTCGCGCCCAGCCCTCCCAACTCCTCATCGCCCTCCACTCACTCCCAATCGAGCTCCCGAGCATCGAGCCAAGGCCGAGAGGCCCTCTGGCCCCACATCTCGCCGGCTTTCTGCCGCCACCCGAGCTTCGCCACCCAGCCGCCTCACCCCACCCCAGCCTCAACTGACTCCACCCGCGAGCTCCACACACTCTCATGACCTCGCCCGACCTCTTCCCTGGTCGAAACCCTGCCGGAGTTGCCGTCCCCGTCGATCACCGAGAACCGCCGCCGCCGGAGAGGAAGGGGACGACGTTGTCCAGCCATCTCTCGCCAAGCTATGGGTACGTACGGCTTCGTCTCCGAGTTCCCGTTCCATCCTCGTAGTCGCCCGACCTCGCCGTCGTCTGCATCGCCGGCGACCATCGCCGGAGCTTCGCGGCGCTCTGTTCCTCCCTCTTCCCTTTTAAATCTGACAGCGGGACCCGCACGTCATTGGCTCGCCTCGCGCGCCGAAGCGGTAAGTGGAGGCGCCCCTCCACTTTACGCCATCGACGTGGCCCTCTGTAGGTTTTTCTAATTTCTATTTTTAAATCAGATTTGACTAGTAACTTTGACAACTCATAACTTTTTATCCACAAGTCCAAATCAATTGATTCTTTTTTGCATTAGTTTTGTTTTGAGCTCCTCTATTTTCTGGTAAATTTTGGTATTTTTCTCACATGTGCAGAATTTCTGGTGAACATAAATGTGTTATGTGACTTTTTCTTTTGCTATTTTAAAATATTTTCAGAAGGAAATCAGTTTGGTTTTGAAGACCAGGAGTTTGTGGACAACCCAACAGAGCAAGGCAAGCCACATCATCCATTACATGAAGCATTTCAATAGTATTGGTTATTTAATTGAATTAATTGCATTATTTTAATATGTGATATTTCATAGTAATTGATAATATTGCATAGTTACTGCCGTGTTAAGTTATTCCTGAAAAACAAACTTGCTTGTCATGTAAGTATTAAAAGCTAAGTTTAATGGTTGATCAAGTGCCACCGACCCGGACTTATCCGTGCAGCTACATTTGCCGGAATGGGACAGCCTTGACTTGGTCTGACCGCGTGCTCTTTTATCGGTACCACCAAAGAGGGAGGGTTATGCGTGCGTGCTACCCTGATCAGGTAGGCAACAATAATCATGTGAGCCAGTTGAGTTATTTTGCCGGCGTCCCCATTTGGGACAGTTTAGTTGGCCATGGCGGTGGCAGGTGTCACGGGGTGACACAGGGGCCACCCAGGACATGACCCTGGGAGGGTATGATTGTCAGTGGTACGATGGAGGAGTCACGGGTTAGGCAAGTTTTGTTGGAGCAGCACCGGTCCACCCGGAAAGGGAAGTGTACTGAGGTACGGGACCAGGAGCTTCATAGTGTGGGTAAAGTGCGCAACCTCTGCAGAGTGTAAGAATCTATTTGAATAGTCGCGTCCACGGTATTGGACACCGTCCGCACTAGGTCACACTGAGTGGTCAACCGTAATAAGGATAATAATGATGGAAGAACTTGTCTTATGCTCGGAAGTGCTCCGTGAGTCATGAGTATTCCGAAGGTTGTGAGACAACCCGGGAGGGAGTAATTTAATATTCGATAACAGTAAGTAAGCAATTTAAGCACTTAATGTGATCGTTGCCATGCTGTTGTTTGCTGCATTGTTGTGGTTGTTGTGAGCTTGCGAGTATATTCCAAGTACTCACCTGGCGTGTCATGCCAGATGCAGGAGAAGCCGAGGACGGAGGTCCCGAAGGTTCGTGCAACGCTAAATAGGCTGTGTCCCAGCAGTGTCCCTGTGGAGTGGAGTTATCCGCGCTATGTTCCTCTACGCCATAGAATCACCCAGTAGTACCGAGGCCATGCTATGTTCCATAAATAATGTAGATATTGTCGTAGCACAGGTTGTGCTTCTGGCCTCACTATCAATGTAAATTACGAGCTTGTACTCGAAGAATATCAATAAAGATCAGTTTTGTTCTGTTCCAAGTTGTTGTGTGTTTCCAGAAGACATGATCTCTGGGTTGGAAACACTGGGTAAACCGGCCCTTTGAGCCGGGGTGCCATAGTGGCGCGCCTTGGTACCTCATGGGGCCCACCCAGCTCTGTTTGACCTAATTCCTCCACTATAAATTCAGAAAAAAAAATCAGAAACCCTCAGGAGAGTCCACAAAATACTTTTTACGGCACCGCAAGTTTCTGTTCCAGAGAGATCCCATCTGGGGTCCTTCTTCGGTGATCTGCCAGACGGGGAATCGATCACGGAGGGGCTCTACATCAACCTTGCTGCCCTTCCGATGATGCGTGAGTAGTTTACCACAGACCTTCGGGTCCATAGGCAGTAGCTAGATGGCTTCTTCTCTCTTTTTGATCTTCAATACAATGTTCTCCTCGATGTTCTTGGAGTTCTATCCGATGTAATCACTTTTTGCGGTGTGTTTGTTGGGATCCGATGAATTGTGAGTTTATGATCAGATTATCCATGAAATTATTTGAGTCTTTGCTGCACTCTTTTATGCATGATTATTATAGCCTCGTATTTCTTCTCTGATCTATTGATTTGGTTTGGCCAACTAGATTGATTTATCTTGCCATGGGAAGAGGTGCTTTGTAGTGGGTTCGATCTTGAGGTGCTCAATCCCAGTGACAGAAAGGGACATGACCCGTATGTATCATTGCTACTAAGGGTAAAAAGATGGGGTTTATTCATACGTGAGTTTATCTTGTCAACATCATGTCATCGTTCTTAAGGCATTACTCCGTTCTTATGGACTTAATACACTAGATGCATGCTGGATAGCGGTCGATGTGTGGAGTAATAGTAGTAGATGCAGGCAGGAGTCGGTCTACTAATCTTGGACGTGATGCCTATATACATGATCATTGCCTTGGATATCGTCATGGTTATTTGCTTTTCTATAAATTGCCGAACAGTAATTTGTCTACCCACCGTATGTTATTTTCTTGAGAGAAGCCTCTAGTGAAATCTATGGCCCCCGGGTCTATCTAAATCATATTACTAAAACCCTAAAAATATTGCTGCCATTTTCTTTTATTTATTTTATTTTGCATTTTTGTTTCAATCTATCTATCTATCACATACAATTTAATCTTGCAATTAACCGCCGAGAGATTGACAACCTCTCGTTTGCGTTGGGTGCAAGGATTTGTTGTTTGTGTGCAGGTGCTACTAACGAGGTGTTGTGTGATTCTCCTACTGGTTCGATAACCTTGGTTTCATAACTGAGGGAAATACTTATCTCTACTGTGCTGCATCATCCCTTCCTCTTCGGGGAAATACCAACGCAAGCTATAAGTAGCAAGGTCCTCAAGGGCCTCAAGACTAGGAGCTTCAAGAAGCAGCTCGCGGCATGCGGCAAGGGCTGGCTGGAGGAGCTCCCTTCAGTGCTGTGGTCCATCCGCACCACGGCGACCAAGCCAACCGGCGAGATGCCTTTCTTCCTCGTCTACGGGACAGAAGCAGTTCTCCCAGCCGAGGTCAAGCACCAGTCCCCGCGGGTCTTGGCTTTCGACGAGTCTTGTCAAGACGGCCTGCGGGAGGATGACCTGCTTTTCCTCGAAGGGGCGCGCCGCCAGGCCGCCCTTCACGCGGCGAGGTACCAGCAGGCGTTGCGTCGCTATCACAACCGCAACATACGCCCCCGCACCCTCGAGGCGGGTGGCCTTGTTCTGCGCCGGATCCTCTCCAGAGAGGGACTCCACAAACTCTCACCCATGTGGGAGGGCCCTTTTAGGGTCACGCACATCTCCCGGCCTGGCGCGGCGCGGCTCGAAATGGAGGAGGGTGTTTCGGTACAAAACACATGGAACATCCAACATCTCCGCAAGTTCTATCCGTGACCCCACGGATACAAACGAAATGGAGCTGTACACGCTCTGGAGCTCCCTCTACCGGCGCTGCCTTTGGCACGCGGGAGCTCCCTCCCACTCTCGTGGAAGCCCCATTCTCCGCGCTTGTTGGGGATGTTTACCAGCATATAGACCCGGCAGGGTGTTAACCCGGCCATAGAGCAGGCTCAGTGGGTCAGCTCACTGCGGGACTGAAGGACTCTTGATGGGCCGGCTTGACGAGGCCTAATGAGGATAGGCCGGCTTAGGCAATAGGCGGGCTCACGAGAAGGTGAGTGGTGTGAAGGCCGTCTTGGAGGACAAGTAGGGCAGAGTAGGAGACGGCTCAAAGAACGACCCGGACTCTCATGTAATCTAGGGTTCCACCTGTATATATAAAGGGGAGCACCTATACGAAAAAGACTAAGTTGCAATCTCCTCGAGAGCTAGGTTAGCGAATCCGCATCCTTGTAATCGAGATCTACAGCAATATAATCAAGCAGGACGTAGGCTTTTACCTCCACCGTGAGGGGCCGAACCTGGGTAACCCGGCGTCTTCTCGTTCCCGATCAACCCCGTTAAGCTTCCACACTCGTGCGATGGCCTCATCTCCAAGTCCTTTCACAAGGGCATCTGCCATGACAAAACCACGACAACGCTGGTGGACACCCCATACTCCGCGGTGACGGAAAACCCCATGCTCCACGCTGGCGGATACCCCATGCTCCGCGCTGGTGGAAGCCCCATGCTCCGCGCTGGCGGACACCCCATACTCCGCGCTGATGGAAAGCCCCATGCTCCGCGCTGGCGGATACCCCCTGCTCCGCGCTGATGGAAAGCCCCATGCTCCGCGCTGGCGGATACCCCCTGCTCCCCGCTGGTGGACGCCCCATGCTCCGCGCTGATGGCCTACATACTTGAGGGGCCTACGGCCGTCACATCCTCAAGCTGACCCATGTCGAACACGGCAGCACGTACCTTTCCTGTTGTGTAATGAGTATATTTCATGCATCAGTAAAGTCTACTTCCTAATAACAACCGGTGTCCTTGCAGCTGATTTGCCTCCGGAGGCGCGCTCGCGATCTCCCCCCGTGTGTCTCACGCGAGCGGGGGCTGGGCACGGTGCCTGTGCTCGGGTCAGTCCCAGTAGCATTGCAAAACCCAAGTGACTGAGCTCTGGCTTGCGGGCCCGCTCCTGCGCACGTCACCTCACTAGGTCCTTGGTGCTCTTGCCTCCTCGCGTAACACCCACAGGCGGCCTCGCGAGCGCGCCCCGCTACATTTCTTGCAAAAATTTGGCAATTTCCCTGGTGCAGGGCCTCAGGAGCCCCCCTCGGGAGGACCCGCGATTGGCGCCCCACGGGTAGAAGGCTTCGTGAGGGACCGTGCCTGGCGTGCGGTGCCCCGCGAAGGGCTCGCTCTGAGCCACGCGTCTCCAAAAGAGCTAAGTCTAAGCGCCTCTCGGGTTTCCCTCCTCTCGTTTTCCCCTCGAGGCACCTGATTTCCTTGGCATGAGCCGCCTGCGCGTCAAGGGGGGACCCTGAGCATCGCACCTCAGGGACTCCTATCGTCCTCAAGAGCCCTACACCCTCTGGCCTTGCTGAGCGCATGCTCCAAGCACACCAGCGACGGTCGTAGCTAACTCGGGGGCTGGGTCCCAGTGACGCAGGGCACAAGGGCAGCGTAAGAAGGAAAGAAGGGTCTCGGGAAAAAAGCAAAAACGCGGGAGACATAGACATATGGTGCCATGCAAGATGTTTTTACTCCCCCACGAGGCTACATCGATCCAATGCAGGAAAAAGAAAAAGAAGAAAGAGGGCCGGCCGCAGCGCCATCATCCCCAAGAGTCCGCATCGAGCATTGCCCGCGCCTAATCGGAGTCTTCGTCCTCGTCCTTGACGCGGGGGGAGCTGTCGTCGCTGCCATCCGCGCTGGAGGAGCCGCTGTAGCTGCCGTCCTCGCTCTCCGCGCAGCACTCGAGGCGGCTGCCGGAAACCCCGAAGATCTTCATGAAGAGGGTGGTGGCTCCATCATACTTGAAGTGGAGAAGGTGGCCCCGCTTCAGGCCCAAGGCGAGGGCAAAGGACTTCCACCCCTGCTTCAAGAACATGAAGCTGGAGGGGGTGAACTCCGCCGCCACCCAGGAGGGGCCGTTGCAGCAGCCGTCTGCCTGCAGCCACAGGCCCAGGGGCACGCGCTCCTCCATCGCCCTCGCAAAGGAGTCCGGGAGCCGAAGCCAGGTGCAGGGCGAGCGGTGCATGTCCACGATGAACTCGTGGGCTGCCTCCACCGAGTGCCTTCCCGCCTGGGGGGGGGGGAAGAGCAGCGGAACCGCCGTGGCCGCTGCGGCCTCCGTGCCCGCGAGCAGCGCCACGCCCGCGACCGCGAGTAGCGCCCGTTCCGCGGGTGCTGGGGCCGGCCTCCGCGTCGGCGACCGTGGAGTGCGTCCGACCCCGAGGAGGAACCCTCGTCGCTGTGGCCGAACCCCGGGCCCGGCCTCTACCCCTCATCGTCGCCGGCCTCGGCGGCTCCACCTCCTCTACCGTCCTCTTCCCTTTCTCGGCCACGGAGAGCTTCCTTGGGGGAGCCATGGCCGCGGCGGTGACGGGCGAAGAGATTGGAAGTTGGAGAGGAATGGGGAGCCGAGGAGTTGGTCGCAAGGCAGGCTGGGGACGGAGTAAAGAAGCAATGAAATGCCCGCGCCCCGCGCGGGCAGGCTTTATCGCCGAGACGGTGGTTATCGAGGCATTGTAGGAAGTGGAGGCACCACGCCCGCAAAGGCCGCCACGCATCACCCCTGGGCCCGGCAGCTCTGTGGGCCCCGCAGCGCTTCGCCCCCAACAGGCGGGACGCGCGCGCCGCGGGCCCGGGGGCTACTGTCGGCCCAGTGGGAACCAGGGTACCACGGCCCGTCTGCCTCTGGCCTAGGAGGCGGTGCTCGCGGGCCGGCCCAGGCAAGGTGGCCCTGGCGTCATCGCCCAGGAGGGGTCACCTCGCGAGGGGACAGCCTCGCGAGGCCCCTCACCGCCCGGCCTAGCCCCGGTGAGGCCGGCAAGCCCCAGATCGCCTCGTGAGGGGATCCCTCGGGAGGCCGCTTTGCGGGGCGTGGCGCACGGCGCCAGCCGCGGGGCGGCCGGCCCGTCACATGGGTGACGCCCCGGCGTTAGGGCGAGGACAGCAGGATACAACTCAAACAGGTTTCCGTTCTGATGATACGGGAGCAGCGGCATCTGCCTTCCCCCAAAAAGCAAGCCCCAAGACATTTCCTCTTTGGTGATAGAAGATCAGGACGGATCAGCGCGCCAGGACGGAGGTCATCGGCAAGCCCACCTGCGCATCACGGGGAGCTACTTTAACAGGCGGAGACCCCCTTTAGTCAGGATAAGCCTGCGCCCCTGTCCCCCTTTGAATTGCCGCCCTGTGGCTACCCTTTCCCGCTCATATTTTCGGGGAAGAGGACCAAGGCACTACAAAAGGGGCAAGGCTGCTTCCATGTAAGGGGATCGAATCATTTTCTCCCCCACACGTCTTGTATCTCGAGCAAAAGCTCTCCACCACAGAGCAAACCAACACAAGCAGGAGTAGGGTATCACACCGCACGGTGGCCCGAACCTGGGTAGCTCGCGCGTCCCCCTCGTGTCCGGTGAGAGCCAGCGAGTCCATCGCGTCCCCGCCGTAGTCCCGTCGTAGGCTGGCAAGCAAAGTCCCCCAGAGTTCGAATCCTAAGTTCTTGGAGAAGTTTCTTGGACGCAGATCCTAGACTCCGACAACCTTTTTATCTAAATTCTCAAGATGTTATCGCTATCGATACCAAATTGAGTAATATGATTAGCGGCACTTTATTATACTTGTTACTTGTTACGAATTATCTTGCTATCGAAACTATCTGTTATCGCTACTTTCAGTACTTGCAGAGAATACCTTGCTGAAAACCGCTTGTCAATTCCTTCTGCTCCTCGTTGGGTTCGACACTCTTACTTACCGAAAGGACTACAATTGATCCCCTATACTTGTGGGTCATCAAGACTCTTTTCTGGCGCCGTTGCCGGGGAGTGAAGCGCCTTTGGTGAGTGGAATTTGGTAAGGAAACATTTATATTACGTGCTGAAATTTACTGTCACTTGTCACTATGGAAAGTAATCCTTTGAGGGGCTTGTTCGGGGTATCTTCACCTCGACCGGAAGCATTGAGAGTTGCTCCTCAACCTATTGAACCTACTGAAAATATTTATTATGAAATTCCTCCGGGTATGGTAGAGAGACTGCTAGCTAATCCTTATGCAGGAGATGGAACGGTACATCCTGATATGCACTTGATATATGTATTAAGTATGAAACAGAGTAACGCCTTAAGCAAGATGACATGATGTAGACAAAGTAAACTCAAGCAATATGATTAAACCCCATCTTTTTATCCTTAATGGCAACAATACAAATACGTGTCATGTCCCTTTCTGTCACTGGGATTGAGCACCGCAAGATTGAACCCATCACAAAGCACCTCTCCCATTGCAAGATAAACCAATCTAGTTGGCCAAACCAAATAGATAGATCGGAGAGAAATACAAAGCTATAATAATCATGCATAAAAGAGTTCAGAGAAGACTCAAATATTTCTCATGAATAATCTGATCATAAACTCACAATTCATCGGATCCCAACAAACACACCGCAAAAGAAGATTACATCGGATAGAACTCCAAGAACATCGAGGAGAACATGGTATTGAAGATCAAAGAGAGAGAAGAAGCCATATAGCTACTAGCTATGGACCCGTAGGTCTGTGGTAAACTACTCACACATCATCGGAAGGGCAGCAAGGTTGATGAAGAAGCTCTTCGTGATCGATTCCCCCTCCGGCAGAGTACCGAAAAAGGCCTCCAGATGGGATCGCGGAAGAACAGAGGCTTGCAGCGGCGGAAAGGTTTTCCCTTCTGTCTCTCTAGTATATTGGGAATGTTTGGGAATTTATAGCACTGGAATTAGGCCAGGAGGGGCTACGAGGGGCCCATAAGCCTGGGGGGCGCGCCTACCCCCCTGGGCGCGCCCTCCAGGCTTGTCGCCTCCTCATGGCTCTTCTGGTCTTCTCCCGAAGCTTCGTGGGTCTCTTCTGGTCCAGAAAAAATTAATCCAAAGTTTTTTTTCTCGTTTGGACTCTTTTTTATAATGATTTTCTGAAAAGACAAAAACAAGCAAAAAACAGCAACTGGCACTGGGCACTGGATTAATAGGTTAGTCCCAAAAAATGATATATAATGGCATATAAAACATCCAAGATTGATACTATAATAGCATGGAACAATCAAAAATTATAGATACGTTGGAGACGTATCAAGGACTGATCCTACTAGATTCATGGCTAATTGCTCATATCCTAGTTGCCCTTGGCGCATTCACGCATCGAGGTTGCGTGATCAACAAGTTCTCATGGTATGCTTACTCATGTTGTAATTATTTGTGCATTTTCTCACCTTTCTCTTATGGCTATTATATCCTAGATGTATCTTGTTTTTGTGTGTGTGAACTAACCATGGCATCTTTGTGCAGATAAAGAAGATTCCCTCTGAGCACAATTGCCCTACTACAAAGCTTGTAGACAGCAAAATGGCAACACAAGGTTGGGTTGCAGAGAAGCTTGTTGATTGGGTGAAGAAAAACCCAGGAGAGGGAGCAAAGGCAACGAAAACTAATTTGGAGGGTGAGTTCAACTTCAATTGGGCAGGTATGAAGATAGCTCTAGAACAAATGCATGGTAAATATGAGGATAGTTTTCAGTTGTTGTTCAATTGGAAAGCAGAGATAGAGAAGAGATGCCCTGGTAGTATTGTTGAAATTGATTTGGTCAAGGAAAAATATAAGTACTATTTCAATAGAGTCTTTGTAGCTTTCAAACCCTGCATAGATGGTTTCTTAGCTGGATGTCGACCATACATAGGAGTAGATGCAACTGCACTAAATGGCAAATATGTTGGTCAATTAGCATCAGCGACCGGAGTTGATGGACACAACTGGTTGTATTATGTATCATATGCCGTACTTGATTCAAAAACTACAGAAAACTGGGTATGGTTTATGCAGCAGCCGCGCAGGGTTGTAGGATGTCCACCAAGGCTAGTAATTTCCAGTGATGCTTGCAAGGGACTAGAAAATGCAGTTGACAAAGTATTCCCCGAGTGCGAATATAGGGAGTGTATGCAGCATTTATACCAAAATTTTATGAAAAAAATCCATGGTAAAGTGTACACAGACCATTTGTACCCAGCTACTAGGGGATTCACAGAGCACAAGTTTAGATGGCATATGCAAAAGATATTTGAGGCAGATCCAAGTGCTATCGAGTACCTTGAGAAACACCATAATAGGATTTGGTATAGGTGTGCCTTTGGTGTGGATAGCAAGGTTGATTATCTCACTAACAACATTTCTAAAAGTTTTAACAAGCAAATCAAAGACTTGAAAGGGCTAAATTTGTGTGAGCTACTAGATAGGATTAGAGAGCTAATAATGGTGAAGTCAATGTGAGGAGGCATGTTGGTAGGTATTTGGCCGGCATAATCTTGCCCGAGGTTCTCAAGAGGCTCAATGCACTCAATAAAACAATTGGGCCCCATAAAGTGGCGTCGAATACCGAACAAAGAGGCAGAGATTACACTATATGATGTGAAAGCGTATGACCAGAGGCACACGGTTGATCTAGAACAGAGAACATGCTCATATCGGAAATTTCAAGTTTCTGGGCAGCCTTGCATTCATGCCTTGACTTTCATTTGTTCAATGAGGGGCACAAAGATTGAGTCCTTTGTTGATGAGTATTACAGCGTGGCAAAATTTCGAGCTGCTTATGCTGGGGCACTGCCAACCATGACTGATAGGACACAATGGGAGCAAGTTAACCTTATTCCTGGTTTACCCACCTGTACAAAAGAAAAGGCCACCTGGAAGGCCCAGGGTTCAAAGAATTAGATGATTTCTTGAAGACCCAGGAAGGAAAGTGGTTAAATGCAAAAAATGTGGTCGAAATGGCCACTTTGTGAAAACTTGCAATCTCCCTCCTTTAGTTATTGCAGAACCACCACCAATGGAGCACACTCCTACTAAAAGGTGCTATTGTACTTACCTAAATTTGTTTATGTCAATTGGGTTCATGTTGCTAAACCATTTCACCTTTTTCTATCATGCAGCAAGAGAGATGCTACTGCAACCAAGGAGGAAGTTGTGGAAGATGACGAACCTATAGCAAATTATAAAAGGTATCATACTAAATTATGTTCATTCTTTTACCACAAATTATATTTATGAACACACAATACTTAGTTCTCACATATGCTCTTAATGTACATGCAGGCAGAAGACGCCGGTCAAGAAGAAGACGCCGGTCAAGGAGAAGACGACGCCGGTCAAGAAGAAGACGCCGACTAAAAAGACGATGCCGGTCAAGAAGAAGACGCCGGTCAAGGAGAAGACGACGCCGGTCAAGAAGAAGACACCGGTCAAGAAGAAAAAGACGCCGGTCAAGAAGAAGACACCGGTTAAGAAGAAGAAGACCCGGTCAAGAAGAAGACTCCAGTCAAGGGGAAAGGCAAGCAAAGTGAAGGTACTGGAAAGGAGAAAACTGCAGGGAAGAAGAGCAAAAAACTGCAGTTTGTTACACCATCTACTAGTGATGCTGTTCTCAAGCCAACTCTAGGAACCAAGAAAAATCTACTTTATTGGCTTGGGGGATGAATTTGCTTGAACTGGACCATGTATGTGTGTGTGATGCTCAAACTGGAGCTGGAACTTGTATGCGTGTGATGCTCAAACTAGAGCTTGAACTTGTGTGTGTGTGTGATGCTCAAACTAGAGCCTGATGTGTGATGCTTAAACTGGAGCTTTAAGACTATTTTGGTTCATCTACTGTTGATGCTCAAACTGGAGCTTTAAGACTATTTTGGTTCATCTTCTATTGATGCAAAATATTATGACTTGTCATCTGATGCAAATTATATGTATTTTGGCTGAGGTCATGTCCATTTTTCCCACTAACTTCATGCTTTGTTCATGGACAAATATTGTGACAGTACATTCATGCTTCCTCTGCACAGTACAATCATGCTTCTTCTGCACAGGAAAATAACACATTCTTCATTACTCATAGAAATGTTACATCTTTTTCAGTACAGCCACTAGTAATGCACACATTACAAGCATGATCTCATCATTTTTCTGCCTGAATCTGCACATCACACATATATTTTTGCATCCTCAGTCTGTTAACAACACACATATTTTTTCCACACTCTCAATCTTCAGTTCTTCGATCTCCCATTGTGCAATCTTCATTCAGCAATCTTCAGTTCATCCAAAGACAAGCCGCCTGCATCACTTTCCTTCCTCTTAAATTCAGCAAGGCCACCTGCAATCTTCTCCTTCTCCTTGCTCTTCAGATCATCTAAATAACGACGACGAGCTCCATCCTCCACCTCTAATGGCCCCGACAGCTCTCCTTGCCATGGTGGATGGAGTACAAGAAGCTGGGGCAGGGGGGAGTGAGGACAGAAGAGGCTGGCGGTGAGCTCCGGCGGAAGGACCACAGGAGATAGTGCAGGGGGGAGGGGGAGTGAATGGAGCCGGAGTGGAAAGGCGGTTGGGGTGCGGCGCGCCGGCTGGGACTCTTGCCCGGCGGTGAGAAGCAGCAGGGCGGCGGGACGAGATGCGGAGCAGCAGGGCGCGGCCGACGGTGTGGAGCGGCAGGGCGCGGCCGACTTTGTGTAGCAGCAGGGGCGCGGCCGGGATGTGGAGCAACAGCAGCAGCGCAGCTGCGGCGGTGGCGGTAGTTCTTGGCGAGAGGAACAAGAGGAAGAAGGTACGCACGAGCTGGACTGGTGTGTGTTAATCAGATGGATGCAGGGGCATTTCTGTCCAAGAGAAAATACGGAAAGTATACGTGAGCGTTTTTGTATAAAAAACGAGCTCAAACGGCCGGAATGGCATTGACGGAAGTATGCGAGAATTGGAGTGGCATTTTTCGAAGTTTGCAAATTGGAGTGGCATTTTTCGGAATCGCCAAAATTGAAGTGGCATTTATCCAATTAACCCATAAATATATCGCAATTGTCCTTCCACCATTCCGCCAAGTTTTTAATTGTACAACTTTCCAATGTTTCTGGCACAGTTCATGCAACGTAATAACAAGTTGCTCATCTATTGTAAGCTTAGGCCAATCTGTGCGGATTCAGCAGTTTAGGCTGATTTGCATGTTGAATGTAAGATTGATGAATTCCACGAAAAGTTGTAACTAATAGGGTACTGCTATTTCTCATTCCGGTGTTCGCCCAATGCAAACGTCCTTCCTGCTAGGGCGACACATTGTGGAGGGAGTGGTTGTCCTACATGAAACCATTCATGAGCTCCACTTTAAGAAACTCGACTAAGTTATTTTAAAGTGGACTTTTAGAAGGTTTATGATAAATTTAAGTGGCCTTTCAATTCCTACAACAAGCTTTGCGCATGAAGGGTTTTTCTTATGACTGGCGGCAACAAGTGAGAAGTTTTGTCCAGGGAGGCAGTGTTGGGGTAAAGGTTAACGATGACATTGGTCATTATTTCCAAATCCACAAGGAGTTCCGAAGGGGAGATCGCATGTCACCAATAAAGAAAGGAAGATTATCAAAACTAGAGAATACCCCGCGCGTTGCTGCGGGGATCGATTGCAATATATTTCAAGTGATTTAATTGTATGAAACATGAATAGTTGAATTAGTAATATATGAACCAAAACTAAAAATACATATTATATAGTATTGTATTTGATTATTGTGCAGTCAAAAAATATTTTGAATATAAGTGGCAAATATAATGGAAATTTTTTATCATGCATGTTGAGTGGACCTTTGATGAGGTGGCATGTGTGGTGAGGTGGGATGTGTGCATGAAACCAACTAATAATGAAAAACTTTTTCTCATGCATGTTGTGATGAGCCCTTTGATGATGTGGCATGTGTGCATGTTAAGATAAAAGAGATAGGCGGATGAACTATTTAGGTATATAGGATATCGGTTTGAAAAGAATCTTAGCAATTGGAAAAGCAAGCTCATGTTTTGTGGTGCTCGTTTGATCCTTATCAACGCAGTTATTACTAGTCTACCGAGGTTTATGCATTTGTTCTTTTTTTTTGAGAAATTTTTGATCTATTCATCTACAGTCATGATAGTATAATGAACACCAGAAATAATAAAAATTACTTCTAGATCCGTAGACCACCTAGCAAAGATTACAAGCACTGAAGCAAGCCGAAGGCACGCCGCCGTCATCGCCCCTCCCTCGCCGAAGCCGGGCAAAACTTATTGTAGTAGACAGTTGGTAAGTCGTCGTGATAAGGCCCCACAGGACTGGCGCACCAGAACAGCAACCGCCACCGATAAAGAGACGCGTAGATCGGAAGGATCCAACCTGAAAACACATGATCATCATTTCGTTTATGTTTTCTTTGAGTTGTAATGGATGATCGGCACATTTTGAATAAATAATGGTGGTGTAGATCATAATGATGCAGCGCCGAGGGTCACCTTTCTTTTTGGAAAATATATATATTATGAGTTAATAAAAACGCCCATTATCAAATAAACAATATTTATCAACATTTTGTGCTTGTAGAAAATGAGAGAAAATTCCAAAAAATGATTCTCGCCCTTCAGTTTTGGAGGAGTTTGATGCCAAAATTTACCCACTCAAAATTTGGTCTCGAATAAATAGAAACTTCCTACAAGTCATAATATTGCACGTGGCCAAAAAGAGCTGGAGGAAAAAAAAATAACTGAGGGAGAGCGAGAGCGAGAGACTCAATTGGCCAAATGAAGAAGTTGTGACAGAACTTCAGAAGTACCCATCTGAGGTATGGGTCGAAGCGAAACTATCGTCATCAGTCCATCTCACAAACACGTGGAATTTCCATGACCCACGGCACCGGTACACATTATCACCATCGTTCCACTGGTCATTCTTGCTTCTTTCAAGAGACTTCTTATATAGAAATTTCTAATAAAATAAGTATGCTCATTTCACGGATAGTTGTTGTTGACACACGAACACGTCACCGTGTACCCTCGACGCCGGGGGTGATGCACCGCAGCGCGATACGCAAGACAGCCGGCAGACGCTTTTGAAGACCCGAAACCCCACATGCCCGGGAGGGACCCCGTCAGGGAGTGCGGTGGCTATGGGCTGCCCTAGGTCGATTCGCTCGCCCCTAGAGCCTCGAGATTCGCAGCTCTCAAAGACGAAGAACAGCGAAGAACGAGAGAGATAAACGATGGAGAGATAAAACGTAGACTGAAAAGTATTATATTGATTTGTTCGATTGTGTGTTGTTTCAATCGGCCGTCACCCCCAACATATATAAGAGGCGGCTGGACTTTTCGTACAAGCAAAGGATTCATCTAGGCTTTTCTTACAAGAAAATTACATCAATTCACATCCTAGAGTCCTAGTTCTGGTCCCACTCGGATTCAGCCCGAATCTGGTCCAATCTTCTGTCTTGCTCCTTGCATGGGCCGTGGAATCTGCATATGACTTCCGATAGAGACGGTTCAAATACCAATTTTGTGCGCTTCGACGAGGCCGACAATCCGTATGTTGATCACTTTTCCAAATAAGGCCATCTTGAATACTCCACGGGGTCATCTTTAATTTCGAGTCGGACTCGGTCATGTAGCTGACTGTACCGTCCGACTCTTGTAGCGTCTCTGCAGGTCGTATACTACGTCGGATGATGATGACTCCAAAAAGCAAAGTTGACCATTTCGACGTTACGAACAACTTTCATGTTGAACACTTTTTCATCCGAAGCCATCTAGATAATCTTTTGAGCCCAACTTCAGCTTCTGTTCGGATTGGCCTTGACAGTTTCCACCCCGGCAAGCTTTTCCCGGCAAGCTTTCCACCCCGGCAAGCTTTCCACCCCGGCAAGCTCTTTGCCCGGCAAGCTTTTCACCCGGCAAGCTTTTTGCCCGGCAAGCTTTTCACCCGGCAAGCTCTTTGCCCGGCAAACTTTCTGGCTGTACCTTGCGAGTCTTTTTTAAGGCAGTAAACGACCTCGGATGAAAATGCGTCCAAAAGCAAAGTTGACCGTTTCGACGAGACGAACAACTTTCATGTTGAACGTTTTTCGAGTTGAGACCATCTTCTGGGCCAAAACGGTCGCGCAAAACATCTGAATTGTGGCGCTACCCATCAGACATGTGTATGGTGGGGCGCGCCATATTTCGCCTCCTGACAGGGCTGCCTTCCGATAGCTCTAACTTTTGCACACAAACTCGGATTGAGACGATTTTTATATCAAAATCGACCGTTTCGACGAGACGAAGACAATCCGTGTAGAAACTTTTCTCATATGAGGCCGTCTTGGGGGCGTAATCAGCGGAATAGTGTTCTGGATACAAAATCTCAGTACTTCGAACACAACTTCGGCCTTAGAAATGAGATCGGATGGCTATGGCCCAAATATCAAAGTTTCTCCTTTCGACGATACGGAACTTTCTCACTTTGAGTACTTTTTTATTTGAGGCTGTCTTAATTATGTTTTTGACCATGCCAAAATCTGGTGTCAACACATGCCCCCTTGTTTTTCGGCAAAGCTTGGATGCCGAAAAATAATTTGCACCATGTTTGTTCTAAGGACGATGTCAACACTCCATCGGCTGTGCATACTGAGGATGATAATTGTTATCGGCCATATGCTCAGGTTTGCTGCCACTTGGGATTTCTTCAGATATTTGCCGCTTCAAAGCCCATGACGGGTGTATAAAATGTCTCTGTGTATGCATCCCATGGGAATCTTTGCTTGGTTCGAACAACTTTGCCCAAGCACCTCAACAGAATATTGCCAACCATTCGGCAACACAGATCATCAAATATCAAAGGATATATTAAGTCATCTGCCGAACAATCTTGCTTCACTCGGATCCTGCAAATGACTGATACTCAGATTTCTCCAGTTAGCTTTCTGGCTCGCACTAGATCCTTCATTACTGGCTGAATCAACTAAGGAGTCGGCCACACTGACCGATTCAAAGATGAGTCAGCCGTACACTCCTCACAAGCCGAGTGAATAAATAAGTCGGCTTTGCTGGTATTGCAAAGACTGAACATCGGCTATAGGAGTACCAGACAAACCATGATGAACACCGCTAGCCAGATGCCCGCTTTGCCAATACAATGAACTCTCAGGGCGATATTAAAATATCGGCCATGCGTTCTTATCTCAAAGGAGCTTGGGAATCCGTCCACCAAAGTATGAATAGCCGAAACAAATCAGACATTTCAGCCGGGGATAAATTGTTGGGCACAAACTCTGATGGGAAGGTTGCAGAACATGCATGATGCGCCGTTTGGAGTCTCGTATAGTGACATAAAAATCGTTGTTTTCGCCTACCGACTTCACGCTTGTCCTCCCTTACTCCTGCCGGCTTCACAACAGGAGCTTGCACATCATTCTCGCCTTGATGGCTTCCCTTGGGGACCCATGCCATATTCCTCTCCTCCAACTCTTTGGCCCTGAGCCGCTTCAGCTTTCTTTCTTGCCAATGTGATAAGCCGAGTGAGCATCCCGGCTGTGATTTTATTTTATGCTCTAACAACTCTTTCCTGGCTTTGGGCACCTCCGGCTTGGCTTGTCCAAACTCGGCGATTGGGTCTTTGAATGTTACTCGCTTCACTTCCTTTCCCTTAGTAGCCAACGTAGACTCGGCTGGCTTTTTGTTGTTCGGAGTCGGATCTAAAATAGCACACTTGCGGCCATCTTTTTTCACTTGGTAAACTTGCTTGACCATGTCAATCTTCTTCGCCGAGCTCCAGACCGATTCTTTTTGGTTGAGTCGGTCTTTAACATGTGGTTGTTGAACAAACGATGATCCTCTCGGAGCTGCATAATTTTGGTGAAGCGGCTTAGAATATGATGTACGGTGTGCCCTCGATTTATACATGTCCCATGATTGATATGAATAATAGTCAGCATGAGAAGGTACATATGACATCGGCATTGGTGACCCAAAAGGAGGATACGGAGTCAACTCCTTCCTTCGCCAATCCTGGTGTTCAGATTTATTCCTTGGGGGTGACTTCGATGCCTTTGTTTCACTCGGCCGATAAGCACACTTCTCCTCACTCAACTTATGATATTTTTCCAATAACTGCGCGAAAGTGACTTTCGGCTTTTTACCTTTGTGCTTACCGCGGCCTTTTCTTTCTTTGGTTGTGTGTGCATCGGTCTTTGAATTTTCTTGTTGCCCCCCAGTGCTAGATGTGTCAGTTGTAGCTTTGATGGAATTCCCGTCTTCAATATTGTTGCTGATGCACTCTTGAATGATTACCTCGCTTGAAGATTTGATCACATCATCATTAGCATATACCAGTCCGTCTTTGGATGAGCCGGCTTGAGGTAGCCGAGTCAACACTTGATCGCCATCAAGACCAATCTGAGTCGACTGGCCGTATACTTGTGCCTCAACGAGCTCCAATCGTCCTTTGTTGGCCGATTGTGTGGCTTGATGAATCACATTGTTGTCTTTGACATTCTGTTCAAACGAACATTGCATTTGCTCTTGTCTTGATGGCTCGACATCGTGATCAATTATAATAATAGGATTAGTTGGCGACGCACTGACGATGTGATCACTTATGCCCGGACTGAAAGTACACTGCTCGTCCATTAACCGATATTGTGATACCGGCTCTGGAGCAAACCAACCGAGTGGTGCCGGTTTAACGCCATCCGACTCAGCTATGCATTGATTTTCGTCCTCCTTCCCCGATGCTCTTGAATCGGCTATCTCGGAGGACTTTGGACCTGGCTTTTTGTTTCTGCAACCAAAGTAACTACAGAATATACGTCTCATTTGATACCAAATGTTAGCCAAGCATGAAACAATCAAAGCTACCCATATGAACATAATTTTCAGTCGGCATAATGGGAAAAGCTTTGGTTGCGATAATCTATCACTAGCAGCCTCTATGAATGGTACAATATGTTGACTAGCATGATTAGTGACAGGACTATTTCTAACAAACAAGTTACTCATCTCGATTGGTCTTTCCAAGTTAATTATGATCTTGCTAATGGATGCATCAATGATATATTTTTGACCGAATCGGAAAGCGAGTAAATTATCTGCTAGACGTACCTTTGCGACAAGGTTGGTGGAATATGATGATCGTATATGTGGAACAATGCCTTGCTCCACCCCAAGATGATCCTCCAACGCCTCATCTTCTGCTTCTGGATTTCGTGCCTCGTCACTCGGATTACCCGAATAGATTCCACTCGAACGCTCTTTGTCAGCTGAACTTTGCTTGGCTGCATGTTCTTGTTCTTGATGTTCATTGTTAACCGAACTGTGTTCAGCCATATCACTTTGTTCTTGATGCTCACCAATTTCTTTAGCACGAAACTCATAGGGCAGCATGTAAGCTCCCTCACATCCAGAAAAATCGAGCACGGCCAATTTGCTGCGTTTGTCGTTCCTTTGCTTGGTGAAGCTTGCATCATCTATTTTGGTACACTCGACAATAACTGGCTCGATGCACTCGATATTAGCCGGTGATTCACTCGGATGACTCAATGCACTCGGCCTTGACTGGCTCGATGCACTCGGTTGGCTCAATGCACTCGGCCTTAACTGGCTCGATGCACACGATATTGACTCTATGCACTCGACCTTGGCCGTCTCGATGCTCAATCCGGTTTCAACCGAATCTATCATTGTCTTGGCTTTAAAGGAACCGTTTGACTCGGCTGTAGACGACTTAGTCATATTTGACTCGGTTTCAACCGAATCAACCGTATTAACCGAGTGAATCCTTTTTTGTTGTTCAGCTTGCAAAGCTTCTGTTTTATCTTGCCTCAACATCGTGGAAGGTCCAACATGGTTGCTGCATAGAGGAAGGGACTTGACGTATTCCTGCAAATCTTCCTCTTCACGCTTCTTCTTGAGTGCTTCATAAGCCTGTCGATATTCTGCTGGTAACTCCTCAAGAGTCGGTGTGATAAAATAATTGACGCAATCGCCTGTGAGCTTTGGCTTGACCTTGTCCATTCGGGCCACATATTTTTCTTTAAATTCGGCCCTGCTTGGTTCGGCTTGCCCCCCAATGCTTTTATGATATTTCGGCAATGAACTGATGTTGCCAAAATTTTGCAATTGTATAGGGGGTGTATGACACGCTGCAATGATAGGTGAAGACGTATGCACTGTTGTTGAACCATATTTCCTCTCGCCAATTTGGTCAATTGGCAACACATCATCTTCTTGCAAAACCCTAGCTCTTATTGCCTCATAATCAGGAACCATCCCCTTATCATGTTGCTCAAGGCAAAGAGCGCTAATCTTCTTGTTTTGGGCTAAACTTTTTAAAGCAGCCAGAGCCACCTCATCTCCTGCAATATTAGGCACGGATGCTCCTGTATATTCTTCATTCATTCGGCCATAACCATGAAGGTGAGCCGAGTCATGAATATTTTGAGTTGTATTTTCTGCCAAAAAATTAATCTCATGAGGTGTAGTATATGATGACTGAGGATAACCGGCCAAATTGCTAATGAAAGCATGGCCGATTCCCCCATCCATCGGCATGTTTGGGGATGAACCCGCATATTGCGAGCCGGCTGCCGATGGGTAAAACTGTGAGACACCCTCCTGTACATGTAGTTTCCTATATTGATCACTCGAACTCATCGTGTTGTTCATCGGCATATTGAAAGGAGTTGCCGATGCACGAAAGTTCGGATCCATAAGTTGCATGTCATGATTATGTAATTTCCAAGCTTCTCTAACAGGATACTTAGTCGGCCTTTTCTCGTTAGAGCTAGCCGACATGGCATGCCCATCAAAGGATCTAGTGACAGCAACATAATGGCTATTTGCATCCACATAAGCAGATTTATGATACATGTTACCGTGTAGATTGCAGCCGCTTGATGACGCTCTCCTCGTAGCAAGAACGGGCTGGAGACCGTTCGAAGTTTCGTCCCCAGCGGAGTCACCAAAAAGTGTGTTGACACACGAACACGTCACCGTGTACCCTCGACGCCGGGGGTGATGCACCGCAGCTCACGTCGAAGGAGACCCGACCGACAGCGCGATACGCAGGACAGTCGGCGGGTGCTTTTGAAGACCCGAAACCCCACACGCCCGGGAGAGACCCCGCCAGGGAGTGCGGCGGCTATGGGCTGCCCTAGGTCGACCTGATCGCCCCTAGGACCTCGTGGATCGCTGCCCTCCAAGATGAAGAACAAACGAAGAACGAGAAGAAGATACAAGGGAGAGAGATAAAAAGTAGATGAACATGAAAAAATAGTAGATTGATTTGTTCGATTGTGTGTTGTTTCAATCGGCCGTCACCCCCAACATATATAAGAGGCGGCTGGACTTTCCGTAAAAGCAAAGGATTCATCTAGGCTTTCCTTACAAGAAAATTACATCAATTCACGTCCTAGAGTCCTAGTTCTGGTCCCACTCGGATTCAGCCCGAATCTGGTCCAATCTTCTGTCTTGCTCCTTGCATGGGCCGTGAAATCTGCATATGACTTCCAATGGAGACGGTTCAAATACCAATTTTGTGCGCTTCGACGAGGCCGACAATCCGTATGTTGATCACTTTTCCAAATAAGGCCATCTTGAATACTCCACGGGGTCATCTTTAATTTCGAGTCGGACTCGGTCATGTAGCTGACTGTACTGTCCGACTCTTGTAGCGTCTCTGCAGGTCGTATACTACGTCGGATGATGATGACTCCAAAAGCAAAGTTGACCGTTTCGACGTTACGAACAACTTTCATGTTGAACACTTTTTCATCCGAAGCCATCTAGATAATCTTTTGAGCCCAACTTCAGCTTCTGGTCGGATTGGCCTTGACAGTTTCCACCCCGGCAAGCTTTTCCCGGCAAGCTTTCCACCCCGGCAAGCTTTCACACCGGCAAGGTTTCCACCCCGGCAAGCTCTTTGCCCGGCAAGCTTTTCACCCAGCAAGCTTTTTGCCCGGCAAGCTTTTCACCCGGCAAGCTCTTTGCCCGGCAAACTTTCTGGCTGTACCTTGCGGGTCTTTTTTGAGGCAGTAAACGACCTCGGATGAAAATGCGTCCAAAAGCAAAGTTGACCGTTTCGACGAGACGAACAACTTTCATGTTGAACATTTTTCGATTCGAGACCATCTTCTGGGCCAAAACGGTCGCGCAAAACATCTGAATTGTGGCGCTACCCATCAGACATGTGTATGGTGGGGCGCGCCATATTTCGCCTCCTGACAGGGCTGCCTTCCGATAGCTCTAACTTTTGCACATGAACTCGGATTGAGACGATTTTTATATCAAAATCGACCGTTTCGACGAGACGAAAACAATCCGTGTAGAAACTTTTCTCATATGAGGCCGTCTTGGGGGCGTAATCAGCCGAATAGTGTTCTGGATACAAAATCTCAGAACTTCGAACACAACTTCGGCCTTAGAAATGAGATCGGATGGCTATGGCCCAAATATCAAAGTTTCTCCTTTCGACGATACGGAACTTTCTCACTTTGAGCACTTTTTTATTTGAGGCTGTCTTAATTATGTTTTTGACCATGCCAAAATCTGGTGTCAACAGTTGTCCACTCCTCGCCGCAACAAAACAGCGGGTCCTGCCTCCGTGTATTGCACGTCCATCACATAACAACCTAGCTAGTAAACACAATATTTGTAAGTGTCTGTCTACGACTGTAAGTTCTTTCATCTACTACCGCTTGTATGGCTGTGTGCATAATTTGATGCAGAGGCCGGGGTAATCCTCCCTTTTGAAGAAAAAAAATCTACTACTGCTTGTTCGTCTTCACATAATTACTACTAGCGACTCTATTAGTTTTAGGGCTGCAATATCTGGCGAACATTCGCTGGGAGGGGTTGGCATTTGTGAACATTTTGGATGGCAAATTTAGTTGTATGGGGTTGACAATTTCTTCGTGAGCACATGGCAATTTAAGAATTTTTGCGGTAAAAAGGGACATGATTTGCCATCTCCTACCAGGTAAAGTTGCCATAAAAATGATCGCTTGCCACCCATTCCCAGCCCCCAGCTAACGTTTGCCAGTTATCATTACTGTAGTTTTAATTGCTTGCTTACTTGCTTAGCTTCTAAACTTCTTATCTTCTATATCTAAATAGCTAGCCCCCACTAATGTATTTCTCTCAACATGCAAGTATGACACTTCATCAAGCAACATGCATTAGAAAAGGCCCACCTCAACATTCAATGAGTCATAGAAAAAGGTTCATCTCAACATGCAAACATGCATGATATATTTAATAAATATTTTACAAAAATACAATAATCAAACACAATAAATGTATTTTTAGTTTTATCTCTCATATTATTTCTCCGAATATTCTTATTTCCATAAAATCAATATCTTTGAAATATATTGCAAATATCCCCGCAACAACGTGCAGGGCATCATCTAGTTCGCATAATTATGCACCATACAACCAATCTCATTAGAATATATGGCAACCAGTTCCCGCTGCAACGCGCGGGGTGTGTCTAGTTTTTAGAAATGGTAGGCCCCACTTGGTGGTTGCTTGGAATGGGTATAAAATTAGTGTGGTCATACATCCGTTCCAAGGGACATATATATGGATCTTCTGACTTACGTCAGGTGACTTAGCAGTGGCTGGCATGTGGGTTCACATGTTGGTTGGTCCACATATCAGTGTTGCTAAGTCACCTGACTTAAGTTAGATATAATCTCAGATTCCGATTCCAAACAGCCTGTTACTAGTTAGGTTTGCACCCGTCGGTTGCTGTAAAATAAAAGTTTGCACCCGGTTGAGGACATATAGTTCCGTGCTTTTTGATTTTATTGTTTGCTTGTGTCTCCTTGAGTTTGTCTGGAGGACAATGAGATAATCACATTTTCTTGCGAGTACTCCCTCTGATCTGAAAAAAAGTGTCGTCGGAACTAAAACCACGACACTTATTTCCGATCGGAGGGAGTACTTTCTTTCTCATTGAAATAAGTTTTTTTTTGCGGGGGCTCATTGAAATAAGTTACAGCGACACATGTATGCTTGCAAACCATCAGCAAGGCGCGAAGAAAACCCATAAGGCTATAAACATATACTCTTGAAATACACCTTATATTTTATAGCAGAGAGAATATATTACACGGAGCAAGAGTCCACGGACCAACAGTACGAAGCACATAGGGAATGAGCGTACACGAAGCTAGAACACCTACACGAAGCGAGCACACAGGTCGATCAAGCGTTCCGATACAGCTCGCAGGGTGGCCCACCAGAATGTCATGGCCATACTGAAGGCGGCTAAGTTTTGGTCGTCAGAGTGAAATCAAAAACTGTTCGACAGGAACGTATAACTCCAAGCCACGAAAACGTACTCTTCATCTTCTCTCAGCCAGGGTGTATTCAGTAGTCGAGCTATGTGGCTCCTTGTGATGGCGGCCTTCTCCTTGGCCAGCGCCGCCGTCGCCTTCGGCCCCGAAGGCCTCCTCGGCAGCTCTCCCGCCACGACGGCGGTGAAGACGGCTCACCTTCTCTTCTTTGCCACATCCTTGGGAGCCACCGTCTGGGCCATCTTAGTCAGTGGCTTAGTCATGTTCCTGTACGTACAATCCATTCATTGCTGTGCAAGCCGGCTCTTCATGTTTAACTGAGTTTTTCTTCTTCTTCTTTGTGTGTGTGGTTTAATTATCTTGGGAAGCCACTTGCCGAGGCACATGATGGGAAGGCTGCGCGGGAAGGTGTTCCCGGCGTGCTTCACGCTGAACGCGGCGTGCACGGCCGTGTCCGCGGCGGCGTTCGCCTGGCTACACTATCCGTGGAAGGCGACCCCGGCGGTGGAGCGCCGGCAGCTTGGGCTCCTTGTCGCCACCGTCGGGTTCGACCTCGCCAACCTGTTGTTCTTAGCGCCGAAGACCCTCAAAGTACACTGATCGGTTGCATCTCATGTACATTTTTTAGAACGAAGACGCAAGAAGCGTCCGGCTTTAAATTAATAAAGCCACATCGGCAGAGTTAGGTTCACAACGAAAGAGTAACAGACTGCAAGTGCGATAAACTTAGAGGTCTGCAGTACAAGGGGATCATCTCATGTACTCCCTCCGTAGCAAAATGTAAAACATTTTTTATGCCCTATGCGAAATCAAAAAAAGTACATTTTAGTACAGTTGTTGTATTATATCTTTGCCTAGATATTTCGGGGGCGATTATGGATTACAATAGAAATAACACTTGTGGTGAGAAAATATAAGAAATTAAGGAAAAATGCTAAAATATGACGTCAGATTTTTAAGCATGGCAAATCGAACCATTTTTATGACAAATTACGTTGTTGTGAGGATGACAATTTTCTTTAATTAATAAGCATGGCATCCGGGCAAAAAGAACTGAACATGACAAGGATTTGTCATGCTTGATACAGTAAATTGTCATCCGCGTGAAAACATAATTTGCCATCTCGGGCGTTCAATTTGCCTGTCTCAAAAAAATTGAGGTTTGATTTGCAGCGAAATCCAAAACTTGTATCGTCATATAGATTGAAGATGTATGCCACAAATTTAAATGAAGGGATCTATGAGCACGTCTTCTATTCTTAAATAGCTACAATCCACTATCTATTTTTTTCTATCCATGCCACATAAGCAATGCATGCAAGTCATAACTTACATTTTTTGCATTACTCTATGCATGCAGCACTGCCACATCATCATCAATTCATGCATGTTAGTTATACGTTATTTTTTGCATTAGATTTTATATTGACAATATATGTGTTGGTGGATTGCAGCAAATATTGTCATCAATTCATGCATGTAGTTCACCCTTCCCATTTTGTTAGAAACGACATTCTTTTAAATGTAATTTATTTTTTGTATGCTTCGTATTTTTAATTTTTAAGATTAATTTCCTTTCCATTAGTTTTAGATGATTTTGTAGCAACTATTTATGCATTTCTTTTAGCAAGGTTCCCGCATCAACACACAGGGCATCATCTAGTATATTTAAGTTTTAGTGCAAATTTGTTGCATTTGGGAGAGGTGGATATTCTCCACTAACAAGCTACAAAACTTACAATGGGCCATCCATCTCTAACCCGACGACCTAGGTTGATTTCTTTCCTATTTTTTCATCACAGCCGTTGTTTCTATTGTAGTCTCCCTCATATGTTTCCCGGATGTGATCACATGGTCTGACCTTGGACCGACATTCACATGGCTAGATAACTCTCTCTCTCTCTCCCTCTCTCTCTCTCTCTAACTTGCTTGGCCTCTGTATGTGGTGCCGCAGTTGCAGATGATGCAAAATGGGGTTTAGGCTTGGAGGTTCCGCACGAACTATAAAAACAAATTATAGTTTTGACTCTAGGTTTCACTTAAAGTTTTGGAAACACACTTAAATGCACATGATATCACAAGTAGTACTTGCATGCACTACTGACTCCGTGCGATTTTTCGTCAGAGAGAGAGAGAGAGAGAGAGAGAGAGAGAGAGAGAGAGAGAGAGAGAGAGAGAGAGAGAGAGAGAGAGAGAGAGAGAGAGAGAGAGAGAGAATTGTGAAAGACCATGCATGGGAATGGGGACCCTACAACCAGCTGCGCGTAGAGGTGGATGCATTTTTCTTTTTTGGGTTTCTGCATTGATGGATGGAATAGTACTTAGAAAAAAGACATGTGCGTTTGGCTAGTCCAAAAAGCAACCATTTACTTTCTTGATGTGTTCAGCCAGACGTGCCTCTGCAAGTTATCCAAATTATACTATAATTAATTAAGCTGTTGGACTTATATATGGTGCCAAAGCCCGTTTCAGCCTTCATATTTTTTGACGTTCGCTTTAAAAACTTTTGACGATTCAAATTATGACTGTTAGAATCACTCTTATATTGTAACTTGCTTGACCTCTGTATATGGTGTCGCTGTTGCTGATGATGCAAAATGGGGTTTAGGTTTGGAGGTTCCGCACGAACTATATATAGAAACGAATTATAGTTTTGACTCTAGGTTTCACTTAAAATTTTGGAAACACACTTAAATGCAGATGATATCACAAAGTAGTACTTGCATGCACTAGCGAGAGACCATGTGATTTTTTGTCAGAGAGAGAGAGAGAGAGAGAGAGAGAGAGAGAGAGAGAGAGAGAGAGAGAGAGAGAGAGAGAGAGAGAGAGAGAGAGAGAGAGAGAGAGAGAGAGTTTTGAGAGATCATGCATTGGGGAATGGGGACCCTACAACCAGCTGCGCGTATAGGTGGATGCGTTTTTCATTTTTGGGTTTCTGCATGGATGGATGGAATAGTACTTCAAAAAAGACATGTGTGTTTGGCTAGTCCAGAAAGCAACCATTTGCTTTCTACTCCCTCCGTCCCATAATATAAGAGCGTTCAAAAACGCTCTTATATTATGGGACGGAGGGAGTAGAGGTGTTCAGCCAGACCTACCTCTGCAAGTTATCCAAATTATACTATAATTAATTAAGCTGTTTGACTTATATATGGTGCCAAAGCCCGTTTCAGCCTTCATATTTTTTGACGATTCAAATTACGACTCTGTCATAATCGCTTTTATATTGTAACTTGCTTGACCTCTGTATATGTTGTCGCTGTTGCAGATGATGCATGAGCGGCACATAGTAGAGAGGGCCCTTGGCATCGGCGAACGGGGTTCCATCAACGGCTTACGGAGCAACGTGCGGGCAGCCAAGAGCGATGCAACCCTTGCCGCGGCCAACAGGAGGTTCTTGGTGGCTCACATCTCATCGGCGATGGCACTTCTCGCATCGATCTCCGGGCTTGTTGCCCACTCGTGGTACCTTGCCGGCAAGCTCGCTCTGTGAGTTAGAGTTGTGCGTGCATGCACGCCGGGGATGCACAAATGGACACTGCATACCCAATAAAACTGGTTCACAAAACTCAGATGCTCTTTTCGTAGTACATGTTCTAAATAAATATGATATCAAATAGATATTCTGTATGTTTAATACTACTAATTTATGGTGTATTACGACTTGTTAACACAAGAATTTGGCCGGCTACTCTATTAATATTGATATGTACTCTGTGTAACATAAAAGTTATGTCATTAGATTTGAATTGAAACACACTTATGTATGTTAAAATTTTATATCACATAAATTACATGTTAATGGTCTAACTCTAGGTCAGATATTTATCTTAAGAAATTATAATACACTACATATTACGAGCCGGATGGAGTATATCTCACGCAAATGAAAGATAATAAGGCATTTAGATTTATCGAGAACTTTGATAATTCACGTGAGGTTTTCTTTTAGACAAATTCACGTGAGGTAAACCTGGGCATTCTCGGGGTGGGCCGGGTTTCAGACCCATCTTATTAAAGCCCAAGGTACAAATGTCAAGCATGGACCTAGCCCGAAGCCTGAAATTTTGCCTAAATTAGTGCCCAAGCTTGGACCAACATATAAGCCTAAAGCCCGTCGAGGAACACATGCATCACATTTTACCTTCAATTTCTCTCTATATTTGCATATGCATATGGGCCCTGCTATTTCTCGCCTGTTGCGAGCTGAATGATACACTCGCCTTAGGTGCCCCCTAAATGGGCTCCAGCGTATGTTTTTTCTTTCTTATTTTGTTTTATTATTTTCATTTATATTTTTGAAATGGAGACATAATTTATCTAAATCTTAAGAAATGTCAATCGCTCATTTAAAAAAAGTCCGTGCAGTAAAAAAAACTTTGCAAACTTTTAAAAATTTCTGACAGCATTAAACAAAATGTTCATGGAATTTCAAACGATATCCCACGATTCAAAAATACTTTTGTGACATTTTCAAAACAAATGTTAATAAAATGTAAAGAAAATGTTCACATAATTTAGGAAAAAAGATTGTAGCATTCAAAAAAATTATGTATTGTAAAAAAATGATAATACAATGTAAAAAATGTTTGCATGATTTAAAAAATGTTTTGTACCATTTAAAAAAATGTATGTGACATTTAAAAAATTATAAAAATAAAAAAATAGTCATGCAGATTAAAAAATGTTGCATACCATTCAAAAACTGTACACGAAATTTTCAAAAAAATGTTCACGTGTTTTAAAAAAACATCGTGGCATTTTAATAAAATGTCTATACAATGTAAAAAATGTTCATTTAGTTTAAGAAAATGCTTCGTACCATTCAAAAAATGTTTGACATGTATTAAAAAAATGTTTAACATTGATTAAAATATATATTCAAACGTGTATTTGAAAAAAAGTTTATACGTCATAAAAAAATGTGCATGTACGTTTTAAAACATGTTTCATACCATTAAAAAACAAATTCCACTTGTATTTGGAAAATATTTAACATGTATCCGAAAAAATGTTCAAAACATGTATTTGAAATATGTTCATCATGTATTTGAAAAAATGTTCAACTTGTACCAAAAAATGTTCCACGTGTATAGGAAAAATGTACAACGTGTATTGGAAAATAGACATGTATAGAAGAAAAATGAAACCATAAGAAAACCAAAACAACATAAAGACAAGCACAAAAAAGAAAAAACCAATGAAAAATCCAAGAAACTGATGAAAATGTAAGGAAAACACAGAAAAGGTAAGAAAAAACCCAATGAAAACTAAAGAAACCTGATGGAAACCTTAAAAGAAAGGAAAATAATGAAACCTAAAGAAAACCTTAAGAGGAATACACATAAAAAGAAAGAAAGAAAAACAAATCAAAACCGCAAAGAAAACACACAGAAAAATAAAAAAATAAAGAAAACCATAAAGTAAAACACAGAAAAGACAAGAAAGAAAAAACAGTGAAAACCAAAAAAAACCGATGAGAACCATAAAGAAAACACATAGAAAAAGAAAGAAAAAAACAAATAAAAACGTAAAGAATAACACAAAGAAAGAAATAAAGAAATTAAAAACCAATAAACCCAGCCCAGGCCAGCTAATAGACACCAAAAGAGAAAAAACCAACGTGCAACCACTACAACGACCGAGCGAGCAAACACAACCAACGTACATTGACTATAGCGATCAAGCGAGCGAACACAGTAATGGGCCGGCCTAGTAATGACGCATGTGGAAAACCCTTGAGGCGAGACAATCTTAGGACTTGCAATAGGCACGAGGAATAGCTCTCGCGATATGCATACATCATGTATACTGAAATAGCCCGAGGTCCGAAAGAGTGAACTGCGAGGCCCGGGCCTAAATTGCAGTCCAACTGTTATCTGGTCAGGCTCGGGCATCAACTTTAAGCCCGAAGAAAGTCCGGCCCGGTGGCATAACATGACATCAGCGGATAAATGGCCGTGCATCTCAGTTGCAACGTGCTATTGTAATACGACATGCCGCTCTTACTCAAAAACACTAAGTAATGTATGCATATATTAGTCAATTTGAAAGAAAAAAAACCTAGTTTGTAACTGAAAAACATAGTACTCCCTCCGTTTCTAAATATATGTCTTTTTAGAGATTTCAATATAGACTACATACGGATATATATAGACATATTTTAGAGTATGGATTCACTCATTTTGCTCCGTATATAGTCCATATTGGAATCTCTAAAAAAGACTTATATTTAGGAACGGATGGAGTAAAACCCAATGGTCTAAGACAAGCTCTTCCGAAATATGTCTTTCTTTTAGATCTTCCCTTCCTCCGGTGGACTGGTGGTCTGCTCGGCTATGTAGATTGTTTACTTAGTGGCGTCTCAGTGGTCGTCTTATCCTAGTTAGGGCTGCAAGAAAAGCTCGAGACTATTGAACCGCTCGAGATCGACTCGTATTTTGGCTCGACTCGAGATCGACTTGAAAATAAATGAGTTGAGTATGAACACTTTATGTAGCTCGATAGAGAAACGAGCTAATCTTGAGCCAACACTGGCTCGCTCGATTTTAGCTCGATAGCTCGATGTCATATAATTATATTAAACAATCTTGATATATATTAAAAGAAAATATGATAATTTATTATCATATAAGTTGTGTACGACTTTTCTCACTTTTAACTAGTAGCAAATGTGGAAGCCAAATTAAGCACAGAGAAAATTTAGCCTTAATATGATACGTGGTCAGCCATGTGTCAAATATCCTATTATTCTCAGCCAAAGTTTGAGAGCGGACGCACCTTCATGTTCCATCTTTCTAGTTCATCCATGATTGCTAGTTATCATGTGCTAATCTTCTGTTGAGTGAGAATACGTCAAATTTTGTATTGGTTCCCTGTGTTGTGCTGTAGCCTATCATGTTTGAAAAATTACCTTAGATTATTAATAAAATCATCTTATTTAGCTTGAAACTAGCTCGAGATCGACTCGAGATCGATACAAGCTAAGCACAAGCCACTTTCTACGGCTCGACCTTGAGCTTCGCTCAGTTGAGCTCGCTCGAATTTTAGTATAATCTGAGCTGAGCCTAGTCCAACTCGCTCGAACTCGACTCGTTTGCAGCCCTAATCCTAGTAATGGCGCTTCGCTCATACAGTTTTTTGCTTCACTCCGTTTATGTGGTTGCTGTACTCCCTTCACTGCTCGTACACATCGTGGTCGTCGTGTTCTGCATGTTGTTGTCGGGGCTGCCACGGATTGTCGAGACCCTTGCTATTGGTCTTTACCATTCATGTACCGTTGGGTTACCAGGGTTTCGTATTCAGGCCGTAGGCCGTAGGATTTTCTCCGTTGAGCTTTTGGTTGTTCTCGGGTGTTTTGGTGTTTCATCGATCACATCATTTTTGGTGATGTAAGGTTGTGTTCTTGTGTGGGCTACATCATCTTTTTTTGATGTGTCGGTTGTATTGTCTTTAACGTTGTACTCTCTTTCTTCTGAATGAAATACATGTAGCTCTCCTATATGTTTAAAAAAAGGGAAAGGTAAAGGAAGCTGATAAAAGGAGAAACTAGAATAAAAAATCTTGGACTGGTCTAGGGAGCGGCCGGCTGCTCCCTAGCGCTCCGGAGCAGCCGGCCGAAAAAGGAAATTTCTGGTCTCTAATCTATAAAGGGAAATATTTTGTTCCTCTAATAATCTATAAATAGAAATAGTTTGTTCCTTAAATCCATATTAGAAAAAATGAACATGTGTGAACAGAAAAAGTAAAAAGTAAATGCAAACCACCCACGTGAAGAGGTGTGAACGCATTTAATTCGGGCTTTCAAATTTTTTAAAACCCATAACTTTCAAACCTCGCATCGAAATTAAGATCCGTTTTCACCGTTGAAACTCTCGCGATGTGCTCTTCGAAACTAGATCCCGCATGGGTATGTTTCGACGAAATTTTTTTGGGTGCAATTTAGTCTCCGTTTTATGCAACTGCCTAGCAGTCGATATGCAACTACGTGACAGTGGATGTGCAACTTTTCGCCTATCTGTAGATGTGTAGTTTTCACTGATGGCACCTCCACCCCCAAAGTACCTCCTTCTAGTGAGATGTGCAAATTCGTGTGTTGCGCACGCCAACTGCCTAGTGGTTGATATGCAACTTTCCCCCTTCCCGTGGTTGTGCTTTCATTGTTTGCTGCATTGGCCAACTATCTAGCAGTGGATGTGCAACTTCGGATACTGCCACGGCTAACTGTCTATCAGTGATGTGCAACTTTCCCTCACACCCCGTGGATGTGTAATTTCCCTACTAGCACTCGGTCCAAACCACCCCTCTAGTGGGATGTGCAACTTTAGCGCCCTGATTATATGTAACTTTTCACTACCCTCATGAATGTGGAATTTTCACCATCCAACTATCCCTGCCTGTGAGATGTGCAATTTCATATGTTGCTCCGGCCAACTGCCTAGCAGACTTTGTGCAACTCCGTTTGTTGCCCTCGCCAACTGAAACTACATATCCACAAGCAAGGAGGGGAAGGAGTTGCACATCGAGTAATATGCAGTTGGCTCGAACAACAGACTAAGTTGCACATATCGCTGGTATGAGAGGTGGGGCAGGGTGTGTCAACTGTAAAAAAAAACTACACATCGACGAATAGGGACAAGAGTTGCACATCGACTACTAGATAGTTGGTCGGGGCAGTAGACTAGTTGCACATCAAGTTGTCATGGTTGCTAGTTTGCAACCTCATATGAAGTTAGATCATGCAGCTCCAAAAACTGGTTTTGAAAAAAGTTGCATCATGCAGTACTGAAGTTGCACAATGCAGTACTGAAGTTGCACCATATAGCATCACAGTTGGCATTAAAAAAAATTCGTCGAAACATACTCATGCGGGATCTAGTTTCAAAGATCTCGTCGCAAAGAATCCAACGGTGAAGACGGATCTGAATTCCGACGCGCGGTTTGGAAGATATGACTTTTTAAAAATTTAAAAACCGAAATAAATGCACATGTGATCTGTTTTTTCCAACTGATGTGACCGGTGTGAACGCATTAAATGCCAAAAGAGACATGCGCTAGCAGACGAAAATTATACACATGCATATCTACAGAGAACGGCCGCTCGCAATCCCCGAATAGTGCGCGCGCACTAATAAGAATTCAGGAAAAATCTTTTACCTGTTACATTAGGCCTAGCCCAAGTACGCATGCAGAGGGGCGCCGCTGCAACTTTCCATGGGGGAGCGCTAGGATTCCCGCTGCCTCATCATATTAGTATTACCTTCCCTAAAAGAAGTATCAGCACATACCAGTGCACGTCGTGGAGAAAAATGGCCAAATCGAGCAACTGGTTTAACTTTCTCAGATAAAGCTCTGAAAACTACACTGTTCTGGAGCTTTTACTTAGGATCAGCTTGCGAATTTGCAACATCGTAGTAGAATCATTACCAACGGCACGTTGTGCGCCTAAGTGCGAAAAGACAGTGCAAGCTTTGTTATGCCGAAACCTAAATGTAAAGTCAGCAACACTTCTAAATGCCACTTCTTCCCGCAAATGTTGCCTCTACTCCGCCTACTTCTTGTGCTGACTTCGCCAGCCTCGCGGGGTACCGATTTCCTCCTGCTTTGTGTGCGTGCCATGGACTCCTTTAATGGGTCGAAACCTACTTAGCCCTTATTTTAAGTTTTCTTCCTTCCCGCTGTACTAGATTTTATCTAGTTAAAGCCAGGTGTGCACATTATATTCATTATAGAAGATATAGAAGATACTGTCAGCTGTTTCTTATTGGTAAGATTGCTTTTCGTTGAATGTCTCTAAAGAGTGGATATGGAGTTTTACACACAGTGTGGAGTGATTAGAGCAAAAAATGGTGTCATGGATCCTAGGGAAATTCCACCTAGTACCCCTCTCAATGATGGTGGTGTTTCAACATTTTCTTTGAACTAGAGGATATTGTGGAGAAAGAGGGTCCAATGGAGGATGGAATTCTAGTCAGCTATCCTATAAATGTACTTTGTGTAACATAAAAGATATGTCTTGAGATTCGAAATGGAACACACTTAGAGCATCTACAACCACAGTCAATCACGTCCACTTATCCATGTTGTGGTGGCTTGAGATTTGGTAATTGGTTTCTTTGACGGTAGTGTCCTTTCTTCACGCTCACCATCTCTGCAGAGCTTAACAAGATAATCCACGCCAAAAACCAAAGCCAACAAGCCTTCACTCAGAAGCTCTTTCTTCATCTAAGCTTTTAGTAACATTAGCTGTCATCAATAGGGTGGAACGCATTAACCAGTAGAAACCTTGCTTCAAGGTAGATTCTTACATGTTTGGAGTTTTGTCTGGATCCAGGTACCTCAACTATTGGCCTTACATGGCCTGACATGGGTATTCCCTCTTTCTAGTCCCACTCTTCTCCAACAGAGCTACCTCACTGAGCGAGCATTCGGCATTCCTAGTATGCTCCACTCATTCTACGCCAAGCACCCAATCACGGGATCAGAATCACACTCTAGATCATACCTTTCACGAAAGAAAAGGACAGGCAGCCGCTGCTAAACCAAGATCTCCATCTCTTGACTCCGTCAATCAATCTTACCTTATAGGGCACAAAGGTATATTTACCATACGAGATGTGTGCACCTACTAAAGGGAATAGAAAGATCTTGGGCACAAATACTCCACTTTTCACGAAAGACATAGATTCACCAATGATTGGTTGGACTAAATACTACATTTATTTGCTCAGAAGAAGGAAAGTTGGCTGTGAGAATGATTTCTTGTACGTAGTCTTTCCTAGGACCATTCCAACAGGATGCTCAGAGGTGGGTGGAGAAAAAGCTCAAAAGGCATACTTCCTGCGCTTTCAGAGGATCTAAATCAGTCTTCATCCTTTCGCTTTTCAAAGCCCCTCGCAATAAATATGTAAATTCGTTTCGCAGAAATTCAGAGATTTTTGATCTCCTCGAAAGAAAATGAGTTCGATCAGCAACACTAGTCTTCGCAGCACCAGGATAAAGACCTTCTTTTTACCCATAACCTTTCTCTGCAGCATTGGAACCAAGATCGGGCTTGGCATAGTTACGAGGTTCCCGTTCTATTTAACTAACACTAACTGAAGCTAACCGGAAGCTTTCTTCTCATGCGACTCTTGGATCGAAAAGAGGCCGCTGGACTGGACCACGGCTGAAACTGCCAGGCATGGACTAAAAGCTTTTATCAGGGATTCCCGAGTCAAACGACTACCATACATAGCATAGAGCTGGAAGCTGCACTAGTGTACAGAGAAGACTGGATGTGAACACGGGCGGACATTGGCTATGTATGGGGCACTCACTAATCACTATTAGCAGCAAAACAACTAGCAGAAAGAAAGATGAACGCACTTTCACTCCTTGCTCTTCAGCACGTACTCACACGAGGGACTCTCAAATCTCTATTTTAGACCATAATCTTTCGATCCCTTTACCGAAGTGATTGATAGCAGGGCTAAAAAATCATAGGGCTTCTTCTATTTTTAGTGTGAACTCACTTCTATTCTATATTAAGATAGGGGCTTCAGTACTTGGCTGACCGCCCGGTGGAAGACCTGGTTCTACCACACAAGGGCAGCTTTCGTAGTCCAGGATTATTTTCCTCATATGTAATTTCACCTCAATGTGGAAATGTCCGATCTTATTCCAAAATATAAGGTCTTCATGAAGGTCTGTCTTGTTTCAGGAATATAGGTACCGAAGTTCAATAGCGGTGGGTACCAAGGAGAAGACAAGTCAGAGCCGATTGACAAGACTAGCTAGGCTGACCTTCCAGCCATACTCCATCCAATATCGAACGGAAGTGCTAAAGGTTTCATGTGATGCTGACCTCAATGAACCAGACCTCGAGAATTCGTTCATCCCTTCGCTCCGAGGATTGGTCGAGTACTTGGCCACATGCATGAGTAGGCCTGTTGCCGGGATGTCCCATTAAAAAGGCAGGTCCCATATTTGAAATACAAAAATAAGATCAGATAGCGCTCAAGAGGTTTTTCTCCATACGAGAAATCCTTCACTCGCGGGGAATTCAAATAGATGTGTTGAAGATCATCAAAAAAGGAAAAAGACTGAATTCGATCCATCTCCTCCCTTTTCTTTAAACCAAGAGCTACTCCTCCCTTTTCTTTTTTATGTAATTTCAATACGATTTCGTTTGTGTTCATGTTTTCAATTTAGAACCCCACGGAAGTGAATAGAAAAAAGAAAAATACCCCTGTGATACGCCTTCCTTTACCTATTTCTAGATTGATTGATGTTCAATGGAGGGAAACTTACCATTCCTTCTTTCCTTTGAAATTGTACATTTTTTTGATTCTGAACTAATTGTATCCTTTTTGTTCCCATCGAGCTTTCTTACCTAGTGACTAAGGATTTTCACACTTGTTGTGTCTATAAAAGATATTCTCATAAAACACTAACAGAAGTGTTAGAGGGATTCACTTTCGATAAGAATCCAAAAGCAAGTTCCCTATACTACCTTCTTTCCCTCCTCTGTTTCTATCTTTAAGAGGCAGTGCATCCGGCAGGAATCGAACCTACTTTTTGACCCATTTTGCCTTTCTAGGTTGGTGGGTGCTTTCACCATTCAGCCATGGATGCTTTAGCGAGTGAACTAGGTTTTTATTTGAGAGCGAACTAGGTTTTTAGTGGTATTCCTTCTCGAGCTTCTATTTCTTCCGTTAAGGGAGATTCGGGAAAAGATGGAATAGGAAGACGTGTTTCCAGAACGAACAAGATACGGGTAGAGAAGGGGAAGTTAGCAAAGTTAGACAAGATTGGAATGGGCATAGGAACATGTATTGATGTACCAGATCGGCTAATGCTCCCAGGTTGATGCGATGTATTCCACCAGTTGACTGGAGACTTTATTATTGGTATATCGATCGGTCCAGCACAGATTGAAATAGGAGCCAGTTCGACAGGAAGCTTTTGAAAACGCAGTGCACCCAGGTAAATAAGGAACAAGATGAATACATAAGTTAAACAAGAATCCCACACCTGAAAGGTACCCCACATAGGCCTTCCCCGAAACCCCCCAGTCACTAACGTTAACAAAGTAGAAAAAGCACCAATTTCTGTACCGGTTCTGGAAGAGCGAAGAAAAGGGGGGTTGTTTTGTTAATGGGAACAAGGAACTATTTATAGCTGTCGCGATATAAATAACTATACTCATCCGAGCCGTAGGAACATGTACATACGAAATACGAGAATTTCCATCTTGTTGAAGATCTGGTGGTGCTACCCGAAGACTTAAATGAATAGCCATCGCTGTTAAGAACAACCGAGATCCAATGAGAATTTGCGCGTAGCTTTTTGTCTTTGACATAAAAAAATAAGGTTGTAATAACGAAACTGAAATTTTATTTTCCTTGCCTTGCAAGTGGAACAAGAAAGACTATATAGTTATTTTGATTCTATAAACAATCAAAGGATTTTGCATGCTTTCCATGGAATGACAGAATTCCCCTTGCTTAGTTTTCGCTTCGCTCGTGCGTGGCACTCCTTGCTTGCGGAGCGGCATATCGGAAAAAGAAGAATTGACTTTCTATACGGGCCCGTCCCCTCTTACCCCTAACTAACAATTATGCTGCTCTCGCCTTTTTGTAATCTTATCTTTCAAAAATGCACTACTAATTTTTACGGCCTCCTTAGTCACCCTATCCACTCTCGTCCTGTTTTCGGGTTCCCTTTCAGGGGATGAGGATATTTCGATGATTTCTCCCTCCGTAGGTGGAAAACGCGTGGGTGAGTAGAGTCTGTGCTTTGCTTTTGGGGGCACCGGCAAGAAGCTTCTCGGCCACCCTACTCTGACTTGATTAGCTACTAGTAACTAGGATCGTTCAAACAGTCAGTCAGCAATGCGTACTTCTTTCCTAGTTGAGTGGATCTGCGTAGCAGAGCCCAATCTTCTACCACAAGCTCTGACCTGACTTGTTGTACTTGATTCACCCACGTAAATAGACAACTTGGATAATAAAAGTCATCCCATAAAAGAGAAGTGAGTCCGCATGTCGGCAAATGATTTGGAATTGAAACTGGCAATAGAAGAAACCGAAGCCCTAACTCCCCATTCTTTCAATCTTACATCGCCATCGAGCCCTGGCTGTAGAGTCACTGGTTTCTAATCGCAATGGATTTATGTTTTCTTTGGCTTTTCCATTCGCTTCGTTCAACCCTGATCTGGATAGATAGCTCGGCTTCTACTAGCTGAGAATGGTTTTGTCAAGGAAAGGTTTCGCTATACAACAACAATGAACTCACTTCTGATCAAATTGGATTGGATGAATCAGTAATCTTTCTTTGTCTTGTGAGAGAGAGTCACTTGCTGTATTGAGAGCGGGCGGGTGACATGCATTAAGAAAAATCAGTTGTAATGTTTTTGATCTTATTTGCGTGAGAAGTCCCTTGACTGAGGAGACGTGTTTGGCTTGGATGATGCCGCTATGCTCCTATTCACTTTCAGAGACCGCTCTGAGTTTGCCGGTTTTGTGGCAACCCTTTCACTAAGAACATTTTAGCCATTAACGAAATGCCACTATTCCACAATGCTTCTTTGATTTATGTGTAGAAGCGGTAGTAGTGAAGAAAATGGAGGGAGAAGAAAGAAAGCGATGTGACACGAGAATAGATCACATCCGACAGCCAGCCATGCCATTAGATAGATCCGCTCTGAGTCTTCTGCAGGATGAGATCCGCTTGGTCTTGTGATAGGGGCTTGAGGAGGAAGAAGAGGGGAATTCTGAAAAAAAAGAATGAATCTCCTTATTTATAGGGAACAGGACGTGTGACTTCCTCAAACGAAACGAATGTGGCTTTCATGATAAGGCAAATCCTTCGTTCGGTACAATCAACATATTGAATCTACGCTCGCTCGGCTCGGTGCTGAATGAACTCCTTCATTGATTCCGGGCTGCTCGTAGGGGGACTGTGAAAGCAAGCGTAGGAGATCAAAATGTGAGTCGAGTCCGATGGGTAAAAAGGGGAAGCAGGAAAGGGTTCTGATGTGAATTCTTCTGGTTTGTATATCTATCTCAGCCCTTGCTTGAAAACCTCAAAATTGACTTGCATCTTCCCTTATCACACTACACTTTCTCTTTCTTATTCCATTTCACTGAGCTAAGCAACACTTTTTCACGTATTCACCCGAGATATTATAGAAATTGGTCATATTGATCTGTCGTCTTGTTCTCGATAGGAACTTGCTGCTGTCTTGGTTGGTTTGAGAGTAGGCACTGTCTATATATCCAAAACCGGAGGAGATTTTGGGTTTGGATCACAGACGATCGGAGATTTTGGATTGAGATGGATAGTTGTGCTTGAAGTTACGAGTCGGGTAATGCTAAGTTGAATCGGCTGATCCGTTTCATCCTCTTTCGGCAAAGGAAGTTGGACTTTAGTTAGCTAAAAAAAAGTACCAGCAGCCTGTCTGTGCCCTTTGAGTCTATAGCCGCTAAATCTAAAGATTCCTTAAGTTGTTGTACGGCTTCTTTTTCTTCTTTTGTCAATGATCAATGACAATGAATGCTACTAATGTTCGCTTCCACTAATTTCGTATAAGAATTTTGAGGTGCCCATAGCTTCCTGGTAAGAAGAAGAGTCATTGTCGGTTCCTGACCGATATGAATGCACATATTTACCCTCGCCTCGGGAAATAACACCAGTAGAGTCTGCAGAAGGTGTCGTTCAGGAGAGATGATGGGCTCTAGATATGCGAGTGAGATACCCGCCCTCGGTCATGACCTGGGTTGAAGAAGGAATCTATGTTCTTGGAAGCAAAGAAAGAACTTCGGTATTTTGACCTTATCTTTTTGCTCAAAGAACGAATCAAACCCCTTGTCGAAGCCCTTTATGATATATAACCCTGGATCGAGTCAGATTTGGGGCGTCTGAACCCACTTAAGCTGAAGCCTTAGTAGATGTCGATGGAAAGGTGAGAAGAGCTGATCGAACCTACCAAGCAACGGTTAGTTGTGCGGTGTACATACAGGCTGGTTTCGCCATTAGCGATGAATTGGATTTATTAGTAAGGGAATGAATGAAGTGAACCGGAAAGAAGATGGATTTTGGAATAGAAAGAATTCCTCTTCTAGGTTTCTGCTTCAAGTAGTAAGCAAAGGATCCTACCTGCTTGTCTAATGGTTGAAGACCTTGGCAGCCTCTAGTTCTTCTATCTAGTTTTTTAGCCTAGCGCGAACGAATAAGCTTAAACAAATGGTTTCTTCGGCAACGGTTTTTTCTAGTTGATTTGTCCTTATATATATTAGCCGTAGTGTAGTTTAATAAACTGCTCATAGCTCTTATCATTCCTTTATCCATGCATAGACTGGGAATATATTAGCTCTTAGCTCTGGCACTTTTTTCTTCTTTATTTGCCGTTGCATTCAATAGCCTATTTGAAGTTAACAAAAACTTTATTAGCTAGCTCTATGAAATACGTATATCTTCTTGGCTATCTAGGCTATCTCTACAGGCTTTTTCAACCTATAAGCAGACCTTTGTATACATCCTTGTAACTGAACTAGCTATTCACAAAGAAAGGTCTATACCGTACATATACCAACTACGCACCCCTTGTATACTTCTTTTTCCTTCTCCCGTGCTTCAAGTTCTGCCCCGGCTCACTCCTCTTTCCAGCAATCTATGTGGGAAGCACTCGTTCAAAGTAAGTTGAGATTCAAAGCGTTCCCGTAAGCTAGTAAGTCAATCAAAGCTATAACTCTATTTGTTAGTTTCAGGAAATTGGTACATATTTCTAATAATAATAATAATAATAATAATAATATATATATATATATATATATATATAATTTGGTATTTACCAATTTTAGACTAAGCATAAATTCATTTGGAAAGAAAAGGGAAATCCCCTGAAATAAAGGATTTTTACTACGTTACCCTCAAAAAGAAGAGGAAGACAAACTAGCCAAGAGACAGAAAAAGGTAGAGACCAACCACCGAAACAAGGGAGTAAGGGCTAGGGGGATATGGGCCAAGAAAGGTCCGATGTATCGGTCAGCTATACCTAATCCTTCACTCAAAAACGCATCACACCCTTTGTAGGTTCAAGCCGAAGTCAAGCATGATCACCTACTGCAAACTCCAAATATCGTGGTCGGCGTACCTGGTCCTGAATTGCTTTTAATCTAGAATAAGTGGAATCTTCTTGGCACTCTCCTTCATCTTCTGTGGCCCCGTCGGTTGGTACGTGCCAACCCCAACAAATCGGGGTACGACAAAGGTTCCCGTAGAGTGCTTCGAAAGGTGCCATTCCGATGCTAGAGTGATAGCAGTTGTTGTAAGCAAACTCGGCTAATGTATCTCTATGCCTATTTAGTAGGCCTGCTCATTGATGCTCTTCGGGCCGATTGTATGGGATGTGTTCTGGTGTACAGTGGGAGATGCAAGGATATCGATTGAAGTTTGATTTGTTGGCCATGGAGTTGGAAGCATATGATGTAGTCCTAGGAGTAGACTAGATGAGGATATTCCCTATTATTTCAATAAGTCATTCCGTTGGTTGTAACTAATCACGTACCCACTGCTGCGGAATTCCTTTTACCTAACCAGGATTGCAGTAAAGATAAACAACGTTGGGCCTGCCTGCTTGTTCAGCACCACCCATTCCCATGGGAATATATGGGTTTTTCGGTCCAGTGGGAGGATCATTTTCCTTGGAAGGTAATTTTCCCAACCAATAAGTATTGGGCTCCCAAGTAAACAAAGCGAAGGATCAAGTAACCAACATGTTACGCAGCAGCCAAGTAAATCCAGAAATGACTCAAGTAGTCCAAGGGCAGAGCAACGTAATCCAACGAAGGGGCTACGTGATCCAACAGAAGAGCTACGTAAACAAGGAACACATGAACCTGCTAAGGATCCACTCCACCTGCCAAGTGGACCAATCACAAGAGCTTGGGTCGAGAAATTCAATGAAGTAATCCATATGCTGATTCAGCAAGCCAAGCATTGGAGTTGGTATTCCAAGTTTCTTGAATAACCTAGCTGTCTGAAACTCGCCAATGGGATTCTGTGTAATCCTTCGGTCTACATGGTGTAGGTAAAGGGCAAAAAAAAAGTCGCTAATTAGTGGCACTGAAGTATGCACCCGGCGTGTAAACTTCTTCTTTTTATTTACTAATGTCGCTATCCGACTGATCATCCTTTGAGACCACGGAGAACATCAGAGAGAAAGATACGTCACCTAAATTTTTTTTACACCCTTACTTATATGAGTCGACTAGAAACTCAAGGCCTGGCCTTTTGTGGGAGAATGCTGAGTCCTTCCCAAAATCGCCTGGATCAACGAAAGATCTGGATAACGCTAGGTTGTGATACTGATGTCTGATTTTACTCATATACATCTGATAGTGAAGGCCATGAAGTTTGAACAGCCTCACTTAACCCTGGTTCGGTAACCTTTCTAGTGCCCAGGTATCCATGACCTGTAGATAGAGGCCCACTTTCCATTGGATACTCCGAATAAAAGAAGAAGTAGTTACCTAATCATGGGTCTATACGTAAGATCTCCTTGCGTAGAGGTTAAGGCCAGATGGATTACTGAAATGTAGTTTTACTAACGTTTCCTCATCGACTGCGAGAGTTTGTGGTGTGTGTTCTCGGACCAAAGAAACCAAACAAGCATACCTTTCCTTTAATGGAGTATCTTGGGTATGGTACTCCCGCTTTATCAGCTCGATGTTCAATCAGCATTCCTTCACGGGGATCTTGACCGGATGTAAGTCAAGATTGCTATTATCTTATTAAAGAACATAAACTTCAAAGCTTCTAGTCTGTCCCAACTCTTTCGAGCCGCTCTCCCAGTCAACGTTCAAAGGCATGACCATACCATAGCACTTTTGAGATTGAGAAATGCTTTTCTGGCTTCTTCTCCGCACCTTTCTTTAACAACTCAGTTAAAGGCCTGCTGATAGCTCCATACCCCGGTACAAACCTCCTGTAATAACCCCTGCAACCCTCGGAGTTCTCTGACATTGGCTGGTTCTGGCCAAGCTATCATGCCCTCTACCTTGTTTGTATCAGTAGATACCCCAATTTCATAAATAATGTATTTCCTTTATGAAATATGGCTCACCCACAAAAAGTTTGTTCTGCCGGAACACTTCCTCTAGCAACTTGAGATGCTCCACCATGGTAGAACTGTACACTAGAATGTCATCAAAAAAGACCAATACCCCTTTCCAACATATCTCTTTAAAAACACTATTCATGAGTTGTTGAAAGGTTGCCGGGGCATCACCTTGAATTCAAAAAGCTGGTCCTTTAGGCTATTTTGTAGATATCCTCTTCCTTTCATTCTTATTTGGTGATAACCAGCCCTCAAATCTATCTTAGTTCACACCTCATCCAAAAGTGCCGGTCTTCTATGATAGGAATGGGGTATTTGGAAAACATAGTTGCTGCATTTAGTTTTCGATAGTCGAAACACATTCTCCAGGTTCCATGTTTCTTCAACACCAGAGCTACTTTGGGGCTTGTACTGGGCCTAATTACAACATTTTGCAATAGCTCCTCTACTATCCTTTCAATCTCTGTTTTCTGGGTGATAGCATTTCGTTGGAATACAAATGGTGGCCCACGTTTAGAAAACATTTTTAGGGTATTCTATTTCAACAGAATAGATCAAACTTTTTATATATTCTATTTCATCTATATAAACTAAATGGCCCACTCAACTTTCTTAATTCATCCAGGAAGTCCTTCCAGGTTTTGGAGGTTACACGGTTTAAGGCCCGGATCGCATAGTTGACTTGATCGCGCCTTTTCCCATATAAAATAAGATCTGCTGCCCGGGAGATGTCTTCATCATCATCCAGGCTAATTCCCCGGCTATTTAGAAGCTCCCTGGCTTTAGATTCCAATATATTGTCCCTTTCATTCACTGTCTCTATTCTATTGGTGGACAGTTGTAACTCTAATATAGGACTTTGAAGCATAAAAATCAGCTACAATCTAGTTTTTTCACAAAGGCTGGTTGAGGCTCAGACTAAACCATCTGTGCTTTGCAGATGATCTTTTTTTTCAGAGGTGGTGATCTGAATTCTATCCAAGAGCTTACTAGTATCATGACTCATTTTAACAGAGTGTCTGGGCTTTCAGTTAATGCCAAAAAAGTAAGATCTTCTTTAGTGGTATTTCCTTTTCTTTGAAACAAACTATTTTTGAGTGTGTCTTTAATGAAGGGATTTTACAAGTGAAATACTTATACCCTCCATTCATTTCCTTTTCTTTCCAGGCTAGCTCCCTCTGTAGCCGGTGGTTGATGTAGATGAGTATGGGAAGACAATGGTAGTTTCATTCTAGGTCCCACTAATTATTGAATAGTTGGTTTGAGTTTTTTTTTGGATCCATGCAAACCATTTCCAGTTGAAGTCATAAGGTACCATCCTGTTCCAGCCAGGAAGACAGCTCTATCTCACAAGTTAGCTGGATCTTTTATTTAAGCCAAAGGCTAGAAAACCTATTTCAAATGAGTTTGGGCTCCGTTAAGTTATCCTCATTTCCTGAGATAAGCGCAGTTCAACAAAACTAAAAGCTAGATATATCATTGTAAAGTAGAGCTAGACTGCATGATTGGATTGTATAGAAGGATAAGAAGGATTTTTAAATTCCTTCTTTTTTTCTTAAAACGAAAGAAGAAAGAGAGTGGGATGGGATGAAAGTAAACGCAAAGAGCTGATTCAATCAAAGAACCTCGCAGCTTTAGTGCAACAAGCCGATCGAAAGCACTCATCATTATCGACTAAATGCTTTTTTGTCTCTTCCTCACTAAACGCCCGCTTCCTGGCTCCTCCCTCTTTGCCTAGCGGTTAAGTAGATAGTAGGTCCCCCTGGCCCCGCAACCAAGAGTCACTCGTCGAAAGCTGACCAGGAAGACAATAACTGTTATTTCAAGAAAGCATGGTTGGAGTTCTTCTATTGACGAAGGGAAGAGGACGGTCTTACTTTTCAAAGATACCCGACTTATTAGTGGACTGGTCATGTCATAGCGGAAGGTCAGAGGTGTGAAACAAGGAAACAGAGGAAATGCTTACTGGGACATAGCCTTCGGTACGAGTTGAAGGGAAGAGGTTTGATTGCTAATAAAATGAGTGGAATAGCTGCTCGGTGAAAGGCATTCTCTCAAGTAGCAAAGGTTGCTAGGTACCGCTCCGTGGTAACATCTATCGATTCCACTATCGGGAAAGTCTGGCAAGGGGAATATCTGGCTGAGGAATTAGAGGAACTTTGGTAGCACTCGGGGACGGAATCAATCAAAGAACTTAAGAAATTGCCCATACCGACAGCAGCTTCCGCTTTAGAAAAACCCTATCTCATCAGGCAGGTATACCTGACCCTTTTTAGCTAGTTTCGGGAAAGCGGTAAGTTAAGTAAGTCAAGCCCTTCTAAGCGAAGAATAGCGGAGAGAAATGGTAACGTAATAAGGGAAAGGGAGCTAGCTGCTTCCATATCGCCCCCAAAAAAGAACCAAAAAGTTCCAGAGGCATCTTCCATTCATTTTGATTTAGGTCTTTCTGCACCATATTTAGATCTTCCCTTTCTACGATCCGGAATTCCCAGCAAATCCTTGACTCCTCGAATATGATGGGATTTCACACCTGGCGAATCTTTCACTCTACCTCCTCTGACTAAGACTATAGAATGTTCCTGTGAATTATGACCTTCGCCTGGAATGTGAGCAAATATATCACGTCGATTGCTCAACCGTACTTTTGCTATCTTACGTAGAGCTGAATTAGGTTTTTTCGGTGTTCTCGTCGAAACACGCAGGCATACTCCTTGCTTCTGGGGACATTGATCCGAAGCTCGAGTACGGTCCATGCGCCGTTTTTCTTCTCTACCATGATGAATCGATTGATTTTTTGTAGGCATCCCTCTTTCCTATGTCCTTCCCCCCTTTGCCCTTTCAAAAGTGGTTACTCCCGATCCGAAGCACCCCTTTTCCATTCATAGAGAGATCCAATCGTCAAAATCAATAAAAAGGCCATCATGGACCAAGATCCAAACAGATCAATCTTGTTAGGAGGTACTGCCCAAGGAAAAGAAAAGGTGACTTCCGGACCAGGGATAATAAATAAAATAGGAATCGGATAAAATCATATATCGAAACGACTTCTGGCATCACCGGAGGGATCAGAACCACATTCGTAGGCCGACAATTTTTCTGGATAGGTCGAACTATTGGAAGCAAATGGAAAAGGAACACCGAGTGGAATCAAAGAAACTAGCGGACTGATCACTAAATAGATACAAATAGGTGCAAATTCCGACATCACCAAAGCCCACTTCGTTCTCTCGCTCTTTCCTCGCGGCGCTCCTTGCTCGCGGAGCGGCATACCAAAAAAAAGACGCTCAGATGTGGATTTGAACCACTGAAGGATTTCAAGGGCAATGCCCCTTGCTCTTCCCACTGAAACAAGAAAAAAAAAGGATTTGCAGTCCAGCAAGAAAATGGATGCGCTAACGCGCAACGGCTTTCGCGCTAGTTGCTCAATCCGTTGCTTGTTTTGCTCTAACCAGCTAAGCTACCAGAACCACTTGCCTAAAGTCTCTTTTCTTCATCTATGAGCATCCTACCTGCAGTGGAGGAGCTTGCTCAAGAACCGAGAGCCGGCCAGGGACTGGACGGCCCTCATTCGGGAAGGTCTTCTTCGCTATAGACGCCACCAAGAACAAGAAAGGGGCGCTCCGCTCCTAGTCACTAAGCAGCTATTCTGTCCAACGGTGGACTCCATCAATCTGAGGTTCTTTCTCTCATGTAATTTCGCCCGCCCGTTCTAATTCCATGTCAGAGGAAATGGGATTCGAACCCATGATACAATCTTCTTGTATGTCGATTTAGCAAACCAATGCCTTAAGCCACTCAGCCATACCTCCAAGTTGTTGATCGGAATTGGATGTGCCGTGTTGGTTGCCTGAAGATCCACTGCGTAAGCCGTAGCGCGCGTACTCTTCTTTACTGAGTGAGAAAGACTCTATCCAGATCTATGGATCTCCCCAGCGTCCAAGCGAGACCCCATCCAAACCAAATCCGCCACTCGTTGGGCGAGGCCTTGCTTTCTATGAACACCTCACCACTGAATGAGAAACTTAGCCTCCGACCTGACCAAGAGAGAAGACAGGGTCAAGCCGACGCCGCCCTTCCTCACCTGCCTGAATGGAATGAATATCTCCTTCGTCTAGTCGAGAAGGGAAAAAGCCCGATGGGGAACAGGACCGTGACTCTTCTAAACCATTACATGACGGAGAAGTCCTTTCTCGTCATCATCGATCCACGTCCTACCATAGTGCCCGAAGAACCTGCTTCTAGAAGATTCTATAGTGATCCACTGGAATCGGCCTCGGGTGACGCCTCCCTAGTCATCGAAAGATTTCATCCCTCGCTCGGTCATTAAGGTGGGGTGAAAACTGCAATTAATGCTCTATCTCCGTCATAGAATATGGGATACTCACTTTCAATGGCCTCACATCCCCAGAGCCTCAGACTGGCCTGCCCTTCCAATCGGGGTTATAACGGGTCCGGTATCAGCAACACCAGCCAATCATGTTGGTACGGTGGGTTCCCCATACCCACTATTCGGAAAAAAGCTTGCCATAGCAGCTCAAACCTTCGATTGGGAAATGGGAGTTCTAACCGGTCCTAACCCCAATTCCAAACAAATTGATTGGACCGAGGTTCGTGCAGGGAGAGAATAGAAACTAATAACGATGGAGCAAGAAAACGGATGCGCTAACGCACAACGGCTTTCACGCTAGTTGCTCAATCCGTTGCTTGTTTGGTTTGAGGTTGAGCTCACCCGCCGTCCTACATCAGTAGTCTTCCTAACTTCTATTCCTTTTTTTGCTCTAAGGTAAGGTCCTTCAAGAACAGCATTGCGGTCGCAACGGGGCTCTGGGTGAATATTGTCTGCCCGTATGAGCCGGGCTGTGAATATTTATAGGTCGGGGTCTTTACTGAAAAACCACAATACTACACTACAACAATTTGAAGAAATCCGCAAGTGTCTCTAATTTGAATTCACTAGTCGTGTTGAGTTTTTTTTATTTCAATATAAAAAATCTGCCAATCCCGATATTCCCACATTTCATTCTGGTCCAGTGTCCATTCCTGAATGAAAGAAATGAGCTTTTTTCTGCGCCCCTTTACTCACTTCTGAATGACTCCTTTAGCACTCTCTTTTTTATATAAAAAAATAGAAACAATTTACCTTTACCATACCTTCCAAGCAAGAGTGTTTTATTGCAAGATTAAGTTATTACTGAACAAAGAGAAATTCTCATTATAAAGGATGAGATTAATTCGGAAGCACTTTTTTCTTATTCTAGCAGACGGAATTGAATTGGTCTAATTTAGGACTTTCCAATCGATTTTTATCTTACCTAATTCTATCTACGCCCAAGGGGTAGGTACATCACAAGCTCTGGGCAGCTATCTTATTAAAAAGAATCTCGCTCCCTAAAAGGTTGCCGATACCATACCTCTATTGAACCCTATTGGATCCAATTGTTTAAGTGTTTAGTCGAGAGGAACCACATTGACACCATGCTTGTGCTAAGACACAGCTCCATCAAACTAATCTGGATTTCTTCTTGTTTACGAATAATGGGGCATCTGCCTAACCCTATCAAACCTCTCTGCAACTACTTCTCTCTGTTCTCAGCAGCCCGAAGGATTTTTTTAGTCTCAAAGTCCTATTAGAACTCCCACGCTTGCTCCTTTGGAGTCAAATGGATCCAAATTTCGGTAAGATAATACAAGAATCGTATTTGGTTGGGTTCTAACTCTGCTATTCAGTCTGGCGCGGGTGTGATACCGGTGAAGAAGCGAGTAGTTGACAGTCAGGGAAGTAGATTCCTTTAAGGAGAGAAATTCATTGGTTTAGCCGTTAGGCGGAGCTTCTTTACACGCCGGTAGCGGAACAGCCCAGGCAGCTTAACGTGCTCTTGGCACAAAGGTAATAGAATGGGAGTCTGACGACACCCGGTACTCGGGATCTCCTGCTTGAAGAAGCAAGGAATTTCAATTACTCAGCCATTGAATAAAATAAACTAGATACCCATTTTTCCAATATTTACTTCTCTTTACTTGCAGGACCTGGCCTAAGCATAAAGTAGATTTGCTGCACAAGCTCAAGTGGAGGAGGAAGCAGGGGTGGCGAACAAAATGTTGGTATGGAAGATCTCTTGCTCCCCCTGAAGCGTTCTTAGATTACCATGTAAGGGAGGGAGGTAGGTACCATGGTTTCCTTCTTTTATTGAATACCAGTAACACGAGTAAACATTTAAGTGAGAAGTTAGGTAAGCGTTGTCAATGGCCAAAGCCTTTACTCTTGACTTCTTGACTATAGTAATAGTAAATAATGTCACTAGATTTCGGCATAAATACTAGCCAGGTACCATTTCCCAAACCTGATTTCCTTTTTATGCACCTGTTTATGCACCTGGGTCATTGTTCACGAACTAAGACGGCTTTGCCGCCTTTCTTTGGGCCGTATGAAGGAAGTACTTCAATGAATGGGTAGGTTGCCAACCCAACATTATAGGCGGGAAGTTCTCCTTTCTCCAAGTATGTTCATTAGACCGATAGGTGAGTAACTAGTATAGTAGTAGCCAATACTAAAAACCGATAGTAGAAGGGTCGGTGGATGGCCCATGTGAAAGTGGCCACGCCGCATCCCTTCAATAGCCAATCTTTTTTCTCAACGATGCAGTTCGCTTGGAACATGGCACAAGGTGTGACGTTCCGAGCGGTGGAGGACAACCTGTTTGTTGTTCCAGTTTTCTGCTTTGGCGACTAGCAGAAGCTCATGGAAGAAGGGACGTGGCTGTTCCGCAACCATGGCGTGTAAAGAAGCCTTACGACGGGATGGCTAACCCGCGATCTGTGGTTCTGAACCAGATTCACGTCTGGTCACAGATTCATAAGATCCCGGAACTGTTCCGCCTAGAAAACCTGGTGCGGGATCTGGCTAATAAGAAGCAACAATAGAGAATCTCGCCTAGCTCGAGGCTGCGCCTCAGTGCCCTCTGTAAGTACTTTCTAGTAAAAAAGAACTACCTTTCAAAGCACATACCATTATGGCTTGTTAAAACGAAAGAATGAGAGTACAAGGTATGGGTCTACGCTTCCAGCTTGCTCTAGAAAAACTTAAATTGGATCTCTCTCTGGTGGGAGCCACAAGAGAAGGACCCAATAACGAAAGTTTCGTAAAGGGACTAGAGCAGACTACCATGAGACAAAAGATCTTCTTTCTAAAGAGATTCGATTCGGAACTCTTATATGTCCAAGGTCCATATGGAAATTCTTTCAGAGGTTTTCCCTTACTTTGTCCGTGTCAACAAACAATTCAAAATACCTCGACTTTTTCAGAACAGGTCCGAGTCAAATAGCAATGATTCGAAGCACTTCTTTTTCCATTACACTATTTTGAAAACCTAAGGACTCGATCATATGGATATGGAAAATACAGGATTTCTGATCCTAGCGGGAAAAGGAGGGAAACGGATACTCAATTTAAAGTGAGTAAACAGAATTCCATACTCGATCTCATAGATCCCTATAGAATTATGTGGAAAGCCGTATTCGATGAAAGTCGTATGTACGGCTTGGAGGGAGATCTTTCCTATCTTTTGAGATCCACCCTACAATATGGGGTCAAAAAGCCAAAAAAAATAAGTGATTTTAGCCCTTATAAAAAGAAAACGGATTCTCTCACTGGGCCAGCCACTAGAATCAGTCAATTAAAAAGCAAGCAAGGAGATGTCCTCGCTGGACATTTATCCTATTTGTGAAATCCTTTCTATGTTTCTGAGACCCGGAAACCTGTCAAGTAAGTAGGGATTTCTTTCTCCCCATCCATGGTTTCTTTTACTTTTTTATAGGCGTCCGGCGCATGCATACAACCATTCCTTCTTCTCCTTGGAACGTCAGGTCGGTCGGAAACACTGCCAGAATTTGGCCAAATCCCGACGGCCCAAGATATGCCGACGGCAGCCGTCGGAATACATGGAGGTATCCCGACGGCCTAGGTCAAGCCGTAGGCATAGAAAAGCCATCGGCATACATCCACATATGCCGACGGCGGCCGTCGGCATAGCTCGGCCGTCGGCAGTACAGGTTCTATGCCTACGGTGGCCGTCGGCATAGGCTAGCCCGTTGGCATATCCGTGGGCCCGGCTACCCGATGGGCGATGGCCGTTTGACGGCGTCAAATTTACGCCGACGGCGCTAACGGGGGCCGTCGGCAAAGCTATGCCGACGGCTAAGCCGTCGGCATAGTGGGTGAGCCCACGTCAGCGATCCGTGGGACGTGACACGTCACCGATCCGAGCCCCTCGTCGGTCCGTGGGGTGGCAGAGATATGCCGACGGCCTGGCCGTCGGCATAGGCCTGGCCCATGGCCTCTGCCACGTCATCGATCCGCGGCATCTGCCACGTCATCGATTCAGGCCCTCATGGAGCCGGGGGCGTAGCTATGCCGACGGCCTTGCCGTCGGCATAGATCTGTATTAAATTTTTTCTATTTTATTTATTTTCTCTTATTTATTTATTTTTCTCTTTTCTTCAAAACTAATTTGATTAACTTAAATGTGCCTTATCTAAACAAAAAACATACCAAAATTATATGTCGATTACCCCCTCTCACGGACGTCGCTGCCGCCGTGTCACGGAGGGGAGAAACGCCCACGTCGGGCCGACACGGAGGGAATCTTGCGGTGGGTTGGGCCCGGACCGTGTTGGGGGGTGTATCTATGGGCTGGGCTATGACAACCCACTAAAAAGGTCCATCGGTCAAACCCCGTCCGGCGAAAGTCAAAGGCCTAGATCCGCAGGTCGACTGTGTCAGGGTTAAACGGGACGGGGTACTTGGGGGGGGGGTAGCTATGCCGCCAGGTCTTGCGGTGGGCTGTCTTATGCGTGTGGAAGTGTGGTGGCAGGTGCAAGCACCCGGCACGCGGCTCCGGGGTGTGCCCCCCCCCTCACGGTAGTCGCTGCCGCCGTCTCATGGAGGGGGGAAACGGCCACGTCGGGCCGACACGGAGGGAATCTTGCGGTGGGTTGGGCCCGGACCATGTTCGGGGGTGTAGCTATGGGCTGGGCTATGACAACCAGGTGAAAAGGTCCATCGGTCAAACCCCGTCCGGCGAAAGTCAAAGGCCTAGATCCGCAGGTCGACTGTGTCAGGGTTAGACGGAACGAGGTACTTGGGGGGTAGCTATACCGCCAGGTCTTGCGGTGGGCCGTCTTACGAGTGTGGAAGCGTGGTGGAAGGTGCAAGCACCTGACACGCGGCTCCGGGGTTGTAACACCCTGGATTTTGTCTTTTTCTTTTATTTGGATTTTATTTGGATTTATTGAATATTTGAATTTTCATTTGTGGTTTTCTGTCATTTCTTTTGGACTTACCACCTGGATTTATTTTTGATTTTCCTCCAAGTGGGTTTTCCTTTCCTAAACCCTCCCTAGACCTCATCCCTCCCATAATAATGCATTGGGTATTTTTATTTAATGGCATTATATGCTTTTTCTCTCTGAAAATGCCTATTTTCCCACAGAGCTATGAAGCAACCCCTATTTTTATTACCATAAAAATCCCAAGAAAATTCCCAAATATTCTTTGGGTCATGCCTCACCTTCCTATGCAGTAATATCCCATGGTCATTTGGAAAATTTCAGCCAGGAAAAATGTTTTTGCTTCTGGCCAGAAAGAGCACATTGTGAAGTAACTATATTTTTCCTTGATCCTTTTTAGCTGAAATTTTTACCACTTAATGACCTTCCTAAGTAAAGCTTAAATGCCTAATTTCAGCTCATAGTACCCAGCTGTTTGTCCTCAGTGCTTGGAGCAAGTTTCTGTCCAGAAACTTTTCTTCTTCCTCTTGTCACCTCCATTGCACCATTTGGCAAGCCCAACGTGTTTCTTGGTAAAGTGTTGAAGGGACAACACCGTAGACATGCTTTGGCAGCGCCGAAAGCCACCCCTGTGCCAGTGCACGCGGTGACCGCGTGCAAGCAGGGTGCAATGCACGCGCTCTGAGTGCTCTGCCCGTCGGGTTCGATCGGCCGCCGTCCAACCTCTCTGATCCTCTCCGTCGTCGGCAGGAGGCACGCCGGAAGCGGCCACGGCACTAGCCGACGGCACAGTGGATCGCACGCGTGCTCTGTTCCTCCTTAGTGCGCCTGCGCTCGAGCCCGCGTGCAAGCACTATGCTTGGCCTCTCCTACGTCGTCTCCTTGCTCGCCCGAGACCTCACCGCCCCCAGGTCGCCCTCCCGCTCAGCTCCGGCGGAAGCCCGAGCACTGCTTCGCCTCTCCTATAAATAGAGCCCCTCCCCGACCGGTCTAACCATCCCAAACCCCCTCTCCTCTCTCAAATCGATCACCAGAAGCTGTGGACAACGCCGGGAAGGCCTCTGGCCTTCAAACCTCGCCGGCGACCGCCGCGGATCCCTCTCCTCCGTTCACTCATCCTAGTCCACCCCAGCTCCAACCACTGCCACCAACGAGACCGTAGCAACCTCCTGAGCACGACGGTAGCAAGAGCTCACCGGATTGTCGCCGGAAACGCCGACTCCGATCAGGTCCGCCGCCGCCGTCTCTGGAGAAGATCGCCGCGACGCCATCCGACCACCCCAGCCTGTGTTTCGGGTACGTGTGTGACCGTCTCGCCGAGCTGAACCCATTCCCCTCCTCTCCGGTGATCGCCGACGTCTCCTCGCCGGAGAAACGCCGACGACAGCGCCGCCGCCCTCTGTTTCTCTCTCTCTCTATTTAATCCTGACATCGGGTCCCACCTGTCATTCTCTCTCTCGCTCCCGAACCGGTACGTAAGTGGAGGCGTATCCTCAAAATACGCCTTCGACGTGGCCGCTCGGTTAAATTCATTTAAATGGAAATTTTGACCAGATTCTATCCAACTTTGACCATCAATAACTTTTAATCTATAAGTCCAAATGAGATGATTCTTTTTGCTGCTGGTTTGTAAAATTCCAAAGTTTCTGTATGCCAAGTTTTAGAATTTTTCTTGCTGTTGAAAATTTCTGGTGCAATAAACAGTAGTATGTGACTTTTTCTTTTTGCTTTTAATTTAATTTCAGAAGAGCCTAATTGTGTTGAAGAAGGCCAGGAGTACTGTGACACTCCTCTGAACCAAGGCAAGCCACAACATTCATATGCAAGGATGGCATTGCAATGACTTGGTTTAATTGAATTAAATTCATCCTTTATTCACTATTTAAAATAATTTGCTATATAAATCTTATTGCATAAACTTTGTTCTATCATGCTGATAATTTATGCAGTAGGATACATGCTTTCTTGTTAGTGTGCAGTAGGTATCATGGCATATACTCATATGACAACATGATGCATTTGTTATTCATGGCCGTGACCCGTGCATCCATTCATTCACTATGGCTCGAATCATTTTCTTTTCAAGTTAAACTTGATAATAATCCAACTTGAACATGCTGTTGATCGAGTCATGGTGCCACCGAATCGAGCTCACTAGTGCAACCACACTTGCCTGGATGGGGAGGCCCTAATGCGGTCTATTGTCATGCCTCTCGCCGGTGCCTCCTACGAGGGAAGGTTGTGCTCTGGCGCTACCCTGGCCCGGTAGGCAGTCATAACCTTGAGGACCCGAGTTTTGATGGTACCGAGGTCCCCGTTTGGGACAGTTTTGATGTTGGCCACGACGGTGGCAGCCACAGAGGTGGCGGATGTCACATGTTGACATCAGGGTCACCCAGGACATAGCCCAAAGGGGAGTTTGTCGGAGTGGCCGGGAGAGTGTCATGCAATAGATTGGTTTTGTCGGAATGTCGTTGGTCCACCCGAATGGGAGCACGAGGCCATGAGTTCCGTGGTGTGGGTACAGTGTACTAACCTCTGCAGAGTGTATAATCTATCGATAGCCGCATCCTCGGATATGGACACAGTTCGTAGTAGGTCACACCGTGGGTCAACAGATATAATTAACTTGCACACTAAGATTCACAAGATGGCACAAGCAGAAATGGTGATCGAGGATCACTATGAAAGGTATGAATGTGATCCGGTAAGTATCACGTTGGTGAGTTATGAACGGTGGTTACGCGGTAACCCCGAGATGGTAAGTTGGTCCCGAGGACCATGGCAATGTTCCACGCACATCTCATGTTAAGTAGCATCATGCTCATGAATCAAATCTGTTAAATGCCTTGTTATTGTTTGCCGCACTTGTTTTGTTTGCTGTGAGCTTGCGAGTACATTCAAAGTACTCACCTGGCTTATCATGCCAGATGCAGGAGAAGACGTGCAAGGAGTTGATGTTGAGCAGTTTGTCGCGATCTAGGCCGTGTCCCAGCAGTGTCCCTATGGAATGGAGTTCCGCTACCCCGTCGTTCCGCTGCCGCGTAGTAGTTCCCTTATCATCGAGGCCCCTGCCATGTCTACTAAATAATGTACATAAGTGCAGCCGCACCGTGTGTGCCGCTTGGCCTCGCTCATCATGTAAGATGTAAACCTATGCTTCCGCTAAGAGATCAATAAAGCGGTTGTTTTCTGTACCAAGTTGTTGTGTATTGCCAGAAGACTTGATCTCTGGGCTGGCAATGCAAGGTAAACCGGTTGCTCTGAGACGGGGTGCCACAACGCTTGGTATCAGAGCCACGCTGACTGTAGGACGCCCTAGACAGGCAACACGTTAGAAAACGATAGTCTTAGTCCCGGTAGTGATTTGAGACTGGATTGTGCACTTGGGTGTTGCACTGCATGCATATAGCTTACTTTTAATGCTAACCAGCTAATGTTGTGAGTGTAGATGGCACCAGTCCCTTATCCGTACCAGCCTGAGCCGGCACCTTCCACCTTTCCGCATCTGCTGACCAACGTGTGGCGCTGACTCTACCCCGATGGCGATGACCCCATATACCAGGTGTACCGAGAGCAGCTTGCCGATGGCGTTTACGAGTATCACGCGGAGGTCATCCTGCACAACAGTATCGTGGTGGGCACGTACACTCGCTCCACTAAGGGCGGGACTACTTCTACACCCGATCAGGCGGTCCAGTTTGCAGCATTCGAGGCTCTCACTGACTTGCGCTATAATGAGGTTCAGATGCCGACTCACCCAGGTTTCTACTTCTATCCGTCCCTGTATGAGTCAGGACAGATCCGCTTCCCTTACATTAATCCGGAGTGCGACCGGTCAGCCAGTCACCTGTCTCGCTACATAACGGCGGGATATTTTCTGATCACCAGTCTAGCCCAGGAGCTGAACCGCGTACGAGGTGAGCTAGTTGCCGCTCGATCTGCCTTCGCTCCACCTCTGCTTATCCATACATCGCTTGTCCCTCCAGCTACATTACCTCCACCCGTGGTCCCCACACCCTCCCAGAGTAGCTCAGGCACTTCGGTAGTGACTCCTCATGAGTCCCCAGCCCAGTGGGCTATGCTTCTCGCTACCCCAGCCGCTCCGATGCTGCGGAGTCACCCTGCTCCAGACCCTGAGGGAGAGCCTTCCCGTCAGCGTCGTCGTGTTTCCTTTGCTCCGGATGTATCAGTTATCAGTTCCAATTCGGAGTCTGACACCGAGGAGACACCAGCAGGACCGTCAGTGTGCCAGTGCGATCCCGGTCAACGCATGTAGACGAGGATGATGTGGTGTTTGGTTGTATGCATGTAGTGGTACTATCCATGCTGTTGCCCTGCTATGTATGCCGGATGGTGTATTGTATAATTATGTTGCTTTCTGTTATTCGCTTTGGCTTTTCTCGATTTCTTTTCCGGGTTTGTTGCTTCACCTCCCTATTTTTGCTTGTTTCCCCCTAATGGATGTTGCTCATCTCGATGCTTCGTATTGGGAAACATATATAGGATGACAAGGTGTGGCAGTAACTGTTATGGTGGCGACGATACTCCAGTTCGTCGATCCGCCAGGCAAGCAGGACATTCTCCGGAACCATATCAGCCACCACCTCCTCCACCTCAAGCACCCACGACAAAGCAGATCATGCGAATGTTTGAGGAAAAGAGAAATCAAGACCTGATGGAATTCCTGAGAAGCATGCAGACTGTGGTTGGGCAGAATAATCACAATGGTAATCACTCCAAGCTGTCAGACTTTCAGAGGACCAAGCCCCCAAGTTTCAGTCAAGCAGTGGACCCGATGGAAGCCGATGATTGGTTAAGGACCATAGAGAAGAAGCTGGAAATTGCTCGCACCGAAGATGCTGACAAGGTACCATTCGCCACTCATTATCTAGAAGGACCAGCTGCTATATGGTGGGACAATGCCAAAGAGATGTGGCCCGTTGAAGACGAGATTACTTGGGAAAAATTCAAAGACAAATTCCGCAAGTACCATATTCCTGCCGGCATCATGAAGGTCAAGCAGCGAGAATTTCTCACTCTTACCCAAGGAACCTCGACTGTAAGTGAATATTTAAACAAGTTCAATCATTTGGCCCGTTACTCCACTCATGATGTGGCCACTGAAGAACGGAAGATAGATCGGTTCCTCGGAGGGCTCAATCTTACCCTCCGATGTGCACTCAGCATGCTGGACTTTCCCGACTTCCAAACTTTGGTAAACAAGGCACTCATTGCCGAAAGGGAACACAAACTGGTTAATGATCATAAGACTGCCTTTGAAGACCGCAAACGCAAGTTTGAACCCAAGAAGGAAGGGCAAGTTTTTCAGAAGGTTCGTACTTGGCAGCAACCTCAGTTCGAGTTCAAGCCGACCTGGCAGCAGGGGAACATCAAGAATGAAAGTCAGATCAAGACCGTGGTCGCCAAGCCAAATAAGGAAGACTGTCAGCGTAACAATGCCTGTTTCACCTGCGGACAAACTGGACATTACGCTAGGCAGTGTCCCAAGAACGACAAGGCACAAGCCAACCTGAAACCTCAAGTCAATTACGTGGGGCAATTCCCCAAACGGAAATACATTCAAGGGAAAGTTCATCATATTTCCGCTGAAGAAGCCGCCGAAGTCCCCGAGGTGGTCATTGGTATGTTTCCTGTTAATGACATACTTGCAACAATTTTATTCGATTCCGGGGCTTCCCATTCTTTTACTTCGTGGAGTTTTGTTGCCCAACATCGTCTTCCCTATACTCTTTTGGACAAAACTATGGTGGTACAGTCCCCCGGGTCCAGGCTCAAGACAAATATTGTATGCCGAGGGTTGACGATATCAATCTATGGAGTCATCTTCCCCGCATCACTGGTATCCATTGAGTCTCCCACCTTGGATATTATTTTGGGGATGGATTGGTTGACAAGACACCAGGTCTGCATCAACTGCGCAACAAGAGAAGTCACGCTAATAAATCCCTTGGGCCAGTCCGCTCGATTCTATGCTGGTCGAGCCATACCAAAGAAAGGGATGGTTTATGCTGCCATTGCAACAGAAATGAATCTAGTCCCAGTGGTCTGTGAGTTCCCAGATGTGTTTCCAGATGAATTACCAGGCATGCCACCTGACCGAGAGCTTGAATTCTCAATCGAACTTGTGCCCGGGACAGCACCAATTTACAAGAAATATTATCGAATGCCTTCGTCTGAACTAGTGGAGTTGAAGAAGCAATTGGATGAGATGCTCCAAAAAGGGTACATTCGCCCCAGCTCATCTCCTTGGGGTGCACCTGCAATATTCGTGGGCAAGAAAGACGGCAGTCTTCGGATGTGTGTTGATTACCGTGCTCTCAATGATGTCACAATCAAGAATAAATACCCGCTGCCAAGGATTGATGATTTGTTCGATCAACTCAGCGGAGCTCAAGTGTTCTCCAAGATTGACTTGCGCACCGGGTATCACCAGCTGAAAATCAGAAAGGAAGATATTCCCAAGACAGCATTCACTACACGGTACGGGCTGTACGAGTATACAGTCATGTCATTTGGACTGACCAACGCTCCTGCATTCTTCATGCACATGATGAACAAGGTGTTCATGGAATTCTTGGACAAGTTTGTAGTGGTGTTCATAGATGACATCCTCATATATTCCAAAAGTGAAGATGAGCACAAGCAACATCTCCGAGCAGTGTTGGAAAGATTACGCGCTCATCAACTCTACGCCAAGTTCAGCAAATGCGAATTTTGGCTAAAAGAAGTGGGATTCCTTGGGCATACTCTTTCCGCTCAAGGAGTGGCCGTGGACCAAAGCAAAGTCACCGAAGTTCTGAAGTGGAAGACACCTGTTTCAGTAACAGAAATCAGAAGTTTCTTGGGTCTAGCAGGCTATTACCGTCGTTTCATTGAAGGCTTCTCAAAGATTGCCAAGCCAATGACTGAACTGCTTAAGAAGAATCAGAAGTTTATATGGACCGAAGCATGTGAGAATAGTTTCAATGAGCTCAAGACCCGTTTGACTACCGCTCCCGTGTTGACTCTACCAGACATCTACCGGAGCTTCGACATCTATTGCGACGCATCCAGGCGTGGCATTGGGTGTGTACTTATGCAAGATGGAAAGGTCGTGGCCTATGCATCAAGGCAGCTCCAACCCCATGAGGAGAATTATCCTACCCATGACTTAGAGATGGCAGCTGTGGTTCACGCCCTAAAAATTTGGAGGCATTACATCGTTGGAAAGCGATGCCAAATCTACACCGACCACAAGAGTCTCAAGTATATATTCACACAGCCGGACTTGAACCTCCGACAAAGAAGATGGCTTGAGTTGGTCAAAGACTACGATCTGGGTATCAACTACCACCCAGGGAAAGCGAATGTGGTCGCCGATGCCCTCAGTCGCAAACCGGCTACCGCAAACTCATTACCCAGCAATTCAAGAAGAAATAGCTCAGCTCAATATGATTTTGTGTGATGCGATCTGCTCGGTTACCTTGGAAGTAACCCCTACCCTGGAAGACGAAATTCGAAAGGCTCAACCTGGTGACCCTATGTTACTAAAGATGATGGCTCAAGTACGAGAAGGGAAGACGCTAGACTTCAACATTGATGACAAGGGTACACTGCGATTTCGGGATCGAGTCTGTGTACCGGACCTCAAGGACGTAAAGTAGCAGATTCTGAAGGAAGCTCACGAGTCCGCATACTCTATTCATCCTGGAGGCACCAATATGTATCAAGACTTAAGCAAACATTCTGGTGGGAAGGTATGAAGAAAGACATCACTTATGACGTCGCCTGTTGTGATATATGCAACAAGGTAAAGGCTGAACACCAAAAACCAGCCGGTCTACTTCAACCCTTACCCATTCCACAATGGAAGTGGGATGATATCTGCATGGACTTATCGTGGGATTACCCAGAACCCCACGAGGAAACAATGCCATATGGGTCGTGGTCGACATGCTTACCAAGGTGGCCCACTTTATTCCAATCAGGACCACCTACCGTGCAGATCAACTTGCTCAACTCTATGTATCCAGGATTGTCAGTCTGCATGGGGTACCCAGGACTATCACATCAGACCGAGGATCTTTGTTTACCTCGGCATTCTGGCTACGTCTACACCAAGCCTTGGGAACCGCCTTGAAGCACAACACCGCTTATCACCCGCAGACAGATGGGCAGACAGAGCAAGTAAATCAAATCTTGGAAGATATGCTTCGAGCTTGCGCTCTTGCACAAGGACCCAAATGGGAAGACAGCCTGCCGTATGCTGAGTTCTCCTACAACAACGGCTATCAGACTAGCCTCAAGATGTCACCTTTTGAGGCCCTATATGGACGTAGGTGTCGTACCCCGCTGAACTGGTCACAGACAGGAGACAGGCGAATCTTCGGGACTGACTTGATGATGGAAGCAGAAAAGCAAGTAAAGGAAATTCGAGACCGACTGCAAGTGGCAACATCTCGTCAGAAAAGCTACTATGACTCAAAGCATCGGCAGATCAGCTTCGAACCAGGTGAATATGCATATCTCCGAGTTACCCCCATGAAGGGAGTTAAAAGGTTTCACACTCGAGGAACGCTCGCACCAAGATACATAGGTCCGTTTCCAGTTATGACCCGAGTTGGTAAAGTGGCTTACCAGTTGGAATTGCCTCCCGAGCTATCCGAGGTTCATGATGTGTTCCACGTATCTCAGCTACGGAAATGCATCGCACCACCCGCAAAACAGGCGGATATGACAGAACTAGAGCTTGCCAAAGATTTAACATACGAGGAGAAACCCTTGAGAATCCTGGAAGAAATGGATAGAGTCACCCGTAGCAAGACTATAAAATTTTACAAAGTCCAATGGGAGCACCACACCGAGGATGAGGCCACCTGGGAAAGAGCGGATTCCTTAAGGACGGCGTACCCATATTTGTTTCCTGAGCAACCGAATCTCGAGGACGAGATTCATCCTAAGGGGGGGAGGTTTGTAACACCCTGGATTTTGTCTTTTTCTTTTATTTGGATTTATTGAATATTTGAATTTTCATTTGTGGTTTTATGTCATTTCTTTTGGACTTACCACTTGGATTTATTTTTGATTTTCCTCCAAGTGGGTTCTTCCTTTCCTAAACCCTCCCTAGACCTCATCCCTCCCATAATAATGCCATTGGGTATTTTTATTTACTGGCATTATATGCTTTTTCTCTCTGAAAATGCCTATTTTCCCACAAAGCTATGAAGCAACCCCTATTTTTATTACCCTAAAAATCCCAAGAAAATTCCCAAATATTCTTTGGGTCATGCCTCACCTTCCTATGTAGTAATATCCCATGGTCATTTGATAAATTTCAGCCAGGAAAAATGTTTTTGCTTCTGGTCAGAAAGAGCACATTGTGAAGCAACTATATTTTTCCTTGATCCTTTTTAGCTGAAATTTTTACCACTTAATGACCTTCCTAAGTAATGCTTAAACGCGTAATTTCAGCTCATAGTACCCAGCTATTTGTCCTCAGTGCTTGGAGCAAGTTTCTGTCCAGAAACTTTTCTTCTTCCTCTTGTCACCTCCATTGCACCATTTGGCAAGCCCAGCACGTTTCTTGGTAAAGTGTTGAAGGGACAATACCGTAGACATGCTTTGGCAGCGCCGAAAGCCACCCCCGTGCCAGTGCACGCGGTGACCGCGTGCGAGCAGGGTGCAATGCACGTGCTCTGAGTGCTCTGCCCGACGGGTTCGATCGGCCGCCGTCCAACCTCTCCTCTCCCGCCACCGCAACATGTCTAGTCCACTCCTGGTACACCCATTCTTCACCCCCAACCCTCTCTGATCCTCTCTGTCGTCGGCAGGAGGCACGCCGGAAGCGGCTACGGCACTAGCCGACGACACAGTGGGTCGCACACGTGCCCTGTTCCTCCTTAGTGCGCTTGCGCTCGAGCCCGCGTGCAAGCACTATGCTTGGCCTCTCCTACGTCGTCTCCTTGCTCGCCCGAGACCTCACCGCCCCCAGGTCGCCCTCCCGCTCAGCTCCGGCGGAAGCCCAAGCACTGCTTCGCCTCTCCTATAAATAGAGCCCCTCCCTGACCGGTCTAACCATCCCAAACCCCCTCTCCTCTCTCAAATCGATCACCAGAAGCTGTGGACAACACCAGGAAGGCCTCTGGCCTTCAAACCTTGCCGGCGACCGCCGCGGATCCTTGTTCTCCGTTCACTCATCCTAGTCCACCCCAGCTCCAACCACTGCCACCAACGAGACCGTAGCAACCTCCTGAGCACAACGGTAGCAAGAGCTCACCGGATTGACGCCGGAAACGCTGACTCCGATCAGGTCCGCCGCCGCCGTCTCTGGAGAAGATCGCCGCGACGCCGTCCGACCACCCCAGCCTGTGTTTCGGGTACGTGTGTGACCGTCTCGCCGAGCTGAACCCATTCCCCTCCTCTCCGGTGATCGCCGACGTCTCCTCGCCGGAGAAACGCCGACGACAGCGCCGCCGCCCTCTGTTTCTCTCTCTCTCTCTCTATTTAATCCTGACATCGGGTCCCACCTGTCATTCTCTCTCTCGCTCCCGAACCGGTACGTAAGTGGAGGCGTATTCTCAAAATATGCCTTCGACGTGGCCGCTCGGTTAAATTCATTTAAATGGAAATTTTGACCAGATTCTATCCAACTTTGACCATCAATAACTTTTAATCTATATGTCCAAATGAGATGATTCTTTTTGCTGTTGGTTTGTAAAATTCCAAAGTTTCTGTATGCCAAGTTTCAGAATTTTTCTTGCTGTTGAGAATTTCTGGTGCAATAAACAGTAGTATGTGACTTTTTCTTTTTGCTTTTAATTTAATTTCAGAAGAGCCTAATTGTGTTGAAGAAGGCCAGGAGTACTGTGACACTCCTCTGAACCAAGGCAAGCCACAACATTCATATGCAAGGACGGCATTGCAATGACTTGGTTTAATTGAATTAAATTCATCCTTTATTCACTATTTAAAATAATTTGCTATATAAATCTTATTGCATAAACTTTGTTCTGTCATGCTGATAATTTATGCAGTAGGATACATGCTTTCTTATTAGTGTGCAGCTGGTATCATGGCATATACTCATATGACAACATGATGCATTTGTTATTCATGACCGTGACCCGTGCATCCATTCATTCACTATGGCTCGAATCATTTTCTTTTCAAGTTAAACTTGATAATAATCCATCTTGAACATGCTGTTGATCGAGTCATGGTGCCACCGAATCGAGCTCACTAGTGCAACCACACTTGCCTGGATGGGGAGGCCCTAATGCGGTCTATTGTCATGCCTCTCGCCGGTGCCTCCTACGAGGGAAGGTTGTGCTCTGGCGCTACCCTGGCCCGCTAGGCAGCCATAACCTTGAGGACCCGAGTTTTGATGGTACCGAGGTCCCCGTTTGGGACAGTTTTGATGTTGGCCACGACGGTGGCAGCCACAGAGGTGGCGGATGTCATATGTTGACATTAGGGTCACCCAGGACATAGCCCAAAGGGGAGTTTGTCGGAGTGGCCGGGAGAGTGTCATGCAATAGATTGGTTTTGTCGGAATGTCGTTGGTCCACCCGAATGGGAGCACGAGGCCATGAGTTCCATGGTGTGGGTACAGTGTACTAACCTCTGCAGAGTGTATAATCTATTGATAGCCGCGTCCTCTGATATGGACACAGTTCGTAGTAGGTCACACCGTGGGTCAACAGATATAATTAACTTGCACACTAAGATTCACAAGATGGCACACGCAGAAATGGTGATCGAGGATCACCATGAAAGGTATGAATGTGATCCGGTAAGGATCACGTTGGTGAGTTATGAACGGTGGTTACACGGTAACCCCGAGATGGTAAGTTGGTCCCGAGGACCATGGCAATGTTCCACACACATCTCTTGTTAAGTAGCATCATGCTCATGCATCAAATCTGTTAAATGCCTTGTTATTGTTTGCCGCACTTGTTTTGTTTGCTGTGAGCTTGCGAGTACATTCAAAGTACTCACCTGGCTTATCATGCCAGATGCAGGAGAAGCCGTGCAAGGAGTTGACGTTGAGCAGTTTGTCGCGATCTAGGCCGTGTCCCAGCAGTGTCCCTGTGAATGGAGTTCTGCTACCCCGTCGTTCCGCTGCCGCGTAGTAGTTCCCTTATCATCGAGGCCCCTGCCATGTCTACTAAATATGTACATAAGTGAAGCCGCACCGTGTGTGCCGCTTGGCCTCGCTCATCATGTAAGATGTAAACCTATGCTTCCGCTAAGAGATCAATAAAGCGGTTGTTTTCTGTACCAAGTTGTTGTGTATTGCCAGAAGACTTGATCTCTAGGCTGGCAATGCAAGGTAAACCGGTTGCTCTGAGCCGGGGTGCCACAGGGGGGGTGCCCCCCCTCACGGCAGTCTCTGTCGCCGTCTCACGGAGGGGGGAAACGGCCACGTCGGGCCGACACGGAGGGAATCTTGCGGTGGGTTGGGCCCGGACCGTGTTTGGGGGTGTAGCTATGGGCTGGGCTATGACAACCAGGTGAAAAGGTCCATCGGTCAAATCCCGTCCGGCGAAAGTCAAAGGCCTAGATCCACAGGTCGACTGTGTCAGGGTTTGACGGGACGGGGTACTTGGGGGGGTAGCTATGCCGCCAGGTCTTGCGGTGGGCCGTCTTACGCGTGTGGAAGCATGGTGGCAGGTGCAAGCACCCGGCACGCGGCTCCAGGGTGTGCTCCCCCCGTCATGGCAGTCGCTGCCGCCGTCTCACGGAGGGGGGAAACGGCCACGTCGGGCGGACACGGAGGGAATCTTGGGGTGGGTTGGGCCCGGACCATGTTCAGGGGTGTAGCTATGGGCTGGGCTATGACAACCAGGTGAAAATGTCCATCAGTCAAACCCCGTCCGGCGAAAGTCAAAGGCCTAGATCCGCAGGTCGACTGTGTTAGGGTTAGACGGGACGGGGTACTTGGGGGGTAGCTATGCCGCCAGGTCTTGCGGTGGGCCGTCTTACACGTGTGGAAGCGTGGTGGCAGGTGCAAGCACCCGGCACGCGGCTCCGGGGTGTGCCCCCCCTCACGGCAGTCGCTGCCGCCATCTCACGGAGGGAGCAAACGGCCACGTCGGGCCGACACAGAGGGAATCTTGCGGTGGGTTGGGCCTGGACCGTGTTCGGGGGTGTAGCTATGGGCTGGGCTATGACAACCAGGTGAAAAGGTCCTTCGGTCAAACCCCGTCCGGCGAAAGTCAAAGGACTAGATCCGCAGGTCGACTGTGTCAGGGTTAGACGGGACGGGGTACTTGGGGGGGTAGCTATGCCGCCAGGTCTTGCGGTGGGCCGTCTTACGTGTGTGGAAGCGTGGTGGCAGGTGCAAGCACCCGGCACGCGGCTCCGGGGTGTGCCCCCGCCTCACGGTAGTCGCTGCCGCCGTCTCACGGAGGGGGGAAACGGCCACGTCGGGCCGACACGGAGGGAATCTTGCGGTGGGTTGGGCCCGGACCGTGTTCGGGGGTGTAGCTATGGGCTGGGCTATGACAACCAGATGAAAAGGTCCATCGGTCAAACCCCGTCCGGCGAAAGTCAAAGGCCTAGATCCGCAGGTCGACTGTGTCAGGGTTAGACGGGACGGGGTAATTGGGGGGGGGGTAGCTATGCTGCCAGGTCTTGCGGTGGGCCGTCTTCCGCGTGTGGAAGCATGGTGGCAGGTGCAAGCACCCGGCACGCGGCTCCGGGGTGTGCCCCCCCCCTCACGGCAGTCGCTGCCGTCGTCTCACGGAGGGGGGAAACGGCCACGTCGGGCCGACACGGAGGGAATCTTGCGGTGGGTTTGGCCCGGACCGTGTTCGGGGGTGTAGCTATGGGCTGGGCTATGACAACCAGGTGAAAAGGTCCATCGGTCAAACCCCGTCCGGCGAAAGTCAAAGGCCTAGATCCGCCTGTTGACTGTGTCAAGGTTAGACGGGACGGGGTACTTGGGGGGTAGCAATGCCGTCAGGTCTTGCGGTGGGCCCTCTTACGCATGTTGAAGCGTGGTGGCAGGCGCAAGCACCCGGCACGCGGCTTCGGGGTGTAGCTATGGGCTGGGCTATGACCGTGTGCCCCCCTCACGGACGTCGCTGCCACCGCCTTAGGGGGTAGCAATGCCACCGAACCATCGCACTGGGTCCTTAAACATGTGTTAAGATATGGTGGCATGTCTGAACAGGTAATACGCGGCTCCGGGGTGTGCCCCCCCCCCCTCACGGAGAAGGATTGCACCGAAGTAGCCGGCGTCCAGCGATTATTGTCAAACCGATAGATCTACCGGTCAATCTCGACACAGTTAGTTTGGTCGGTGGTCTTCGGAAAGTAGGATGGCTAGTGGAGTTGATGTTTAATATATATATCTAGGAGTTTAAAAAAAATGAAGTTCATGTTTAATGAAAAAAAAAATGAAATATGTATGCCGACGGCTAAGCCGTCGGCATAGATGGACACGTGGATGTCACATCTATGCCGACGGCTTAGCCGTCGGCCTATATCCGCCTTATCCAACCGGCCACCTCTCCCCTCCACTCATTCTCCCCCACTCGCATCCCACACCCGCATCGTGCTCCGCCACCGTCGTCGCCCGCGCTAGGGTTCGGGGCCGTCGCCGCGCCCAACGCCGCCGCCGCCTCCGGTCGGCCCCGCCGCGCGAAAGCGCCCAGGCCCGTGCGCCCCCGCCTTCGCCGGCGTTCTCGCTAGGGCCCCGCGCCCAACGCCGCCGCCTCTGGTCGCCCCCGCCGCCCGAACGGCCACCGGCCCATGCGTCGGTCGCCTCCGCCACTCGGTGGTGAGGGGAGGGCCTCCTGCCCGGAGTCGCCACGCTCCCTCCCCGGAGCAGCCGCCGCCTCGACCTCCTCTCCTCCCTGCCGGAGCAGCCACCGCTCGGAGCTACGCCGCCGCGCTCTGCCTCCCCCCTCCTACGCCGCCGCCCGGAGCAGTAGCCCCTCCTCCCCGTTCGGTCCGGCCCTTTCCTCCCTGTCCTCCCTTGCAATATTTTTTTTCTGTTTTTTTCATGATTTTGCAGAGGATAAGAGGGCTAAATGTGATAGTTAGATAGATAGATGGTAGTTACATAGATAACTTTTCATTAGGATTTTTTTTAGATGATGATGATGATGATGATTGTTAGATGAGGAGAGATAATGATGATTTTTTTTGCTTCGATGATTTTGAGATCATGATGATGATGATAGATGATAGATGATAGATGATGATGATTGTTAGATGATGATAGATGATGATGTTGATGATAGATGATGATGCTTTTTTTATGCTTCGATAATTTTTAGATGATGATAGATGATAGATGATGATGATGATAGATGACGATTTTTTTATGCTTCGATGATTGTTAGATGATGATAGATGATGATGATGATGGATATATTGTGATGTTCTATGAGTTGTGATGTTCTAAATTTTTGTCGCGGTGGAATTTGCAGGTTTTGTGGTGTTCCATCTCGGTGGAGTGATCGTCGTCGGAGCTGTTGGTCCCCAATCGTCCCTCCGCTGTTCGACTACTTCCTCTACAGCCGAGGGTGAGCTACGAATCATGTCACTAGATTTCATTGTCACGTCAAGTCGCGTAACCTAGGCGTCTCCCGTCCGAAAGGGTTGCATCGATAAATATGCATTCAATTGCATATTAATCACCGCAGCTCTTTTGGATTGTCCAGCGTTTTTCACGGACAGCCCGAGGATGTGTAGATTGGGTACGTTCTCCATGCTCTGCCCCGTTCCGAGACAGGATTTCGGCGGCGCCTCCCCGTTGTTCTCCGGAGCACATTCTCTCGGCTATTAGCCGAGATGTGTATCTGGAGAACAGCGGGGAGGTGCTGCCGAAATTTTGTCTCGGAACGGGGCAGAGCACGGAGAACGTACTCAATGTACACATCCTCGGGTGGGATTAGGACCTATGTTTACCTATTAGAGATGTAGGTGGTTTCAATGCCGTCAACGCGGTAGAAAATAAAAATTTGATGTGATTAATTTAAATGAATCCTTAATTTTGTTGTGTGGCTCCCAATAAAGCAGAGGATGGCAGATAATCAGTGGATGTACAGTGGTTTTATCGGTCGGAATCGAGTAACATCAGAGTGGATCGCGAAAACCGATGTGTATTTGAAGGAGATATTCTGTAGTCCAATGAGAATTATCCCACAATGCCCCTGTGCGAAGTGTGCCAGACGTCACCGTAGAAATCATAAGGACATGACTGACCACCTTCGGACGCACGGATATATGCCAAACTTTGACATGCCGCCGATAAACTTAGCCGAGCGGGACCGTGGTAGAGAGGAGGTGATGCGACAACGCATCGATGGTTATGCGGACGACGGGGTCAGAGACATGCTAGATGATGTCATTGCTGCAGAAACGGTACATGTGACACCTTCAGAGAATGAACCGGAGGAGACGGAGGCAACCGCAAAGGCCTTCTTGGAGGTCTTGGCCTCGTCGAAGAAACCTCTTTATGCGGGTGCCAAAATATCTCAGCTGGATGCCATCTCGCAACTGATTGCAGTCAAGGCTGAGTATGGCTGTAGCCAGAAATGCTTCGAAGCATTTCTGGGAGTATGGGCTAACAGCCTCCCTGACGGTCATGAACTGCCGAAAAGCATGTACGCTACAAAGAAAATCATGAAGGCACTCTCTATGGATTATGAGAAAATACATGTTTGTCCGAATAATTGCCTTTTGTTTAGGCATGAGTATGCGGATGACAAGTACTGTAGGGAGTGCGGTTCGTCTCGGTACCTTGAGGTGGTCGGTGAGGATGGTGAGAAAAGGCAGCTAGCCATCCCCGTAAAGGTTTTTCGGTATCTCCATTTCATAGAAAGACTGCAGCGCCTTTTCATCACGGAGGAGTCTGCCAAAATGATGAAGTGGCACAAGGAAGGTATAAGGTACCATCCAAATAAAATCGTACATCCATCGGAAGGCGAAGCATGGAAGTCGTTCGATGAAGAATACCCCGAGGAAGCAGCCGAGGCTGGGAATGTCAGAATTGCCATATCAGGTGATGGGTTCAATCCATATGGTATATCATCCAATCCATACAGCTGCTGGCCCGTGTTTGTAATTCCGCTCAATCTCCGTCCCGGTGCCCTAATGCAACGCAAGACCATGTTCTTGTCACTCATCATTCCGGGGCCTGAATACCCGGGGAAGAAATTGGGTGTGTTTATGCAGCCGCTGGTGGATGATTTGCACCATTCTTGGTACTTTCCGAGGTTGACATACGACCGGGATCTGCAGAGAAATTTCTTGATGAAAGTTTGGTTGCACTATTGCATGCATGACTTTCTCGGCTATGCCCTATTCTGCGGATGGTGTACAAGTGGGAAGATGCCATGCCCAGTGTGCATGCAGGCTCTGCGTTTGATTTGGCTGAATAAGGGTGGCAAGTATGTAGCCTTTGACCTGCATCGACAATTCCTCCCTCCAGACCATCCAGACAGGGAAGACAAGAAGAACTTCACGAAAGGCCGGGTTGTGCATGAAGTAAACGAGATTCCAACGTTTTCGGGGGCAGATGTTGTTGCTCAGTTAAAAGCTCTCAAGCCTAAAAGCAAAGGCAAAGGCAAAGGCAAAGGCTTCGAGGGATATGGTGAGACGCACAACTGGACTCACATTACCCCCTTCTCGAAGCTTCCCTATTTCAAGGACCTCAAACTTCCTTACAACATCGATGTGATGCACACCGAAAAGAATGTCGCAGAGTCCCTTTTCCGCACGATCCTCAACATTCCTGATAAGACGAAGGATAACGTTAAAGCTAGAGCCGATCAACAGAAAATTTGTGATAGATCACGTCTAAACATGAAGCCTCCCACAGGCGGTCGAAGAAACTGGTTCAAGCCAGATGCTGACTTCGTCCTTAAAAATCCAGAAAAGATGGAGGCATTGAAGTGGCTCAAACACATAGTGAAGTTCACTGATGGTTATGCATCGAATATAAGCAAGGGAGTCAATCTTTCAACGGGCAAAGTGACCGGGCTCAAGAGTCATGACTACCATGTATGGATTGAGCGGATAATGCCGGTGATGGTTTGAGGCTGTGTCCCTGAGCATGTCTGGCGAGTGCTTGCCGAGCTAAGCCATTTCTTCCGCACGCTCTGTGCTAAAGAAGTAAGTAAAGACGTGATTGAACAATTGCATAATAAGGCACCGGAGTTGATATGCAAGCTAGAGAAGATCTTGCCGCCAGGCTTCTTTACTCCGATGACACATCTCATTTTGCACCTCGCGAAGGAGGTATTGTTGGGGGGGCCTGTGCAGAATCGTTGGCAGTATGGCCCTGAGAGACAGAACAAGCATCTCCGACAGAAATGCGGAAACAAAGCTAAGATTGAAGCTTCCATAGCTGAGGCAGTTATCCTAGAGGAGGTGTCAGACCTCAGGACATCGTACTATCTAGACCACGTTCCCACTTTGCATAATAAGGTGCCTCGATACAATATAGAAGAGCCCAAGTATCAACCCAAGCTCCATCTATTCAGCGGGCAAGGTGGGAGGGCTGGGGGCTCGAAACCTTATAACATGCCACAACAAGAGTGGGAGGACCTCATGTTCTATGTCTTGCACAACATCAAGGAAGTTGAGGATGTGTGGATGAGGTAATACCACTACACCATTCCTTTATGTCTTGCACAACATCATGTTCTATGATCACTTAGTCCCGGTCTAACACCGCTTTTCTTCTTTTAGTGAATTCGTTCAAGAGGAATGGACGGGAATGATTCCTCCTACTGAGGCGGAGGCACTTACTCTTCTCCGGCATGGAAACCGTGGACGTAAAAATTTTGTTGCTTGGTTCATGGAGAAAGTAATTTTCCACATTCCCCTATTAAATACCTAGTTCAACATTTATTAGTTAACTGAACTAATGCACCCAACAATTTCAATTAAACTTGTAGGGAAAAGATCGGAACATATCTATGGATGACGAATTGAGATGGGTTTCCATGGGTTTTTACCCTGCCGTCATGACATGTAAAAAGTATGATGTGAATGGGTATCGCTTCCATACAGAGGAGCACCAGAACAGCCGGCCTGATCCCAAAACTATAAATACCGGAGTGTACACCCCCGGTCAAAATTCAGTAGACTACTACAGAAGGGTACAAAAAATATACGAGCTTACATTCAGCAAAGGGCACGAAACCCTAAGTCTCCCTGTGTTCAAATGCCGATGGTTCGACCCGCAGGAGGGGCTGAGACATACGCCTTCCATTGGTTTGGTCGAAGTTAAACCATCAACCGTCTATGCCGGAGCCGATCTCTTTATTGCGGCTACCCAAGCCACACAAGTTTATTATCTGCCTTACCCATGCCAGAAAGAGTACCTAAAGGGTTGGGAAGTTGTGTTCAAGGTGTTTCCACATGGTAAGCTACCGGACCCGAACGAAGACGATTACTACAACATTAACCCCATGACATACGAGGGAGTGTTCTATCAAGAGCAACCTGATGATGATGTGGTCAGAAATGATGACGCTAACGCCTTGGGTGATGATAATGTGGATCCAAACGATCACAATGCACGGAATGATGGTGAGACCATCGTTAATCAAAATGACATACTTATGCTAGAAAAGTTAAACGAAGACGCTGACGATGAGGAAGAGCCTCCACCTCCGCTAGACAACGAAGATGATATGCGTGATAGTGATGATGAGACCGATCGAGGAATCGGTTACAACAGTGATGATTCGTATGGGTTCTAGCAGATGTACGTTTCATGTCTTTTTTTCTCTATGGTTTAGGAATATGCCTTTTTTATGCTTATTTATTAATGTGTTCTTTATTCCATGTTATTATCCTTTTTTCTTCATTATTAATGTACTAATTGTTTATTCTCTTTTCAATGCAGGTTCGCGGAACATGGGCAAGGGGAAGGCCGACGGCACGGGTTTCCTATCCAAGGTCGTCGGCATGGCTAGTCGGAGTGGTCGACCCCGTACTGTTCCCTCCCGACTACTTGACGATGACTCCTCATAGGGAGGTCGAGGGAGAGGTGCTCCTAGAGGAGGAGGGGGTGGGGGGGGGAGAGACCCTAGAGGGGGAGGGGGTGGGGGGAGAGCCACTAGAGAGGGTCGGGGCCAGAAACAACGCTCCCTCACTGACTTAGGGGTGTTGTCTTCGAGGCCCTCCTCTAGTGAGGTACCCTCCTCTAGTTCGGTACCCTCTGCCGAGGAGGAGGAGGAGGAGGTTCGCAAGGAGGGTCATGAGGAGGAGGAGGTTGGGGAGGGGGACGAGGAGGAGGAGGAGGTTAGGGAGGGGGACGAGGAGGAGGAGGAGGTTGGGGAGGAGGACGAGGAGGAGGAGGAGGCAGGCGAGGAGGATGGTGGTGGCGGGGAGGATGGTGGTGGCAGCGAGGGGGTTGGCAACAAGAAGGGGTGGCTGCGCGGTAATGCAAAGCTCCCTACCCAGATTCCTGCCACCGAGGAGCAGAAGTGGCTCATTGAGCCCACGGGGAAAAAGTAAGTGCCATTTAATCATAATTTAATTCTTTTGCTTTTACACATGCTTATGTTTTCATTCTTTTATTTGTACACATGCTAATATTTTCATTCTTTATATCTTTTGCAGCAACTGGATAATTCCTAAAGGGGCCCGTCTTCCAAACGGCCTCATCACCGTCTTGCTGAAGACACACTGGCCGGGGCTGTTCTGTCCAGATCCAGTCAGGCAGCCGGAGCGTCGGGTTTTGGCCACGAGCTGGGACCACTGGGAAGCGGCCCCCCACCCGGACCTTGAAACGCATGCTACGGCCGTGATCACAAATTTTTGGGTGATTTCTCTTCAGAAGCACGAGTCTTCAGTTTCGTTCATAGTTTATCATCGAATGATTTAACTCATGGCTTCTTCCATTTTGGTTTCATGAATGATAGTAGAAATACTATCGAGTTCTTCCGGAGCACAAGTCCACTGCCGACGAGATCGTGCTGTGCCAAGTGAGGAAGAAGGCCCGCCAGATGCAGTACGAGGTGCGCTGGGTGGCCATCTCGCAATATTATCACGACGCTCTTGGCGAGAAGATGACCAAGGAAGAGGCGCAGAGGCAGAAGCTTACCTTGGAGAGGGAGGAGTACTTGATGGTAAGTATACCAATTTTTTCATTCCGACGTTTGTGGTAAATTTCATCGTTTCTTGCTGACATGCCATTATGCTTTCATTATGTAGGTGTGTCCTGGATGGTGTTATGGAAAAGACGAAGGATGGGCGGCTTTGGTGGATCTGTGGCTCGGTCAGGATGGAAACTGGGCGGCTAAGAGCATGAAAAACCGGGCTAACCGAGGGAACGAGGGAGTACATGCTCGGGGAAACCGGAACCACTTTGTCCACAAGAAACTTCAGGTATATCTATGTACATTAAACATTCTTCTTCTATTTACCGTCACTTTCTTATGTATGACTAACCTCTGTTTGGTGGTGCAGGAGGAGAAACTGAAGCAACCGCTCTCACACATGGAGGCGTGGGAGATCGCCCATATGCGGAGGAAGCCCAAGCCTGGCAAGGCCAAGTACTACGGCAAGACCGAGCATAAGAAGAAGGCCTACTCTGAGGAGTATCTGAGGTTACATCCTGACACACCTGACCCCATGAAGGCGGCTCTGGACGACAGGGTCGTGGTGGGCATGGGGCCGAAGGCTCATGGTCGGCAGCCAGTTCTGGATGCCGTGGTCACTCCTTCTATCTCCTACACACAGCTCCGAGCTACCGACCCGAGCCTGAGAGAGCGCACGAGCACGACCACGACCAGTGCGCAGTCACACTCCCTCCTAGCCGAGCGGCACTCTGTAAGTATTTTCCCTCTTATCTTCATTGCTCACTTTATTTTCCGCATTGAGATGTTTAATGAGTTGCATCATGTCATATTGTAGGCCTACATGGAGTACACACGCCAGGAGACCATGGCGTGGAGCGCGAGAGTTGCAGCCGTCCAGGACCACAGCACTCGCATGATGACGGTTAGTTTAGCCCCTTTCATTTCATTTCCATATTTGCACTTTCATTTCTTCTGACATTCGTGTTTGCTTTGTCAATTAACATGCAGCTCGTTTTTGAGAGCATGGCGGCAGGCACGGTTCCCGTAATGGAACCACCACCGCCACCTGCTGGACCACAACCAGTGCTGCTTACCTTCGAGGAGTTTCTGGCACAGCACCCGGGGAATACAGTGGTTAGTATATCCCCAAACTATTCAACCACCGCTTACCGTTTATTCAACACAATCATATATCCCCTGATCATGTCTTTTCAAACATCCAGGGAACCGGTGGATCTTCCGTTGGTGGTGGTGCCGGTCTTCGCATCACTCCCGAGTCACGGAGCCCGGTCACTCCCATCCACCGAGGAGGTGGCGGTGGCGGTAGCGCTGCCGCTAGCAGTGACGACCTGGGCTTTGGCGGACTTGGCGGTGACGACCTTGGCGGTGGTGGTGGACGTCCTGGCGCTTAAGCCTATGGGTCTTTAGATGACTTCTGGTCTTTTATGCTCCTCTAGATGACTTGTGTGCTTCTTTAGATGACTTGCGATGATGCTTATGTTGTTTGCGATGATGCTTATGTTTGTGATGATATTTATGTTCTTGTGATGTTGGTTGTGAGGATGATACTTATATCTGTTGTGTATGTCTATTTCATCATATATATCTGCTGTCTATTTGAATTGAATTGATTTGAATTAAAACGGAGAAATGAAAAAAAAATCAGAAAGAAACTATGCCGACGGGCCGTCGGCATAGGGCAAGGCCGAGCTACCAGTGGCTGCCACGTGTCCTCTATGCCGACGGCAAGGCTGTCGGCATAGCTTTATATATACGCCGACGGCCTTGCCGTCGGCACAGAGGACACGTGGCGCCCACTGGTAGCTCCTGGCATGTAGTTATGCCGACGGCTATGCCGTCAGGATAGATGTGCATCTATGCCGACGGCTTAGCCGTCGGCACATCTGACACATGGCGGCAACTGGGCTCTTCCTAGCGCGCAGATATGCCGACGGGGAGGCCGTCGGCATAGATGTGCCACGTGGCTCCTCTTGGTTGCTTAGCAGTTGACGACGGCGCCGTCAGTCGCCGTCAGGTGTCAAAGTTTGCCGACGGTAATTCTATGCCGACGGCTGTACGGAAGCCGTCGGCATAGGCATCTATGCCGACGGCCTGCCCGAGGTACGCCGACGCAAATGTTGGCGACGGGGCTATGCCGACGGTGGCCGTCGGCATAGGCCTATCCCGACGGGAATCTGGCCTATGCCGACGGCTCTTGGCCGTCGGCATAGTAGACCAATCCGGTAGTGAAAGAAAGCGTGGTGTAGCTGGCATCAGCATCTCTTGTTAGGTTCGCACGCACAAGGGTGGTGGGTAGGTCTCTTTACATGTCCCGCGAGGCTTTGATCTTTCCATGTATTGGCGCATAGAGATTTGACTGAGCAGTTGTATTTCTTTTATGCACATTTACTTATGTTGATAGAGGGAGTGGGATGAAAAACGCATAGTAGGAGAATGCCTACCTACCACGTCTCGTAGGAGACCCAAACCTCGCATACGGGTGGACCGAGTCGGGTGAGTAGGCTGGATTGCTAAGTTCTACCTCCGTTTGATCCTCTACCGGCTCTAGTGGTCATATAAAGGAACACAAGCGGGTAACCACTTAGGGAACTAGGACCCGGTATCTGCTGATTCCACTGGAGTGACTTACTCTCGGAGGGAGCACCGGTTCTTGAATCCGTTAGTAGTACACGTAGGCGCGCGAGCACTACGATATCAGAACTTACTTTATTATTCCATTTTCGTGCTTAAACAACGATTCGCCCATGGGATGATCAGTGGGGTTGATGCCCTGTAATCATACATAGTTGGACTTGTGCGTGCCTTGCTTGTACAATCAGAAGCTGCAGGAGGAACCTTCCATGGAGGACAGGCGGTGAGCTCTAGATCCTAGGACTGTGACACGATGCAACACTTCCCATTTTAGGCGGAGCTTGCTTTGGGACTATGGATACACGACCTTTTTGAGGACAATGTCGCCTTGGAGAATACTCGCTCTTTAACTCGGAGTCGTAGAAGCTAGTGTTGTCTTGCTTGCTCGAAACGTGCTTGCGGAGTGATGTGTCTCGTATTCAAGCGACGATGCTTCGGAGAGCGACCACCAAGGAGCATCTTGAAGTGGAGTACGACAACTTCTGCTCCAAGGGAGAAAGGTATGCGCTTGTGAGGCGGCTTTTGCTTGCAGAGTTGCTTTTGAAGATGATCCACCCCATTTTCTCAGAAGAGAAGTCAGAACATGTGTTTTTCACGACCCGGACGATAGAGAGCACTTTCCAATAAGCCTTACAGACTGATCACATGGTACTCTCTCTATGCCCAATGGACCTTCCTCTACTGCGCCAGGAAGAAAAGCTGGATCGACGTGTTATAAGCCGTCACCGTAGCGGAGAGAAGCTAGATGGCTTATCGATTGCGAGCTATCAGCATAGGTAGTATTTTGGTACCAACATGCCAAGCTAGCAGAATTCTTCATAGGGAAACAACATCTTGAACTTGGAAATGATCGTTTCAACGAAAACTGTCTATTTATGAGAAATGCAATGTTATGTTTTTTCCGCCCGGTGAGTAGATACGAATCGAGGTATTGATCTGTTTTGCTACCAGGAGGGGGGTTCGGGTACACGCCAGCTCTTTCTCATATAGCTAAAAAAACAAGTGATTTTGTCTTGTCAAAGTAAAATACTCGGGGCAATCTACTCATATCAAGCGGGTCTTAGCGGAGTCCAATTTATCAAAGTTTCATTGTGACCTTTATTCTGGTTAGGGGCAAGCAAGAAAGAGCGAATACGGGAGTTTTTTTGTCTTTCTGGGCAACTTTCCCAAGTCGTTCCACAAGAGATAAAAATGATATAATGGTGATGAAGACAAAGCGCAAAGAGCGCATACAGTTACCTTTTCATTTAATGAATTTCGTATAGAGAAGCAAGTTCTCATATCAGATCTGGAGATGCTTTCCTGTTGGTTAGTGGTCCTACCCATATCGATCCTTCTATTGAGAAGCACCATCCGGAAAATGAATTACTCGCAGCTCGAGCAGAACTACTCCGAAAGTCATCTTAAGTAACTTAGGTCACCTAAAGTCACACTAGTGCCTCCATCTCAAGGAATCTATAAAAGATACCAGAAAGCCCCAAGATGATATGGATGCGATAAACTCTCTGAGCCGAGAGGTGAAAGTTCCGGTGGTGATGGTGGGCGGGCCAGTCGATCCATACCGATGCTTACGTTCGGCTTTTCTCCTATCTTAGCAATCCGAACTTACTATTCAAGATGGTCTCCTGGCAGGCTGGAGCCACCTACTCAATGTGATCTTCCGAATGGAATGTATCAAGAGCGTTCTTCCTTTGGTCACTCAGGTTAAGGAAACTATTCCTACTGTACTCGAGTCGAAAGCTGTTAGCGCTGCATGCGCAAGGTTCCCGTTCACTTCGTATTACTTCCGGGCTGGCCAAGCCGACCGAACGGTGAAAACACCCGATCCGATAGTGGGAGAAGAGAAACTCGATGCAGCTGCCTGGTCATAGATCTTACCCTATGTATCTCCTGGGAACTTCACACCCACACAATAAAGATATTGAGAATGGAGACTTCGAAGACGAAAGTGATAGTAGCAAGCAGGCTTATCGGCGGGCTAGGGGTCTTTAACTAACACAAGCCTGAGAAGGAAGCATTCATGAATATCAATCATTAAGAAAGTTGTCCTTGTTTGTGCGTTGGGTATTACAAAGGACGGAAAGAGAAGGAAGAAGTGTTGGTCAGGGTATAACATGGGTCCCTACCAGGAAGGCCAAATTATGCTGTCTATAATTACATCGGTAGGACTTTTCCCAAAACCTATAACTGGGTGTTATAGCTGAGTGTAATTGCTTCAACACTTGGATTTATCCATAGCTGAGGCGAGCAAAACTCCCCTCTTTGTTGTCTCTGGCCATCTCGGGTTAGGTATGCGTTAGACACCAGAAATGGGTTGTATATGAATAAGAATTTGGACGCGTGCGGAAACACGTTCGCTCTACTTCGGCCTAGAACTGAGGGGCCGACACAAGACCTATTTCGTTTCGGGGTGGACGTCTGGTTCAAATAGTTGAGGGGAAGCCAAGAGAAGACGCTATTGGCAATTAATCAAAGGGTTTTGTTTGATGCGAGTAAGTAAATTTATCATGAAGATCTGGCCAAGCTATCGTCGGGTGGAACTTTCCATCAGATGGCCCCATTAAACTATATTGTCAATAGATCGGCTTATAACTCTTACGACTTGTCGGCGGCGATTGACAGGATGCCCCTGCGAGTGCTATTCCATGTGCTGGAAAACCTCTTTGGCACATCTTTCGCGATCTAGTTAACAGCACTTTAGTGACTCATGTCTTCCATGGCTTAAACCTGCTTATTATACTATAAACAATGGAATACCTCAAGTTGGATATAGGTGAGGTGGGGCTTAAGAATGCCTTGTCTGGAACATCTCTTCAAAGCAAGAATTAGCGTATAGAAAGGAAGCAACATTTCCTTTCAGCTGCTTTTAAAAAGTCCCCGGGGATATAGCCCACTTCTCATTTCTCAACACCGGCTTCTCTTCTCTTTTCTTAAGTATAAGTAAGGGATAGGTACTTATTCCCGGCCGGGGGTATCATTGCTGCTCCCCGCCTAATGCGGGTCATTGTGCAATGCTTATGTGAAATCTCAATGCAAAACTTATTCGTTTTGTTGGAAAAACCAACATCGACGTCAAGATCAGTCTCCTTTCCTTTCAAAAGTGAGCAGAGCTGAAAAAGCTGGAGTTACCCTACCCTCAAATGGAAAATATAGAATTAGCAGTATATACAGTAGAAACAGTAGAAAAACCAACATCGACGTCAACATCAGTCTCCTTTTCTTATTTTAGACTTTTCACCCATCATACGTTGGATCCGCAGCTTGTGAACCAGATTTTTTTTCCAATGATAGGGATAGTTAACCCTACCCCTGAGGACTTTAACCGCCTCTTCCAAATGTATGGCATTTCAGCCGAAAATAGAGAGCTTTTGTTTTCAGAAGTCACAAAAATGATAGCTTTTTACCTGAGAAAGGCACACCTGGTTTTGCCAGAGGGCTATGATGTTCCTTTCTTTTGTGACATGTTTTTTGGGACTAATACTATCGAGAGTCTAAGGGAGGTTTTCTCCGATCTACATTTCTTTGGGCACAAAAGCTACATTTGGCAAGCAGCTGTTTTCCATTTTTATATCCAAGTATGGTTGGCTGAAATGGAGCAAGACGACGAGCTTCCGAATCTGATTGATTTGGAGACCCCATTGGATCAATTTGCCATTTACCCAATAATTGATCTAAATGTGGGCAACTATTATTTGTCATTTACAAATATAGCCTTGTATATGCTGCTCACTGTCGTTTTGGTCGCTTTTCTGTTTTTTGTTGTTATGAAAAAGGGAGGTGGAAAGTCAGTGCCAAATGCATGGCAATCCTTGGTCGAGCTTATTTATGATTTCGTGCTGAACCTGGTAAACGAACAAATAGGTGGTCTTTTCAGAAATGTGAAACAAAAGTTTTTCCCTCGCATCTCGGTCACTTTTACTTTTTCGTTAGTTCGTAATCCCCAGGGTATGATACCGTTTAGCTTCACAGTGACAAGTCATTTTCTCATTACTTTGGCTCTTTCATTTTCCATTTTTATAGGCATTACGATCGTTGGATTTCAAAGACATGGGCTTCATTTTTTTAGCTTCTTATTACCTGCGGGAGTCCCACTGCCGTTAGCACCTTTCTTAGTACTCCTTGAGCTAATCTCTTATTGTTTTCATGCATTAAGCTTAGGAATACGTTTATTTGCTAATATGATGGCCGGTCATAGTTTAGTAAAGATTTTAAGTGGGTTTGCTTGGACTATGCTATTTCTGAATAATATTTTATATTTCATAGGAGATCTTGGTCCCTTATTTATAGTTCTAGCATTAACCGGTCTGGAATTAGGTGTAGCTATATCACAAGCTCATGTTTCTATGATCTCAATTTGTATTTACTTGAATGATGCTACAAATCTCCATCAAAATGAGTCATTTCATAATTGAATAAAAATGAGGAGCCGAAGATTCTAGGGGGCTACAGCTGCGCTTTTGCAACACTGAACATGGTTCCGGGTACTCAAGATATTGTGTTTGGAGAGGTATAGATTGTAGATTCCAGCCGAGAAGACCAGGAAAAGATAAGGATAAAGAATGTCATATATCTCAGGAGCTAGATCACTTCCCGATGAACAAGTCAGAATTGCCTCAACAAAAATGGATGGAATTGGACCGAAAAAAGCCATTCAGCTTCGTTATCGATTAGGTATCAGTGGGAACATCAAGATGAATGAGTTAACTAAATATCAGATCGACCAAATTGAACAAATGATAGCTCAAGATCATGTTGTTCATTGGGAATTGAAGAGGGGAGAACGAGCAGACATCGAACGATTAATTTCTATTTCTCGTTATCGTGGAATTCGTCATCAAGATGGATCGCCCTTACACAGTCAACGAACTCATACTAATGCAAGGACTGCTCGCAAGCAAATTCGGAAATGAAAGAAGGCTACCGAAAGAACAAGCAATGGATTTCACGCTCATCCCTTGCTAAAGCGCATATGTTTTCTTGCTCCTTGGTACTTGTCTGATCAATTACACTGTTCATTAGTTCACTTGATTTTTCGTTCGATATCTTGAACCGCTTACTAATCACGTATACGTATCGTAGGCCCCCTTCGCCACTCCACGTCTGGCCCGTCTTGGTCTCGCTCACTTCGCCCGCCTATTGTATCGGCTCGGCTTCGTCCGTCAAGCGACAGCTTCTGCCTCTGACGGCTTCACTATCGCTCATGACTGGTAGTAGTTGTCTCTAGGTAGTAGTCGGCCTTTGTTAAGCTTCTTTCTTGTACTAATTAATGTGTATGGTCTAGTCTTTCCAATGCCTCCTTCCTTGCCGCCAACGCACGCTAGATGGAGAGTAAGCAAGCTACCTTGCTTGCATTGCATTCGTTAAACGGTAGCTTCCGTGCCCTTCCTACATGTTTCAATTGATGTGAATGATCGTGTCTTCGACATCAATTTCAGTCTGATTAGATATGTCATTGAAACAAATCAGTTTTGTCTCTGTTTTCTTTTCGGATGATGAGGATGAGCCAGCCGATCCTAACATAATTTTGGAGGAGCCGGACGACAAAGCCTCAAAATCAGATAAAGATGTCTCCGACGTGACCGGACATCCACTAGATTTTTATAGGGGTCAGGAGGGAAAAGATATGTTGTTTTCTATCAGTCCCAAGCGGATACTCCCTAGCTTCCATGGTCCGCTTACCGAGGAAGAGATGCGGGAGGACCCAGGGCCAGAGCAAGTTGGGTTGGGGTATAGAGCCGTAAGCGCGGTGGGGGTGACAGAGGATGTGCTCGTATGGTTCATAGTTGGGTATGATATTCTCGTGGATTGTTGGGAACGTCCTCTATATTCAAAATATGCCTTTCTAGGAGCATTACGATCTGCAGCTCAAATGGTCCCTTATGAAGTCTATTGGTCTTATTCTTATTGTGCGCCTTGTGAGCACGTTTGGATCCGCGAAGGCAATCGCTCGGGTCTTCCCCTAACCCAACCCGGAATGGACCGGAGGGAACCGCAGCATGAGAAATGTCCACGTCTCGTCGCAAGGCTCATTTTGAGTTTTGGGTCATAGGGCGGGCAGTGCAGTCCGGGGCACAAGGGTCCTGGTACTACCCAGGTGCGAAGAACCCCGGAGGCGACTGCAGTGAGCAAAAATGTAACTCACCGGCCTAAACGACGAGCAAACAGTCGAACGTGAGAGCAAGGGATCACCCAACGAATGGACGAGCTCCAAGGAGGTTGGAGAGAGGGAGGCAAGAACCATGCTTTCAGAGAAGTGGCGGTCCCAATCCACTCTGACAAAATAAAATAACAGACTAAGCCGTGCCGTAAGGGGGGCATTCTCCACACGGGACGGGGCCAAGGCCTTCATGTATGGGTGACAGATCGGCCATAGGAGTACTCCGGGATATACACCAGGACAACTAATGTTGAGCATATGATGATGCCGCCCCTTTTCATTTCGTGAAAGTCCCTGGCAGAGGAAAGGGCTGTAGGTGATGGCGCGTTCTGCTTCTTAGGGCGATGAAATCGTTCCTATGGGATCGTGTGTGGCAGCTGGTATAGATGATGATGAAAGGCGGGCCGCTTGAACCGGGACCTATTCTCATAATAGGCAGCAAGCAAAGCTAAATAGGAAAGGGGGCGACTGATGACTGCCTTTTTCGTCAGAAATCAAAAAGGGTGGAATGTGGAGCTAATATGGCTGGCTACAAGTATAGCCAAAGAAAGATGAGACGAGACGGACTGTCAGAGGACGCAGCGGGACTACCAGGGGAAAACACGCCCCCGCTAGCTAACATAGATATCTATTCTTGGTGCGCATATTCGAGATTTAGAATCTCATTCCGACCAGGCCAGGCCGAATCTGGCCACCACTTGGGATGGGAATGGCTCAGCCCACATGCATCATTTGATGAAAGCACTCCAGTCCAGTCGCCTCTGATCAGTGGCTTGTCAACCACCGGACCATAGCTCCTCACCAAATGCCCCTGCGTTGGGGCAACACAGCACATGACTAGTTCGCTCAAGGACCACACCCTCTCGAGAGCAGGATGCCGGCCGAGATGGAGCACCAACCTAGAATTTCCTTGGGCTTGCCTTGCTCTCAGGCGAGATTGAACATGAAAAAAGGTGCATCAAGGAGTGAATAAGGAAGAAGTCACCTTTGTCGGTGTCGGTACCAAAACCGGCAGATCTCGGGTAGGGGATCCGAACTATGGGTCTAGGAATCAATGGTTAACAGAGGGCGTAGAGACAGCGATTTACCCAGGTTCGGGCCCTCTCGAAGAGGTAATACCCTACGTCCTGCTTGATTGTATTGATGAGATTGTACGAAGGTTACAGAGTTGATCTACCTCGAGATCGACTGGGCTAAACCCTAGGCAGTTATGATATGATGATCCTCTACGGACTAGGCCTTCTGGTTTATATAGACACCAGGAGGTCCTAGGGTTACACATGGTCGGTTACCATTAGGGGATAAACATGCCGGTCATCCAGTTATTCCTTGGAGGAGACGCCAAGTCTTCGGAAGTTTCCTTCTGATACACGGGGTCGCCCACAATCCGGCCTTCCATCGACGAGTAGAGAGCGGCCCACCAGTCCGGCCCATAAGAGATAGGCCGGCAGCCCGAGTACCTGCTAGTCCAGGACACCCTCAGTAGCCCCCGAACTAGCCTCCAACGCCGAGTTTGACAGTCTTCGGCAGCTTCATGTTTCAAAGGTCTTCGGCTTGGGTGGCGAGTTCCGCCCTTTACCTGTATTCAATTTAACAATAGTTCGGCCACCAACAGCTCGGTTGCCGAAACATCCTCCGGTCAGAGTGGCCCCGTGGGGCCCATCATACCTCTTTTCTTCGCCCAGAATTAAATGACGACCCTCGGTTTCTGCACACCCACGGAATGCGAGTGGCCCGATGGGTTTTTACAAAAATGCCCCTCCTTTGCCATTTTAATAGGCCAAGGGCGCGGAGGCTAACGCACCCACCCTTTGCCATTCTTGCCCACGTCCTTGCGAGGTTGCAACCATCTGGCAATGGCGAGCGTCCCAGGCCCTTCCTCACGCCCTCACGGCCCCCGTCAGGGTGATTGGGCGAGCTGCTCCGTATCCCTCATGCGTTTACGCAGGCTCGAGACGTAGGGATACTTTCCCGCCTCATATCTCGCATCCACCCGCCCCAGATTAACTTCCACAGACGGGGAGGCACTCACAGAGAACTTTCCTTCCCCCCACGGGGAGAAGAGGGTGTGCTTCGTGCCCTTCCTTCTGCGAGGCCTGGGATTCCCCATTCATCCCTTCTTGAGGGGATTGTTAGAGTTTTACGGGATTCAACTCCACCACCTCACCCCTGGACCGATCCTCCATATCTCGGGCTTCGTTGCTCTCTGCGAGATGTTCCTGGGCTGTGAGTCTCATTTCGAATTGTGGTGGAAGTACTTCTGCCTCGTCCCGCGTACCCGAGGAGGGACAATCTACGAGGTTGGCGGGGCCGAAGTGTGGCGCATCGCCGGAACCGGGTACCCCGTAGGGACTTCGGAATGGTTTTATATCGAAGACGTCCCCCTATTTGATCCAGTTCGGAGGGGGCTGCCCGAATTCTCATTGATCAGTCTGAAGAAGCGGTTCTACTGGTGCCCGAAGAGTCGTTCCCATGAGGAAAGCGCCGAAGTAACACGGCTGGCCGCTCAAGTGAGGTGGCTAGCCCACAACGGGCTAACCATTATCGACGTGATGGCCGCGGCCATTGCTCGGTGCGTCCAACCCCTCCAACAGAGAATGCACCCGCTTTGGTGCTACAACGGAGAAGATGATGCAACCCGGTACACACGGATGGGACCTGCCAACCAAGCGGCGATGGCAGCCACACTGGCCGATCTCTTCAAGGGAGAAAAGCAAGATTTTGCTCGGTTAAGGCCAAAAGAAGGCTTCTCGATGTATAAGCCCATCGAAATGGTAAGTCCGACCATACTTTGTAGTTCAGATGGTACCCCAAATTTTTCTTAATCAGTTCTTCACCTTACCCGAACAAAGCTGGAGGCGCTGGATCGAGACGGTGAGCTGTCCGGCTCCTCAACCGGAGAATTATTCTCACGATGACGACCCTGGGTTTCCTGACGATCCTGAAACATCAATCGTATTCGAGGAGGGAGTCTTCTACCAGGAGAGCCTCGACAGCTCGAAGGTGGCCCTTTTAGCTGACCACCCCGGGGTGCTTCCCTCCTCCGTTGTAAGTGACCAACGGGTTTCTTCTCAAAAGGGCCGGCGTACTACCGCTGCTCGGGAAACGCTGAATCCTACTCCCAAGGGCCGCCGTACAACGCACCGAACAGCCGCCAGAGCGGTACCAGCGGCAGATAGTCGCGGGGCGGCGAAACGCGCAGTCCCGACAGGAGCCACGTCATCTGCGCCCTGGCCAAAAATGTAACGCATCATTCGCGCCGTCATAGCCTTTGTCTTCGGCATCCACGGGTACGCCTAATAGCTTTCCACGGTGTCCGGCAGGCGATATGTGGAAACGCCTTCGACCGAGGATATCGAAGAGGTGCCAAGGGGTGACCAAAAACCGAGGTCCCCAGCTGTGGCCGGCATCACGCCGGAAATCCCGGCCGGAGACCAACATCCCGAAGACTTAGGAGGCGTCTCGGTTACCAACTCCGAGGTCGAGAGTGTGATGAATCACCGGCGGCACAAAGCGTCGCTTCTGCACCCTGCATTTTCCGATCAGGAGTTTAATGCTCTTAGTTTGGTAGACGCGTACCTCGGAGCTGCCCGAGCGGGACTCGAGGGGGCAGTGAAGCTCATGTCCACTAATATGCAGGTATACAATTGAATATGATAATAGACCCAGTAGCCCCCGAGCCTTAATTTGGGCGGGATGGCCGAGTTAAGGGTCTGATGCTTATAACGCCAAGCTGTTTGTGCAGACTATTCGGGACCACAATAAGAAGTTGGCCGAAGACCTCGGGCTGGCCCAAACACAGTTGGATGCTGTGAAAACCGAACTAGAGGGCGTCAAGAAGTTTACCAGAGAGGCGCATGGTAAGAGCCGAACTGGAATGGTTTTGATAAAAATTGATAGAGCATCTTGGCTAACGAAAGATGAATTCATAGCAGCCGAGTTCATAAACCAGCTACAGAGGGATCTGGAGACTGCCAGAGAGGCTCAAAGGTATGCTGAGTCGCAGCAGGAGGCCAGATATCGGGTGTTGTCCCGAAGTCATGGGGAGAGGGATAAGCTCAAGGCGAAAAACCAACAACAGGCTCGAGAAATCCAGAGCTTGAAAGCTCAGCTGGCCCTATCCCAGGAAGAGAACCAGAAACTCAAAGCTGGCATGTTCGGTAAGAGAGACCGAGGAGTATATGGACTGCATGTTTTAAGTAGTAATGTGATCCACTCCACGTCCTGTTGCAGTTCTGCTGACCGGGCGCCCCGAAGAAGAGGCCAGTTCGGTTGGACGAGACCTGTTAAAGGAGCTCTCCACTGTGCATGAACGGGCCCGAAAAGCCATGAAAAGCATGTTCAGGGCGTTATGGCCTGGGGAGGTGGTGCCGGAAAGCATGGCCGAGCTTGCGAATCGATTCAAAGGAGCTCGACGCCGGTTGGAGGTGTGGAAGCTGTCATCTTGTCGGGAGGGAGCGCGGGAGGCTTGGGCGATGACCAAGACTCGTTTCACCAAGCTGGAGCCGGAGCGGTTAGCTAGGGTTGGGTCGGTAGAGCCGGATGGGCAGGAAGTGCCCGTACATCTGGTATACGACCAGGTTATGCCCGCGGCTCGTCTTTCCCAAGCCGATTGTGCTCTGGAGACCATAATAGATGGTCTTGACCAAGATTAACTGTTTGATTCTATGTATCTATGTACTTTACATCAAATATTCTCCAAACCGTGCTTAAAGCGTTGTCTTAATCGGCCATCGGCTTTCGCCTCCGCGGCCAGGGGCCGAGGAGTGTTTCCTACTGTGCGTTCCGAAAAGGTCGGAGAACACTTCGGAGAACCAGGCAATCCGGCCATTTGGTGCAAACAGACAAAAACGCGCGCGGGGAGTTATGTTATATTACTGTTTAACGTAAGAAACATCTTCCGACGAAAATAGTTCCTCGATGGGTCCCTTTCGACGGGTGACCACGTTAGCCGTGGATGAATAACCGAATACCCGAAGTAGACGGGATGGTTACTTCGGGAAAATAACCCCAGAATATTGGCTATTGTGACCAATTATTTTTCACTTCCCTCGTGGCCGACCAATTGTGTTCTTGAGAACACTAGCTTTTGGCTTCACCCGTCTGAGGTACGGATCCGGGTAATCCGGTTGTAACAATCACAGAGGTGCTCCCTTTACTCCCTAGCTGAACAATCGGGAACGTAGGGCGTAAACACAGGAGCGAGGCAACCCAGCTTGGCCAATTCTTAAGTCAAATTGATGCATATAGTGGCTTTAGAACGAGACGGGAAGGTTGCAAACTCGTGAAAAACAAATGGTTGTATAAATAAAATATAATTGGCTTCGTAAAAGAAGCCCCCAGGTAACAGCGTGTGGAACATTCAAAGATGTTTGCCGAAGAAAAACTTAACGTAGTTCGGCGTGTCCAAACACAACCCGGGAAAGACTATTGACTAGAAAAATATAAACCCAAAAGGGATAAACCGAACAAGGGAAGGCCGCGAAGTTAGCCGTAGAAGCGTCGTAGCCGAGCTGCGTTCCATGGGTTTGGTTCGAGGTAGTCATCCTTCGGGTCGTGGAGACGATATGCTCCGCCCGCGAGTACTTGATCGATTATGAAGGGGCCCTCCCATTTGGGTGACAGCTTATGCTTCTGCTTCTCTGGGAGGTGCAGGACTAGATCACCGACGTTGTAAGCCTTTGCCCGTACTTCCCTACTCTGATAACGTCTGGCCTGCTGCTGATAAAAAGCAGAGCGGGCCCGAGCTATGTCGCGCTCGCCCTCTAGGGCGTCCAGGTCATCCTGCCGATCAAGTTCGGCCTCCTTTTCTTCATACATACGCACCCGAGGAGCGTCGTGAATAAGGTCGCTGGGGAGGACGGCTTCTGCCTCATACACCATGAAGAACGGTGTGTAGCCCGTGGATCGATTAGGAGTAGTGCGCAGGCCCCACAGTACGGAGTCGAGCTCCTCGACCCCATGGCAATCCGATTCTTTTAAAGATCGGACCAGACGGGGCTTGATGCCGCTCAAGATCAGTCCATTAGCTCTCTCGACCTGTCCATTGGACTGTGGGTGGTATACAGAGGCATAGTCGAGCTTAATGCCTAAATTAGCGCACCAGTCTTTGACATCCTGGGCGGTAAAATTGGATCCGTTGTCCGTTATTATGCTATGGGGGACACTGTAACGGTGTACGACACCGGATATAAAATCGATGACCGGTTTGAACTTGGCCGAAGTGACCGGCTTTGCCTCAATCCATTTAGTGAATTTGTCTACCATGACGAGTAAATATTTCTTTTTCTTGGTCCCACCTTTAAGTGGTCCGACCATGTCCAGCCCCCAGACCGCGAAAGGCCAGGTAATCGGTATCGTCTGAAGGGCCGTGGGCGGCATATGGCTCTGATTTGCAAAGAGCTGGCATCCAACGCAATGTTGGACCAGTGTTTGGGCATCTGTTCGGGCAGTGGGCCAGAAGAACCCTGCTCGGAAAGCCTTGCTAACCAAGGCCCAAGCTGCCGCATGGTGACTGCCCATGCCAGCGTGAATCTCGGCCAGGAGCTGCCTTCCCTCCTCTTCGGAAATACATCTTTGAAGGACGCCAGTAGTGCTTTTCTTATATAGCTCTCCCTCGTGGACCTTATAGGCTTTAGATCGTCGAATGATACGCCTTGCCTCAGTCTGGTCAGCCGGTAGTTCTTGGCGGAGGAGTTAGGCGAGGAAGGGCTCGGTCCATGGCGCAATTACCGCCATTACCTCGTGAGCCGAAGACGTCATTTCGACGGCCGAGCCCCCGATAACTCCTTCATCTGGTTCGGTCGGCGGAGGAACGAGCTCTCCTGAGGTATTGGTGTCCGAGCCCTGGGCATCCTCCTGCCACACCACGGACGGCTTGAAAAGTCATTCCAGAAAGATGTTTTTAGGGACGCGGTCGCGCTTAGCGCCCATTCGAGCAAGGATGTCGGCAGCTTGATTGTTGTCTCTAGGTATATGGTGAAACTCCAGTCCTTCAAAACTGGCGGAGATTTTTAGGACGTCATTGCGGTATGCTGTCATTTTAGGGTCCTTTGCGTCGAATTCGCCGTTGACTTGAGAGATGGCGAGATTAGAATCTCCCCGTACCTCGAGCCGCTGTATGCCCATTGACACCGCAATCCGAAGTCCATGGAACAGAGCTTCGTATTCGGCTGCGTTGTTGGAGTCTGTGTACATGATCTGGAGTATGTACCGAATATTATCCCCAGTGGGGGATGTGAGGACTACGCCAGCCCCCCAGCCCAGCGAGCATTTTGGAACCATCAAAGTACATCGTCCAATGCGAGTACGTACTGTACTCCCTAGGGAGTTCGGCTTCCGTCCATTCCGCGACGAAATCGGCCAGAACCTGAGATTTAATAGCTCTGCGCGGTCGATATATGATTTCGAAGGGAAGGAGTTCTATAGCCCACTTGGCTATACGGCCGGTGGCATCTCGATTGTTGATTATGTCGTTTAGTGGTACTTCGGATGCCACCGTAACCGAGCACTCTTGAAAATAGTGGCGTAGCTTGCGGGATGCCATGAAAACTGCGTAGGCGATCTTCTGATAGTGCGGGTACCTCGTTTTACATGGGGTGAGCACTTCGGATACGTAGTACACAGGTTTCTGCACCTGGAGCTTGTGACCCTCCGTCTCTCATTCGACGATGAGAACCGCGCTGACCACCTGATTCATGGCCGAGATATATAGCAGCATTGGCTCGCCCGGACTGGGTGCTGTCAAGATCGGGTTGCTGGCCATTAGGGTTTTTATTTTTTCAAGCGTCGTTGCCGCCTCGCTGGTCCAGTCGAAATTCTTCGTCCGTTTGAGCAATTTATAAATCGCTAAGGCTTTTTCTCCGAGGCGTGAGATAAAGCGGCTCAAGGCTGCGACACAGCCGGCTAGTTTCTGGACATGTTTTAGCTTAGTGGGGATCGCCAGCTCGGACAGTGCCCGTATTTTCGCTGGGTTGGCCTCTATTCCTCTATGGGAAACGATGAACCCGAGCAGCTTACCGGCCGGCACTCCGAAAATGCACTTTTCCGGATTGAGCCGTATATCGAAGGTCCGAAGACTATCGAAGGTTTGTCAGAGATCGTCCACCAGCTGACTGACGTGTTTGCTCTTAACGACCACGTCGTCCACATATGCCTCGACCGTTTTGCCGATTTGTTTTTCCAAACATGTTTGAATCATGCGTTGGCATGTAGCCCCTGCGTTCTTTAATCCGAACGGCATTGTGTTGAAACAGAATGGTCCATAGAGGGTGATGAATGTTGTGGCCGCTTGATCGGACTCCTTCATTTTGATTTGATGGTATTCGGAGTAAGCGTCGAGGAAACACATCAAATCGTGTCCGGCGGTGGCGTCTATGATCTGATCTATGCGGGGCAAGGGAAAAGGATCTTTGGGGCAAGCCTTGTTTAAATCCTTGAAATCGACACACAACTGCCAGGATTTATCCTTCTTAGGTACCATGACCAGATTGGCCAACCTGTCGGGATGTTTGATGTCTCGGATGAACCCGGCTTCGAGTAGTTTTGCCAGTTCCTCGCCCATAGCTTGACGCTTGGGTTCGGAAAACCGACGTAGAGTCTGTTTGACTGGCTTAAAACCCTTAATTATGTTCAGGCTGTGCTCGGCTAATCTGCGCAGGATCCCTGGCATGTCTGACGGGTTCCAGGCGAAGATATCCCAGTTTGTACGCAAAAATTTGCGCAATTCTTCATCGACCGCGGGGTCCAGCTGAGCTCCAATGGACGCCGTCTTGTTGGGATCAGTTGGGTGCACTTGGAATTTGACGATCTCATCCGCTGGTTTGAAGGACGTGGATTTGGGCCTTTTGTCGAGGATTACATCGTCCTTATCCACCATTGAGCGGAGCGCGGTCAGTTCTTCGGCTGCGAGGGCTTCCAACAGCGCTTCGAGGGCGAGCGACACCGTTTTATTCTCGGCTCGAAGGGCTCTGTCCGGATCACTTATTACTGTGATTACGCCGGTTGGCCCTGGCATTTTAAGCTTCATGTACCCATAGTGTCGTGGTATTCTCGCGGGGGGTGCGCGATTCACGGCAGATGCCATGGGATGGCTTGAGGTGGGGTTACAGGAGGACGCCGGTGGGTTTCGGAAGCGAGGTTGGCATGGGCGAGTGCGGGACACATGACGTACCCAGGTTCGGGGCCCTCCGGAGAGGTAACACCCCTAGTCCTGCCGAATGGTGTATGGGAAGCTCAAGGGCTACAAGGTTGCTCCTGGAGCGGTGTTAGTGTGTGTGTGGGAAGGTGATGAGAACTAAACTGAGTCGAACCCCTCTGCTCGGGGGCCTCCTGGGGGGTCTTATAGCTCGACCCCCCAGGGTTACATGGGTAAAGTTACATGGGCACGGGGCCCAGATGTCATTGTCTAGGAGCCGGCGGTGGGGGCCGCCGGGTCGCCGAGTTCGCCGGGTCCGCCGGATGCACCGGGCGCGCCGGGTCTGTCGGGTGCGCCGGGTCCGCCGGGTGCGCCGGGTCCGCCGGGCACGGGCTCGGTCGGCTGCTCGGCACTGTGACAGGTCTTGTCGTTCATCATAGGTCGGTCGGCGCCGTCTTGCAACAGGATCGCGCCGCCCGGACACCGCCCGCCCCGGGCGGGGGCACATGGAATGCTGCCGCCACGTCCGCCGGGGTCGGCGTAAAGGAGGGGGCGTTGTCGCCTTACTTGTCATGAGGGTTTGCTCTCTAGTGGCCAGCCGGCATGGGCCAACCGGCCAGCCGGGTCGCCGCGCCGAGCCGGCTCGCGCTGGGGAGCCGGCGCGTGGGCCAGCCGGATTGAGGGGCTTGGCCTGTCCCGATGTTTTGAAAGGGATCCGGGTTCCATTGCCTACCCGAGGGTCATCCCCCCGACAGTAGTCCCCGAAGCTGTGAAGGCTAGCCGGCTTCAGGCAGGGGGGGCCTTTGCAGCTTACCTCCCAGAGGAGCCAGTTTGTTGATGAAGTGCCGGAGTCCGGCTGGGCGGCTTCGCCCGGTCGCGTGCCAGCAACGCGGCAGCGGACGCCAGGAACACCCGCTGGGGGCCGGCTTCCGGTAACCGGGTAACTGCACCCCAGCCTGGGCGGGAAACCAGACGAGTCTTGCCTTGCATGGCGATTCGCGCCTGCCGCAGCGAGCCAGGCCGCCACGTGCTGCCTCGCGGCGGGCGAGGCCTGCCAGCCCACGCACGCGACGGGACGGGACTGCGGACCGGGCCCGCCATGACGCGCCCTCGGCCCGCGCGCAAGGGATTAACTGCGGCGGCCGTTGGCGATTGCGCTTCCCCGCGTAGTTAATGTGCGTGGGGAACGTGCGCGCACAGTGTGGGGGAGTGGGGATCGTGGGCGCAGACGATCCCACTCCCCCACGATCTCTTGTGGTTATAAATGAGAAGGAGGGGGAGCGCGACGGAGACGCTCGCGCATGCACCACTGCCCCTTGCTCCTCTTCCGCTTCCTCTTCTTCTCCGTCGTGACCAAGCGAAGCGCTGCCGCCACCGCACGCCTCGCCCACGCCTGCTGCCGTGCACCGCGACCCGAAGCCTGCAGCGCGCCGCTCTTTCTCCCTCTTCTCCTCTTCTCCATCGTCGCAACTTCACGCCCGTAGAAAACCCTCCCAATGGCGTTGCCGAAAGGCTCTTGGGAGGGCTCCATCACGACCGAGCAGAACATCCGGTACCTCCGCCGCACGAGGCGACTGCCGCCGGCGGAGGCGCTGCTTGCGTGCGCGCCGGGCTCGGAGAGGGTGCCGCAGCCATGGGAGGGCGAGCACATCGTCTTTTTCTCGCATTTCGAGCGCGGGTTTGGCCTCCCCGCGAGCCTCTTTTTCCGCGCCTGGCTCGACTTCTTCGGGCTGCAACCGCATCACCTCGGCGCCAACGCCGTGCTGCAGGTTGCCGGCTTCACCACGCTCTGCGAAGGCTATCTCAGGATGCTGCCGACTGTGGAGCTGTGGGCGAAGATGTTCTTCCTCAAGCAGCAGGGAGCGTCAGCCGGCATCATGTCCGACTGCGGCGCAGCGGTGGTTACCGGCCGAGTGAACGGGCCGTTTCCCAAGCTGCCGCTTGAGGACTCGGCCAAGAAGTGGCAGACGACGTTCTTCTACGTCTGGAACGCCGACCCGGCTGTCGACGTCATCAATCTTCCGCCATTTGTCGACGCGCCACCGCTCGAGAAGCCGAACTGGGGCTACTGCCCCAAGAAGCCGCCGCAGGAGATGGTGAACATCTGCGGCCGGGTCGGGGAGCTGACGGAGCGCAAGGGGCTGAAGCCGGTTGACCTCATCGTGGCCTTCATCGCCCGCCGGGTTCTGCCGCTGTAGCGCCGGGCACACCGGATCTGCGACATGAGCGGCCGGCACGACCCGACCCGGATGTCGACCAAGGAGCTGACGCCGGCTGGGATCGTCCAGCGGGTGAACTACATCTCCAAGGCCGGGCTGAAGGAGGAGGGGTGGAGCTTCGGGAAGGAGCCCAATCATCGGGGGAACCCGGCGCCGGCGGTGAGTCCCAGGTCTTTATTCTTTGCCGCTTCGGCGTTATTCTTGTGTCCTGACGCCGCGGGAGGGCCGCAGCTATTCGCCAGCCAGCGGAATCATGACGGGCCGAATCCCCAGATCCTGCTGGCCGACCTACCCGACTCGGACGTGGAGGAGGCCGGCGCCGAGGCGGAAGAGGGGGCGGTCGAAGCGCGCCTTGCCGATGCCGCGGCCGGCGGGTCACGGAATGCGGGTAAGTCTCCGTCCACAGAACTGCTGCGAGACTGGCCGGATGACGACGAGGAGGGCCTGACCGGTGCCCACGGTGCAGCGCCTTCGGCTGGGGAGGACGCCAGCGTCGACCCCCCAAGACGGTTGCGGAAGGCGGCTGGTGCCGGGCCGGCCCGCGTGGCGGCGACCGTCAGCCGGCCGCATGGGAAGGAGGCGGTCGAGGCGAGGCTGGCCACGAAGCACCCGGCGGCGGGGCCGGCGCGCGAGAGGGCCGTCGTCAAGAAGAAGCGGCGGCTCGCCCCGTCCGTGGGGCCGAGGCGGGAGCCCCCGACGATCATTGGGTAAGTGTCTCTTGTCTTATTTCTGATCCTTGCTTGTTGAATCAGTGGGGGCGCACCAGCGCACCCACTGGGTGTAGCCCCCGAGGTTCGGCTGGGCTGCAGAGCAGCCAGGTCGAATCTTATGGCTTGTCTTTTTCTTGCTTATGCCTTCGCCGTGACAAATCTGCCGTCTATAGGTCGGCTCTTGACTTGGCGGTGGCGGCGACAGAGGCCGCGGCGGGCGAGGCCGTCTGGAGGAAGACCCGGAGCAGCGCCATCGACCGCGAGCCGGGCCGGACCGCGGAGGAGGACCTCGAGGCCCGTCAGTCCGGCCAGGATCTTGACGCGGCGACGCGCGCTGCCTGGCGGGACCGGGATGAGGCCAAGAAGGTGATGGAGGAGGCCTCGGCCCAGGCGTGGGAGAGGGCCTCCGCGAAGCGGGCCAGGCCCACCGCGGATCCGGCCTGGACGGAGATGGAGAGGGGCTCGGCGCCGGTGGTGACGATCATCGAGCCGGAGCCGGAGGGAGCGGGCGAGCCGGAGAGACGGGCGAAGCCGGCCGGCGGTGAGTCGGACGTCGATGAGAACATCGTCGTGGACACGCCGCCCCGGGCCGACCCGGCGGGGGGAGGCGAGGCCGGCGGAGAGAGGCGCGAGGCAGATTCCGCGCCATCTGGCCGAGCACAGCCGACGCCGGCCCCGGAGTCCGCGACCGGGGACGCCGGTACCTTGGTGGTCGTGCCGCCCCACGCCGCCACGGACTCCGAGCGGCCGGGTGGAAGTGGGTCCGGCGCCGGGGACGCGATCCAGCAGCCATGGGCGAGCTCCGGCGAACTTGTGGTTGGGCCGCAAACCCGGGAGGACGACACGGCGGACGCCTTGCGCTCGCAGCTTCGCGGTCGGAGCGAGCGCCTGTAGGCCTTCGTCCGGGAGGAGCAGGACCGGGCGCGGCAGCTGGAGCAGGCGATCGCGGTGAGTTTTTTCTTCTTTGCTTGTCTTGGTTGCTGAATCGGTGGGGGGGCGCCAGCGCACCCACTGGGTGTAGCCCCCGAGGTTCGGCCGGGCTGCGGAGCAGCCGGGTCGAATCTTATAGCTTGTCCTTTGCGTTCTTCTAATCTTCTGTTTGTGCGCAGCATCTGTACGACCTGCGGGCCAGCGCGTACAACCGGCTCCGGGACCGGTTCCGCGAGGCCAAAGCCCAGCTCGCCACCAAGGAGGAGGAGCTGCGCCGGGTCCAAGGTACGTCTTGCATGCCTTCAGTGGGTGCGCGCCAGCGCACCCACTGGGTGTAGCCCCCGAGATTCGGGCCGGACTGCGAAGCAGCCGGGTCGAATCTTATAGCTTTGTCTTTTTCTTCTGATCTTTGCTTCCGGCATCTAACCGGGAACCCTGTCGCGCAGCCGACACGGCCGAGGTGCCGGGCCTCCGAGGCCGGCTTGCCGAAGCCGGCGAGCAGCGCGATCGCGCTGTTGCCGATCGCGACCGGCTCCAGGCCGAGGTGGACCGGCTGGTGGCCGAGAAGGCCAAGACGGAGGACGCCCACTAGGCGGAACTGGGCCGGCAGGCGGAGAAGCGCGGCAAGGCGGCCGAGGAGCTGACGGACGCCGGTAGGAGGATCGACCAGCTCGAGAAGGATCTCGAGGCCCAGGCGCGCGCGCTGGCCATACGGGAGAACGGGATGCTGGGCGAGGCGCAGCACCTCGATGAGGCCTTCTCCTGTGAGTGCTATCTTTTGCTTCGTCCGGCCGGCCTAACCAGCCAGTTATTTTCTTTTGTCTGATTTGTTTCCTTCCTTGGCAGGGGTCTTCCCCGAGACGCAGGAGGCGGCCGATGCGGCCGTGTACGCCCACCGCGCGGAGCAGCGCGCGCTAGGGGCGGACATCGATGCTTATGCCGCCTGGTCCTTGTCGGAGCTCGTCCTCGCCGGCGAGGCCCGTCTTCGAGCCATGGAGGGGCACATGCACTGGCTGTTCGAGGCCGGGCTGAGCATGGTGGGCAGCCTCTGGCCGGGCGCTGTGACGCCGGACAGCGTAACCCGGCTGGCGCGGTGGCTGGAAGCCGGCGTTGATCGACTCGGCGCGTGGAGGGCCTCTGCGGCCCGGGCCGGTGCGGAGATGGCGCTGCGCTTCTTCGTGTCCTGGTATCCGGGCGTGGACCTCGACCGCCTGGCGGCGCAGCGGGCCGGCGCGGAGGAGGACTTGGCGGCGCGGGCGCAGCGGATCGCCGGGCGGGCCAGCTACCTGGCATCGTTCGCCCCGCACGACGAGTTCGTCGTCGAGCGGACGGAAGACGGCAAGGAGCTCCCTGCCGACGAGCTCGGCCTGCTGCTCAACGACCCGGACGGCAGCTCGGCCGAGATGGCTGCCTATGCCGATGACGAGGCCGACCCGGACGACGACGCCACGGCCGAGAGGACGGCGGAGAGCGCTGGACCCGACCCGGCGGCTGCGTCCACCTCGGCTGAGCCGACACCGGCGGGAGATGACACGGGTGCTGCTTAGGTCTTTTGCTTTTTTCTGTTTTATCCTTCCTGTACTCAAACTTTGTTAGGTAGCAGGTCCACCCACTGGGGGTGTAGTTCTATGTAATGAACTTGTGGCCGAAGGCCCATGCTGTATATAAATTTTGCATGCGATTTCACTTTTTGCTGTTCGGCCTTGGGCCTTTTCCTGTTTGTCTTTTCTCTGGGCTTCCTTCCCGCTAGCCGGACAGCCGGGTTGCGGACTGTGGCTAGGACGGGGATTCGGCTTTGAGAGCGGACGCACAATACTTAGGTATTTTCGGACGTTGAGCGCGAGCGAAACACCCACTGGGCCGGCTGGCGGCAGGCGGCGAAGCCGCCTGGCGCGCAGCCGGTCGTGCGGCGAATTAGTGTGAGAGGGCGGGTTGTGCCGGATTGGCCGAGCCGGGCCCTCCTCCTTAGCCGTTCTCGCGTGACGATGCGTTCGGCCTTTAGCTCTTGCCGACCGGACAGCCGGGAGCCGGCTGCGGCTAGCGAAGAGAGGGCTTTGGCGGTTCGTACGCTTCGAAATGGACTTAAGGAAAAATGGCGAGGCGCGGTCTAGCCGGCTAGCCCCCGAGCCGGCAGCGCTGACTCGGCGGAAAAATCAAAAAATGGGGAGGTGCATAGACACAGAGTAAAAAGGAAAAGGGAGCCCCCGAGCCGGCTGTGCCGAGTCGGCGGGAGAAACGAAAATGGGGGGGCTTCCTGCTTTCATTAAGTCCAAAAGATGGTGATACATACATACATGAGTTCAACTGTAAAACGGACGGAGGAGCTCCGCGTTCCAAGGCCGGCTGGACTCCTCGCCGGCTGCGTCTCGCTGGCGCTTGTTCGGCATCTGCGCGTCGATGAGGTAGTACGCGTTCTGGTCGCAGAGAGCCTTGCTAACGATGAAGGGACCCTCCCAGGGGGAGGCCAGCTTGTGCTGGCCGGCTGTCCGCTGGACGAGCCGGAGCACGAGTTCGCCCTCGCCGAATGCGAGGGGTTTGATCTTCTTGCTGTGGTAGTGGCGCAAGCCTTGTTGGTAGATGGCTGACCAGCTGAGGGCCAGGAGGCGCGCCTCCTCGAGTAGGTCGACGCCGTCTTTGCGTGCTTCTCTTGCTTCGGCTTCTGTGTACATGGTCACCCGGGGCGAGTCGAACTCGACGTCGGTTGGAATGATTGCTTCGGCTCTGTAGACGAGGAAGAACGGGGTGAACCCGGTGGAGCGGTTCGGTGTCGTCCGCGGCTGGCAGCTCGTCGAGCCAGCTGCCGGGTGAGCGCACGAGTGGCTCGACGAGTCACGGCTTGATGCCGTCTAGGATGAGGCCGTTTGCCCGCTCGACCTGGCCGTTCGACTGGGGATGCGCGACGGAGGCCAAGTCGAGCCGGATGCCGGATGCAGAGCAGTAGTGGGCCAGCGCACCTTTGGCGAAGTTGGTGCCGTTGTCCGTGATGATGCTGTGGGGAACGCTGTAGCGAACCACGATATCCTTGATGAACCGGACGGCTATGGGCCCGTCGAGCTTCTTGATCGGTCTCGCCTCGATCCACTTGGTGAACTTGTCGACGGCGACTAGCAGATGTGTCATGCCGCCTCGGGCGGTCTTGAAGGGCCCCACCATGTCGAGCCCCCAGACGGCAAAGGGCCATGTGATCGGGATGGTTTGGAGGGCTGAAGCCGGCTGGTGGCTACGCTTGCTGAAGCGTTGGCAACCCTCGCACTTGAGGACCAGCTCCTCGGCGTCTTGCAGGGCCGTGGGCCAGTAGAACCCATGGCGGAAAGCTTTGGCCACCAGGGATCTCGAGGCGGCGTGATGCCCGCACTCACCCCGGTGGATGTCGAGGAGTATATCGATCCCTTTATCCTGCTCGACGCAGCGTTGGAACACGCCAGTCGTGCTACGTTTGACGAGCTCATGGTTGATGATGTTGTAGGCGGACGCGCGCCGCTGCACTTGCCGGGCTTCGGTCTCGTCGATGGGAAGGTCGCCGTCTTCCAAGAAGGCGAGGATCGGCTGAGCCCAGGACGGCGCCGTCACCACCGTGAGGACGGCCGCCGGGATGGGATCCGGGACGGCAGCCCCCGGGCCGGAGCCGGCAGTCCCCGAGCTTGGGCCGGCAGCCCCCGAGCCGGAGCCGGCAGTCCCCGGGCTGGAGCCGGAAGCCCCCGAGCCGGAGACGGCAGTCCCCGGGCTGGAGCCGGCAGCCCCCGAGCCAGAGACGGCAGTCCCCGAGCTTGGGCCGGGAACCCCAGGGTCGGGTGGGGGGGCGTTGGGGTCGTCCGGGACGAAAATGGATTCCGACTCGGGAGACGGCTTGATGGACGGCTTCCGTAGGTGCTCGAGGGAGACGTCGGACGGGATGGCTTGCCGGGTGGAGCCCACTTTGGCCAGGGCGTCGGCTGCTTCGTTGTCCGCGCATGGGACGTGGAGGAACTCGCAACCGTAGAACCCGCCGGAGAGTTGCTGGACCAGGAAGCGGTACTTGGCCATGTTGGCGTCTTTGGCGTCCCAGTCGCCGGAAACTTGTTGCACCACCAGGTCCGAGTCGCCGTAGCAGAGGATGCGCCGGATGCCGATCTCCCTGGCCAGCCGGAGACCGTGCACGAGAGCTTCGTACTCGGCGACGTTGTTGGAGGCGGCGAAGTGGATCTGCAGCACGTGCCGCAGCCGGTCATTCTTGGGGGAAGACAACACGATGCCGGCTCCCAAGCCGTTGCACATCTTGGAGCCGTCGAAGTGCATGCGCCAGTGCGTCGACTCGGGCGCCGGTGGCAGGTACTGGGTCTCGGTCTAGTCGACGAGGAAGTCGGCCAACGCTTGGGACTTGATGGTGGTGCGTGGCTCGTAGAGGATCGTGTGGCCGGCTAGCTCGATGGCCCACTTGGCCACCCGGCCAGAGGCATCCCGGCAGCCCATGATCTCGCCGATGGGGGCCGTGCTCACCACGGTAATGGTATGCTCCTGGAAGTATTGTCTCAGCTTCTTGGCGGCAAAGTACACGCCGTAGCACATCTTCTGGTAATGGGGGTAGTTCTGCTTGGAGGCGGAGAGCACCTCGCTCAGGTAATACACTGGTCGCTAGACCGGCTGCACCTTGCCCTCCTCAGGGAGCTCGACAACCAGCACCGTGCTGACCGCGCGGGAGGTGGCGGTGATGTACAGCTGGAGTGGCTCTTTCTCAGCCGGCGCGGCCAGGACGGGTGCGGTAGACAGCATGCGCTTGAGGTCGCGGAAAGCTTCGTCCGCTTGATCGCTCCACTCGAACGCCGTCGTCTTCTTCATCAGCTGATACAGGGGCAGGGCCCTCTCCCCCAGCCGGCTGACGAACCAGCTGAGAGAGGCCAAGCAGCCGGTGAACTTCTGGACGTCGCGCAGCCGGGTCGGCTTGCGCATGCGCTCGATTGCCTTGATCTTCTCCGGGTTGGCCTCGATGCCGCGCGCCGAGACGAGGAAGCCGAGGAGCTGGCCAGCCGGCACGCCGAAGACGCATTTCTCTGGGTTGAGCTTGATCTGGAACCGGCGCAGGTTGGCGAAGGTTTCTTTGAGGTCGGCCAGGAGCGTGAGGTGCTGCTTGGTCTTCACCACGATGTCGTCGACGTAGACGTGCACATTTCTGCCGAGCTGGGGCAGCAGGCATTTCTGCATATGTAGCGTTGGAAGGTGGCGCCGGCATTCTTCAAGCCGAACGACATGGTGATGTAGCAATACGCCCCAAAGGGCGTGATGAAGGACGTCTTGAGGGTGTCGGCCGGGTCCAGCTTGATCTGGTGGTAGCCGGAGTAGGCGTCCAGGAAGGACAGGAGCTCGCAGCCGGCTGTGGAGTCGATGACTTGGTCGATCCGGGGCAGACGAACGGGTCCTTGGGGCATGCCTTGTTCAGGCTGGTGTAGTCGATGCACATGCGCCAGGTGCCATTTTTCTTCAGGACGAGGACTGGATTGGCCAGCCACTCGGGGTGGAACACTTCCATGATGAACCCGGCTTTGAGCAGCCGGGCGATCTCTTCACCGATGGTTCTTCGCTTCTCCTCGGAGAAGCGGCGTAGCGGCTGTCGGACAGGCTTGGCGTCCTTGCGGACGTGAAGTTAGTGCTCGACGAATTCCCTCGGGACACCCGACATGTCTTTTGGAGACCATGGGAAGATATCCTGATTCTCACGGAGGAAATCGACGAGCTCGCCTTCCTATTTGCTGTCGAGGCCGGTGCCCATGACGACGTACTTGCTGGAGCTGGGGTCGGCCGGGTAGAGCGGGACTTTCTTCGTGTCTTTGGACGGCTTGAAGGAGGCCTCGTCGGCGGCCGGCTTGGGCGGAGCCGGCATGGCCGGCTGCGCGTTAGCCAGCGCCATGATCCGGTCGAGCTGGCGCCTCTCCTCGGCGATGACCAGCGACTCGGCCAGCTGGGAGCCGGCTTGGGCGCACTCGAGGGACTTCTTGTAGTCGCCGACGACGGTGATGAGGCCCTTGGGACCCGGCATCTTCAACTTTAGGTAGGCGTAGTGGGGGACCGCCATGAACTTGGCCATCGCGGGCCGGCCCAGCAGCGCGTGGTAGGGGCTGGCCAGGTCGACCACCTCGAACCAGATCGGCTCGCGGCGGAAATGGCTGCTGGAGCCGAACAGGACGTCAAGCCGGATCCGGCCGATCGGAGAGCAGGAGAGACCCGGCATGATGCCGTGGAACACAGTCCGGGTCGGCTCCAGCTATCGCGCCTCGATGCCGAGCTCGGTCATGGTGTCGCGGTACAGGATGTTGATGCTGCTGCCGCCGTCGATCAGCACCCGCGAAAAGCGGCAGGTGCGTTTCTCAGAGACGAAGGTGGGGTCGAGCATGAGGGCGTAGCCACCCGGCGTGGGCATGACGGCCGGATGGTCCTCCCGGGTCCAGCTGACCGGCCGGTTGGACCAGTGCATGAACTGGGGAACCGGGGGGACGATGGCGTTCACCTCGGCCGCGTGCTTGCGCTTGGCGTGCTTGTCATCCCCCTCGCTGGTGAAGACGACGTAGGACGCGTCCGGGCGCGGGAAGGGGTTTTCAGCGAGGGCGCCGGGTGGCGGTGGAGGCGGCAGGAGCGGTGGCTTCTGCGAGCCGGCTCCGCCGGCTCCGGGTGGCAGGGCTGGAAGGTTGCCCTTCAACAGGCGCTGGGTGAAACTGCACTGCCGGAGCGTGTGCGTCGATGGCTTCGCGCCGCTGTGGTTCTTGCAGGGGGCGTCGAGCATCTGCTCGAATGATAGCTTGGGCTGCCAGGCGGCCTTGCCGGTGCGCGGGCGCTGGCTGGAGCCTTGCTCAGCCAGCTGCTCCCCTTCCACTGCGGCGACTTGCCGGTTGTCGTAGCGGGGCGCCGGCTGGTCATTCCGGCGCTTGCCGTTGTTGTTGTTGTCTTGCCGGCGCGGGTTGTTGTCGCCAGCCGGCTTGGGGGGAGTCGGCTGGGCCGGGAGGAGCTTGCCGTCTGCGTCGATCGTGATCTTCACATTCATCGCGGAGTCGGCCGTAGCGTACTTGTCCACGACAGCTATGACCTCCACCAGAGTCTCCGGCTCGTCGCACACCAGCCGGTGCTTGTCCAGGGTGCCGTCTAGGCATCCGTCGATGAAGTACTGGATGGCCTGGACCTCGTGGACGCCCTCGCAGGAGTTGCGGAGCTCCGTCCACCGTGTGAGGAAATCGCGAAGAGGCTCGCCCGGCTTCTAGACGCACATGGAGAGCTGGCGAGGCTTGCCGGGTCGCTTGTAGGTGCTGGTGAAGTTGTGAATGAACGCGTCTTCGAAATCCAGCCAGGAGTTCACGCTGCTGGCTCGGAGGCTGTTAAGCCACGTCCGGGCCGAGCCGAGCAGCATGAGGGGGACGTATCGGACAGCCACGCGCCGGTTGCCGCCGGCTATGCCGACAGCCGTGGTGTAGTCGGTCAACCAGTCCTCCGGCTTGGTGGCGCCGGTGTATTTCGGGGAGTCGCGGGGCAGCGAGAAACCTTTGGGGAAGGGCTCCTCGCGGATGCGAGGGCCGAAGCACGCCGAGCCGACAGAGCTTTCCTCCTCCAGGGCCGTGGAGCGCGCCAGCCGGTCGATGCGGTGACAGGCGTCACTTTCGTCGTAGGGTTCGCGGGAGCCGAGTCGGTCAGCAACGGGACCGCAGGGACCGATTCGATCAGCCACGGGGCCGCGGGTGGCAGGAGCTTCCGGGGCCGGCTCGGGCCGCCGAGCCGGCCGCACGGGGGGCTCCGGCTACAGAACCCGGCCGTCGCCGGCCGTCTCGCCAGCGTTGCCGTCTCCAGCAGTGGTGGCGCGGTTATGCCGGCTCCGACCGGACCGGTGCCGGCCAGAGCGACTCGCGCTAGTTGCGTGCGTGGACGTCTGACGCGCGTCCCGGAGAGCCCTCTCCGGGTCTCCGGTCTTTCTTGAGGCGGAGGCGGATGGATGGGCCAGGTCGAAGCGCTGTTGTTGCTCGTTCGCCGCGGCGATGGGGTCGCGGATGCGCTGCTGCTGCTGCAGCAGCTCCTCGCCCTCCAGGAACTCGAGATCTGCCATCTCCGCATGCGCTGCGCGCATATTCTTGACGGGGGTGTCGTAGACAGGCCGGCCTGCGCCCAGCGCACGGCCGATTGCGCCCCCACGGATCCGCACCTCCGCGACCCGGCTGGGCTCGGCGGCGGCCGGCGTGAAGCCGTGGGCGCTGTCGTACTCTCGCTGGGCGGACTCCAGCCGGCGCCGCGTCGCCGCGAGCTCCGTGGCCTCGGCCAGGAGATGCTGGCGGTCCTCGTCGAGCTGAGCCGCTGCAGCGGCCGTGTCGGCATCGGCCGTGATGGGGGCTTGCAGACTCCGGATCGTCTCGCGGAGCGGGTCGGCCCGGCGTGGCGGAGCCGCAGCCGCGGCGGCCTTCTCCTTGGCGCGCGGGGAGCCGGAGCTGGCGCCGATAGTCAGCACTTCCGCGCGGATGCAGAGAGCCGTGACGTCGTCGGAGACGGCGCAGCCAACGAGAATGGGGGAGGCGGCGATGTTGCGCACTTCGCTGGGAAACACGTCGGGGACGTGCGCGACGAAGACGCGCAGTGCGCCGAAAGGGACAACGAGGCAGCCCGCTGGGCAGGCGACGTCCGCGCTTGGCGAAGCGCTGCAGCCGGCCGGGTTGGCCGTGCGAGGCGCATGGACCAAACCGTGCACGATGCGCTCGCCGGAGCTGGTGAAGGGCCTCATCAGGAACTTGACTCCGGCCGGTGCCGCGAGCATCCCCACGGTGGGCACCAACTGTCGTGCTATTCTGGCGGGGGGTGCGCGATTCACGGCAGATGCCATGGGATGGCTTGAGGTGGGGTTATAGGAGGACGCCGGTGGGTTTCGGTAGCGAGGTTGGCACGCGCGAGTGCGGGACACAAGACGTACCCAGGTTCGGGGCCCTCCAGAGAGGTAACACCCCTAGTCCTGCCGAATGGTGTATGGGAAGCTCAAGGGCTACAAGGTTGCTCCTGGAGCGGAGTTAGTGTGTGTGTGGGAAGGTGATGAGAACTAAACTGAGTCGAACCCCTCTGCTCGGGGGCCTCCTGGGGGGTCTTATAGCTCGACCCCCCAGGGTTACATGGGTAAAGTTACATGGGCACGGGGCCCAGATGTCATTGTCTAGGAGCCGGCGATGGGGGCCACCGAGTTCGCCGGGTCCGCCGGGTGCACCGGGCACGCCGGGTCCGTCGGGTGCGCCGGGTCCGCCGGGCACGGGCTCGGTCGGCTGCTCGGCACTGTGGCAGGTCGTGTCGTTCGTCATAGGTCGGTCGATGCCGTCTTGCAACAGGATCGCGCCGCCCGGACACCGCCCGCCCCGGGCGGGGGCACAGGGAATGCTGCCGCCACGTCCGCCGGGGTCGGCGTAAAGGAGGGGGCACTGTCGCCTTACTTGTCGTGAGGGTTTGCTCTCTAGTGGCCAGCCGGCATGGGCCAGCCGGCCATCCGGGTCGCCGCACCGAGCCGGCTCGCGCTGGGGAGCCGGCGCGTGGGCCAGCCGGATTGAGGGGCTTGGCCTGCCCCGATGTTTTGAAAGGGATCCGGGTTCCGTTGCCTACCCGGGGGTCATCCCCCCGACACGTAGTGTGGGATAGCGTGGAATCGTGCGAAGGCGTCGCGCCCTAAGATGGCGTGATAACCACTGTGAAAGGGCACGATGTGGAAAAGCAGTTCTTCGGATCGATAGTTCTCGGGAGTTCCGAAGACCACATCAAGAGCAACTCGGCCACTACAACGCGCCTCCTTTCCGGGGATGATCCCTCGAAAGGTGGTGTGACTTTGCTCGATGCGGGATCTGTCAAATTGCATTTTGTCCAAGGTGTCCTCGTAGATGAGGTTGAGCCCGCTACCGCCATCCATTAAGACCTTTTGGAGTCGAAAGCCATCCACTATGGGATCAAGGACAAGGGCGGCAGCAGCTCGAGTAGGGCGGGACCTCGGCTGGTCTTGTTCACTAAAAGTGATAGGTGTGTCTGTCCATGAGTCTGTCTCCGCCACATGGTGAATTTGAGCGAGCTCTCGGACGGCTCTCTTCCTCTGATTCTTTGAGGAATATGTTTCGTAGATTGTTAGGATCTCGGCATCGTCATCAGAGGGCATTGCGGACTTTTATTTGAGTACGGGCCTCTGAGGATGACTTCGCCGCTCTTGGCGACTTGCCTGACCACCCAGCAAGTTCGAAGGTTGTGGGTTGGGTTTGTGTTGAGGAGGACGGAGTGTATGGGGCATGGTTTGTCCAGTAGTTCGTCAAGGACCGTTCTGGATCTTGTCAAGGGTTTCATCCTTTTCTCGGATGGCTCGTATTGGTGTGTCCGACGAGGGTGTGCACGTTTTGCCCGAGCTCGGTTTGGTTCCTCTGTACGGATTGACTCCATTTTCTCGAGCTGAGCCTGCCAAGCATACTCCATGGCGCTGTATTTGGACACCAGATCCGATAAATCAGAGAAATTTTGGATGTGGCGGCAGGCGACGGCGTTTAAGACGCCCTCGTCTCGGCAGTTTTGTCGAAAGACCTCCAGAACATCCTTGTTGTAGTCGTCCGTCATCTTGTTTTTGACAATAAGGAATCTGGCCCACAAGTGCCAAACTGTCTCTCCGGGCTGTTGCTTTATGTACATTAGGTCCCATATGTCGGGCCGTCCTGAGTTATTTGGACAGTACTCGATGTGGGGGGTGGGCGGGATAAAAGATTTGATCCCAGCGGAGTTTGAGTCCGGGTCCTTAGCGGCCGCGTACTGGATTGGCATGGAATCTAACACGCCGAGCTCTAGGTCCGGATAGTCGGCCGAGCTCAAGTGCGCGGACTCGAGGTTGCGTGCTGAACCAGACTCCAGCTCTAAACCCTCTCCGGAGCGGAGTTCGGCTGCCGAGCTGCAGGGTGAGGCCTGTTGATCGGGAACTTGTACTCCGTGCGCTTCCGGTTCCGGGGGGGGGGGGGGAGGGAGTCCTCGGTCGAGCCTTCGATCGTGGCGACCAAGTGGGCGGCCGGAGGGGTGTGAATTTCGCTGTCGTCGGTCTTAATCCCGATCTGATCATAGACCGAGGACCGGCCATCGGCGATTCCCAAGGCTTGGATTAGATCTAGTATCCCGTTTAATAACGAGAGATCCGTCGGCTCCAAGTTCTGGCAGTTTACGAGGTCAACCCGTAGTATGGCCGCGACGGGGGCGTCTAGATTTGCCCTGCAGTCATGTTCGGCCGGGGCTGATCTTCGGCAGCCGAGTGCGGTGATTAGATCCGGGCTCGAGGCTGGATCCGAAGTGGCGGCTGTCCCGTCAGTAGGATTGGCCGTACTCGAAGTCGATGCTTCAAGATTTGCAGGTCCTTCAGGTGAGGCCAAGGACCCCATGAGGATAAGATCTCCTCGGGCGTCGGCGACGAATTCTAGGTTTCCGAACCTGATCTCCTGGTCGGGGTTGAAGCTGTTGACCCGGCCGAGGCGACCGGCCGGATCGGCGTGTAGCATGACGCTGCCGAACGCGAAGAGCTGGCCGGGAACGAAAGTGTCCCTCGGCTAGCGCTGTTGCTGATGATTAGGCGAGCCATCGATCCTTGATGACCCACGACGGAACTCTCAAAGAAAGCACCAATGTCGGTACCAAAACCGGCAGATCTCGGGTAGGGGATCCGAACTATGGGTCTAGGAATCAATGGTTAACAGAGGGCGTAGAGACATCGATTTACCCAGGTTCGGGCCCTCTCGAGGAGGTAATACCCTACGTCCTGCTTGATTGTATTGATGAGATTGTATGAAGGTTACAGAGTTGATCTACCTCGAGATCAACTAGGCTAAACCCTAGGCAGTTATGATATGATGATCCTCTACGGACTAGGCCTTCTGGTTTATATAGACACCAGGAGGTCCTAGGGTTACACATGGTCGGTTACCATCAGGGGATAAACATGCCGGTCACGCCAGTTATTCCTTGGAGGAGACACCAAGTCATCGGAGGTTTCCTTATGATACACGGGGTCGCCCACAATCAGGCCTTCCATCGACGAGTAGAGAGCGGCCCACCAGTCCGGCCCATAAGAGATAGGCCGGCAGCCCGAGTACCCCCTAGTCCAGGACACCCTCAGTCGGTTTTCAAATTGAGGACCAACTGTGCTCCGAAAGTGAGAGAAGAGATCTCAAAAGACCGACACCCACATCAAGAGAAACAGACGAAGCAGCTCAAGCAGAGCTAGAAACGTAAGCCGGAGCAGCATCTTCTTCCTTTTTCCATACAGAGAAAGGTGCCTGCGCTTAGATTTTTTTTCTGTTGATCAGAATTCCTTAGAAGAAATTGGAAGAAAACCGTAGCGAAACGGTTGATCCTTAGCAAAGTATTTTGGGTTCATTACAACCTTCTCCTATTCAGAATCGGAGAATAGGAACGAAGTAGCTCGCCTAAAGAGGAACTACAATTCTTCTTTACTTCGATCAAGAAACTAGATTCTCAATAGAGTTGCTTACTACGAAAAGAAAGATGCCCCACCTTTAGTGATTAGATGGATCACTAGCCCTTACTCTCTGTCACTGATTCAAGAACGAATACCGGGACAGAAAAAACCCTTGCTGGTCTACTGCTTGATGGCTTTACATCGCTAAATAATCTGTAATGGACAGCAAGAACTCTGAATCAAGAAAAGTACCAAATCGATTGGAAATGTATGCTCTTGTGGGAGTCGAACCCACCGCATAGGTGCCTTGTTCTACCAAGAGATGAACTAAGGAGCGGCAACCCCTACATCAGTTCTTTGTACTGCCCAAAAGGGCACGAGAGAAAAAACAAAACCAATAAAAGATCAGACGAGACGGAATTGGTAACGTGAACGTCTTTTCGTCTTTTTGCCTGAGTTTCATATAACTCAACCTCGCTTTCCAAAAAAGAAGTACTGATTGAGATTTCCCTTTTATGATGGCTATCCCGTTTCTATTACTTACTGAATTTCTTGTCTACTGGCTGGAAACTTGAAAGGCTTACCACTAGATCGAAGGCAGAAGAACTTTTAGGATTGGCTAGAGGGGAACTACTCCCCCAATCCAATTTTTTCACGGGAACCCGATGTTATTAGATTCTATTCATTCATTCTGAATCTTTTATCATATCCCTTATTACGGCTATCTTTAGAATTTCATTGACTATATATGTTTTTTTTTCATATGAGCTATTCCCTTTGCTTTCAATCTGTCTTGTGCCACTCCAGCTTTCACTCAAGCAATTCTTTGCCTGTCGACCCTCACTCTTCCTCTTGCTTCCTTAGGAAAGAGCATAAAGAAGGCACCAAAAATAGGTGGGAAAGGAAAGGTATACTTTTCACAGCCGACAAGTGGCGCATTTAAGCCCTAAAGAACTAGCTTCCTGGAAAAAACTCACTCGGTCACCGGCTTTCAGGGGATTCCCCCACTTAAGAATAAAGGGGCATAGACTACGAAAGGGCTACGTTCACTTGATGAACGGTAAAAGGTATTCTATTACATAACAAGAGCATACGAGCGGAATACGATACTATCGAGCTTTCCGAAAGTGTGAGCTGAAATTCCAGGGTAATCGCACCCTTGACTCTATCACAAGCTATTGGAATTGGCTGGAACTTTCTATACCAAAAAGGGATATATAGGGGTTTGTTTTATTGATGCAATAGAGATCTTTCATAGATGGATCCCGATATGATCTTATTGATACGAGAATTAGAATCAAATACAAGTGTTTTCTGATGCATGCACTCTTTTCTTTAGGTTAATCAGCCCTTACTTGCATTGATTTAAAGGTCCTATTTCCCATACCTTGCGGACTTGGTAATCTAACAACCCTTCAGGGGAGAGGATTATAGGACACCATAGCTTATCTGCCTTGATTTCCGAAACCAGAACTACTTCGGCCTTCCCTCAACTAATTGACCTAGCCGACCTATAACTTATGCTGTGTATAGATTGACAAATTGCTGGGTCTACCCTCAGGGCGCCCTATAACTTATGCTGGGTGCCAGGGAAGAAAAGAAAGGGAAAGCGGTCTTCTTCAAGCCGAAGGGGAGCCCGGATAATTGAATGAAGGTTGGGACAGAACTCCAAAATAACAGATCCTTTCCTACTAGTTTGCTGTTCCGGTTGGGAAAGCAAGAAATGGGATAATCATTTCAAGTCAATTTCTCCTAGTTTTCCTTCTTGAATTCCAGTCAGAAAATCAATGAAATAGGATTTGGATCAGAAAATCAGGAGAAGAAAAGCAACCGAACCATAGATCCTGCTTTGGCCAACCCTCAATTACCAAGTTCTTACTATCTAACCTAGCTTTTTTCCATCAATCTAACCTTTGTCTATGAAACCTCGAATGCCTCTATACAGTGACGAAAATAGGGTTGTACCTGTAATAACATCTCTTGATACCAGTATTCTAGCTTATGGTTCATGTGGGATTCCTTGCTACTTCCTATAGCTCTTCTTTGGCAGATACATTAGCAACTTTGGCCTCTATGATTTTGATTACCGAGGGACTCTGATACCAGTCTTGGTGCAATCGTCAGGGTCACCCGCCTACAGTTTTTGCCATAGAAACTTTACAAGATGAGGATGGTTATGATCCTAAAAGGTATGATGACATATAGATATTCCTAAATAGGTAAAGTCACCACCATAAGCTGAGGTGAAAGATCGAGTTGTACTTTTCAAAACTCTGCCCTGTTTATTATCTGTGGTGATAAGTTTTACATAAGATCATTTAACGGGATGCACCTTATCAGGATGCAGATCTAGATCACAAGTAAGCAGTGATGCGCGAGACAGCTCTATCTCTTTTCACAAGTACAGATGGCCATCAAAGATTAGCAAAGCTATACCAAAAATAAGTTCACGTAAGAAAGTACCTATTAGTTTGCGTAGGAATGCCCGTTTTAGTTTACGGAAGAGTGCACGTAGAATAACAAAAGGGGTTATTCATGTGAAAGCTAGTTTCAACAATACCGAAATCATAACATTAACATTTCTATATTTGAATTTGAGATATATATACTGGACCTGAGTAGTAAGTGTTGACTCATGCGAGTCACTCCTTCTTCGCTTTGACTTCTTGGCTGGCTTGATGCTCAGTCTGGCCAATGGGATGACCCCCTTTTCTCTACTTTGTTTAGCTTTGCGAATGAGAAAGGTTCTTTTAGGCGACTTTGAACCCCATATTCATACCACTTTCCCACCTATGTATTGTTTTTTTAAAGAAAACCGTAGGAATCTCTCCGAGGGTAGTAGGTCGGGGGAGCACCTTCCCTTTGCCTTATGGGACCCTCGATCAATCCACCCATCATCAATTACCTGATTGGCTTGAAATTTGGTCCTCAGTCTGAATCCTCCACTAGCATTGGACCAATAGTCAGTCTAGCTCTCGCTCTTATCCAATTTCCTTATCCTTTCAGGGCAAGGTCGGAGTAGTAGGCAAATACAATTTCTTTTGTTGCATGCGGACCCGCTTGTGAGACTGAAGAAATTGAAGCTAAATGACAATCTTAACCTACTTGCTTACATGATCCTTAAGAAACTGTGGACTTTTGCACCTTTCTGTCTAGCTTGAGTTATCTTTCAGTTCTCTCCCCTCGGCAAAGTGGATAGGAAAGAGTCTTGCTTCCATTCCACTAGCCAAGAATAAGGAGAGTGACTTTCTCTTTTGAACCTCTTAAGCTGACTTGAAAAAAAAAGTGGTACACCCCTCAGAGATATAGGGACCGCCATGCTCGTCCACTTTCTTGATAAACGACTCGATGCATTTTCTCTTCCTTGCCGCTGAGACATATCAAAAAGATCTATTACTAAAAGGAGATTGGGATCATCCTGTGGTTACCGGATGATGGGAATAACTAAGCAGAAATTTGGAAATGAGCATGAAATGTCTATAAATGAATTTTCTCATTATTCGTTATTTCCAGGTCTTTTCATTGCATTCACTTACAACAAGAAACAACAACCAGCGTTTGGTGCAGCACTTGCATTTTGGTGCATTCTTCTTCCTTTCCTTGGTCTTTCATTCCGTCATATTCCAAATAACTTATCTAATTACAACGTATTAACCGCTAATGCACCTTTTTTTATCAAATCTCAGGGACATGGTCTAATCATGAGGGTAGTATTTTATCATGGTGTTGGATCCCAAGTTTTTATGGATTCCTTTTTTGTTACCGGGGTCGACCCCAAAGCCATAATGTCTCAAAACGAAGTGGCTATAGAGAAACTTTTAGTTTTTCCTTTGTCTCGAACTTTGTGAAGAACTCCATTCTATCTCTCCAACAAAAAAGTGGGGCTGCGCCCTAGTTGTACACTCCCTTCGCTCGGAGAACCCTTGTTGATTCTGAACTTCATTCGCAAAGTAAGCGTCCTTTTAACGGGCCATCCCTTTTTAATGCGCCGCTTGACCCTGTTTTGAAAATGAGCTTTGCTCTTCTGGGCGCTGGGCGCTCCCGTGGTTCGCGAGAAGGAAAAAGGACTAATATTTTGTTACATCTGGCACGAGATGAAAAAGAGAGAGCTTCGTCTATCGATGAACAGCAGATTGACGGAGCTCTTGGCATTGCTTTGTTTTTCTCTCCTTTCCTATCAGTGAGTTCCGATCCTTTTGTTCGAAATTTCTTCGTTCGTACCGAACCGCTTGCAGAATCAAATCCAGTTCCACAAGATCCTATATCAGCTATACATTCTCCTTGCATTTATGCTAGAGATGTCGCCAGTGCTATGGGCTTTGGGTTATGTAGATCAAAAATGATGAATGGGATTGTGGCACTCCACTCGTCGCCAATGCGGAAGGATGCCGCCGAAAAGAATGGAACGCTGCTTCGCTCTGCTGGATGCGTCGGATCCCATATAAGAACCTCACTCTTTACCCGATCATTCAAACATTTTGTGGGCAGCGCGCCTACTCTATTGGTACGTAGCAATAGAAGGCTACTCATGCTGCTTCGGCGGCGCTTTTTTGCCTTCTCTTCGCTCTGGACAGGAGCGCTAATGGACACGGGGAGGGAGCAGGCGAAGCGTGTCGTTCGTAATGGAAAGAAAGACACCACTACTTCGCCTCTTTGTTGGACCGCCGGCGTGAACACGGTGGTCTCTGACCAGGACCAGGAACCAATTCGAATTTGGATCTTGACATGTCGGTTGCTTTTAACCGTAGGCATCTCGCCAGGAAGTTGGTGGGATCATCATGAATTAGGTCGGGGTGGCTGGTGGTTTCGGGATCCCATAGAAAATGCGTCTTTTATGCCTCGGGTATTAGCCACAGCTCGTATTCATTCAGTAATTCTACCCATTCTTCATTCTTGGACCTCGCTTCTGAATATTTTGACTCTTCCATGTTGTGTCTTAGGAACCTTTTCAATACAGTCCGGATTGCTAGCTCCCATTCATAGTTCTGCTACAGACGATACACGAGGAAGATTTTTATGGCGGTTCTTCCTTCTAATTACAGGCATATCTATGACTCTTTTTTACCATATGAAGTAGGAGGCATCGGTCCGTAGAACCTATAAAAAAGAGATGGTTGTGGCGCGAAGTACTCTTGTGCACCTACGTCACTCGGCTCGCGCGCAACCCCGCCCCGTTATGTTATATTATGGAAGAATTTAGGTTCTTGCTGGGCTGGTTATTCAGAGCCAACAACTGGCTGCCGGATTTCGTCCCGTCCATAGCGCTTCGGAAGTCACTCTAGCGTGGCATTGCTGGATACTTCTGATCAATAGGAATAGGAGGCCAAAAAAAGCTTATGATGAGCATCTATTGGAGTCGATCATTTCCAAGATCTAATTCTAGTTTCTTATTATGTAGTGGAAACGCCTCACAATCTTCAGTTTTACGCTTACGCTTAAGGGAAGAAATGTTCTTGGTGGATGCAGGCCCTGGTACCCCAAAAATTTGTATGCAAGATGAGCTTACAGGACTGCCAATCAAGCGAGCCACCAGGTTTGAGAATAAGGTGGGATCCAAGAATGTAGTGGTTGGTGAATCACTGATCAAAAAGCGGATTTTTGAGAGATTCTCCATCGATCTTGTGGCCGGTGAATCACTGATCAAAGAGCGAGCAACCGCTAGGTTTAATAATTTTGTGGGATCCCTGGATGTAGCGGCTGGCGAACCGCTTCTTCTTCCACAAAGATTCAGACAAAACCGAGCTTGGATAGAACTGAAGAAGATTTGGCGAACGAAGAAAAAGGTAAAAGGGTTTATTATAAAAAAAATCAACGGAGGTTATTCAGTAGCCATCGCGGGTTTCATTACTTTTCTTCCATTCAAAAAAGCTCTTATAAAAAAAGGATAGCGAATGATCGATTCACCATTGATAGCATTAACCCTAAAAGGAGGGATATTGTGATAATAGCGGCAGATCAAACAAGAACTTGATGAAAAGATAGAAAAAAAATATGAAAAATCCAAAGCCCACCTTAATCCATTTTGTTGAGGATCTTGCACTTATTCCGGCCCTATATTTACATAGCCAAGAAAGGCTCTGGCGATCATGCGTGACTGGCGGAGCGCCTATCGCCCTGGCACAGCACTCTAAAATGCATGTTGGGTTGGGCCAGCAAGAAGACTTCGACTAGGGAGACGAAGAATGGAATTGAAGAAGGCAGCATAGTCTAAGATAACAGAATGGAACACCAACCAACAAGTAAGTGGTGGATTTGGATGGAGTCTCGCAGAAGAAGAGTACGCGTGCTAGCGCACCCCAAGACGTCAGTCCTTTTTCTGCTTGCTGGCCAAGGTCAGATTACTGAATCCCCCTTCCAAACACCACCCAATCTCCATTCCTTGATGAGAAATGAGCAAGATCAAATGTTTATCAAAATATAGCCCCTATATAAACCTAGCCCTTACTACCCGAACTTCTTACCTTCAAATAGGACTAACTGCCCGAACCCGCTTGCTTATCTTCTACGATCTAATTAAGTTAATCAGTGGTTATTTTTTTTAAGTGACTAGAACATCTATCAACTACTATTCTAGCACCCAGCTATGCCATGTGTTTATTCTATTCTATTCTATTCTTCAGGTATTCCTTTGAATAACTCATCTTTTCAGGTCAGACAATTTGAAGATCTTCTTAGTCAGCCTATCTGTATTCTTATCCTCTAGTGCGGATCCAATCAGATTTCATAAAGCCAAGGCCTGACATCCATTGTGGGGATCATCTTTTATCGGGAGACATGGCCTGGTGGTTTCTGATCGAGATTCCTAATCAATAGGGCGAAGAGCTCTTCGCATGATCTGGTCCTACCTTTTGTCTACGCTATTTTTTTGTCCCTTCTCAGCTGCTGTCCTTACTCCGGATAAATTGGAACACATTGATTCCGTTCGTTCCTGCCCTTCGCTTCAGGCCATAGTGCTTCTGAATTATTTCTATACCCCTTTGATGATGCAGCCTCTGACTCTCATGGGTAAACTCCTACTTGATTAGTTAGAACTTCTCTGTCTCAACTCGTGGACCTATCTATCTTCTTCTTTTTAAGAGATAGGGGTTTGCTATTCTCACGGATTGCTCATATTTATTTACCCCATTGAATAGTTTTTGCCTTGTTTCAACCCTTCCTTCATCTGAACCTTCCAAAGTACTAATCTATCTTTATGGGGAAGACCCTTCATCTGACCTCCGGGCTACCCTGTCAATTGTAAAAAGTAGTTGAGTCGTGTCTCGCAGGAGCAAAAAGAGTGAAATGAGGACGTAAGCCCCCTAGGTCTTCCTCTTCCTTCTAAACTAATTGCTTTCGCTTGACTCTTCCAGTAAAAAAGTATACTGAGTGGTTGAAGGAAAGCGAAAAGGAATGGCTTTTTCATGTACCAGATCCGGTGAGCCAGACACCAAGCAAAAATGGACATACAATCAAAGAGTAAGGAGCAGTTATTTGCAATGACGGGTGGATTGGTCTAATCTCTATCATAGTCAATCTCACCCTCCCATACTTGAAGGACACAAACTACACCATCTGAACTCGGGAATAACTCTGATTTCTCAGGGTTCACCTTCATGCCCCCGCCATGCTCTATGACAGAAATAAATCCACTTAGATTCACATCCCTTAAGATGTCGCGAATCTCTCAACTCCCAAGGCAATATGAATCATAGCTTGTTGAAGCTAGAAGGACATTGGTGTCCCATCTCGTATAAAGAACTCCCTCATATCGGCTCTGGACCTCGCTATCAAATTGATATTGAAAAAAGATATGTAGGAGGACGTCACTCAATTCACCTATCAATGGTATACAATTCGAATGAGGAATTTTGAGGTTAGTGTCCGCATTATAAATCGGGAGAGATATAAATTGATTTAAGATGTGGGAAATCACATGCATATTATGTAGACACTTTAATGTACCCCATACTTACTCTTGGTAAGTTGGCTGGTTTCTTGGTTTGCGTTCATGATTAGGAATCAATTGGATGTGTTACTATCCGCTTGAGGTCTAGAACATTAGCCTCTTCCTATTTAGGAAGAGAAAAAACTCTACTGTGCCAGTAGGCCGAAGACCCGCAAGCTCAACCTCATGCCTTTGTTATTATTCCTCAATCCGCTTCAGTTTCATTCTTACTCATAAGAGGATTCTTATCTCTAAAAAGAATACATCTCATTTACTACTCCATCCAACGATCAATTCCCGGATTTCTTGAGTATCGAGTCACTGCACTATCTCTTTATTTCTCTCATCATAATTCATGTATCTATCTATTTGCATTCCTAATATGCTATCTATCCTTACTTTACCTTACCTTACCTGTGTTTATGCTGTACCAACTGTACTAATCATAATTTGAGCGGTTAAACTCATACAAACCATGATACCCAGCAAAGAGCCTGCTAACCTCGTTTGAGCTACCTCACCTTCGGGATTATAATTAGTAATATCTGCTACATTGCAAAATGTTGGATCATTACGAAATGTCTCCAATACTCTTTCCTGGATATCCTGAGTATAAAGGTATGTCTTCTTATGATACCCATCGAAAATCAAGTCGGGATGATTGAATTGGTCGATAGATAGAGAATCGATGACAACCGGTATCATCAGGGGATCATTGCCCCCAACCATTAGCTTATACCAAACCGTGCACATCAGGCCAGTATGTATTAACATGATAAACACTATGTATACATACGAACGCAAAAGTGGGTTGTAAAAGATTGTAGTGATCTCCATTTGCGGCGCCATATAGATTGGTTTACTAACCGGTGATTTGAATCCAACACCGAACTCTGCTAACCTAGCAGCGAACATTGATCTACTCATACTTTTCAACCCAAGAGAATTTGGTAGATCTACCAACTTATCAAATAGCGAAATAGTATGCTTATAGTGAAAGCCAATAGCATTAGGGAATGAAAACCTTGAAATACGGGGCAGATGGGGCCAACCAATTCCAGTTAGCAATGTCAACCTTGAACTAGGTTCTTGTACATCAACATGCATCACATAATCATGGGGTCGATTTCGATGAGTTATCAAGAACTTGTGTCTATCTCTATCATACTGGATTTGAGTATTGAGCATAGATATGCAATACACGAGGTTCTCTCTCAAATTGTTAAGAATGTGAAAACGATTTGATACGTTAGGAGGCACACCTCCAGGAGGACTATTATCACCACCATTGGGGCCACCTCCTCCACCCGGTAAAATCAAACCGTCATGATTACTATCACTAGATCGATCATTAGACCCACTTCCTTCACCTTTATTGACTTTTCCTTTCTTTCCTTCACCTTTATTGACTTTTCCTTTATTGACTTTGACATTCTCTTGATTTCCTTTTCCTTTATCTTGATCAGATTGAGTAGGAGGATTAGATGGTAACCTATTCTTCGACGAATCTTTAGGGTCTCTGGAAAGTGAATCAGATTTGTTACATGAGAAAACGTCATTGAACTCTAAGTAAACTCGATTAAGAAATACAGTTAGATAGGATCTCATAATATATCTCGTATTCATATAAATATGGATTTAATCCATTGTAGGATTTGATTTGAGGATTTTCGTGATATCAGAACCTAGAGAAAAACACTGATATCCAAGTTATCAACACCTTGGTTGTAGGAAAGAGATTTCCTACCTCTAGTTCATATCTAGAGACATGATAACCGTGGGCTTAGAGTAGAGATAACAACCTCTCCCCTCTATAGAGGTCGAAAAAAACGTTCTTTGCTTTACAAAGCTGGAAGAGCAGAAAGATGGATAACCTTTATAGATCGGGATAACGTTTCACATTTTCCCACAAATAGGATATTTACACCACGACCTAAATATAGCAGCTCGCCATAGAAGTATGTTCTGCCAAATGAATAATAGATGTATATTCAATTCATTTCTCAATGTTCCGTTGATAGAGGGGTGCTGCAATTAGCAAACAGAGTACGAGTACTACTAGATTCCTATGTATTCTAGAGGTGGTATAGTTGTTGACCAACCTACACTAATGTTGAGATAGTACCATACATGTGATCTATGGGATAGTAATCTCCAGCTCATATTGTAACCCTCGTTTTAGTCCATGGAAACCCAGTGCCAACCCTGAAAGCTGTAAACCTACCTGTTATAGGATCCGTAACATCTACAACTGCTATATGAAGCAAATACCCTATGTTGTGAGGTAGGGAATCTATTACGTTTATTCTCACGCATCCTACCTATAGCAAACCCAAATGCAAGGACCTCAAAATCTGAACTCTACTCCAATCTAGTGAGGGGGAACCCACAGCCATCACCATTCTGGCATACAAATAGAATGGAAACGGGGTTTGATAACTATCCAGAGTTAATCTACTCCGCAAACTCATATCCCATTATCTCACTTGTGAGTGAGCTTCCGTCCTTGATCAAGAATTCATATATGATTCGATAGGTTTCGAATCTGAAGCGTGTTTCTCATCCAACGCTTATTTATCACCCCCTCCCCCTTTCTTATTACTACTCCTACTTCCATCATTCTAGGAGTTCGACTTCCTTTCTTATTAGTTCCTATCTTATTATCTGATTTCACATCAAAACCATTATTACCTCCTTTCTTATTACTTCCTTTCTTTTTCCTCTGATCTTTCACTTCAATAGAAGAACTCTTATCATCACTAACACAATCATCCTGGCAAATGTTACCATTATGAAAAGTGGATTGGATTAGCTTGCTTATATCAGCCGCATCTTTAAGCCTTTTATTATATTCCCACAGCTGTATTATTAGACTACCTGTCGGTTGATCTTGTAACATTTTGGTGAGGTCTTCACTCGTAAATTCGTAGGGTTTTGTGTCGACCCATACACCCTTTTTAAAGACAGGTATTCTTTTTAGCTCTCCCAAACGCATTGTTATTTTGCTCATACGTTTGCGTATGACCAGATTCTTCTAATCCACCGAGAAGTTCTTTACGAACTTGATTACATGTTCTGAGTGAACATTATTCAATAAGTTAATATAGTGACTTTTCTTCACCTCGCTCGAAGGTACACCTTTATACTTCCCCACTTCTTTACCCACTTCGACATCTAAGAAGTAGCTTTTAGGAGCAAGAAAAATACCTCGTTTAATAAGTCCATGTTCCAGCTTAAACTTCCCAAGCTCCTTATCCGATATCATAGATTCGGGAAGACAATTATCTAAAACTACAGAGTCTGTGTCTGTGTAGAGACAGTCATCTCCTGATGAAAATTGATCCATATATATGGGCGCTTGACTCGTAATGCATGCTGACATCTGAGGACATGTGTTAATCGGCGGTTTCCATCCATCGCTCTCATCGTACACATTTTCCTTGTAGGTGATTAAATTATAATCCCCCATTTTGATTGTATTGATCACTCGGCCTTTTTTCTTGTACACAAACAGTTTTGTTTCAAGCTTAGAGCAAAGGGCAGCTTTAGTGCTTTCAGTCTTTATACCAAAACGACCGTACACGCTGTTCATGCATAACTTGTGTATATAGCTTTCTCCAAGCAAACCACGATCCTTAGCCTTTTGTCTCCTCTCATACATATCATCTATGAATTTGACAAATGGACTATCGATCTCTTCAAACAAGTACCCACAACAGGGGGTAATCTCATATCCCAATTTGGCAGCGTGCTTTAATTCTTCTGTAAAGAAGCATCCGAATGTGTAGCCAACTCTGAATTTGAGAACCTTCCCATCTCTAAATGGGAGAAAAGGACGCTTTACACCCTTCGGAGTATGCACCAAGGCCAGTACGAAGCCATACAAATCCTCCAATTTCTTGTTACTGAAATTGGCATGCCAGACTGGCTTCCCGCCAGGCATTTTACATGTCTTCATTATAAAAGGATATAACGAATTGACATCGTAGTAGTAAAGATTCTCCCCAGATGGCTTGTACACATCTACATGCCCACCATAGTATCCACGCCTAATAAAAGAGTCTTCTTCCTCTGTCGGAATATATATTTTATAGATCTTATCGTCTAGATAGTGCTCACGAAATATAGTAAAGGCTATAGCCGCTATAGTAGTTTTATCAACTATATCAATCTGGTACCTATCAAAAAAGATCTTTTGCGCTCTGATCATGATATAAGCTAGAAGCAGAACATCATGTCGCAAATACTTTTGATAAACCACATGATTTGAGAGAATCGTCTCACGGGTGACCTTTGAGTGATCCATATCTCCCTTCCTAGCCAAATCAGGGCATATTTCGCTAGCCAAAGCCGCTAAACTACATGGCAATAGGTGTAATGAGCATCGCATTTTACAAACTAATCTCCTCCTCGCTCTGGTAGGAGAGGCCCTCTTCCTCCCTTTTCCAGAATCTGGGAGAGAGGCAAAAGAGAAGTCCAGAGAGACCTCGACTCTTTCAGGGAAAGGAGGGAGAGGGCCTCTCGATGGGAGTGATTCCCCGAAAAGAGATCGTTCCCAGCATCCTCGAGTTCATAGTCAAACTCACCTTCATCCCCCTTTCATGGACTGGCGCGGGCAAGCGCCGATGTCTAGAGTAGGAGATGGAAGCTTGGGTTGAGGAGGCTGTCAACGAGTCATCAAAGGTGATAGATTGGTTATATTCGGATTCGTTTGATTTTGATTTTCTTTTTTTTGGTTGTGAGAGGTCTGAGTCCACAGCTGGGGAAGAGTCGTCAGATGACAATTGAAGTAGGGGTCTGCCTCTTTCAAAGGGAAGCAAGAGTCTCATAGGGAAGGAGATCCTGCACAGACCAATCCCAATCAGGAAGAGAGTCTTGTTGTCAATGAAAGCAATTTTCTATGTCACATATCTGCCTATCTCGTGTTGTGAGCTATAAAGTACCCACCAGGGGGGTGGACCAAGAAAGAGGCAGGCGATTGGGTCCTTCCCATCCTCTGTGATGTCAGTCTCTTTGTCATTCTTTCACCCTTGCTGAGTAGCGAAGTGAGCATACTAAAGATCCAATTCATCAATCATTTGAGTTGGTACGAACATAGGAATCCAGACTCCGCTTGATTTGATCTTCAGTTTCGACCTTCATCAGTCTGGAAAAAGAAGAAGGACCCACTTATTCCACTCGGAGAGACCGAACCAGGCAACAACAAAAAAGAAAAACTGAAGGAAGTTCTCTTTCCATTCCGAATAAACTAAGTGAAAAAAGGGGGAGAGCAAAACAGAAACACAAGAACAAAGAAACTATGTCCAAACCAACGAGTCCTTTGGTAGACTCTAAAGAATGTATCGGGAGTTGGGAGTTAGCCGTCTCATAGGAGTGATAGCTGGGTTTTTCACGGAGTTTCTTCGTACGATTGAAGAAAGAGTGCTCTAGGTCGGAGAAAACAAGAAGAAGATTGTTCACCAATCTGTCTCCCAACCTCTTTAAAGCAGCTACCTACCATGATCTGGTCTTGGGACAACATTGGCACCCCCGTTTGCTGGATCTTCTAGGCACTCTAAAGCGCTTCCACGAGAGACAGATGGACTTTGAGTTATAGACGGAGAAGAGCCTTTAGAGGATCAAGAGTGATTCCTCAATAAAACAAATGGGATTTTGAGGCAGGGCTGAACGCGATGTACTGAAGGGTTCACCTTCGCTGATCGGCGCCAGTCTTTCCTGCTGTTAATTTCCTAGGTCGGGAGGGGCCCTTTCCTTCTACCTTACTGAACCCATTCACCAATGATTGGATCACTCAAAGCTAAAGACCAATTCCTTCCTTTTAGGTGGTCTAGGTGGCTGGGATACTATGCCCTTCTTTTTAGAGGCTCAAAGATGAGTTCTTTGAAGGAAGCAAAAGAACCCATGTGTCTCGGATGAAGTCTACCCTCTTTTTGTGCCGGGAAGAAGAATGAGATCCAACTCAAAGTCAAGGAAAGCGGCCTAGACCACTAACTTTTGATGGAAGGCTTCTAAACATGGATTGGTCTGATAAAGCCAATTTTTCGGTGAATCAAATTTTTTCTGAGAGCACTAGACCTTCTCTCTTTCAGGATTGATTCCCACTCACTGCCTGATAGCAGGCTTGGCCCATGAGACCTATTGTCTTATTGTACTGGATCACTTCACTACTTTGGAGGATGGGTTTTTCCCCTTTTTGGTTCGCAAATGCTCTAACCCATCGAGAAGCTCCATCCAAATTGGAGTTGATGTGAGCACTTCCCCAGAGGCAGAGGCTTTTTCTACAAAAGAGTGGGATCATAAAATGTAGGTGAGTCAATTGCGTGTGGCCTTCAAGTATTTCGTATTGTAACAATATTAGATCGGCATCCAAACAAAGGTGCATGTACGGTTCCTAAGGGATACAATTTTTTCCTAATCATCGAGAAAGATTAAATAAGTTGATAGCGCGATCTCGTACTAACACATACTCTCTAAATATTGAAGAACTTGCATGCGGCCTTCAAGCCACAACCGCGGTATGAGTTCTGATCTCAGGCTTTGGTTTGGGGGCTGCTGGCCCCTTCGCGTCGACGAGGAAACTGTGGACAACAATGGGTTTAGAATTAGAATAAAACGAAGACCCTATCGAACAAATAGAGGAAAGGGTGGAAAGGGGAAAAAGTAAAGTCTAAGTGACATATGGCACGAAAAGGAAATCCAATTTCGGTAAGACTTGATCTGAATCGTAGTTCAGATCCAAGTCGGTTCGGTGAGGGCGACCGCGAAAGTCACCGAATGGGTTCGGTCCGTCTTTTCCTGATCTTTGTTTGTCCCCCCAAAAAAGGCGTGAGAGGACGTTGCAGATGTCCAGGACGGACACGGCTTCTTCTAACGCTACAAGACCACAGGAAGAAACCCGAGACCAGAGCATGTCGTGAAAGACGCACACGGGGCGGGCGTGCTTCGACCGTGTCTCCGGGGCACAGTTGAATATAGATATCATGAACGCGAGGATAAGGATACCAGGCCGACAAACCCGGGCAAGTACTCCCCTAATGTGCCGATCGCTAGTGCATCCAGGGCCTCGGCGCCCAGCTCTGCTGGAGAGGCCGTCCTTGATCTGAAAAGTGCGTCTGCGGTTCGGATAGACTGATTCTGCGAATGCCTAGCCCCAGGAATCAATAAAAAAACAAGTGCTAAGTTTCATTTCAGATCAGTGAATAAACCAAAAAAGAGACCTTTCTCGCTCGACGCCACACTATGCTCTGCTTCAACAAATGAGAGTTTTCGGTGCAACCGGTGAACCACGCGAGCTGGTTAGATGCGTGGGGCAGAGGGCTCGTAGTACCTGATAGCGCAGCTATGCAGTGGAAGGGAAGGAGCCTAAATCGACCCCCTTCTTTCTTTTTTATTCAAAGACACAAAAGCAAGCACAGTACAAAGAGATTGGACTCTCGGATGAGACTAAGCAGCTACCGTTCCGACACGCCCCTGACCCTATCTTGATTCAAACCGAAATCCTTCTCTAAGGTGGAGCCTAGTTGAAGCTGTCATTCAAAGAATAAATGGGAATCCAAATCCACTTTTAGGGATATAGATGAAGTCTCACTCAGTAAAGAGAGTTGTAGATTCGAAGAAGAGGATCAGAGTACGCGCGCTACAAAAGGCAGCTAGCCAATGAAAGTAAGTGGAAAGAATATAGTACTTTTGTACTGACCCCTCCGGGGCCCTCGGTTGTTTGGGCGCGCCCTACCGCAACGTTAGACTATTGCCTTTTTAGCCTACGCTTGCTGCTTGCAGCATGGATTCAATAGATCTATCGAATCCATGCTTCCCCCGCCCCGAAGCGAGACTCTATCCAGATCTCAAAGAATAACGAGCTAGGCGGCCGGCGGGCAAAGAAAGGGGGCGGGGCGTTTACTTGAAAATGACAACCGCCTGTTCCAGCAACGGGGGCCTTGCACGAAAGCAAACCTACGATTAAGTAGCATTTGCTTTCACTGATGGGCCCAGTGAGGGGGGCATTGTCCCTCAGTTCTTACCAACCTCAGGTGTGTACATCTAACTTATTATCTTCTTTTTTCATGCAAGCCTGACCTCAGCTGTCCATTTCTTATTCATTCAGGGCACCCCTAGTGGACTTGGCGGTGCTCCTTTCTCAAACCAGAACAACTCTGAACGTTAGGGAAAATAAGGGAAGACCACCTGAGCGAACCGACCGAAGGGACTTTAATTATGCGAACCGAACGTTAGCGGCTTAAGCTAAGCCTATCACGAGCTGCGTTGCTGCTTGATTGGCGGGGAGGAAGATCTCAAAGTATGGGGCAAAGGATCAAGCGCTTTGACTTTGCTTTGTCCCCCGGGATTCACCACAGGTTGGGTTTGAGAGCCGTGTGATGGGTGACTATCTAGCACGGTTCAGAGACCACATGTATGTAGTCTGCGCTGGTGAATGGAAGCCCCCGCCGCAAAAAAGAAGCGGATCTTCCCATGGCTCTGTCACCATTGACTCTATTTATTATTATGGTAAATCATTGTATCAAGATTTCAATCTTAGATCTTATTTTAGTTTGATACGTCCACCTACGAAACTCACCTTTGGCTTTCGTCTCGGTAGGTGTATTATTCTACATTTTCCCAAAAGGACATTCATTCATTTCTTTCTTCCCGGGCGATCACCACGACTAAAACGAAAACAAGACAAGAAATCAAGACCCGTACTACAGGAAAAGGGTTGGTGGCCGACATTTGGGAAAGTCGGGCCGATCGGGTGTCTTCATTCAAGCGAGGGTACAGAGGAAGAACGAAACGAAGTGAGAGGCCGAGGGGCAGGGAAAAGAGTCGAGTCGATCGACTGGGAGAAGCAAAACGAAATCCGGATTTGGCTGAAAAAGATGCAATGTTATGGATACCATGACCGATCACCATCGAGAAAGAAGAATTTTGATAAATCCCTTCGGGTGAGCGGGGCCTTCAAGCGGCCTCAATACGCCGGGGTTGTAAATGACATACCTTTCCTTATGGGAAATGCCACCTCCTTACTAAAAAGGAATAGAATCAAGTTAGTTTTACCAAAGAAGTCCCGCTCTGACGGCCCGACGAGTCATCTACTAAAAAGGACCCTCCCCGCTGTGCGCCCCTCCTAGAATTATTTGGTCATGCATTACTTTTTTAATACTAAGAATAAAATGCATTTTGACCCCGTCCTAGTTCTCAATCATTTCGTGGCACCGGGTGTGGCTGAACCATCTACGATGGGGGAGCGAAGGGAGGAAGCTTAGATAAGAGAATACGCTCTCGCATCGCTTTTTTTTAGAAAGCTCTACCAGCGAGAAAAAGTGTTTGGCCCGAGCCAAAAAGAGGTTGATCCACTTCATTCGCCAAGCGAATGATCTTCGCTTCACGGGAACAACAAAAACCACCATATCGCTCTTTCCTTTCTTCGGTGCTACCTTCTTTTTTCCAAGGGATGGGGTTGGGGTGTATAATAACCCTTTTTTTGAGTATGCCCGGGAACAACTCCTAGCTCAATTTAGGATCAAATGTAGGAACCTCATGGGTAAGGATAAGGTAATGGAATTGATAGAGAAATTCATAGACCTAGGTAGGATAGGCAAATTGATAAAGGGAATAGAGATGATGATAGAGATCATACTGAGAAAGAGGATAATTCCGTACGGGTACAACTCTTATTTGAACGAAGTGCAAAAAATGCGATCTTTTTTGTCTAATAGAACAAACACTAAGACCTTAATTGAGTCGGTAAAGATCAAATCTGTTTATCAAAGTGCTTCTCTAATTGCTCAAGACATCTCTTTTCAACTGAGGAACAATCCAATCTCATTTCGTTCCATTTTTAGTCAAATAGTGAAGGATATTCCATTAATAATGCCAAAAGGGGTGGATGGGATACGTATTTGTTGTTCTGGTCGATTAGGGGGTGCGGAAATAGCTAGAACTGAATGCGGAAAGTATGGAAAAACATCTTGTAATGTATTTAATGTTGGAAATATGCCCTAGAGGCAATAATAAATTGGTTATTATTATATTTCCTTGTTAATGATAATCGTTTATTATCCATGCTATAATTGTATTGATTGGAAACTCAAATACATGTGTGGGTACATAGACAACACTGTGTCCCTAGTAAGCCTCTAGTTGACTAGCTCGTTGATCAAAGATGGTTAAGGTTTCCTAGCCATTGACATGAGATGTCATTTGATAACGGGATCACATCATTAGGAGAATGATGTGATGGACAAGACCCAAACTGTAAACGTAGCATTTGATCGTGTCAGTTTATTGCTATTGTTTTCTGCATGTCAAGTATCTGTTCCTTTGACCATGAGATCATGCAACTCACTGACACCGGAGGAATACCTTGTGTGTATCAAACGTCGCAACGTAACTGGGTGACTATAAAGGTGCTCTACAGGTATCTCCGAGGGTGTCTGTTGGGTTGGCATGGATCAAGACTGGGATTTGTTACTCCGTGTGACGGAGAGGTATCTCAGGGCCCACTCGGTAATACAACATCACAATGAGCCTTGCAAGCAAAGTGACTAAAGAGTTAGCCACAGGATCTTGTATTACGGAACGAGTAAAGAGACTTGCCGGTAACGAGATTGAACTAGGTATAGTGATACCGACGATCGAATCTCGGGCAAGTAACATACCGAAGAACAAAGGGAACAGCATACGGGATTAACTGAATCCTTGACATAGAGGTTCGACCGATAAAGATCTTCGTAGAATATGTAGGAGCCAATATGGGCATCCAGGTCCCGCTATTGGTTATTGATCGTAGAGGTGTCCACAAGGGATAAAGCCCACAAGGTATTGGAAAGTGCAAAAAGTAGTTTTGCTGCCGCGTAAGCGGTACTACCGCTTGTGTGAAGCGGTACTACCGCCCGAGCGGTACTACCGCTTGTGTGAAGCGGTACTACCGCCCAAGCGGTACTACCGCTTGTGAGCGGTACTACCGCTTGTGAGCGGTACTACCGCTTGTGCGCGGCTGTGCACGGTTCGGCAGGGATCCGAGTTGGACTCTTTTCCTGTGGGCCAAACCGACCTTGTGCGGGCAAAACCGACCTGGAGGAGGCTTTTACTCCAAGTTTAGACCCCAAGGCTCAACATATAAATAGAGGGGCAGGGCTAGCACACGGGACACATCAAGATTTCCCCAAGCCGTGTGCGGCAACCCTAACCCTCTAGTTCCTCCGTCATAATCTCCGTAGTGCTTGGCGAAGCCCTGCAGAGATTGTTCCTCACCACCATCACCACGCCGTCGTGCTGCTGGAACTCAATCACTACTTCACCATCGCTCGCTGGATCGAGGAGGTGAAGGCGTCATCAAGCCGTACGTGTGTTGAACGCGGAGGTGCCGTCCGTTCGGCGCTAGTTCATGATCGGATCGAGGGACGACTTGCGATTTGGATCGCGGAGACGTTCGACTACATCAACCGCGTTTCTTAAACGCTTCCGCTTAGCGATCTACAAGGGTATGTAGATTCACTCTCCCTCTCGTAGATGCTCATCACCATGGATAGATCTTGTGTGTGCGTAGGAAAATTTTTGTTTCCCATGCAACGTTCCCCAACAGTGGCATCATGAGCTAGGTCTATGCGTAGATGAGATCTCGGGTAGAGCACAAACGAGTTGTGGGCGTGGGTGTATACATATTGCTTGCCGTTACTAGTTCATATTTGATTCGGCGGTACTGTGAGATGAAGCAGCCCGAACCGACATTACGCGTACACTTACGCGAGACAGGTTCCTTCAACTAACATGTAACTTCGTTGCATAAAGATGGCTAGCGGGTGTCTGTCTCTCTCACTTTAGTTGAATCGATTTCAATGAAGAGGGTTCTTTTAGAAGATCAAAAAGCAATCACTACACCACGTTGTGGTTTTGCGTAGGTAAGAACGGTTCTTGCAAACCCATAGCAGCCACGTAAAATTTGCAACAACAATTAGAGGACGTCTAACTTGTTTTTGCAGGGTATGTTGTGATGTGATATGGCCAATTACATGATGGGATATATGTGATGTATGAGATGATCATGTTTTGTATAGAATATCCCGACTTGCATGTCGATGAGTACGGCAACTGGCAGGAGCCATAGAGTTGTCTTTAATTATTGTATGACCTGCGTGTCAATCATTAAGCGCTATGTAATGCTTTACTTTATCGCTAAACGTTAGCAATAGTCATGGAAGCAACAGTCGGCGCGACAACCTTATGGCGACACATTGATGGAGATCAAGATGATGGAGATCATGGTGTCATGCCGGTGACGATGGAGATCATGCCGGTGCTTTGGAGATGGAGATCAAAAGCACAAGTTCATGGCCATATCATGTCACTTATGATTTGCATGTGATGTTAATCCTTTTATGCATCTTATTTTGCTTAGGACGACGGTAGCATTATAAGGTGATCCCTCACTTAAATTTCAAGATAAAATTGTGTTCTCCCCAAGTGTGCACCGTTGCGAAAGTGCGTCGTTTCGAGATACGCCGTGATGATCGGGTGTGATAGACTCTACGTTCACATACAACGGGTGTAAGCCATGTTACACGTGCGGAACACTCGGGTTAAACTTGACGAGCCTAGCATGTACAGACATGGCCTCGGAACACAAGAGACCGAAAGGTCGAACATGAGTCATATAGTAGATATGATCAACATGAAGATGTTCACCATTGAAACCACCTCAACTCACGTGATGATCGGACTTGAGTTGGTGGATTTGGATCATGTTACACTCGAATGACCAGAGGGATGTCAATTTGAGTGGGAGTTTTTTAAATAATATGATTAACTAAAACTCATTATCTAGAACAATAGTCTAAGTTGTCTTTGCTATATTTATGTTGTAGATCATGGCTCGCGCAGTAGCACCCCTGAATTTTAATGCGTTCCTAGAGAAAGCTAAGTTGAAAGATGATGGAAGTAACTTTGTGGACTGGGCCCGTAATCTAAGGATTATCCTTACGGCTTCCCAGAAGGCTTATGTCCTTGATGCACCGCTTGGTGATCCACCCGCTCCAGTTGAGTCTCTAGACGTTGTGAACGCCTGGCAGGCTCGTTCTGATGATTACTCAATAGTTCAATGTGCAATGTTGTATGGCTTAGAACCGGGACTTCAAAGACGTTTTGAACGTCATGGAGCATATGAGATGTTCCAGGAGTTGAAGTTTATCTTTCAGAAGAATGCCCGGATCGAGAGATATGAGATCTCCGACAAATTCTATGCTTGCAAGATGGAGGAGAACGGGTCTATCAGTGATCACGTGCTCAGAATGTCTGGGTACTCCACCCGTCTGGCTGAGTTAGGGATGCCCCTTCCGCCAGAGGCTATCACTGACAGAGTTCTTCAATCATTGCCACCTAGCTACAAGAGCTTCGTGTTGAACTATAACATGCACGGGATGAACAAGTCAGTCGCCGAGCTGTTTGCGATGCTGAAAGCCGCTGAGTCTGAAATTCAGAAGGAGCATCAAGTGTTGATGGTCAATAAAACCACTAGTTTCAAGGAAAATGGCAAGGGTAAGAAGGGTAACTCCAAAAAGAGTGGCAAAGCAGTTGCTCCTCTCATGAAGAAACCCAAGGCTGGACCCAAACCAGAAACTGTGTGTTTTCATTGCAAGGGAACTGGACACTGGAAGCGGAATTGCCCCAAGTATTTGGCTGACAAGAAGGCGGCCAACAACAAACAAGGTATATATGATATACATGTTATTGATGTGTACCTTACCAACTCTCGTTGTAGTGCCTGGGTATTTGATACCGGTGCGGTTGCTCATATTTGCAACTCAAAACAGGAACTGCGGAATAGACGGAGGCTGGCAAAGGACGAAGTGACGATGCGCGTGGGAAATGGTTCCAAGGTTGATGTGATCGCCGTCGGCACGCTCGCTCTTCGATTACCGTCGGGATTAGTGATGAACCTAAATAAGTGTTATTTGGTGCCTGCGTTAAGCATGAACATTATATCTGGATCTTGTTTATTGCGAGACGGTTACTCATTTAAATCAGAGAATAATGGTTGTTCTATTTATATGAGTAATATCTTTTATGGTCATGCACCCAATGTGAGGGGTTTATTCTTATTGAATCTCGATAGTAATGATACACATGTTCATAACATTGATGCCAAAAGATGTAGAATTGATAATGATAATACCACTTTCTTGTGGCACTGCCGTTTAGGTCATATTGGCGTAAAACGCATGAAGAAGCTCCATGCTGATGGACTTTTGGAGTCACTTGATTTTGAATCACTTGACACATGTGAGCCATGCCTCATGGGCAAGATGACTAAAACGCCGTTCTCTGGAACAATGGAACGGGCAAGTGACTTATTGGAAATCATACATACTGATGTGTGTGGTCCGATGAGTATTGAGGCGCGCGGTGGTTATCGTTATTTTCTCACCTTCACTGATGACTTAAGTAGATATGGGTATATTTACTTAATGAAACACAAGTCTGAAACATTTGAAAAGTTCAAACAATTTCAGAGTGAAGTTGAGAATCATCGTAACAAGAAGATTAAATTCCTACGATCTGATCGAGGAGGAGAATATCTGAGTTATGAGTTTGGCAGTCACTTAAGACAGTGTGGAATTGTTTCACAATTGACGCCGCCTGGAACACCACAGCGTAATGGTGTGTCCGAACGTCGTAATCGAACCTTATTGGATATGGTGCGATCTATGATGTCTCTTGCCGATTTGCCACTATCGTTTTGGGGTTATGCATTAGAGACAGCTGCATTCACTTTAAATAGGGCACCATCGAAATCCGTTGAGACGATGCCATATGAACTTTGGTTTGGCAAGAAGCCAAAGCTGTCGTTTCTTAAAGTTTGGGGATGTGATGCTTATGTCAAAAAGCTTCAGCCTGAAAAGCTGGAACCCAAAGCGGAGAAATGCGTCGTCATAGGATACTCAAAAGAGACAGTTGGGTATACCTTCTACCTCAGATCCGAAGGCAAAGTGTTTGTCGCTAAAAACGGAACGTTTCTTGAGAAAGAGTTTCTCTCGAAAGAATTGAGTGGGAGGAAGATAGAACTTGATGAGGTTGTTGAACCTTTACTTCAACCTGAGTGTAGCGCAGCGCAGAAAGTTGTTTCTGTGGAGCCTACATTAGCTGAAGAGGAAGTTAATGATGATGATCATGAAGCTTTGGATCAAGTTGCTATCGAACCTCGTAGGTCGACAAGGACGCGTACTGCTCCCGAGTGGTACGGAAACCCTGTCTTAGAAGTCATGTTGTTGGACAACGATGAACCTACGAGCTATGGAGGAGCGATGATGAGCCCGGATTCCGAGAAGTGGTTAGAGGCCATGAAATCCGAGATGGGATCCATGTATGAAAACAAAGTATGGACTTTGGAAGTATTACCTGAAGGGCGCAAGGCCATTCAGAACAAATGGATCTTTAAGAGGAAGACAGACGCGGACGGTAATGTCACCGTCTATAAAGCTCGACTTGTGGCAAAGGGTTTTTCACAAGTTCAAGGAGTTGACTACGATGAGACCTTCTCACCCGTAGCGATGCTTAAGTCCGTCAGAATCATCTTAGCAATAGCTGCCTTTTTCGATTATGAAATTTGGCAGATGGATGTCAAAACAGCGTTCCTTAACGGTTACCTTAAGGAAGAGTTGTATATGATGCAACCAGAAGGTTTTGTCGATCCAGAGAATGCTGACAAAGTTTGCAAACTCCAGCGATCCATTTATGGACTGGTGCAAGCATCTCGGAGTTGGAATCTTCGTTTTGATAAGGTGATCAAAGCGTTCGAGTTTATACAAGTTTACGGAGAAGCTTGTATTTACAAGAAAGTGAGTGGGAGCTCTATAGCGTTTCTAATATTATATGTGGATGACATATTACTGATTGGAAACAATATAGAAATGCTGGAAAGCGTAAAGGAATATTTGAACAAGAGTTTTTCAATGAAGGACCTAGGAGAAGCTGCTTTCATATTAGGCATCAAGATCTATAGAGATAGATCAAGACGCTTAATAGGACTTTCACAAAGCACATACCTTGATAAGATTTTGAAGAAGTTCAAAATGGATCAGTCCAAGAAGGGGTTCTTGCCTGTTTTGCAAGGTGTGAAGTTGAGTAAGACTCAATGCCCAGTGACTGCAGAAGATAGAGAAAAGATGAGTGTCATCCCCTATGCTTCGGCCATAGGCTCTATCATGTATGCAATGATGTGCACAAGACCCGATGTCAGCCTTGCCATAAGTATGGTCGGAAGGTTTCAAGGTGATCCAGGAATGGAACACTGGACGGCGGTCAAGAATATCCTGAAGTACCTGAAAAGGACTAAGGACATGTTTCTCGTTTATGGAGGTGATCAAGAGCTCGTCGTAAAGGGTTACGTCGATGCAAGCTTTGACACTGATCCGGATGACTCTAAGTCGCAAACCGGATACGTATTTATTCTTAATGGGGGTGCGGTTAGCTGGTGCAGTTCCAAGCAAAGCGTGGTAGCTGATTCTACATGCGAAGCGGAGTACATCGCTGCCTCAGAGGCGGCGAAGGAAGGTGTCTGGATGAAGGAGTTCATGACAGATCTTGGAGTAGTGCCTAGTGCACTTAACCCAATGACTCTGTTTTGTGATAATACTGGTGCCATTGCTCTAGCCAAGGAACCAAGATTTCACAAGAGGACCAGACACATAAAGCGACGTTTCAATTCCATCCACGATTACATCAAGGAGGACGACATAAATATTTGCAAAGTACACACGGATCTGAATGTTGCAGATCCGATGACTAAACCTCTTCCAAGGGCTAAACATGAACAACACCAGAACTGCATGGGTGTTCGATTCATTACAATGTAAATCACATAGTGATGTGAACTAGATTATTGACTCTAGTGCAAGTGGGAGACTGTTGGAAATATGCCCTAGAGGCAATAATAAATTGGTTATTATTATATTTCCTTGTTAATGATAATCGTTTATTATCCATGCTATAATTGTATTGATTGGAAACTCAAATACATGTGTGGGTACATAGACAACACTGTGTCCCTAGTAAGCCTCTAGTTGACTAGCTCGTTGATCAAAGATGGTTAAGGTTTCCTAGCCATTGACATGAGATGTCATTTGATAATGGGATCACATCATTAGGAGAATGATGTGATGGACAAGACCCAAACTGTAAACGTAGCATTTGATCGTGTCAGTTTATTGCTATTGTTTTCTGCATGTCAAGTATCTGTTCCTTTGACCATGAGATCATGCAACTCACTGACACCGGAGGAATACCTTGTGTGTATCAAACGTCGCAACGTAACTGGGTGACTATAAAGGTGCTCTACAGGTATCTCCGAGGGTGTCTGTTGGGTTGGCATGGATCAAGACTGGGATTTGTTACTCCGTGTGACGGAGAGGTATCTCAGGGCCCACTCGGTAATACAACATCACAATGAGCCTTGCAAGCAAAGTGACTAAAGAGTTAGCCACAGGATCTTGTATTACGGAACGAGTAAAGAGACTTGCCGGTAACGAGATTGAACTAGGTATAGTGATACCGACGATCGAATCTCGGGCAAGTAACATACCGAAGAACAAAGGGAACAACATACGGGATTAACTGAATCCTTGACATAGAGGTTCGACCGATAAAGATCTTCGTAGAATATGTAGGAGCCAATATGGGCATCCAGGTCCCGCTATTGGTTATTGATCGTAGAGGTGTCTCGGTCATGTCTACATAGTTCTCGAACCCGCAGGGTCTACACACTTAACGTTTGGTGACGATTAGTATAATTGAGTTATTATGTTGGTGACCGAAAGTTGTTCGGAGTCTCGGATAAGATCCCGGACATGACGAGGATCTCCGGAAAAGTCCGGAGGTAAAGATTGATATATGTGATAATAGTGTTTTGATCTCCGGAAGAGTTCCGGAGTTCACCGGAAGGGGTTCCGGATGTTTACCGAAGTGTTCGGGTGCAGCAACACTTTATATGGGCCAAAGGGATAAAGCCCACAAGGTATTGGAAAGTGCAAAAAGTAGTTTTGCTGCCGCGTAAGCGGTACTACCGCTTGTGTGAAGCGGTACTACCGCCCGAGCGGTACTCCCGCTTGTGTGAAGCGGTACTACCGCCCAAGCGGTACTACCGCTTGTGAGCGGTACTACCGCTTGTGCGCGGCTGTGCACGGTTCGGCAGGGATCCGAGTTGGACTCTTTTCCTGCGGGCCAAACCGACCTTGTGCGGGAAAAACCGACCTGGAGGAGGCTTTTACTCCAAGTTTAGACCCCAAGGCTCAACATATAAATACAGGGGCAGGGCTAGCACACGGGAGACATCAAGATTTCCCCAAGCCGTGTGCGGCAACCCTAACCCTCTAGTTCCTCCGTCATAATCTCCGTAGTGCTTGGCGAAGCCCTGCAGAGATTGTTCCTCACCACCATCACCACGCCGTCGTGCTGCTGGAACTCAATCACTACTTCACCATCGCTCGCTGGATCGAGGAGGTGAAGGCGTCATCAAGCCGTACGTGTGTTGAACGCGGAGGTGCCGTCCGTTCGGCGCTAGTTCGTGATCGGATCGAGGGACGACTTGCGATTTGGATCGCGGAGACGTTCGACTACATCAACCGCGTTTCTTAAACGCTTCCGCTTAGCGATCTACAAGGGTATGTAGATTCACTCTCCCTCTCGTAGATGCTCATCACCATGGATAGATCTTGTGTGTGCGTAGGAAAATTTTTGTTTCCCATGCAACGTTCCCCAACATTTAACCAGAAAATCAATTATGCTCCTGCGGAAGTATCTACTCGTAACGGAATTTCAGGTGTCAAAGTGCGGATCTCATATAGTCAAAATAAGAAGGGACGTGCTATATCCGAAACGTATGAAATATAGTAAATATTTTAAATGCAGATGTAGTAGGGGTCGCGAACCGGATGGTACACAACTTGGTTTTGGAATATATGGCACCAAAAGTTGTAGAGCTGGTCATCTTTCATATCAAGCCATTGAAGCAGCGCGTCGGGCTACAATCGGACAATTCCATCGTGCTATGAGCGGACAATTCCGAAGAAATTTTAAGATATGGGTAAGAGTTCTCGCAAATCTTCCTATTACGGGGAAACCCGCAGAAGTTCGAATGGGAAGAGGAAAAGGAAATCCGACGGGTTGGATTGCTCGTGTGTCCATGGGACAAATCCCATTTGAAATGGATGGTGTGAGTTTGTCAAATGCTCGACAAGCCGCTAGATTAGCGGCGCATAAACCATGTTCGTCAACCAAGTTTGTTCAGTGGTCGTAACGTAATTGGTTAGTGGGGAAAAACCGGGCCAGGACTCAAAAGAATTTGGCGAAGTGTTTGTTCCTGAACGAGGGAAGTGGAAAGACAAAGAGGGATAGGGAGCTCGCCTCCTTCTTTTCTGTAATCGCCAAAATTGTACGACGACCCTTCTTGTTCCAGGCATACGACCCTGAGACATGACGGTGTCACTTTTCTGGCCCGGTAAAGTGACAGTTATATAAATAAGAATAAGAAAGAGAAGCGTGATGTTGTCGTGTTGTCAGCAATCAAATTATCGTAAATAGATAGTACGGTTGCGTTGTTTCAATTTCTGTTCGTACTCTGATTGCTATGGCTGCAGCTCGATCTTGGCAAATCTCTCAAATGGATGTCAAAAATGCTTTCCTTCATGGTGATCTACATGAGTTTTTTCTATATGCAGCCACCTCTGGGTATTGAAGTCCCTGATGGTCATGTTTGTCGCATTCGAAAGGCCCTCTATGGGAAAAAAGCAACCACCTCGTGCTTGGTTTGAGTGGTTCAGCTCTGTGGTTCAAGCTGTTGGTTTCTCTTCTAGTGAGCATGACCCTACACTTTTCACTCATACATCTGACCGCGGTCGTACCTTGCTTCTTCTCTATGTTGATGATATGTTGATCACTGGAGATGATCAGAAGTACATTGCTTTTGTTAAGAAAAAGTTGAGTGGGTAATTCAAGATGTCAGATTGATTTTCTCTTAGTTATTTTATGGGAATTGAGGTGGATCAAACTAATGATGGTTACTATCTCTCTCAGCATCGCTATACTCAGGATTTGATCTCACGCTCAGGTCTTACTGATACACACACTGCCGCTACACTTATGGAGCTCCATCTCCAATTGCGCCCTAGTGATGGTACTCCTCTTGAGGGATACCACTCGCTATCGTCATCTTGTAGGCAGCCTTGTGTACCTCACTGTGACCCGGCCTGACATTGCTCGTGCAGTCCACATTGCCAGTCAGTTTGTCAATGGTTACTTGAGAGAGATGCAAATACTTCATTCTTCCATAGTGCTGCCAATGGAAGACACATAAAATGTAATATTGCTTCTTTGGAACATGAAGGAAATGTTATACAAGATGAGAAAGAGTTGCAAGATAACATTTCTAGTTACTATAAGAGACTATTTGGTTCAGAGGACAGGGGGGACATATCTCTTGGTGGAAGCCCCTTGCTCAACAGAGCACATGCTATCAGAACTAGACAATGAAGAGTTGACTAAGCCTTTTCACAATTTCCCTAAATCCTTCTCCCGTGCATGCTATTCTCGTGTTCCGTGATTAGAAAAGACATGTTTCTTGTTTTCTTTGAGGTAATAAACGAGCTGTATCCCGCTTTTCCTATCTTGATGTGGAATCTATCGTTGAGCACCCATGAATGCAGGTAGAAGGTGTTTTTTCTTAACTCTTTCCAGGCCTCAGCTTGATTGGACTTCGTCAGCTCTTGTCGTTCAGCTTCCTCTCTCCTCTCTCATCTTGTCTCTCCGTAGACGGCGTTAAAAAGTAAACAGACTTAAAGCAAAGTAGGTTCGATCCTTGTGTTCTATTATATGAAGTAGAAGAAGAAAGAGCCGGGGGATGGTCTTGCCACCCATGGGTTAATGGTGAAAGCGCTCAAGGAAATAGGGAATGGAATATTCAAATCGATCAGAAGTGCTATGCTTTATGTAATCAGGCTGAAGGCTAACATCTCGCGAGTAGGCCGAGCTAGGATAAGAATTCCAATAAAAAAAGAAGTATGAATTGGGCCCAAAATCACTACTTTACTACCTATGTCGCGTATCGCGCCACCTAGTACGATAGACTTTTTCTGGGAAAAGAGCAGGTTTTGCCCCAACTTGGACCCAGGGAACCAAAGAAGAGCTAGTTTTGCCCTGTTTAGTTAGCGGTGGATGAGCTGATTTCTTTTCACTCCTGTTTCAGAGATACAAAACAAAAGTAAAGTGTAGAACGCAATGTTTGAGCTCCAGGCTTTTACGATTCTTCCGATTGACTTCTCTTCTCTGCTCCTAGCTCCGAATGCCAGTATGTAGAGAAGTGATGGAAAGGGTTGTGCTCTTTCATTTGAGAAACTTCCAACCAAAATAGGAACGTTAGAACAGAATATTTAGATACAGGTCCCTTATGAATACTGTACTGAGTAAGATTCATTGAAGAAATGCTTCGAAGAAGTAATAAGTTTGTGGCATAAGCATAGTCTTCTGCTAACCTAGCATTTCCCATCTTTCTATTAAAACGAATGTAGCTAACGTGAACTAAAAGCAAGCTCTTGTTTGAGGAAGTAGAAATTGTTAGTTGTTGCTAGCTTGAACTGAGTTGTTTCTGTTGGTGCTAGGGTTGCCAAGGGAGTTGTAGCGAGATGCTGCTAATGCAGCTATTTCTGATGTCCAGACGATGCAGCGGAAGTGAAAAGAAAAAGATATGATGCTTAGAACGTTCAGAGGGATGGTGGATTTCTAGATATAGGGTTTATTTGAATGTTTGGCCAAATGCTTACTTTTGTTATGCTTGTCCTGCAAAGCTGGATCTATGGTTCGGTTGCTTTCAATGTCTGTTCCGCCTCTGACCCGGCCCTTAACTCTTTCTTGACTCGGTTTTTCGTAGGGGCATCGAATTATTTTACAAAAGAAACGCCAGTTTCTAAAGGAATGGCACCGAAAGGTGTCAGATGATGATTGAACTGAACTATCTAAATCTGAAACCGCTGACCCGACTCGTGCTTTTTTGGACTCCGCTTTTGCAGGATCCTGTGAGGCATCGAATTCTTTGGCAAGTCTCTTCTTGCTAGTGTTGTACACATTTTATTCCTTCGCCCGACATGCTTTCGTGATAAAAGAATCATAGCAACATAGCGTGAGGTTCCATAGGTTGATGAGCCTGATCAGTCGTGTAAGCTATTTACTACAGCCGTCTTAGATGGCCCCAGGTATCCTCTTCGGCTTGATCTTTCCTTTGCTTCGATCGCCAACTTGCACTTCCTTATTCCACTATTGCGATATCTTTGTCCTGGACAAAGACCAAGAGCTGGTGCAGGTGAAAGAATAGCTTATGGGGCTGGAGTCAAAGGAGCTTTCATAGACATAGAAATAATAATAGAAAGAGCAGGCATACGAGCAGCGAGTGCCCTTTGTAAGTTGCAAGCCTGCCTTACCCCCCCCCCCCCTTTCTTTTTTGAATTAGAAAGAAGGGGATGAATTAGAAAGAAAGAGATCAGGTTATTTATGATCGGAGAAAAGGAAGGGGCGTGGTTGATGTGGCACTGGGGAACCCGTAGGAAGGGGAGACGACCGGCCTCATTCACATCTGAAATCGTCAACATGAACACAAACGAAATAGTCTGAATTTCGTATCAAAAGAAAAAAAAGGAAACAAGTAAAAAAGTGTGGTCCCCGGTGATAGGTACTTCGTCCGGCGCGGTATCAGTGCTGAGCGATCGCTCGCTATCTGGAAATGGAGTGTTAGTTTCAAATAGAGATTGTGTGGGTGTGAAGTGTACTGAAGATCGAGGTTTTTCTTCTTACTAACTTTGTCAAAGAGGCTAAAAAACAATAAATGACCAACGAAACTTCGAGTGAGTAGGATAAGGAGGAGTAGTCAGAGGATCTGAGAAGGGAATTAGAGAAAAAAGAGCAGCAGCTCAGTAATAACACCTAGGCTTTTGAATTAACTCTGCGATTTGGAAGACGGAGGAAATGAAAGTAGAAGAAGTTATCGAAACTCGGAACCACATGTTCAACCTTTTTTTAGCGGTTTCTCCAGAGATCTTTATCATTAACGCAACCTTCATTTTGCTCATTCATGGAGTTGTATTTAGTACCTCTAAGAAAGATGATTATCCACCGTTAGTTAGTAATGTGGGTTGGCTTGGATTACTTAGTGTTGCATGCCTAGGAGGGCAGCGCGCTTGGGATGCGGAGGAGCTATTATCGCCCAACTCCCTAACCTAATGCGGCCGGACCATAGGGAACCTTAGCTTGGGGGGACGTCCTAATCCTTTTGCCGCCGCAAGGCCGGCTAATCATACGCAGCAGGAGCAAGGGAACTCCCCTGGTTCAGGAAGGCACATGAGTTGGAACGCTATTATGAATGTGCAACCGACACTACACTACGTAGGTACCTGTGCATGCAGGTGAGGCGTCGGTCGGTCCTAGAAACAGCGGTAGCTAGCAAGGAGTTAACGACCGGACGTGCTGCAACCTAGGGATCCTTACACTAGCTTTAAATCTGATAGGTCAAATCTATTCGTTTCAGCTCCACTTATTTTATTTCTTCCTGGCTATTCTTCCTTTCGTCTCTCTTCTTCGGGCCCTGTATTGGGAACCATTCTTTTCCCGGTTCCCATTAGAATAGCATTCCTTCCATTTTGCCAACCAACCATATCTCTTATCCCTAGCTCGGCTCTTTTAGAACCAATTTCCATCTTTCCACTGACAGTTGCGAAGAGCTCCCCTTCACTAGGTATGGTTGTTTTTGGTTCATAATGGTGGTCTAGGAGAACCCGAAACTAGAGCACACACGGGATATGCATTTTTTTCTATGGTTTGTGATTGTTGCAACCACCTGTCTCTCTTTTTTTTTTACTTTATCAGATATTTCATAAAACGAACTCTCTATGGATCCCCACCATAGAAGGGCAACAAGAGCTAATGGACTCAGTTAGGGCAACAGATGATAACGATTCGTCAGGTTCGAACTGACATTATTTATATACTAAGACCTATATTCCATGAAGGAGTTGCGAAACTAATGTTAGGTTCTTATCTGAGATTACGTCTATACGGAGCATATGTTGGTTTAGAATTGCTCGGGAATTCATTGATAGTGACTTTTGAAGTTCTAGGTTTTCTAGTCTACTCCTCTTTTTTCTCGATCGAACCGCTTTCCCTCATTCTATTCGTCCAGCCCTCTTCACGAACTTGTACAATCAATGCCACAAAGATAGCAAACTCGATTATCGAATATATAAGGAAAGGGGCGACGGTTTGGCACCAGATATCCGGGGGTGTGGAAAGAGCAGCTGTGAAAAGCGGAAAAACCATCAAAAAACGACGATTGCTCGTGAAGGTTTCCACAGAAAGACCCCTTGGTTCTGGCAAACAGATCACAATTACAGGTACCTGGGAGCATACCGATGGAATGAACAAAATATGAACAGTTAACATAATATAGTCATAGATCTTAGGTTGTAACTTCATCATGAGCGAATTTGTTGATGTTGCACCCACGAAGTATGGAAAGTGCCAAACATTGGGAACTACCCAGGGAGGAGTTAGGAGCAGGAACAAGGAGAAGCGAGAACCACTTAAATGGAGGATTCTATTGTATTTCTACCTTTGTTCCCCATAGCAACTGGGGATCGAAAAGCACCAAATTTGATGACTTATTAAGGGAAAGACGAAGTAAGAGCATGCTATTGAAGACGTTGCAACATATGTCGGGGGGGCCTCCATTGATTGTGTACAAACAAAATACGAGTCCAAACGTAGGGTAATAAAGGGTTTAGCTAATGGAGAAATTGACTCTTCCGGGAACCAGTAACGCGTAAACCATGTCAAACCAAGACCGATCAATATCCGAACGGAACGGATTCGAACTTCTCCTAGAAAAGTTTCCGGTGCGAAATTCAAAAAAATGAGTAATTCAAAGGAAAAATGAATTTGAGGCATGCGCCGGACTGATGAGACTGATTCCTTTCTCCGGGACCATTTCTTTGTTTGCGTCCGAGAATCCCGCACCCTATTTGCAATCAATGCAAATTAACATTGCTCAAGACCCCGAGAAGGCCCTGATAGAAGTGGGACCGTCTCTTCTGAGCTTTGAAGTCCCTTTTCCATTTCCATAATTCCTTTACGACAAAATCCCCTGCTAATCCCCCAGCACGCAGTTGTCCAACCTGGGTTTTTAGATAGTGGTTGATTGCCCTGGATTCGTAACTACTACCCTCACCCCCCCCCCAACATCTTTTTATTACGATTCGCTCATTTTGAAGGTTCGTTCTGCTTTTGGTCTTCAAGAAATTCAGAATATTTCTGGATTCCTATTTTTGCACTAGGTCAAGCGTGTCCCCCTCCAGAAAATCCGTAATGGGATCGTCCTGAGCAGGCGGGGCATCCTGAGCAGGTGGGGGTCCAGAATCAATTCCAAAGTCCAGTGCCAACTTCATGATCAAAATCAACTATCACCTTCTCGGGACTCGACCTGGAACTTCTTTCACTTTAATATGCCTCGTTCAATGAGAAAGCATCTGATCGAAGAGCAGCACTAAAGAAGCACGCTAGACTTCCTACTTTTGGGGTTTTTAAGGTGACCGATGCCTTTCAAAAGTGTGCTTTGGGCCCATCCTTAGTACTTGACGCAGAACGGAGTTAGTTATCCATTTTCAAAAGCGGATTCGGTGGTTCAAGAAGTAGAATTATGCATAGATTGCCGAAAGAAAGACGAATAAAGACGAATGGAAAGGCCTGTGGACATGACCAAAAGAAGGGCTAGTAGCACTTTTCTCAGGAATTGCCCCTGCAGACGGAGGACAAAGGGTTTTCATCTCGCGAAGAATCAGCAGTTGTGTTGTATATTGACTAAGCTAAATACCATTTTCACTACTTTTGGCCACAGGCGAGATAGAGTTTTTTCTTGAAATTGAGTTTGGACTGATTACTCATAGAAAATGACTACAAAGCAAGGCGAAAGCATGGAGAATTCAATACTGATGAGAAGGTATTAGTTAGTGGGTGCAAACGAGCTTTTCCAACCAAGCTAGCGTGTGATTGCGATGAAATACTTTTGGGCGGGGCATTACCGATACTAAGATGAAATTCGAAATGAGAAAGGGCTCCGAGCCTCATCCTTTCCTGTTTTATTTGGTTGGGAAATGGCTCTTTCCTGATCTCTTTTTGAAATAATTCTATCTCTGTTTTCTAAGTATGTCAATTTCTCCTTAGTAACAAGGCCAAAACCAGGGTTTTACAAGTTTTGACTCATTTTTGACCCGTTTGGATCATCCCGATCGTGCCGCCGTGGAGTCTTATCTTTGTCTGGCTTCGATCTCTGGAAGCGATTAAACTTCTTCTGCGGGTTATTCTTCTACTGCTTATTGTCGGACCCTTCTTTCCTCTTATACGGATTGGGAAAGTATTTCTATTATACGTATATTCTTAAACACATGACACCTTAGGGGCACACTTTATTCGGACAGTGGGGCACGATGCTCTAAAAGAACTTATTGAAAAAAAAACATAGCGGTAACGGCTATTTTAGAAAGCACCTCTTCCTTTCCTGAAACTCAAACAACCTACTATGCTACTAAAAATCCAGACGAAGAAGATAGCGAGAAAACGACTCCTCAAGCCGAAGTAAGGGCGGGACCATCTTCTTTTTTTCTGACCGTTTGGAGCTGCTCACAAGGCCTAAACCTTCCTGTAATCCCTGGAGCTTTGTCAGAGGCTTTTCCTTCCCCACAGGCCAGAGCTCAATTTACCTTCGCCACAGCTCTTAAATAAGGAGAATCAGCTCAAGATAAAAGGGCTCGCACTCAATTGATCTGGGTCAACACTTCCTGTATCTAGTTTCGGCTTTATTTTGAGTCCTTGTAGGGGCTCATGACAGTCCTGTAGGGGATCCAAAGTCTTTCAAGCAGTAGCGGCAGCGGGGCGGGAGAGTTGGTTATTCAATTGATCCTCTGATGTTGGCCCTTCTGCATCATCCAGCAAGGCTTGGAAGTCTGAGCTATTAAGATGCGGTTGGCGGATAAGAGGCCTTCGATATGTTAAGGGAGAGAGGGGAGAGTCATTCCAGAGTTGGGTGGGAATCGTTGATAGAAATTTGGATTTTCCCTGAGGTACGATAGCGTCTGAACTAAAGAAAGGGAATATGGAAAGTGAATGTGGCAAAGCATACCAAGAGTAGGTTCCCTGAATGATTTTTAGGCATCTTTTCTTTGAACAAATAAATCTATAAAGAAAATTGGATGGATCTTCCACCTATGCTATGAGTGAATCTTATCATCACTGGCGAGTGGTATCGTATCACCGACTTCGTCCTGAAAACATCTGCAGAGCTAAGCCAGTGTAGGCTTTGACACTACTTATATTCGCTACAAGTATTACACTCGCTTCGCTACACTCTTCTCTTATGCTTCGCGCTTCGCATAGGCTAAATAAGCCGCTCATCCCTGGCGAATTCTACCCACATAGGAATGCGGAACCATCGGGGAAAGGCAAAACATATTCAATCCCAGGAGAGAAGTCACTGGTTCGATAGGACCAGGGAGAGGACCCTGATCACCTTGCCAACGAATTCAAGGCCTTAGGAAAATCATCCTACAATGGACCGTAGGGACTGAGAATGAAGAAGACATTAAAATAAGGTTAGGGGGGATAAAAAAGAAAACCTCCTCCCATTCAAAGTCGTCTTCAAGTACCTTTTGATTCTTTACCGAGTATGGATGGATCAACTATAGGTTCGAGTTTACCCAAGATACGTACACGGCTAAGTGTATGAAAATCCAAGAGAGAATCATAAAATCTAAAAGCTAGGAAGGAGAAGACCGGGTGATTGAATATGACTTGCTAATAGATCCTACTCTTCCTTAAGCGCTAGTTCTATTCACGATGGTTCAGTTTCAAGAGCTGCTAAAGTAGTTACCTAATAAGATAGATGAATATTCCATGATCTACGATTATAAAATCTTCGTATAGAAGTCTAGTTCTTTCTTCTTTTAGAAAAGGAAGTCTTGCTCTCCTTTCTTGCCACTACTTGCATTACGAGCCAATCTTCAAACTGTTACGGAGAAGTCGTTTACTGATTAGCTGCTTGAACATGGAAATATTTTGGCATATCTGCTCTTAGGTTAGTACGAGAACTCGACTCTACTCATGCTATAGTCGAGGATGTACTTATACTACCCTAAAGAGGGATCAATTAATGGGGTGCATTTTTCTTAGGGCAATTCTAGGCAAGACCTTGAATCACAGGGTTTGTTCCTGGCAACCCAGCATTCTTTATATTGGTGTAGATTGGTGTGATGGGACGGATGCCGTGAAAAAGCTTTTTTCTTTGACCGGAATCAACAGGTGTGAACCCATCTAGGATGAGTCAAACATAGGGGGAAGGGCCTCCTGGCAATATCCGGCATACTAGTAATCGATTATTTGGCCTTTTGCGATCGAACAACCTATGAACAGTTGTAGCCTACATAACCTACCTACCCAGACCAAGGGAAGAAGGTATCAGATCACTGTAGTTCTAGACCCCTTTTTTCAAATAAAGGAAGTGACAACATTTGCCCGAAGAGGTTGAATCAATAGTAAGAAGATACCACCCAGGCACAGAATCCGAAATAACAATCAGGAATAGGACTAGGAGAATGAGGTCTAATTTACGGAGTAAAGCTGTAATTGGGCTTAGTGCTCTGATTGCACCTTAGGACTAGGACTGATAGGTAAATGCCCCTTACTCAACCAATGAAGGCGGGTAGGGCTTTTCTTTCTTTTGTTTAGGATTGGCAAGAGGATGGCTGCCTCGGCTTCAAAGCTGTTAGAGAATGCGCTCTTATCACTACAGGGACGCGAGAGAAATTCCTCGAAGGTAGTATTAAAGGGATGGGGCATTACCGGTGTTAGCGACGAAGGGATTGTTTGCAAGAGAAGGTTGCCCTGTTAAGATACGAACAGGGGGCATGCCACACATAATAGTAAAAGAAGGGCAGAGAAGAAGATTGAGGGACAGAAGGAGCTGGAGGCCAACAAGGAATAGAAGAAGCTGTTCCACTTGTAGCTCTTCTTCTTTTTTTAAAGCTTAACTCACATTTCAGGAGCGGATGCTGCTCGAGCTAAAGATATGCCCCCCAACTCTTGAACAGCTCTCACTTGCCTTGGCTGATAGCTTAGATGACTGACCGTTAGGCATGGTTACCAATGATTTAATAGTATATATCTTGTTTGGTGAGCTAACCGGCTTCACCCGAGGATTAAGGTAGTAGAACAAAGAGGAGCCGCATCTTTTCCTGGCCGGAGAGGAATCAAGGTCCATCTCATTAAGGCCGAACATTTAGTCTCATTCCCGATAACAATAGGGAACATCTGGTCTTGTTTGTTTTTCTTTCAAGGATTTTGTCTTTCTTTCAATTCTGTGAACTTTGAATGCATCATTTCCTCCATTTCTCGGAACTTATCGTGGAATCTAGGCCCACTAGGACTCGGCGGGATTTCTGGTAAATCAAGCTCTCTCAAGGGTGGAAGCCAGCCCCCACTACTCGATGTTATCACTCTACAGGATTCGACAATGGATTTGTCTTCCTCAGTCTCTTCGAACTTTTCCAATCCTGCTATTTTCCCCCAGTCTTCTTGAGTAATATGATCCCTGAGGGTCAATCCTTTCACTTCCCCCCTTTGCCCTTTCAAATGAAAAAGAACTACCAATGCAAAAAAATGAAATGAAATGAACAATTGCTACTTCTTTATTAAATTACACCAAAAAGAAAGTCTGTAAAAAACAAGAGCCAACCTAAAACTTAACTACCCCTTGCCCTCCAACTGAACCCTTCTTTCTATCCAAAAAAAAGGAAGAGCGCACCAAAAAAAAAAGAATCCAGAAAAAACTCCGCAACTTACGCTCTCATTGCAGCGGCACCTGTTAAAGTGGCGGCAAGAAAGAAAAGACCAAAAAGAAGGTTTTTTTAATACCTCTGACGAACCGAACCAAGCAGTCTGATCATCCTTGCCCGTCCCCCTCTTCTGTCAACCGTTGAAAGAGCATAGCCCAGGAATGAACCATATTGATCCAAGGTTGCAAGGAAAGAAGAAAGGTAAACCAGACCATAGGAATCTTCTGATGAAGTCAATCAGAGAGGACGGTTAGGTTCTTTGTTGCCTCATCTGCTTAGCTTATAGAATTACATGGTTTATCACGATAGACATTCCAATCAATGGTTGGACGATCAATACCATCGAACTATTCCATTCAACTGCTGAATGACGAAAACGAAAGCTTTTTCTTACTGATGGACTGATCTTGGGAGTTCAGACAAACGGTTAGAAGGTTGTTCGCTTGTGTGCTTATTTTCCTTCCCCACTCAAAAACAAGTGTTACAGAATGTTCTTCAATTCAAATAGGTATGATCCCGTCCATCCTTCCAGAGCTAGGCACCTGCTTCAGAATGAGAATCTTCGACAGAGATCGTTCCTTCAGTTTAGCAATCAATTAGATCCATACTGACTTAGCTTGAAGCATGGATTGCCGTTTCGAGGCTCGATGCTACTCTTGGGAACATTATTGATACATCGACTTTCAAGCATCTCGTAGTTGAGCGGTACTGCCATCAACATTACCAAGATGGAAAGGGACTGCTGAACATGGATAGAACGAGAGTCGAACTCGCATGTCTCTCTTTTCCTGTTAGTTAGGAAAGAAAGCCGATATAAACAGCTCCATATTAGCGAATTGCCTCTGACTACTCTTCCCAGGCTGGTCAAACTATAGGATTCCCATTCACTTAGTAAACTTATTGGACAGACGGGTCAACCACTTGACCGAGGAGAGTAAGGTTTGTCACCACAGTCCCGATAGAAGGTCGAGTTTAAAAACAAACCGAAGACAAAGCAACGAATGAAAGGAAGGACGGCTCGCTTCGCTTTACAACCAGGGTGGGTCTCGCTGCCGGATCAATGTGCAGGACGCACGATCTACAAACAACAATAGAGAGAGCCAACCAAGAACGAAAGAACCTGGAAACAAACCCGCGAGCGAATACCAAACAGAGTAAGAAGGAGGAAGGGCCGAAGGCGGCTTACTAAGCGAGAAGGCTCCAAGCAATAACGCATTAGAAGGGAGCTTGCTGCTTTGCAACCTAAGCGGTATAGCTAAGCATACTCATCAAGGGCCGATAGATAGAGTTGCTCTTGTTGCTAATGGAGAAAGATTGGAGTGAAGTTTAGTATGCTTTCTAAGATCAGAGGAGGAAAAGAATGAAGGTGTGGGCGGGAAGGAGGAGGCAAGGCCCACTCAATGTGTATTCGACTACTCATTACGGAACCACCGATTGATCCGATTAGACTTCCCGCGGGGTAGCGCGGGGAACTTGCTGAATCAACTCCTTGGAATCGGAGGCCTGACTGAGGGTTAGTCCTATGGTAACCTCAACCTAGGAATGCCTGTTTCACTTCCTTGATAGAGCCAACTGAGATGCTCTGTCTCGATGTTGACCTAACATGGATTGATTCTAAATTATGAATCAAAAATCCTGATCTCGCAAAGGATCCACAATAGCTATGTGTACTCGAGGACTCTTAGGGAAAGAAAAGCACTTTTCTCCCTCAGCAGTTAGACCGGCTATGGGTAGGTTGATTATATACTGCGCCTTCCTTCTTCGAACCTTTTGGTATGTATTGCCCCCTAACTATAGATCAGATCCACCGGACCAGAAACTCAATTCCGCACTGCTGCTGAGTCGTTGGACTTATCCACCTCAGGGATTCGTGGAATTTCCGTTTTTAATTGCGTTGGGGGAAATCTACCAAAGCTAAGCAGATAGATAGACTCCTTTCCCGCTGCTAAGGGAGAGCAAGAAACTAAATCAAATGATTGTTTTTTTTCACCAGCGCCCTTTTTTTGCGGGTACTAAGAGTCCTCTCACTACCAACCAGCAGACATCATCATCTAGCTGGGTCTTGCCGGTATCAACAATGAGAAAGAAGAACCAAATGGAAACAGCAATTAACTATGGCTCTTGGCCCAGACAACATCCTAGGTGTAGGGGAGATCAAAACAAGAAGTCACGCCTAGACGACGACGCCCGTCCTGGGCTGCAGTAAGTAGATCGAGAGGTCGTTCCGCCCCTTGTCCCCGAAGATGGGTAATATGTTCTCATACAATGTTGCTCCAACTTTTTTCTAGAGGGCCTAGCTGGCGAGCGATCCTAGTCTGCGGCAGAGAACAAGACAGCAAGCGAGCGTACCTTTGTTCACTTTAGTTCCACCAAGCACAGAAGTTTTAGGACAACTGTAGGTCGGTGGCTACCTAAGGAAACTCCGATTCGATCTGCCCCCCCCCCCCGGCTGGGAGGCATCTACCTCATCCCGATCACAAGGAGAGGTTCACCATGATGGGGGGTCAGGTACTTTAATTCTTTGCATTCTGGAAAGAATGAAATGCATAGGGGACCATCCTTTTTTTTGCGGCATGCTCTCTGATTTACGGATTCGCAGGGGGCCGAGGGCCAACCTTAGTTGACTGACAATGACAAAGGCTTGCGAAACAAAGTAGCGCCTTTGAAATGGAATCTTAATTAACTATCAGTGGTGCAAAGCAGCTTAGCCCCGGGGAGCTAAAGGTTATACCTTTGTAAGCGAAATGTGGTTCTTCTATGTAGGGTATTCCTCCTTTACTCTCTTAATTAACATCGAGCTAAGTGACTTTGTGTAGCGTAGTAGAATGAAGGCTACGTACACACCGACACTCTCTTATCCCTAAGCCTCTTCGCTAACTCGCTCGCCTACAAAAATGAGTAGGCGAGGCTAGGCAAACTCAGCCGCTGACTTTGACTGTACTGTAGTAGACTTTCTAGCCTTTTATTTTAGAACCCTTTCTCATGTTCTTTCATCCATCAAGTAGGTGAACCGTCAGGTCCTTGGTAGCGTTGACAAAGAAGAAGAGCCGGTGAAAAAAAAAGCTAGAATTTCCAATTGTGAGACCAGCTTGACAAGCTACCTTTCCTCTTGATATGAGGTGCGAAGAGAAACATCTCTTTTTTATGACTTCCACTTCTCGATCCCGGCCTGGAAAAGTGACCGACCCCTTGATGAATGAAACAAAGGGTTTATGAGCGCTAGCCCTGTAAGCCCACACCTGTGTAGAGTAGATCGTTCAACACCTGCGGCACAAACCCATTTTTGACCAATTGGTCCGTATATCATAGGTGACCGAACGGCCGCCCCCCGTCTTACTAGACCAACCTGCTATAATTATTCCATAAACACCTAGCGAAGATATGGCAAACAAATAAAGTAGCCCTATGTTCGGATCTGACAATACCATACCATAATCAAAAGGTACAAGGGCCCGAGCGACCAGACTTAACATAAATGTAGCCACTGGAGCCATTCTAAAAAGGGAGAAATTAGAACTACTTGGCGAAATAGGTTCTTTTAGAATCAATTTCAAACCATCTGCTAGAGGTTGTAACAATCCAAACGATCCCACTACATCAGGACCCTTTCGACATTGCACAAAAGCCATTACTTTACGTTCAGCTAGCACTAAAAAGGCTACTCCTAGTAGAAGTGGTAAAATTAAACAAAGTATTTTCGCTGGAACAGCTATGTACGTTTTCGATTTTCTATTCACTCATGATCGGGCCTGACCTGGTCGACCCGATCAAACTATTTCACTTATGATCTGGCCTGGTTGACCCAATCATGATATTGAAGGATGGGACCTTTTATCGAAAACCTCCGGATCCCGAGAAGTTTTGAAGATGGTGCTCCTGTTACGTTACTTCGAATGGAATACTCACTTGACTAAGCATAAGCGAAAACGTGGCTGAGAGTAAGCAATCCCCTTTCCTAGTGGTTGAGTCATGATCAGAAATATTGCAAAAGAAAGTGAAATGTCCTATCGTTGTCCCAATTTGGGTAATCCATGATGTCTCCATTTTATGTATCCATCTTGACTCGTTTTCGGTGTATCGATAGTTCGTTGTATTACACTTTGAACTAACCTAGAGGCCGTGCTTAGGCGAAAATCGATATCAGCGAAGTAATCCCGGAACTCTAGAAATCATGAAGAATTTATTCCATTTTGTTAAATATCGCGAATATAGTGGAAAAAACTCTAGAACATTCCTTTGAATGGAATTGTTCATTGGGTTCGACTTGTTGTTCGACAAAATAGAAAGCTGTCTCTCGTATGTTATTGTAAGGTGATTCATTCATAATATTTCTTATGTGCGGTTTCAAGATGCTAAGAAAATAGATTTGGTAATCGGCTTTTGAGCTCCATTATGTGGACTTCATCAATTTGTGAATTATGGACTTGGCGGTAGTGGTCAATACTAACTACACCGTCTAAATGCTCCCTGACCAAGTTTGCATACTCGTTAGGGTTGAGTTGAGGGGGCAGCCCGTGCGCTAATTGGGCTTCGAGGTGGCTATACGCGAAAAAAGCTCGCTTTCTACTGAGGCCCGTTCTGTCCTAAACTGTTCCAGAATGTTATTTGTTTCATAGGAAGATTCCAAAAGCACATTGATGCCGAAAGAATCTTCGGAACCGGTGGAGAGGCTATTCTGATTGAAGGCTAGACAAATAACATGACTGAGGTATGTAAATAAAACCTGTGAAATAGTTATATAATATGATCTAAATATAGAAGAATACCAAAGATAATGGATTGCAAAATAAGCTTTTTAGCTTTCTTTTTCTTTTGTGCGCGCTTTTCGCCTGCCTTCCCGACCACGGATAGGCTACGGGGCTTTGCACTTCGGCCCCATTGTGTGAATACCACATCAAGGTGACAGGATTCGAACCTATGGCCCTCTGTACCCAAAACAGATGCGCTAACCAGACTGCGCTACACCTCGTCTCCCCCTCAGAACATATGGATCTACCCGATCCATAAAGAAAAGAACCATCGCCTTTAGGAAATTTTTACAATTCTCTTTCACTTGCATTTTCTTTCGTGAAGGCTCGCTCTCGTTCTTCTTACATCTTTCCCTTTTTTCTTGAGAATTGTATCTGTGGCTACTGCTATTTTGCCAGTCTGTATGTCCCCAATAATGAACTCTCGCTGACCGTGCCCTATAGGGATCATCAAATCGATAGCAATAAGCCCTGTTTGAAGAGGTTCGTATACGGAACGCCTGGAAATTCTACTTGGAGCAGGAGATTCAACTAAGCGAGATTCGGAAGCTACAATTTTGCCTCTCCCATCAATAGGTTTAGCCAGAGCATTTATAACACGACCCAAGTTATATACGCTCACGGGTATCTGAGCAATTCTTCCTGTTGCTTTTACAAAACTTCCCTCTTGATGCTAAACCATAGCTCTAACTGAGTCAAATTCCACAATTTCTAAGAATGATATGCTTTTTTTCATTTTCCACTGTGAAAGCTTCTCTCAATCCCTCCCTAGTCCTTTCTTTCCTGGGCACAGGCTTACCTGGTTGAGCGCC